>OY755038.1:207987353-208624853 GCA_963576565.1 Aspidapion aeneum
ATGAAAAAGCCCTGCTCAATTAGACTTTTTTAGAACTAACCACGGATGACCAAAACAACTAATTAACATAAAAATGCAACAAACATAAGAATCATAAAACAAAAGGCAAAAAAGCCCTACTTTCTCAGAGGCAACAAACTAATAATAAACTAAAAGGAACTCAAAATTCAAGACTAGGAAAAATATTGAAAATTTCTACACTTATTCTATGACTGAAGTTTCTTCATTGGGGAAAATATGAAAAATATGAAGGTTTTTCTAAAAATATGAAGTTTTATGAAGTCTGAAAAAAAATATGAACATTTACATAAAATATGAAGGTGCTGAGAGCCCTGTAATTTTTTCTCTTTTTATCTTTTTGTGGGATATCTTTTCTTACTTTGGTCATAGCTCTTGTCAGCGTATCATTTATTTCATCTACATTTTCATTTTCGCATCTTAAGTTTTGGGTTATCTGTTCCTTTATTTTTTCGTATAGCTTTATTTTAATTTAATTTTTCTTTTCTACCATACCATTCTGTGGCCACTATGTAATCAAGTTTTTCGTTATTCCAAGCCATGTCCATTTCGATGCGGTTTCTTTATCATCAGTATCATATCAATATTTAATCTTATTTGTTTGTACAGGGTTTTCCCGTATATTTTTACACCATATCTAAAATGTTTATTTGAATAGATATCAAAATATGATAAATACAAAAGTTTCATATTTTTTACGAAGTTTAAGAATCTTTAACTCGGAATGTCAAAAAAAAATTCTAAATGTCAAAATTTGACAGGTCTATGGTTTTTTTAAAGGGAACACCCTGTATATTATTTTAGATATTTATAGATCTCTTATCCCTGATTTTAAAATATTTATCATTTTATTATTTTATTAATTAGTTTTGGAGATATATGCGCTTAAATGTTTAAAATACTTAAATTGATATACTTAAAACATCAAGGCAGCCATGAAAAAGACAATCGCATTTACACAAAAAGTGATGCTTTTGTAAGGTGTATAATTAATTAATATTTACTATCCGGGGTGATTCTGCGCAGTATTGTGTGGCGCCGCAAGCCAGTAAAAACAAAAAATTATGCAATTTTTGTGAAAGAAAAAAAATATTTATTACTTCATTTTTAATTTTCTACATAGCCTCCTTGATTATTAATACAATTTTGAATAATTCTGACAAATTTTCTGTGGATAGCTTGAAAGATAGAGTTCGCAAAATGTTCGTTAAGACCAACAATTGTTCATTTTGCTCTATTTTCTGTTGTAAAATTTAAAGTGTTTGCGGCTGGTTATAATACAACTTATTTTTTAGGTAGCCCCACAAAAAAAATCAAGGGAGAAAAATCGGGGCTATTTGCTGGCCATAATCATGTGCCGTATCTTCCTATCCAATACTATTATTTAAAAAATTCTTACTGGCTGGATGTTATGTGGGGGGGGCTCCGTCCTGTTGCCATATTAAATTTCTATAGTTATTAACAGGGAGTTCTTGTAAAAGCCCTTCTATTTCATTTCGCAACAAATCATGGTCTTTTTCTCTGGTTAAGTTACATTATTACCACATTAAGTTTAAAAATATAGGACCAATAACTCTGTTATTCAGGAGACCGCACCAAACATGTAGGGATCTGCGTCCTTGAATTTTGACAGCTTGTAAAGAATGCGGGTTTTCTCTTGAACAAATACGCTTATTTTTTCTATTGAACCACGGCGGGAATGCTGCCTCATCAGTAAAAATATTCCTCGTTCTATTTCCTGACAAAAACGTAATCTGTTTATTTTATGCTCGTTGATTAAATTTTGAACAGGTAAAAATTTATAAGCCTTTAATTTGTGATATTTTTAAAACAGAGTGAATTTTATGCCATGATCTGTTAAAAAAAAGTTGCTGCATCCGGAATAGACTGTTCAGGAACAAAATATTTAAGTCGTCTTCAGCGTTTCGTTCGACTGTTCTAGTTTTTCTTTTAAGTGTTGTCTTCTGTCGGGAAACTGAATATAATTCTGGTTGCGAGCTACAGATGCATTTTCATTATTTATTTTGAAATTTGACAAGGTCACAAAACAATAGCATCAGTTTTGTGTCAATGCGATTGTTTTTTTCATGGCTTCCTTGATGTTTTAAAAAGTACCAATTTAAGTTTTTTATACCTTTAAACGCATATATCTCCAAAACTATATATTTTTGAAATCAGGAAAAAAGGATCTATAAAAATCTGAAATAATATGTAGGGTGTTTCCTTAAAAAAAAACATCGACCTGTCAAATTTGACATTTACAAATTTTTTTTGACATTTTGACACAAAGATTCTTAAAATTCGTAAAAAATTATGAAACTTTTGTATTGATCATATTTTGATATCTATTCAAATAAACGTTTTAAAATATGGTGTAAAAATATACGGGAAAACCCTGTACCTTCCCAGTCAAAAGGATCATATCAGGATTTAGTTAGAAAAGAAAATATTAAAGAAAAAGGGCAAAAAACCTACCGACAACTCTATCGATCTTAACCGATCGACGTTCTCGGAGTACATTCGATCCTCGGTAGAGGACACTGGCGAGCAATAGCGCGTGGTACTCGGTGACGAGACAGAGGGCACCACGGGATAAGGACTGGCTGGCGAGCGGCTGGGCGAGCGCTTACTCGTACTTGTACTGCTACTACTCGGCGAGCGATGACTGTCCTCTGCCAGCAATGAAGTTATGCTGTAAAAATGAAGGAAAATGCACATTAGAAAGGAAGAATCGGAGGTTGAATAGTTTCGCAGCCTAGCTAGCAATGTTTTTTAATAGCACAAATCTACAAGGATTGGTGCAAAATGATGCATTACGATCGATTTCTCAACTAATCTTTGTTAATTTGTGAAAGATACTATATTTAAAATTATTTAAAGCCACAAGGTCAAAAACATTTGGTAACTAGACTGCTCTACACTCCACTGTTTGCTTATCTAAGAAAAAAGTACAAGACCTTCCAAAAAATGTTTTTTTTCTGTTATCAAAAACTACAAGAGTTTGTGTGCTATTCTTGAACTTGTAGAATAAGATCTTTAAAATAAGTGTTAAATTCTTGAACGATCTTGAAGTTGAGCGGTCAAGGATGAATGAAATTAAATTTGTGCAAAAATTTACGGGCAAGGCGCCCAAAATTGTCATTTGTCAATTCACAGAATGAAAAATAGCTGCAACGATGCCTAGAAAAACTGTTGGTTTTATGAATTTTTGGAAAATCTTTACACTCTTTTTGTAGTAAAATGCTTAACCTTTTTTGCTAAACTACAGATATATTTACAAAAAATGTTAAAAGGAGTTTAAGAAAAATTAAATATGTTAGATTATTATTGTTAGAATTAAGAGAGAAATTTTTTGATTTAAAAAAATGATTTTTTATTAAAATGTGTCTAACTCAACATGTTAACTGCCGTGATATTTGAAAAATTTAAAATTATGTTTTGGAAAACGAGTTGATTAATCTACACACAGATGCATAATATTATATCCTATGATGTATTACGCGTAATACAGTTTGTATAAACCTTATGGATGATTCTACCAAAAGTGGGCTATATGGATATCATTTTTGGTCATTGCTTTTAAATAACAGTACAGCACAGTAAATAATGTTGTTTTTTTAAATTTATGTAACTAATTAGGTAGGTGTAAGCTAAGAAACATTTAATTTCCCGAATTTTAGGAATTATTGCATAAAAATTCCAGAGGGATGAGTACCAGAGGAATGAGTTTTTTAATGGTTTTCCAATTTAAATCAAAATCTATTTAGACTACTTAACTTAAGTTTTATATAAACAAAGTTCCTATACTTACAGTTTTAAAACAATCAACAAAAAAATTATACTATTGATATCAGTCGAATATTTACTTACCAGAGGAATGATAATTAAAGCGTTCCTTTTGGATTTCTCTGAAAAAAACTAATTTTCTGCCGAAAATAAAAAGATCTATAACTTAAACCAAACTAAAGTTGACATTATCTGTCACAACTTGTCACCCTCACAAGTAAATTAGATATCCAGGGCCGTCTCTTTCTCTAGAAATTAACCGGTGGTATTCACAAATATTGTGTTATTAAAAATGGACCACGTTTAAAAATGTAAAATTTTCCGGAGAAAATGTAAATTCGGATTTTCAAAAATATTACTGCAAACTTAAGTTTTATCAATTTTTTGATAAATAGTTAAGACTTGGTTAAATATTATTTATTAGGATATTTTTTTCAATCTGAGTTTTTAATATTTGGTTATGCACTACACCAGAGGAATGAGGTATTTGCTTTGTAATAAAAAAATTATAAACTTGCAATTTTTTTTATACATTAAACTCAAATGCTCCATAAAGAAAACATTTCGTTTTAAATCTTATAACTAAAACTATGCTTCATTTGCAGTCTGTGTTTGAAAAATATGCATTCCCACTCCACAGCACCATTTTTGTAGAATCATCCTTATATGTTGTAAAAAATTATATTTTCCTCATTTTCAATAAACTGTTTTCTTTTTTAAATTAAAATAGTCACAAACCTAATAGACACACCTAAAATATGTAGGCGTTGCAGACCTCATTCGTTATCGAAAAAAGCACCTGCGCCATCTTTAGGCTGTTGCGGCAGTTAACGCGTTAAAGTTACAAACCTTGTCAACTAAAACACGTGTGTATCAGTCATTTTACTATTCGGTATTCTGGTATCTACTGAGCCGCTACCGATGGTGGCGCACAACCCAGTAAATAGCAGCGAAAAGATTTTTTAAACCGATTTTCGTGGATCGATTCGATTCAACCATCAAAATTTTAACCTAAAAATAAAAAGTCCAAAAAAGATCAGTAAAAAAGAGCTCAGCTTAAAAATTAACAACAAAAATTGGAATCCTAGAATTTAACAATATTGAAAAGTTAAAAGATCTGAATATTGGAACAACAAAACCGGTTTTTGTCGATTGATTTGATTCTACCATTAAAATGTTGACTTAAAAGTAAAAATTGAAAAATAGAGAAGTAACAAAAAATATTGCTTAAAAATTAACAACTAAAACTGGATGTGGAACTCCTAAGCTTTAACACTATAAAAAATCTGAAAATAAAAAACAAAAATATTACTTAAAAATAACGCCCATTCTATGCAACTTTAAGAGTTATTAGTGTTTAGACCTTCTGTTCAAAATTATAAAATCCTAAAAATTAGGACACTACTTCTTCAACCAGAAATATTTAAAAAATATATTTGATCCTAAATTTTAAATTTGAATTCACATCCATTTATGGTGACATTTTTTTTAAAAGTTGCTTGCCATGTTTTAAATTTTTGTAACTAACAAAATATTTTACCTTAAGTTTTTTTTTGCTTACTTCTAAAGCTTTAGGAAAAAAATTGAAATTTAAAAGTTAGTTTTTTTACATAGTTGTGCTTTAAGCACTATAAAAAAAAAGATGCCTACAGTAAGAAATTATCCTAAGTTGCATGCAAAGTGTATCTAAGAAGAAGGAAAGTGCCTAAGCATGCTTTGATAGAAAAAGTATCCATTGCCTGTAGCGCTATTCTTGAATTCAGAGGAAATTTTATATCTCTCCCTCTAGCAACGTCTCTGATCGTTCCACGCATCTAATTTCTCTCGGTTTTGAAAATTGCATGCGTGGACCAATCAGAGCGTAATTTCCAGGGTGAGGAATAAAATATGCCCAAAATATAACATACATATAATATATTTATATTATAATTTCTAAATTGTCAGGGCGGCCAGCAACTAAAGTCGCATTTTTTTTAATGATTCTATGACCTTTTTTAAAAAATATGGGTTTGTTTTTAGAACGTAAGCTCTACAAACATTTCTCAAGTATAATTAGAGCTTCTGAACGCGATTTTGTACCTTACCTTGCCATAACCACATAAGAGAAACTTTAGGCGATTTTTAGCGATGGACCGTCAGGTAATTCGTTATCTTCCTTTAAATGCGAGAATCTAACAGAGAGGGTTTAACCAAGAAACGTAAAATTATCATGCATTTTCATTGTTCTTTTGACCAAAGATAACCTAACTTCAGAGGAGGGTTTTGTTGTTTCTTGGTTAAATGCTCTCTGTTAGATTCTCGCATTTAAAGGAAGAGAACGAATAACCGGACGGTACATCGCTAAAAATCACATTTTATCTCATCAAAATTTTAACCTTTGTGACCGCTGGCCGCCCTAATTGCAAAAAGCATACTTCCAATATATGTACATAAATATGCCTCAATCTCAGATGACTTACGTCTACCTAAACATACTGCCGATGTCGGTCTAGTTATTTACTTTCTAATTGAAGTTTAGCGTAGAACAGGCCATGAAAAAGAAATGTGAACGATGTAGCCAAGCAGTCAAGTTTTGTGATTAAGAAGTAGATAAATTGATTAAAAAATCATAAAAAAATAACATAAAATGGTTAATGACAGTGTCGAAAATATTCTTAAACCAACCAATAAAAACATATAACATTGCAAATTTTTTTATATGTTATAAGGATCCTGGAGGAGGGTAGTTTTCAACCTAAAATCCCTGTGCTACTCCCGTGGCACTCGAAAACTTGCAATTTTTTTAGGTTTTTTTCCAAAAAAACAATCTTAAGGAAGTATTTACGTTCTGTGCTTTTGTATAGCCAACCGAATTCTGTATATGGTGTCTCATTATATTTTTTCCCACCCATTTAGACCATTAATAATTGACATAGGAATATAAAAGAAATTGTGTTCGAATTCGCGAAATTTTTACTTTTAAATTGCATCTTGACTTTATTTCTGATGCTTACCGTATTTCACAAGCGCTCAAATTTATAGTTTTTGTAAATTGGATGCTCCTTATATTATTTAATTAATAGATTAGGCTTGGAATATACTTTTCAAAAAATACCCCATATGTCGCAGCACAGCACAAAAACGACGAATTTTCATAAAAAAGAACTGGAAATTATTAAAGTTTTGCTGTATAAAACCATACTGAAATATCTCTCAGTTGATTGGTTGGCAGAAGTGACAGATCAACGCTTGCGCACGTCTTGGAATTCATCTCGGTATTTAACGACTCGTATCAAAATGGACGGGCCACGATCCTCCACTTTGTTGACGTCACATCCGGGGCTGATTTTTTTTGATGGTCACGTTACGACACAGCTGATTGTCTTTAAAATATTGAAGTTGGAATGACGGTTCATGGATATTTGATTTTTTTTAAAATAAAGCCGTTTTTGAGATTGTTTTTACTTTATTCTGGCAGAACAATTTTTTTTAAATGTATAGTTAGCCCTAATTTTTTATAGCCGCTTCATTAGCTCACACAAAAATTAAGTTTAAAGCAGAAGCGAATGTGACATTCACATATGACAAAGTCAAATACATGTCAAATAAAACAGTTGGCATGTGGTACATGGCGGGTAATTTGAATTCAAAATAAGGAATGCTAAATCTTGAAGATTTTAACCTTTTAATCATGTTGCTTCCTTACAAACCTTTGGTGGAATATCGGGATGGTGTCTGAGAATATTTCACTGAAATTTTGCGGAAATCTGTAGTGCCATTTTGAAAATATCATAAAAAAACGTCTGACCTCCCATAAGACCCAATGTAAAATTCAGCCCCGGGAGAACAGCTGATTTTTTCAGGGTCGTGGCCTCTATTTTTGTGTTGGCCTTGAGTTGGCATGTGGTACATGGCGGGTAATTTGAATTCAAAATAAGGAATGCTAAGTCTTGAAGATTTTAACCTTTGAATCATGTTGCTTTCTTACAAACCTTTGGTGAAATATCGGGATGGTGTCTGAGAATATTTGACTGAAATCTGTAGTGCCATTTTGAAAATATCATAAAAAAAACGTCTGACCTCCCATAAGCCCCAATGTAAAATTCAGCCCCGGGAGAACAGCTGATTTTTTCAGGGTCGTGGCCTCTATTTTTGTGTTGGCCTTGTGTTATCTTTTTATCATTTAAAAAAATAATCGCTAATATCTCAGAAACTATGGCTCTAAACTACGGCATATTGGGTATTTTTGGAAAATATGTTCCAAGGATAATCTATTAATTAAATAATATAAGAGCATCCAATTTACAAAAACTATAAATTTGAGCGCCTGTCAAATATGGTAAGCTTTAGGAATAAAGTCAAGATGCAATTTAAAAGTAAAATTTTCGCGAATTCGAACACAATTTTTTGTATATTCCTATATTAATTATTAATGGTCTAACAGGGTGGGAAAAATATAATGAGACACCCTGTACAATCTGAGCGCAATCCTAGTTTCCTAGGTTAGCAAAGTACGTACCGGCTAAACTAATCGTCCTAGAGAAAAGTGAAAAGGAAAGTATATGTATTTATAGAGAATTGTATTGGCTTTAACCTGGTTCTCAAATTGTGCCTTTAGGTAATATACTTTGGACAAAAACGAAAAAAATAGTAGAACATCGGTGTTCCAGAAAATAAAAAAAATTGTACTTAAAAATTATGGAATCTATAGTAGGAGGTCATAGCGTCTTTTGTCGGCTTTTGATAAAGATTTTATAACACCTGTCGTGGTCAATTACTGATTGGTGGGAACCAACACTGCTTGACCTGTTAACAGACACAAAAATAAAATTTCGGACTTCCATTGTCTTTATTTATTTTAAAACACGACGTTTCGGTTAGTAAGTATCTCTAACCGTTATCAAGTGTAAACTAAACAATCTAGTCTCTAGGACTTATACTACTTGGTCTGCAGTTAGGTGTGACGGCCCGCCCCCTTTTTTAATCCTAAGACGCCTGTTTTCCTTAAGGAGTGGTTTCCATATGTTTGGTATGTCCGTGCTTGGTTGACTGAAAACTTCTTTATTCTGCATTATAAACGCAGCTTCAATAAACTTTCGTAAGATTTCGTAAGATTGTTTAGTTTACACTTGATAACGGTTAGAGATACTTACTAACCGAAACGTCGTGTTTTAAAATAAATAAAGACAATGGAAGTCCGAAATTTTATTTTTACACAATCATTGTCTACGAGTTTCAAACAAAGAGACACAAAAATGCTATAAAGGTAAAATATCAAAATATTTTTTTTAATTCTGAACGGTTTAAGCTAGAGCACAGCCCCTCTATCATAAGCCTGATCTTACTTTAAAATGCAACATAATGGTGCTTTTGGTTCTGCAAAACAAAGGACAGGTTAACACGCTGACAAAAAAAACTTGACCGAAACCACCATATTGTCAAAAGCTGATAAATCTAAAATATCTATTACAGTGACAATAACAAAATATTAGGCTGACAAGAAATTAATGGAAATGTCAGCTTTCGACAATGTTGCATTTCAAAGTAGGATCGGGCTTGTTATAGAGTTGTTACTGTGGCTACAGTAAAGAAACATGACATGCATAATAGCATAATCAAAAATAATTTTAAAAAAATAGGTGAAGCCTATTTTTCACTCAAGGAGTAAATTATAGGTTTCACCTATTTTTTTTCTTTTTGATTTATCTTGTATTCAGTATAATAACTTCAGTCAGGCAAGCCACGCTGAGGATGGAAATGCCTTTTTCCTTTTTTTTTTCAAGTACCGAATTTTCAGGCGTATGGCCCTTATGGGTGCAAAATGTGTTTTAAAATTTTTCTCTTTTAAGGTGTTTTTTTCGAAAAAACTTAAACAAGTACCAGTTTTTCGAGTTCCACGGGAATAAATTAGGGATTTCAGGCAAACTTGTGGATGAGTTTATTTAAAAAAATATGTATTAACAAGACTTTAGAAGACTAAAAAAAGCAATAACATTAATTCAGCTAGACTAACTTTTAAAAGGGTAAAAAAATTAATACTACCGGACGACAGAGGTCGGTTACCTCATTTCAAAAATGACAACAATGTTTTTTCTTGTTCATGACCTGTTTTACACCAAGGACAGGCGTTGTTCTATTGAGAAGAGATTCCATAAGGAATCCATTCATATTTCCTAATATGCCTAATACATCAAAACGACAAGTGACAAAAAAAAGTAACCAACCAGAGATATATTGAGGAAATAGAACAAAACACTTGTGTCAAAGTTATTTTTTAGCTAAAGAGTCATTCAAAGATCACCTCCAATTATTTTTTTGTCCAGATGATCAACTTAACTTTTAAAGATTTTCGGAATACCTCATTGTTGTGTTTTTTACTTTTTAGTTAATGATCTGATTTCATCTCTTCTCAATCAACAAAAAGTTACTCTTTTTCAAGTATTTTTTCCAAAAAAATAAATTCTTACCTATAACTTGAATTTCTAACCGGCTTAACGGCGGTAGGCGCGACAACATCTTCGATGCCGTTACTCTTCGGTCTTGTGTACTGCGGTGGTGGTGGCGTGGAGTTGTTCTCCATTTTTTCCACTTTCGCGCAAACGGAAGATGGAGGGGTGGAAGGGGCGGGCGCAGGCGCCGGTGACGGCCTGCACCGACTACGTTTCTGGGCGGAGTTCACTGAGGGCTCTTCCGGTACGTAACTGTTCCTGAAAGACATAGATTTGTTTACGTCTTGCACTGTAGAGAAATTTTTTACACACTGTGGCTTTTGTCCAGCAGTGGCGGTTTTTTAGAAAGCAATGCAGAGCTGCAGCACCGCCCATAATATTAAAACAGTAAAACATTATGTTTTTATCAAAATGTATTGTTACAAATTTAAGTTATTTAAATTTTATAGTTAGAATTTATTTAGGTTTAGTGTAGTATTAGGTTGACGTATTTCATGGTTGTATTCTTAATCTAGGTTTTAGTTGCGTTATCTGTGACGAACTGGTATGTGAACGGTCCGGCTCCAGAAAAGGGCGAAATGATTCGGAATCGAACAAAGATGGAAAATTCTCGAATTGTAGGCAGACCCTCATATATAGGGCCGGACGTCGTGCATCGGGCAGTCAGAGATAACCAATGGTAGTGATCGCTAGATGTTAACGCGAAGTTAATAGGCGTATTAAAGTAGTGAATTATTAGCAAGTTATTAGTAAGTTTAAGTGCGTGTTTTTGTACTTAATTTGTCGGAATAAATTGACGTATCGTTTTCAACAATTGCGAGTTTTTAATTGTTGTGGAGAACCCGTAACAGTATTAATAAAATGGTATCGACTGCTAGCCGTGATAGTTTAGTACAGAACTACTTTTTTAAGAACTAAGAACTGTTCTAAAAATAAACATAAGACATAGTTGCAAAGAGCTCTTTATTAAACATAAAATACACACAATATACTTATATATTCTCGAATGTGTAAACTAAAATGTGTAAATAAAAAATCCAGACCTGTTCCAACATCTACAAAGAACTCATGAATATAATACCAGACTTTAAGAAAATCTAAACACTGATAGACCTCATTTCTCGTACCTACAAAAAAACATTACTTTTAATATAGTAAAAATTTGGAACTGCCTACCTTTATATTTGAGAATACAGAACAACAGAACAATCGAACAAACATTGAAAAAAGTTTACAGGAATTCTTAAATGATGGAGAAATAGCCACATTATATCCCTAGCAGGTAAAGTAACTCAGCAACAAAATAAAAAATTAAAAAATTCTGGGAGTTTTTAATGTAGAATTAAACAAATAAATAATTAAATATATATTTTTTTTAAGGGGAATTGAAACGCAAAATATTATTGTTTGTGGAAAAAATAAAAGTACTTCGTTTTATACTCGATTGTGATAAGATTTGTGTTAGAATTTAAGTTTTTTATACTTGACAAGTTCTACACCCTGATGGGTATCTGTATTAGAATTAGATTTTAATTAATTTTGATACTGTAACAGAACTAGTAACATACACATTTACATTTTACATTTACATAAAATTAAAGGACATAGCCAAGTAGATAGCACGATTTAAAAGAAGGTTAAGGAAATAGTGATCAAACTTACCTTTCCCCACCACTCCCTGGACTCCTGACACCTCCCGATTGGTTTTTCTCCTTTTCCATTTCGCGCAAAAACCGTTTTCTTGGAGAAACCACCGTTTCAGTCCGAGGGGGCGTACTAAAAACATCGAATCATTATAAAAAAAATTACTGAAGGAAGACACACAGAAATTCTTTAGGGTTGGTTTTCAAAAATAAAAACTTTGGCTTGAGTAATGTCAAATAAAAAAATCATTTCAGTTCTTTCCATTAATATTTTAATTTTTTTTATAAAAGAAGGCTTATGTGGTATCAAATGAATAGTAATTGAGTTTGGAGTAAAGAAAATACACTTTAAAATCTTAGGGCTGTACAAAAAGGGTCAAAATACGTTTTTATATAAAATATGTCTTGTGTGACATCAAGTGATTGTAATTTACATTTTATTAAAATTCGGCAGAGAAGTGGCAAATAATGCTAATCGTGTGATATCAATTGGCAGATTAATTACCTAGTCCTGACATTGGAATTTTTCTCGATCAATCCGGCAACAACGCTCATTAATCTTCGTCTTATTTTTCCTTCCTGCCTTATTCTGGGTACAGCCTCCTCCAAGGAATCGGCTATTGTTGAATGGGGCCTGCGCCTTTTAACACCACGACCCTAAAATTCAAAATTGTATAAAAGTTATACTTGGGACACCGCAATTTTTTTACCGATGTATTTTAAAAGTAGGCTAGGTCAAGGTTTAGTCAGAACCAAGGTGTGTAGGTTGCCTGGTAACTCTATGGTCGAAGCAAAGTGAGAGATAACAGCGCGTCATTTGGAGTGCCAGGATTTGATTAGAGCGGACTATATTTATTTAAAATTCTAGTTTATTTATACTTTCTACTTGTAGTTATTTTAACGGACTCAAAGCTTCCGAAGACATTGTGGATATTTGGCATAAGGTAAGTGTTATATTTCAATAGGGTATTTGACAAATTTTAGAAAAGAGTTTAGAATGATACATAGATCCCTAATTTGCTGCGCAAAATTTTTAAAATAATATATTTTCTCATGACTACATTTCAAATCAAGTTTTCTAATTTCCGATTTGAAGTTACCGCTAAAACACTCATTTCTGGCATGGCGTTGCAATGACGTCACAGCGCAGTAAACTCGCGGACATATACACGGCATTCAAGTGTTTATTTGTTTTTGGTCTGTGTTTTTACTGTTTTTATGTAAAAAAATGTCCTATAAGTGGTGTGTAGTGCCTCAGTGTTCGAATACTAGCATAAAAACACCTGAAAAACTATTTATTCATGTGCCTACAGCAGTAAAAGAACGGAAAAAGTGGCTAGAACTTACTCGAAGAGACCCAAGGGCCTTATCTAATACATCTTCACTTTACATTTGTGAAGATCACTTTGATGTGAGTATAACTAAATTGTTTCTATTAATTTTTCTCACGTTGTCTATAATATAAATAACTATTTCGTAAATGACGATAAAATTTTGAAGGTTATGTTTATTACAAAGGGTGAACAACTATAATAGGCAGAAAGGTGTAAAAATTTTTAGGCGATGCTAGGCAGTTATTAGGCAGGACTAGGGAGTACCTCTAAATGCAGGATTAGGCAGTGCACATGCAGGCTAAATGTAGGACTGAGCAGTGCATATGCGAGACTAGGCAGTGCATAGGCAGGACTAGGCAGTACCTACGTAGGACTATGCAGTGTTTTAAAAAAGCAATTTTTGATTGTTTCTCAATGCATAAAATAATAATTCAATCTAAGTGGCATATTAAACAAAAAAGCAAAACATATAACCTAACCTCAAAATCTAAACGAGTAAAAGTAGACGAAGAATATCGTAAAAAACTTTCAGTTATATACAAAACAACTCATCGAATACTTACATCAACATTATAACGTTTCTAAATTTCGTAGAACAAAAATCAATGTTGTTCGCAAAGAAGCCTGCCACCATAAAGGAATTCAGCATTGGCAAGTTGGAGCTATCAGCTTTCGAGAATCCGTTTTCCATTGAAAATGTTTTTTATAAGCAAAACACAAAATAAAATGTAATTTAGAATGATAATTCGCACTTTAAACCAAAGCAAACATTATCAACCATAAGAAAATAACACAGAAAATAGGTTCGTTCGAGGCGTTTACTGTTTTGTGACGTCACTCGCAGCTGATTGGTAGACCGCCTGTTTTGAATCACGTGGCTAATTGTTTTAATTCAATGAATTTATTTATAACTATGAATTTGAGAAAAAATTAAACAAAAAAGTTTGTTTTTAGCATTCCCAAGACCTAAAGAGATATCTAAAAATAAATATATATTTATTTTTTACTACTGTCAAACACCCTAATAGTTTATGTATGGTGTAAATGTTGTTATAAGAGACAACTAAAATAACAAAACATATTTACATTTAGATCAATAAAGGCACACAAAAAACCTGAAGATTTCCGCACGTGACGGGTGACGTTATTTCCCGCGTTTCAACAACTGGTTCTGATTGGTCAGAAAGTTACCAGGTAACCTATCCTCTACAGACCTTGAGTCAAAACCAACAAAAAAAATAGATGCCATGAAAAATCAGCTATGGTTCATATCATTAATTTTTAAGACAACTTTTTACAACTTTTTTTCGTTGGCCTATGCTATTTGTTATGGTAAACCGCTGATAACTGTCAAAAAGTTATCTCAAAAATTTTGAAATGGACTGTAAGTTATCATATGGTTTTTAAAAGGACACTGGATTTTTATGAAATTTGAGTAAATTATTCTCCGACACAATGCCTATATTTTACCAAACTTATGATAATAAAAGATTATTAAGAAAGATTATTAAAAAAATAATTTTTATAGTTACATTACTGTATTTTTTGCTGGTTTTTCTTGTATATAAATTTTAGCAAAAACTTTTGAAATTCTTTTGAATTTATATTACCGAAAAACCGGTATATAATATATAAAGTTTCAGATTATTAATAACATGATATCCGTACTAACCTTAAAAATCTTCCTGTGCTGCTTAGGTCTCCAGAACGTGAATGACAAGCCCCTTGATTTGTTCTTAGTAGGCGTGGACTGCTTCCACGAGTGGTCCCTTTGCCACGGCGACGACTGGATTGAGCTATTGTCATCTGAAACTATAATAATACATAAGGTGATGTAATGTGTAAATCAACTGTCAAAATATCATCAAGCGCCTCTAGGTGAAATCAGTGTGCATAGTAGTAGTAGAGGTGGGGAGACCATTCTTGGTCTAGCGACTAGGCACACGGCGCCCTTTTCGCAAACCCCGATTTGTCCGTACACTATATACCAAACTGATGCACGTGCCCCTTAGGATGCAGGTTTTTCTTTCTCTAAGAGGACTTAATTTTGCCTGCCTTTGTCGAGGGCAGGGATCTTTATACTGCGTAGCAAGTATACACAATGGCCCCACGCTTTTACACCCCTTCCGAAAGGTGGTCCTGCTATGTTGTTGTTGTTAGACTTGCATCTACCTAACATCGCTATCGTCCCAGCAGAACTTGGTTATAGACGATAGACTTCTTTCCTTTTCAGCACAAGAGTCGCGGTCGTCGTCAATTGACTTTAAGAAATTTTTGCTGGCGCCGTCCTGGTTCCAACTGTAGCAGGCTCCTGAGTTATTAATCCTGGCTCCTCGGTTGGTAGCTCCAAGACTACACCTGCTTATATTCTCGATGTACAAGGTCAAGTTATGTTTTTGTGTGCATGTGTATCGCACACCATTTCGATGTCGACTGTTGAACGATGAAAAGGAAGTGCGCGGCAGGGCTACGTGACTTTTTTTTCTTTTTGCGGCGTTGTTTGACGAACCTGGTATCTTCTGCATGTGAAGCCGACTACCATACCACTAGACTACCCTGCCGCATCAGTGTACATAGATCTCTACTCTAGTAATTTCTGTTACTTAATTGTGCTGGGACTAGGCGATTTGCTTGCAATAAATATGGGTGTTATAGGAGGGTTGAGGTTTTTCGCGATATTTTTAAAACGACGTGAATTTTCATGAAATTTTAATGCAGTATTCTCCGACAATAAAAAGATATAAATAAGTGTCCTAACCATTCATGCGTGAACAAGTCCACATCTATCCATATATCAATTTCCATAAGAAAACACAAAACAGATAGAGTATAGCATGTATTAATAAGATACGCACGATTTCCGTAAAAAGCGCTCCAGCGTTGCCAAAGGTAATCTTAATATCTTTAGATTCTGCTTGTTTGTAAAAGTGAATTATTTACTTTTAGGAATAAGCAGAATTTTAAGGTAGTCATAAAACGGACCTTTCGCACACCGGCTTATACTGATATTCTCGCTATTCTGGCAATGTTGGTTTTACGCTTTTCTATTCTGCATGCAATCCTCATGCCCATACAAAAATCCTGCCCTTAGATAGAAAGCTGGCCACACTGTATATCACAACCCCTGGTGTAAGTGGTTTTCAAGAATATTTTAGTACAGGTTTGAGCCAAGTTATCAGTTTTTGATTTAAAAAAATAATTAAAAAAAAGGCATGATCAAAATTTTTTTAATTCCCTTGACAAGTAGAATAAATGGACCAAAAATCTATAAAATCGGAAAGATCTCATTGATCTCATATGGTGAATTGACTGGGGGACTTTTTTGACCCCAGATTCGGATGCTGCATTAAAAAATAGATAAAAAAATCATGGTCTGTTTCGATTTTTTTTTCTTGTGGGTTGTTTTATAAATTGAATTATTTTGAAAAATGTGAGATAACCCCACTAACTGTTGCGTCTTAGTTTTAACAATACGCTGCTTTATACATTTAGAAATTCGACATAAGAATGTAATCTATTGTTTTCGCTATATGCACAAGTGGATAAAAATATAATTTAATCCTAAATAATCATATCAGAATTGTAGCATATAGAGTGTCTCAAAAATGTTTAGCCTTCAACGAGCAAACCTTTAGATTTGTTTGTTATCAACGGAATTGTATTTCGCGTGCTTCAATATTTACTTGCAATATACAGAGCTTTGCGCACTCGCAAGGAGATCCCTATCACGCTCGATAAGCGGCAAGTGCGCGGAAATGTTGGTGTATGTTGTTTTTGAAACGGTTCAGGTTGTAACCTGCAGGCAAAACTGTCGTAGGGAGTTTATTCCACAGCGATGCTGTTCTTCAGAGATATGAATTGTGATATAATGAGGTTCTTGGTGCCTCTATTTTGACACTAAATTGATGGCTACCGTCTGTTTGACGTGTTGGCCTAGTAGGTGCTACTCCCGGGGGGATCATACGTGCCAACCCTTCAGAGTATTTTCCATGATAATACCTGTAGAAGAGAGATAGATCGCCCACAGATCTTCGATGTTCGAGACTATCCAAGCTACGGGTCAGTGCTTGGTCATTGATAAATCATTTTTGCACGGTGTTCAAAAGCATTAAGGTATGTTTTTAAAACCTAGTGGAATAATGCGCAAAGTCAACAACAACTATAAATAAATCTCCTGAAAATTTTTTTGGACTTGAAAATGAAAATAGGGAATAGGAATAAACACAGACTTCTAAAAAAAATAAAAGGGGGAGATGTGAAGAGTCCTTAAGGTTTTTAATAGTTAGGACATTTGAACTGTTATTGAGATTTGTCATTGTATTTTTAGTTATAAAAAGAACTACATAAAAATTATATTTATTTGTATTTCTTCCAACAGTAAATACTGGTGTTTATGTCTTATTATAGTAGGGAAAGTATTACATATATGTTTTGAAACACTCTGTAGGTACGATACAAGAAAATAAATAACAAACGTTTGATACATGAGATGCTATTTAGGGTACTGTGTTTAGCCAAGCCTAAATCCAGAAGAAAGCAACTGTTTAACTCATTATGTGCGAATAAAAGTGGACTAACACATTCTTATTTAATCTTTTTATACAAATAAAAATATATAAAAACGATTTTAATGTAAATTATCAGCTGTAACAAAAAACGAAAAACACTCTGCCAATTTATGGGCACCGAAACTCACACGAGTTAACCCCCACCCATTTTCGGCTTTTTTTCTAGTGGATTTTATTCATTTTTAAATGGGACCAGCTAGAACCAAATCCAACACATACCAAATTTTATTAAAATGTGGCAACCAGTTTTTGAGCTATGCGCGTTGGTCGTTACAGAAAGACAGATGGTGTGACAAAAAGTTTCAAAATCATTTAAAACGCAAATATATACAGGGTGTACCGAAAAGGTCTTTACACACTCCTAACAATAGCTCCATTTCCGAAATATAGGGTGTTAAATTTAAAAAATAAAAACCGTTTTTTTAAATATTATGAGGATTTTTTAACGAATTACTTTTAAAATTGGTACCCGGAGTTGTTTGGGATGAGAAATTCAATTGCACACATTTTAACTGTAGCCGTTAGAGAGCGTTTCTCACTGCACTTCTCATTATTTAAAATGAGTATAACTTTTTTGTCTGTATTTTTTGACTTTTTTTGCTAAGAAAATAATTAACTAAACCTTCTAAGGCAAAAAAATCCGTTAAAATCAGCCGTTTTCAAGATATTTCGGTTTTCAACGTTCGATGCCGCTTCAGAATAATCAAGTTATTTTGAATAATAAAAATTAAAATTTAGAAAAATTAAAAGGTTAAAAATATTAAATTAACAGTATTTTAGAATAATGCATTTGATACTCTACTCTGCGCGGATCTGGGTGAAAATCTATGGGGGGGGGGGGGGGTAATAGTCGATTTGTAATATTTTTTTTAGGGGGGGGGGGTTAATTCGCCTATTTTTCCTTTAATGAATAACAAAAAGTGCATATTTTTTGTCTAGGGGGGGGGGGGGGTTATTACCACGTTACCTTCCCTCAAATCCGCGCTTGTCGCTTACAGGTCTTCTTGCACTTTTCGTGCTAATGCAAAGTTGACTCCAGGGGTTGAAATCCCTTACCTTTGGGAACTTAATTCCTCTTATCGGACATCTGTCAAACTCACGCCAAATAATATGTGGTGGCTCAAACATGAAAAGCCACATAATTTTTATTTGGATTAATAAAAATGCAAGTAATTATTAGTTTGTGTGCACTATATAAAATAATGACATTATTCTCGAAAACCTCAATTTTAAATTCCGTTTTCTTAAAAAAAATATTTTTTAAAAACATTATTTTCATATTGTTTACAAAAATGTTTTTTTTAAATGACATTTTTTTTGAATACTTTTTTTTCGATAACTTTTATCTCTAAAACATGGTTCTTTTCGAAAAACTTTCCTTAAGATTTATTTCCTGTCTTACTTTCAATTGATAGTAAATGTACCGTAACCTGTCCCTGACCTTTTTCCTCCTCAAAAAATGTCCTCAATGGGCAGGTTAGAAAATACTGATTTCAATCTCCAAAAAGGAGAACAGGAAAGCTACCTTAAACAACTAAATTTTCAAAACCATATATAATTCGAAAAAAAAAACTTTCGAAAAAAATGTCATTGGAAAAAAATATTTTCGGAAAAAAAATGTTTTTCGAAGAAAATGTCATTTGAAATTGAGGTTTTCGACAATAAAGTCATTCAAAATTTAGGATTTCGATTAAAATGTCTTCGAAAAAAGTGTTTTTGAAAACCGTGTTTTCGGAAAACTGATGGAAAAATTTTTTTCTGAAAAAAGTGTCATTGGAAATTTAGGTTTTTGATCAAACTGTCTTAAAAAAAAGCTTGTTTTTGAAAGACGGACAGAAACCCAAACGGAATGATACACCACCAGAATAATATCTTAAAATTCGGCGTTCCTAAAAGTAAACAATTTAATTAATTTAACGAATTATTTAAATTAAATAATAATTTTCACTTACTTTTACAAACAAGAAAAATTTTAAAGTGTTATTCTGGTTATTAATTTTTGTCAAGTAATAATTGTAAACAATTGTTTCAGGTTGTTACCTTTGGCAACGCCGGAACGCTTTCTACAGGAATGTGGACCTGTTCTCGTGTTATAAGTATGTAATAGAAAAGAAAGAAAGATATGCTTACCGCTAAGTGACGCACTGCTCTCCTGTCTGTAACCGACGACCGGGGGTGTGGCAGTGGCGGTACCCGGGGGCGGCCAATAAGTCTTTCTCGGCACCGAGACCCACGAAACTCGTTCGCCGTCCCTGGCGCGCTCCAACTCCAAGATGAATTTTCCATCTAAAAAACAAAAGCTTTATTGAAACAGAATAATAAAGAGTTCCTAAAAATCTAGGATGCCGTGTATTAAAGTACAGACCAAGAGCAAATGAAGAGAGGCGTAGGACGGGGTTGCCATTACAAATTAAAAGTGAAGAATGTTGGAGGCACGATCCAAATTCTTTATTTTTCTAATTTTGCATTTTTACACATTGAAGAAACAAAATCTCGGACTTCCATTGTCTTTATTTATTTTAAACATGACGTTTCGATTAGTAAGTATCTCTAACCGTTTTCAAGTGTAAACTGTTAGATACTTACTAACCGAAACATCGTGTTTAAAATAAATAAAGACAATGGAAGTCCGAGATTTTGTTTCTACTCAATCATTGTCTTTGAGTTTCAAACAAAAATACATTTTGGTGTGGTGGGAATACAACTTAACGACCGATCTACCATATACACACTACAGTTTGCTGAGAACCAAGTAATTGTAGCTAATGATAAAGAAGACATGTGAGTATATGATGAGAAAGTTAATGGAAGAATACCAAAGGTAACAAATCGGCTCTGTAACGAAATAGCGCGCTCATTTGAGCGCGTGTTCAAAATAGCGCGTGTTCAAAATAGCGCGTATCATAACGGCGCGTGATCAAAATAGCGCGTATCATAATGGCGCGTGTTCAAAATAGCGCGTATCAAAACAGAGCGTATCAAACTGGCGCGCGTATTCAAAACAGCGCATATCAAAATAGCGCGTGTTTAAAATAGCGTGTTTTCAAAATAGCGCGTTTTAAAATAGCGTGTCTAAAAATACCGCGTTTTGAAAGATCGCCATTACAAACGTCGCTGTTACCAAATAGTTTGAGTAAGGGGTCTCTTTCTAACATATTTTTTCAAAAAAAAGGGTGTAACCAAACCGAACCGAACCGATTCAAACCCCACCGAACTGAAATGAACCGAACCAAACCGAAACATTTTTTCAAAAAATTATTTCCCTAAATTAGCTTCCCGATCCTTATTTTCGTAGGTTTCTATTCTAACCTGTGACTTGGGTCCATTTTTTTTGGTGGAAAAAGGTCAGGGAGTTACTGGAAAAAATGTTTGGGTTCGGTTCTGTTCGGTTCGGTTCGGTTCCGTCCGGTTCGGTTCGGTTTGGTGACACACCCTCTAGGATCCCGGAAAAGAAGCCAGGGAAGATTTTTTTTTTGAAAAAATATGTTAGAAAGAGACCCCTTAGTCGAACTATTAGTAGTAAGTATAACTTATCTGACCTTGCTCAAACTGTTTAGGTCAATATACCTAAGCAGACCTGATACGCGCTATTTTAATACGCGCTATTTTGATACGCGCTATTTTGATACGCGCTATTTTAAACACGCGCTATTTTGAACATGCGCTATTATGAACACGAGCTATTTTGATACGCGCTATTTTGATACGCGCTATTTTGAACACGCGCTATTTTGATACGCGCTATTTTGAACACGCGCTATTCTGAACACGCGCTATTTCATTACAGAGCCAACGAATCATATGTCAAAATCGCGACCACACCACCTTTAGCAAGCCGGAGGTCATTTTTTCGCTCGATTGACCGGCTTACACTTTTAGGGGGTCGCGGAACTTTGTTCGAAAACAGTTTCTTCGAAGGGAAATTTGTTCGAAAACAGTTTCTTCGAACGGAAATTGGTTTGAAAACATTTTCTTCGAACGGAATTTTGTTCGAAAACATTTTGTTCAAACGGAAATTGGTTCGAAAACATTTTCTTCAAACGGAAATATGTTCGAAAACATTTTGTTCGAACGAAAATTTGTTCGAAAACATTTTGTTCGAACGAAAATTTTTTCGAAAGAACATTTATTTGTTCGAAAAAATTTTGTTCGAACGGAAATTTGTTCGAAAAAAATTTGTTCAAACGGAAATTTGTTCGAAAACGTTTTCTTCAAACGGAAATTCGTTCAAAAACATTTTCTTTATTAAAAACAGCAACTGTTTCACTAAGGGGTCTCTTTCTAACATATTTTTTCAAAAAAAAAACTTTCCTGACTTCTTTTGCAGGATCCTAGAGGGTATGCAACCAAACCGAACCGAACTGAACCAAACTGAACCGGCATCCTAGAGGTTGTGAAACCAAACCGAACTAAACCGATACTTCGATTCGGTTCAGTTCGTTTCGGTTCAGTTTTGTTTCACACCCGCTAGGATTCCGCGAAAGAAGTCAGGATTTTTTTTTTAAATATGTTAGAAAGAGACCCCTGAGTCAAACAGTTCCTGTTTTTAATGAACAAAATGTTTTCGAACGAATTTCCGTTTGAAGAAAACGTTTTCGAACAAATTTCCATTCGAACAAAATTTTTTCAAACAAATGTCCTTTCAAACAAATTTTCGTTCGAGCAAAATGTCTTTGAACAAATTTTCGTCTGAACAAAATGTTTTCGAACAAATTTTCGTTCGAACAAAATGTTTTCGAACAAATTTCCGTTCGAACAAATTTTCGTTCGAAGAAAATGTTTGCAAACCAGTTCGAAGAAACTGTTTTTGAACAAATTTCGGTTTGAAGAAAATGTTTTCGAAGAAATTTCCGTTCGAACAAAATGACTTTCGAAGAAAATGTTTTCGAACAATTTTCCGTTCGAAGAAAAAAATTCGAACAAAATTTGTCGAAGAAATTTCCGCGACCCACTTTTAGATGGTTTTTGTTATATTTTTTTATACCTAAAAAATTGTTTAATCAGGTGAAAATAAAACTTATCACAATGACTCTCAAAATCACCTTTGATTACGCATTTTTCACCTTATTGTTTACTTAACTAAAACGAGAACCTCATGAACCGAAAACGTGCTGTGATAAGTGATTTTGGAGAGTCCGGGTGTGATAAAAGGTGCAGTGGCGTCTCATGCAAATTAAAAATAGGTGTTCACTTTATTCAGTATTCTTTAAGAAAGTAGTGTATACAATGGAGACTACGAAAGTCGTAATAAAATTTAAACCAGCTTTTTTTTAACATCAGTTGTCTTTTAGTGATGTCATCCGTTATGCTTCCTTCGAATCCCATTCTTTTTTTTCTGATCTCATTTCTTATGTAATCTGTTCTAGATATTCTGTTTAATCTTTTTATTGCATCCATTTCGACACTTTCCATTTTTGTTTTGTATTTTTCTGTTACGCGACAAGTCTCTATTCTATACAACAGCGTGCTTTTCACCAATGTTTGATATATGTTAAATTTTACATTCTTTTTATCTCTCTGCTTTTAAAATACTGTTAGGACATCCAATAACCTTTTTTGCATTTACTATTCTTTTTTCCAGTTCTTTACAGTCTGCTCCTGCCTTATCAAATGTGACACCCAACATACTCATTGCGTGAAGATATTGTTTGTCCATTGTGTAGTTCCAACTCACTTGATTCGTTTCCAATACATAAGTACTTTGTATTGTCCACGTTCACCGTTAAACCCCACTTTTGGTATTCTTCCGTTAACTTTCTCATCATATACTCCAATTTCTTCTTTAGCATTAGCTACAATTAGTTAAGAACTAAAGAGACACAACATCCTGTCTTAAGCATTTTGTTACCAGGAATTCTTTTGAAAGTCGATTGCCAATTTTAATTTTAGATTTTGACCCTTTGTGTAGTTCTTCTATCACTTTTATGTATGTATGATTGATATTAGTTTGTTCTTACACTGCCCAAAGGGGGACTCGGGAAACAAGCCCCCGTCCAAGCCTTAGATTTTTAAACTTAGAAAAAAAAACACAAAAAATAGCTTAAAATTCGACATAATGAGGCTTTGCCCCCCCCCCCCCCCCAAGACACATTCCTGGGTGCGCCACTGGGTATCATATGCCCTTTGTAGGTCCACAAAGGTAACATGAGTCTCTATATTTCTGGCAAAAAACATTATCACTACAATATCTGCCTGCACAAAACCCAGTTTGCTCTTCTTCTTCTTGTTCATGAAAATCATTCTCTATTAGATCTCTAAGAATCCTACCGTAATCTAGTTAGTGTACTGGTTACTGAAATTCCTTTGTGATTGTTGCAGTCCAGCTTGTTTTCTTTTTCATGTATTGAGGATATGAATGCAATTTTCCAATCATCAGATACTGACTGGATGTCCGTTTATGGATTTTTTATTTATTTATACTGGGACTTTCCATCCAATCAGGATCAATCGCCCAGTTTCGCAAAATTCTAGCATTTTTAAATAAACACAAACAACCAAGTACCTAGCCAGGAATCGAACCCGGACCGCCGCGCCGGTGTGGGAAACAAACATTGCCACCACTACACAACGACGCACGGAGGTCAGCTTGTCTAATTTAGACGATCGAAACCTCAATATCGAACTATTTTCTATCATAACTACTAAGTCTTAAAAACGTGCCTAATTACCTTATTAGTAGACCCCAATGCAGAAAATCGATCAACTAACTCGTTGTTACTTGTCACGACGACAAGTCATAGGCCGTTTGATAGCCTGCATAATGATCCGCACATATTCCGCGCGGAAAGGCGATTTTCAAAAGTGCTCCAAGTTGGTAAACCAGAGATTATATGGTGATTTCTTCACGTATATTTAAAATATGGGTTAGTATCTTTAATTTTTACTATTAAACCATTTGCAAAGTTTCAATTTGCTTGTTAAAAAAATTAGATAAAAGTTGTGTATTGATTTATTATAATTTTTCAAATATGTATTATATATATTGGACTGAAAAAGTCTGGATCGGTACGTATCAATTGCGTTTGTGACTTTATTATTTCAATCATGTATCAAGGGTTGTATAGGTGCTACATTCAGCTGCCGCTTCTTGCCACTGTATTAGCTATGATTTATTGTTTCAGCGTTGGCGCATGGGATTGGCCGACGTAATTTATTTAAAATCTGGCACAAAACACCGGTTTCACAGGATAAAAATCAATCTGTTTTAAACTATGTATGTGAAAATAGTGAATATAAAGACTATGATAAAGAATATCAGTGCACGGTAAAAAATTGATATATAGGATTGTTAGCTCCCGCTAAATTTCGCGGTTGTTTATATATTTTAAAACCACACAATTGTATGAAGGGCAGAATGCATTTCGCGTATTTGGACATGCGCACCAACAACCAGTGAGATCCTTGTCGACCGCCTCGAGAAAATGGCGTGTTAATTTCGTTCTCCAACTATTTCAAATTTCTACACCTGAAAGTGCTCGATTTTGGTGTACTGAAGCATAGAACTAGAAACTTCAGCCCTTCAGCTACGTGGTGACATCATTAGATCCATTCAGGGGCCCCTTAGAACGTGGAGAAAGTGGCTGCAAACTGGTGAGTGCATTTGTATCTGATTACCGTTGTGTGGTTCCAACAGTTACCCTATGGACCTTATTAATTATTTCGTAATTCATATTAATATATTTATGTTTACTCGCGCTTTCATTAATTAAATTATACAGTCCATTGCATTTATCGTTTTTCTTACTGCGGGCACAACAAGGATAGCAAGATTAATAAATTTCGTTAAATTTGTATAAAAAGCTATGTTAAATAAAAAAAAGCTATAAGGTAGTTACGTACACACTCTCAAAGTATCAATTTTTCAAGTTATTCACTTAACAGGAAAAAATCGATATGTAAAATTTTTTTTGGAGGCGACTGTACCATCTCCAGAATGCACAGTACCTATATTAAAATAACATTTTTAAAACGCTAGTTGACATTTCCTTTCCAGCATCAATTTGTCAAAACTAAAACCATAAAATAATTTCGTTTACCATGAACCGACAAGCTGACCACCGTGCGACGGCCGGCGACCTAATTGATAATAATATATGTAAGATTTTCTAGTAGTTTCTCTGATCCATATTTGAGCATTTAAGCGTATATTCCCAATGTCGAATAATTATTAGCATCCAAGTTTTCAATATGGCGCCCGTTCTATTTTTTTACACTTCTTCTTAATCGACAATGTTTACTTATCTGCTTGCGTCGGGTCAGAGATTAAAAATGTCTAGTGTTTTGAATTACAGAAAAACATCTCGTGACAATCTCGTGTTTTATAAAACTGCGGAATTATAAAAGTCTCGAGGATCATCAAAATCAAAAGTTGCTGGAAAAATCAAGACGTAAACATATGTAAGCAGGTCCGATAACGCTTTATTACCGATACACAGAGTGGTGAAAAAAGAAATCTAGATTAGGATCTAAAAAAACTTACTTACAAAAAATATGACTTGAAAATCAATTTTTTTCAAAATGTTGTACAGGGTCTTTCAACGAAAACGGAGGCGTCTTCGTCTTCAAATGGAATTTGGACAAAATCTCGGACGGGTTGATTTTGTTTGCAAGGGGGACACACGGCCTTCAAGGGGTAAACGTTACCTCTGTATTTTGAATAGGGAAAGTGGGTCGAGTGACACCTTGTTTTGAAGGTCTGGTGACTATCTTTACAAGTCTGTATAAATTTCAAAAATCTATCTATTAGATTTTGAGATATCGGTCTTCAAATTTAACGTAGATTTACAAATTAAAAATTGAACAAAATTTTGATAAAATTTTTATTTTATCAGTTAAATGTTTGTTAAATTTGAAACTGTGGACACAAATATCTCAAAAAGTAATTGATAGAATTTCTAAATTTTACACGATTTTAAAGACGATCAAGAGACCTTCAAAACAAGGTAGCACTAGACCCACTTTCCCTATTCAAAATGTAGTTTGCCTTGAACAGGGTAAGTGCTAAAAGTCACAAGATAGCCAAAACGTGTCTCTCTCGCAAACAAAATTGACGTGTTCGATGGTTTTCTATTTTATTTATTTTAGTCGGTTTAGAACGTTTTTCTACGTTGTCCGACGGCTATTCTCCACCTTCTTCGATCCTGACAATCATCTTTTGTCAAATTTTTTTGACTCATTGATCTTTGGATTGACTGTTGCCATTCTAGTTTAGGACGCCCTCTTTTTTTGCGCCCTATTGATTGCCATTCTAGGACCTGCTTTGGTAATCTTTCGTCGTTCATCCGTTGACATGGCCGTACCATATCAGTTGCCGTTTAGTGATGTCATCCATTATGCTTCCCTTGATTCCCATTCTTTTTTTTATGATCTCATTTCTTATGTGATCTATGCTAGATATTCTCATTGATCTTCTTATTACATCTATTTCGACACTTTCCATTTTTGTTTTGTATTTTTCTGTTGCGCAACAAGTCTCTATTCCATACAACAGCGTGCTTTTCACCATTGTTTCATATATGTTAAATTTTACATTCTTTTTTATCTCTCTGCTCCATAAAATACTGTTAAGACATCCAATAACCTTTTTTGCTTTTACTATTCTTTTTTCCAGTTCTTTACAGTCTGTTCCTGTCTTATCAAATGTGACACCCAAGTATACATACTCATTGCATGGAGATATTACTTGTCCATTGTCTAGTTCTAACTCACTGGATTCGTTTCCAATACATAAGTACTGTGTCTTGTCCACATTCACTGTAAATCCACACTTTTGGTATTCTTCCATTAACTTTCTCATCACATACTCCATGTCTTCTTTATCATTAGCTACAATTACTTGGTCGTCAGCAAACTGTAGTGTGTATATGGTAAATCGGTCGTTAAGTTGTATCGAGGGTTTTTCAAATTTTATAAACAAAGTTAAGTTTTCGTTAACACACACTGTATAAGGATGTAAAAAAAATTACACAATAATATTAAAATTGTTCGTTAGTCGATAAACTAATACACGAGACCGTCACGAGATTTTATTTTCGAAATTTATTATCTATTCTATGATAATTGGTTATGGTGGACTTATCTATAATTTAAACAATATGATCTGGGTTGCGGGTCAACCGATATCAAATCAACCCTTAAGTGGCTTCGAAAGGGATATTTAAAAATAAGATCTTCATACGCCAAACAGAAATGCTATACAGTGAATATCGCTTATAACCAGTGGCGGCGCGTGATAAAAAGCTTTGGGGGTGCACACCAAAAAAAACTAAAAATTGCGGCGCAGGCGAATTTTTTTTGAGTGCCACGCTAACTATAATAATAAACTATAAGATATTTAGTTAGATATTAGTTACCTACCTTAAATTATTACTGTTTTTATTAATAATAAATGTATCACACATTGTCTTTAAATGTTGCACGCTAATGCTATCAGAATTAGAAACTTCCGCCATTGTCGTAAATACCAAATCATCGAAATCAAAACAATCAATCAATCAAACGCACCGCGCAAGTGGTGTGCAAATACTCTCTACTCGATACTTTAATATCTGATACATGGACGGATTCGAAGTAATCGAATCCTTCGACGCCAAATACCCGTTACTCGAATCCGAAGTATTACTTTCGTATCAATCATATCGGCATCAGCCGTATGAGTAACGAGTTTGGAGTACTTGTAATCATTTAAACCGATATGTATTTTCCTAAATATTTGATTATTTGATTCAATAGCTATTGATGTGTTATGTCTAGCGGGGCGGCTTATCTGGCGCAGTGTTGCCAGGCTCAGAAATGTATTTTTTTCCAGAATGTATTTGAAAAGTTGCCAGATTTTGAACAAAATTCCCATATTAATATATCTACATTTTCGTAATAAAAAAACTACAAACATGTAAAACATTAATATTTTTATTTTTTGCATACTTGAAATTTCAACTCTACTCAGTATTTATTGGATTTACCGATAATATAATGATTACTTAGTACCATATACAAAATATCTGATACTCGAATAGGAAGTATCAGTATCTACTCGATACTTGGAAAAGTAATCGTTGCACAATATGGTTGCACATAACTACTAAGCGCACGAATTAAAAGTGCCAGTGAGCTGCTCTAACATGCAACGCGAAGCATGGACGCCGGGGTCATCACGCGGGTGCGGGTGGCATCGAGGCTAGTTTTTGTATACGCGCTGTGCCGAAAGAAGGTTCAGATTCTATGTACTGTAAAATTATATTGGGACATGTCGTCCTCTCTTTCTATATTTCGTAATTAGCATGCAACATAAGATTTACGGTACATAGAATTTGGTTCCAGTAAATAAAAGCGCTGTTTGATGGAGAGTAGAACGATAAAAGTAAAGAATTAGATTCGAACTAACTATATAGCGCATCCGCCATTCCCCACAGGCTGGTTTGAAAACGAATACAAACACATACATACCAGGTATTAATTTCTAGATAATATTCCAATCTTTAGTGAATTTCTTTTGGGGTAATTATGAATTAAATTAAGGAATGATCAAACTTTAATATTTTTTTAAGAAAAATTTGGGGGTGCACATGCACATGTGCACTTACAGCGAAACCGCCACTGCTTATAACGATATCGGATATTACGACATATCGATTATAGCGACCACATATTAAGGTCCTGACCGAGTTCTATGCTAAATACATTGAAGACGTGTTGCCTATAACGACGTACGTAGTTATATAGCGACCAATAATTTAACTTAAATTGGTCCAAGTAATCGGTTAAGGCGGGCCCAAACGACTCGTGCACTTGGCAAATACACAATTATTATTTGCATACTTGGCAAGTATACGAGCTTTGCGAATTGCAATAGCAAGCAGGGCGCTTACACGATGTGTACAATTTACAAGTACGACATATATTAATATAGTCTAGACAAGTATGTATGTACTCGGCAAGTGTACGAATAATCGTGAGCCCATTGACTCGGCCTATTTTTACCGACCACAAATGGAAAACCAACGAGTGACAAATAATTGTACAAGTAACCCACTCACACGACATGGCAAGTATACGCAAGTAACAATTATTCGCCAAGTACACAAGTCGTTTGATCCCGGCTTTAGAACGACGACTACGACGAGCGATATCGCATGTACCGACGAACTGTAGACATTGTGTGGTGAAGTTCGGGGAATCCATTTTATTGTAGGCGGTAAATCACCGGTTCATGCGAATCGGCATTTGGTCTATTATAAACGTCTGTTACCTTTATTGTATTAAAGCTATTGATGTGGTGTGCTTTTGTGTTTACATAATCTAAGCTGCTAAATCTAAGAATATGTATAAATTAAATGCGGTGTCTAAACGAAAAACTTTTACAGTATACAAATGTACATTAAGTATGTACCTACATACATGCATAATACATATGTACATAATCACATAACATTATATGTACAGGGTGGGTCAAATTCGATGTTTTTTGCTGGTTTTAGGTATTTCTAGCCTAGATACACAAAAACGAGTGGACATGTCCTGGGCTCGATTTTCGAGACGTCGTCAAATATCAAAACCGCATCTTGATAAACCTTGTAGTTTTTTAGCTACAAGGGGATTTTGAAAAGTCTGCATTTATGGAGTTGGCCTATAACTTTTTTATTTATGAAAATTTTATTTTGGTGTAAAATGCTTTCTTACAGTTTTTATGGAGAATCCAACTGTCAAACTAAATTTTATCTGTCACTTTTAGTTTTTGAGACATTACAAATAGTTTAAATTTTCTTAGGGAATGACTCATTTTTTGTTTTTGTTTTGAAATCTACGTCAAATTTTCTGTTTAACGATATAAATATTTAGGAATTTTTTGTTTGGAGAACTAAAATATTAGCCCATGAAAAAAAAACATTTGAAATGTTTTCTGAGTCATGTCAATGTCATAATAATTTAAATCAAAGCCTACTTACCTTATCTCAATACCAAATAATTACAAAATGAAAAACAATTTGTTTTAATTTCTGTCTGAATGCAAATGGCCGCTATTTTGAACATTTAATATAGTTTATTATAAAAAAATATAAATTAAAACAAAATTGTTTTTTATTTTGTAATTATTTGATATTGAGATCAGGCAAGTAGGCTTTGATTCAAATTATTAGGACATTGACATGACACAGAAAACAATTCAAATGTTTTTTTTTCATGGAATTACATTTTATTTCTCCAAACGAAAATTCCTTAATATCTTGAAAATTGCCTGACCAACTGTCATTTACGACATATCGTTAAACAGAAAATTTTATGTAGATTTCGAAACAAAAACAAAAAATAAATCATTCTGAAAGAAAATTTAAACTTTTTGTAATATCTCAAAAACTAAAAGTAACAGAGAAAATTTAGTTTGACAGTTGGATTCTCCATAAAAAAAATCCTGTAAAAAAGCATGTCACACCAACATGAAATTTTCACAAATAAAAAAGTTATAGGCCACCTCCATAAATGCAGACTTATCAAAATCCCCTTGTAGCTAAAAAACTACAACGTTTATCAAGAAGCGGTTTTCATATTTGAAGACGTCTCGAAAATCGACATGTCCACTCGTTTTTGTGTATCTCGGGTAGAATTACCTAAAACCAGCAAAAAACATCGAATTTGGCCCACCCCACATATATGCAGTTACATATATGTATGTATAGATATTGAGTGAAATATAACCAATAACACATAATTTTGGCACAGTTCTTTGGACATATCTAGGTAATTTTTATAGAATTTCGTTACACCATGTAATTCTTTATTAATGTAGAAAAAACCTTTTTATAGGCTTATGATGGCCCAAGTGATGTACTAAATGAAGAAGAACGTTAAATCGTCGAAGATACAAACCAAGATCTAAAGAGCTATGCATAAAATTAAACTTACCTTTAAAAAACTTTAGTCTGCCTCCTGGGCTATAGCCAGGGCCACCCTTGTTGCTATGTTGCTGAGTGGTTGCTAGTGGTGATGGATCGTCCTGCTTTGAAATCCTGCTTTCAACACTGCCGTTCATTCCATATCGTTTGTGGTTTGTCTCTTCTATGAAAAAACAGAGTACTTACTATTTATAATACCTATTTATCATAAGGCCTGACTAATTTTTTTATATGATATAAATTATTAAGGAAAAATAGCTTATTATATATTTAAATACAATAAAAACATTTTTAAATAAAAAAACACCCAACAGAACTGCTAAATCTACTTGTACCTACTTGTCCAAAGCGCACTTAAAAATTTTAGTTTTGTATTTTCATGAATCAGGTTATTAGGTAATTTTGTACCCAACTGCGACTAGTAGGTACAAGTAAATTTAGTAGTTTTTTATTTAAAAAATGTTTTTATTTCCAACTTTTAGGTTTAATTCTTATTCAGCCTTATAGAAAGCACAACGAATATGCATTTACCATTCATTTAGCGTTACAAGGAAAGTACGTGAAGATTTTCTACGGACGCGAACAGTGTTACCTTTCATTGAGTGAAGGTGGAGGAGGGGAGCGGGAGGAGGGAACTAATAAAACGGTATTGAAAAAAATCTTAAAACGTGCGCAGAAAAAAATCTTTAAAATCGCTCTATATTTGTGAAAGTTACTACAACTATTACTAATAAGGAGGGCGGGGAGGAGTGAGGAAGAGGGAGGGGCAACAAGTAAAATGATGTTGGAATTTTTTTTTTAAACGTGTGCAGAAAGAATGTTTGAAATTTTCCTATATTTTTGGTAAAATTATGCGAATATATTAAAAAAACCTTTCATTTTCAAATTTGTATTGAAGAACTTGGCTTTACTTTTATCTCAATTATTTTTACGGAATACCATTTTCGCGTACTTGGCTTTTTTTTACATGAAATGTTTTTGTTATGATTTTACTTCTTCTTTAAAAGAATTGGAAAATATTTAATTTTTAAAGTAGTAAAATATGCGGAATATTGTTCCAAACTTTTGCAATGCCTTATTTAAAATGTTCAGGTTTTTAAATTTTTCTCCATGGCTTAATCATAGTTAGTTATCAGCCTTCTAAAGCTCAGCTCTCTAACGTTTCTGAAAGTGGACAATGCTACTTTTACATAACTTTACATGTATAGGGGAGGAAAGTAAATTAAAATGTTAATGTTTTTAAATTTTTTACTTTAGTTTTATTTTAGTTCCTATCAGTCTTCCAAAGCTCAGCTCTCTAGCGTTTCTCGAAGTGGGCAATGTTACTTTTATATAAATTTACATTTATAAGAGAGGGAAGTAAATCAGGTGAAATTAAAATTTTGGTGTTTTAAAATTTTTTCCTATAGTTTTACCATAGTGCCTTTTAGTCTTAAAACGCTCAGCTCTCTAGCGTGTCTGGAAGTGGGCAGTGTTAATTTTACATAACTTTACATTTATAGGGGAGGGAAGTAAATTAGATTTTGGGGCGTTTTAATTTTTTTCTATAGTTTTATCATAGTTACTATCGGCCTTCCAAAGCTCAGCTCTAGCATTTCTGGAAGTGAGCAATGTTACTTTTACATAACTTTACATGTATAGGGGAGGAGAGTAAATTAGAATTTTGGGGTTTTTTGATTTTGTCCAGGGGTTTAGTCATAATTTCTATCAGTGTTGCCAAATTTCAGCTTTGTAGCATGTCTGGAAGTACAGTAGAGTCAGTGAGTGGCAATTTCGCCGTTTTTTTAAATTTCGTAACTACTCTACTACTTTATGGAAGTTCATGAAACTTGGAGGGGTTGTTAACTTTATGAAGATCTTCGACTGTGCATTCGTAGCTCATTCCGAAGTGGAGTTTTAGATAGGACAAATATGGGCTAAAATGTTTCAAGAAAAGATGGTACAGCAGCGCGTAGTTGGCGAGGCGCTGCCGGGCCCCCAGATTTTGAGTGGCTTCAGTCACGTGGTTAATTCTGGGCAGTTACGTTACCTGTCATTTTTGAACATTTTGTCAAGATGTTGGTGTACTGATTTTCGGAAATATGCATGTCACGTGCGGTCGATCGATACGTTTTCGGTCCATTTTTCCGGTTGTAGCATGGTATCTGCTGGGGATGGGCAAACGTGGGAATGGTTTTAATCTGCAATAAAAAGGAATACTTTTCCAGTAAAAATAAATTTAAAAAAGAAAAATGTGTACACATTTTCAGGAAATATAACTTTTACGGCACTGCCCTTTTGGCCTAAAATTACAAAGACAAAAATTTTTGAAAGTCTTGAATTAAGAACGGAATTTAAGTTTTCAGATGCACCATTTACTCTGGAATAGTTAGTACAGGATTAGATTTACATACAATTTTAGAGAATTGTTCTACTTTTGGCCCATACTGTATGTAGTTTCCTTTTGTAAAAATATACAAACTGTCTTAGAAGTACAGGGTGTCCCAAATTGGGCACTTTTAGGGGGTTTAAGGTACTTCTAGGGGAGACAGAGAAAAATTGACCACGCATTGCGAGGCTCAAATTTCAAGAGAAGACTTATAGTGAAAACCGCATTTTGAAATATCGTCTCGTCTTTGAGCTACAGGGGCTTTTTGAAAAGTCTGCATTTTTGAAGGGGGTCTATAACTTCGTTATTAGTGGAAATTTTGATTTAGAGTAAATTGCAGTTTTATACACTTTGTCACGAGGAATTCACCCGCTAAATTATATTTTAACTGTCACTTTTACTTTTTGAGATATGACATAAAGTTGCGTTTTTTCTTATGGAATGGCCTATATTTTAATTAATTTTCGAATTCGTCATTGAATTCTTTTCAAAATGATGTATCATATATATGTCATAGTTTGATTGAGCGGTTTAGGAGATATTCAGCTTTTTCACTTATTTCTAGTGCGCTATGATTTCCTGCTGAGGCAGGTAAAGGCACTCCAGTATTTTTATTATTTTACACAGTCACAAATATAGTAAGGCTGGTTTGGAAAAATTATAATTTAGCTGACGGCCCTCAAAGCCTAGTTATAAAAAGTTTTAAAAAATGATACATATTTCAAAATAAAATTAAAACGCTTTTGTGCAAAATAATTTCATATCAAAACGTAATGTCAAATTGTTTAAACAATTGAAAACAATGACAAAACGCCAAGACGCAAGGCCAACTTGATTTGCATAGTATAAGAAAACAAAACTAAACTTCATATCATAATTTTTGAGATAACTTTTTGACAGTTATCAGCTGTTTACCATAACAAATAGCATAGGCCAACGAAAAAAAGTCTCAAAATTAATGATATGAACCATATAGGAGCATTGAAGTAGGATTTGACCGCAAGGCTTTCACGTGAATGGCGCATGACGTCATTCAACGCACACTAGACAAAAATAAAAAACTTTAATTATCTCCGAAACCGCTCAATCAAACTATGACATATGATACATCATTTTGAAAAGAATGCAATCACGAATTCGAAAATTAATTAAAATATAGGCCATTCCATAATAAAAAATGCAACTTTATGTCATATCTCAAAAACTAAATGTGACAGTTAAAATTTAATTCAGCGGTTGAATTCCTCGTGACAAAGTCTATAAAATTGCAATTTACTCTAAATCAATATTTCCAATAATAACGAAGTTATAGACCCCCCTCCAAAATGCAGACTTTTCAAAAAGCCCCCGTAGCTCAAAGACGAGACGATATTTCAAAATGCGGTTTTCACTATAAGTCTTCTCTTGAAATTTGAGCCTCGTAATGCGTGGTCAGTTTTTCTCTGTCTTCCCTAGAAGTACCTTAAACCCCCCAAAAGTGCCCAATTTGGGACACCCTGTACAGCGTGTCTCATTTTGGATGGGATTAAACGGGGAACTCGGTTGTTATTAAAGATATTGATTTTCTGATTGCACCTTACCGTGCCCTTTTTTTGAGCCCTTAAAAATGGTGTAATCAGATTTTTGCTATACCCCGTGGTTTCTCTAATACAGGGAGTTTCTGAAAAAATTGCATTTTTAATAATTTCTTGTATCTTGCTTATTTTGCAGGATATTTTTATTCGGTAAAAACCTTTTTATGGCAACTTTTTTAGAGCAAAATAATGACGTTGTCAATTTTTTAAAATATTGTTTGGTTTTTGAGATATATGGTATTTATCATAAAAAAATTAAATGCAGAACTGGATTTTTTTTATTACTATTTTGATTGGTTTCATGCTATTATTACCTCAAAATAATAAAAATTTAATATTTTTTTGTTTTAGTTTTAAAAAAATATTAAATATTTAAAAAAAAAATTAGTCCGAACCTGGAAATTTCCAACGTAAATATAAATTTAAAATGGCAAGACACACTAATCGAACGATTTTTAGTTTATTTGTTTCAAAACGTTAATTAAAAGATTTTTTAATAAAGTAAAAAAGCATTAAAAAGTTATATCATAGCAATTATTTGATGGACACACAGCAACTCATGAAATTTACATCAACATGGAAAAACAAAAGCGTGGACTTGACATTGTATTTTTGTCACTGAAAATTATTCTAAAATGGCTAGAAATCGACCATATCCAGATTTTGAAAAATATTTAAACGACAGAAATATTTTTATGCAAAATGTTTTAAGAAAAATTACTTGAAAATGCCAACAATGTCCTACAGATAATAGCAATCAGTTTAAACATTCATATCATTAAAGAAAAATGAGTTAATATTTTTTTGTAATTTGTTATTTTTTTGAATTTCGAGACTTTCTTTCAAAAAAATCTTTAAATTAACGTTCACTAGCAATTTATATTTATTTTGGAAATTTCGAGGTTCAGACTATTTTCTTTTAAATATTAAATATTTTTTTTTAACCTTAAAACAAGAAAATATAAAATTTTTATTATTTTGTAATAATAATAGCATAAAACCAATCAAAATAGTAATAAAAAAATCCAGGTCCGTATTTAATTTTTTTATGTTAAATACCATATCTCAAAAACTAAACAATAATTTAAAAAATTGACAACGTCATTATTTTCCTCTAAAAAGTTGCCATAAAAAGGTTTTTACAGAATAAAAATATCTTGCAAAATGAGTGAGATATAAGGGAATAATAAAAATGCAATTTTCTCAAAAACTCCCTGTATTATCGAAACTATGGGGTATAGCAAAAATCTGATTACACCATTTTTAAGGGCTCAAAAAAACAGCAAGGTGCAATCAGAAAATCGATATCTTTAATAATAACCAAGTTTCCCATTTAATCCCATTGAAAATGGGACACGCTGTACATTCAAAAATGGTTAGGGTCGGGGTTTGACTGGTCAATTTTGACAAATATGTATAGCCAGAGCTACTCTTATTACTCAAAAATTCACAGGGGTGAGTATTTTTAGCCGTGAATCACAATCAAACCACATAAAACTTTTTGGGTACGTCTTTAAAAAATAATATATATAATATAGCAAAAGTTAGCACAACTTTGAAAATTAAGAAAAAATTATCTGCTCATAATTTGCCGTTAATTATCCGTAAATTAGTTGTGAAAACAAAATATTTGCCGTGTCCATTTTCTACAAAAAATGGTGTTAACTTATAGAAATAATGGATTTATCAAAAAAAATTCGCGCATAATTTGCTGTTAATTATCCGGACATTAGTTGCGAAACAAAAAAATTGCCGTGCCCCCGGCAGCAGAACACCTATAAAAATAATGGATTTATCTAAAAAAAAAATTGTGCAAAGTTTGCCGTTAATTATCCGTAAATATGTTGTGAAAACAAAATATTTGCCGTGTCCATTTTTTACAAAAAATGGTGTTGACATTTAGAAATAATGGATTTATCTAAAAAAAAAATAACCGGACACTCTAATAACCGGACGCGGACAATTTTTTTTGTTAAAAAATTCTGAAACCTCAACCGGACACGAACCTCTGACAACGGGACGGAGCGCTGCACGACATGGAGATAAATATTATGTAGTATGTTGGCAACATTGCACTCTGCAGCCGGGGAATTACCTCTTTCCGTTTTAATGCGGAGACTAAATATTTCTGTGGTATTTACAACAATATTTTATTCGGCGACACTGCTGTGTTTATTTTTATTGTTCAGTTGGGTAATAAGAGATCTCTTTAAAATGGCGCCTAGTAAAAAAACTTCTTTGTTTATGTGGAAAAATGGAAGTTTTTAACGTTTCGGAGAAGAAACATCTATCAGCAGGAAAGATCGCCGAAAAATTTAATACCGGAAAATCTCAAGCAGCGGAAATTGTTAATAAATATACAGTAGCGGACAAAAGTTTTGAAACATATATTCACATTATTATCAATTCTTTCTCATACGTAAATACAATTTTTGGAGGAACGAATACTATTCATATTATAGTTTACCTTTGGCTCCCGTAGTAATGCAATGTTTATCTTATCAATATTCGAATTCTTTCTACATAAAAACTTTTTTTTTGTCTAGTACCGAATATTTTTAAACGACAAAAGTATGGAAACATATCTGTATTTCATTTATTTTTCCCTCTGCTTTATATTGATATTGCGTGCGGTAAATAACTAACATCTGTAGAAATGGCTAAAGTAAAAAAACTTTCAAAAGATTTAAGAGACAAAATTATTGACCTTTTCAAAGTGGTGTCAGAAATGTTGATATTTCTCAAAGATTAAAAGTCTACAAAGGGACGGTTTCGAAAATTATCAGGAAATATCAAGAATATGGATCAACTGCGACGCGGCCCAGGCGCGGAAGGCCGAGAAAAACCAATCGGGTGTTAAATCGTTACATTAAACGTTTGTCCCATGATAATCCTCGATTGCCAGCTACACATATTTTCAAACAAATAGTAGGTGCAGAAAATCTTTCTGTCAGAACGGTGCAAAGACGCTTGGTGGATGCTGGTCTCTTTGGTAGGCGTCCTATGAAAAAGCACCACATATCAAAAAAAAATCGCACCGCCCGACTTGAATTTGCCAAAGCTCATGTAAACTGGACAGAACAACAATGGAATACAATTTTATGGAGTGATGAAAGCAAGTTCAACTTGTTTGGATCTGATGGTACATGCTATGTGAGACGTCCAATGTGAAAAAGACTCGATAAAAAGTATCAATTGCCAAGAGTTAAGCATGGTGGGGGCAACATCATGGTGTGGGGTTGATTTTCTAGTTCTGAAACTGGCCCAATCATCAAAATTGAAGGGAAAATGGACAGACAAGTTTACAGGAATATTCTTAGTGAACACATGCTCCCTTTCGCTGAAGAAGAAATGCCTCTACGATGGACCTTCCAACAGGATAATGATCCTAAGCATTCCTCAAAATTCGTAAAAGACTGGTTTAAGCTGAAAAATGTTAATGTTCTTACATGGCCTTCACAATCCCCGGACTTAAACCCCATCAAACCTCTCTTGGAGCATGTTAAAAGACAACTTACAACAACACGGTTCAAAAATAAGAATGATTTGTTTGATAGCATAAAAAATATTTGGCAAAATATCCCGTCAGATGTCTGTAAAAAATTGGTGTATTCAATGAACAATAGATGTCAGGCAGTGTTGGAGGATAAACGCTATGGCACCAAATATTAGCGAGATAGTATTCTTAAAATCTTTTTGTAGAGTTATTGTTTAATTTTGCAATTAAAAAAATATGTTTCCATACTTTTGTCGTATCATATTTAGTCATAAAATAATATGTAGGTATTTCAATGCTAGCCTGTAGTACCAAGACAAAGACAAATTACAGTTTCAGATTCCTAAGACTATAGGCAAACTTCAGGTAAAAAAAGAACAATCTTTAATAACAAAGAATAGGAAATTAACATAAGGATAAAGAATTTTAGAAAAAGTTTCCAAACTTTTGACCGCTACTGTATATCAAAATTTCGCAGTTTACTCTCTTAAGCGGACACCTCCAATAAGCGGACAAAATTGACGGAACCATGAGTCTTACTGTATTTCTAAATTCTATTATTTTTAAAAATGGTTTCTGCTAACCTTATATAAAGTTCGCAGAACACCATTTAAAAAAAAAACGGGCACGGCAAATTATTACCATATACTTAATTTTTTTCAATTTCGAAAGTTGTTCATACATAAAAAAGAAGTCCTAGAAAAAACTTGTTCACATCATTCCGCATTGCCGGCGGCTAATAAAAACTACCAACCTGTAGATTTTCTTAATTTCAATATACAACATTTGAATAGGCTCGAAGCAGCGCCTTTTTTTGCCATTTTATATAAGTTTATAAAGATCCCATAAGGGGCCTACAGACACGCGAGCATTTCTTGAGATTAGTACGCGAACTAATCTCTGCATACATGTACGTTTGGTGGAATTGCCTACACACACGAAGACATAATTAAACGTTCTAAATGCGTTTTGCCCAGACACCGAGAGATTTGCTCGCGTACATTGTGCGCGCGAACTAATCTTCGAGAGATATTTTAGGCGGATATTGTCTACACACGAAGAGATTAGTATGCGCAAACTTGTACGCGCGTACTAATCTCTGGAAATGTTCGCGTGTCTGTAGGCCCCTTTATAGGTAGTTACTTTTATCTGCGGGGTATTTCGGAAACGATAAGAAATACAATTTTGGTTAAATATAATAAAACGTGGCGCTATTCCGAGCCCAATTAGATACTGTATAGAAATTAAAAATATTTACAAAGGTTTTAAAAATATCGAGCAAAAACTATAAAATTGTTTTTTTTTTCGAAAAATTAGTACAGCCAATCGAATGACGTTAGCGAATTTTTTCTACACCCTCTACTTTTTTTTGGAAACCGTTTCCAAAATCCTCATGTAATTACTTTTACACACTCATTATTTCTACTTTCGTTTTTTTCAATTTTTTAAGGGAGCACACCACTGGTCTGTGATGCACAAAATTTAACAAATGTATGTAGGCATTTTTGTTTTTGAAACCATTATTTAAAAAGAAACGCGTTTTTTTTCTAGTTTTTAAAAAAATTTATGAAAATTCTTATTCAAGCTTAAACTTACCATCTTTAACAAAGTTTCTTATCACTTTCCTACACAAAATGACCACGCAATCTAATATGTAATTAAAACAAGTCTCGTTTTAGATTAAGTCAGCCTATAAATGAAAAAGATAACAAATAAGGTACCTAATTCTTATCTTTTTCCAATTGTGATAAAAATCACAGCTTTTTTTGGGGGAAATTTGATTTTTTCATCATCATTTTGAATTTGATTAGACTGTTGTTTTTTCATTGGTTGTTTGTTTGACCAATTTTCACATTTACGTTTGTTATTTAAAGATTAGAACAAAGTTATTTCATAAATCCCAGGCAAACATCACAAACTCAGGACATTTATAAAATGAATGTAAAGGTACAAAGGTGCATAATATTAAATAGGGATAGCATATACTACTACTATGTCGGTTTAGAACGTTTTTCTACGTCCGACGCCTATTCTCCACCTCCTTCGATCCTGACAATCATCATCTGTCAAATTGTTGCCATTCTAGTTTAGGACGCCCTCTTTTTCTGCGTCCTATTGGTTGCCATTCTAGGACCTGCTTTAGTAATCTTTCGTCGTTCATCCGTTGTACATGGCCGTACCATATCAGTTGCCTTTTATTGATGTCATCTGTTATGCTTCCCTCGATTCCCATTCTTTCTTTTATGATCTCATTTCATATATGATCTATTCTAGATATTCTCATTGATCTTATTGCATCCATTTCGACACTTTCCATTTTTGTTTTGTATTTTTCTGTTACGCGACAAGTCTCTATTCCATACAACAGCGTGCTTTTGACCATTGTTTCATATATGTTAAATTTTACATTATTTTTTATCTCTCTGCTCCATAAAATACTGTTAAGACATCCAATAACTTTTTTTGCTTTTACTATTCTTTTTTCCAACTCTTTACAGTCAGTTCCTGTCTTATCAAATTTGACACCCAAGTATACATACTCATTGCATGGAGATATTGTTTGACCATTTTCTAGTACTAACTCACTGGATTCGTTTCCAATACATAAGTACTGTGTCTTGTCCACGTTCACTGTTAAGCCCCACTTTTGGTATTCTTCTGTTAACTTTCTCATCATATACTCCATGTCTTCTTTATCATTAGCCACAATTACTTGGTCGTCAGCAAACTGTAGTGTGTATATGGTAAATCGGTCGTTAAGTTGTATTCCCATGCCGTGCACTTTACGTTTCCAGTTTTTTAGAGCTACTGCGATATATATTTTAAAAAGAGTTGGAGAGATACAACATCCCTATCTTAAGCCTTTTCTTACCAGGAATTCTTTTGAAAGTCGATTTCCAATTTTTTTGGATTTTGACCCTTTGTATAGTTCTTTTATTGCTTTTATGTATGTATGATTGATATTAGTCTGCTCTAGCACTGTCCATAGTTTTTCTACTGAAACGGTATCATATGCTTTTTGTAGGTCCACAAAGGTAACATGAGTCTCTATATTTCTGGCGCTCCTTGTCTCAATTACTTGTTTAAGACAAAAAACATTATCACTACAAGATCTGCCTGCGCGAAACCCGCTTTGCTCTTCTTCTACTTGTTCATGGAAATCATTCTCTATTAGATCTCTAAGAATCCTACCGTACAATCTACTTAGAGTACTGGTTACTGAAATTCCTCTGTAATTGTTGCAATCCAGCTTGTTTCCTTTTTTATGTATTGCCTTAAAAAATTGTGTGTGCTTAAGACCACACTGCAGAAGTGTAAACTTCAACAAGGCGAAATTAATAATATGAAATACAAGATTTTTTGCGTTGTATATTGACAAATTAATATACAAACTAATAACATTTACATAATTATAATTGGGTATAAATAACTCTGGTAAATTGTGCTCTGAGTGGCCTTCATCTGCATCATCATATCGCTCTGCTGACTGTTCCTCTCACAGTTAGTCGACTCGAGTCGACTTCACCCTCATGAGCGTTACATAGCCGAGCGTGACGGCTCAGTTCAATTCAGTACCCACACAAAGTGCTAAACACTTCAAAAACAGTTTCTTATCAAAAAGTTTTACCTATTTTTTTAAGGTAGGCATTTTTTTCAAAAATAAAACAAACAAGTCGGTAAAATAATCAAACCGAGAATAAAATCTAGTTAGTTGAAATATAGTTCGAGCAAAAAATTTACAACGGCTCTCTTTCGGTCTAGAGGCAAATCATATTACTTTTTGGCAACAGACCATTTCCTCCTAATTCAGGGACAGGGACGGAGAACATCCCCCCCAAACCCTCAAAAACCTGTTTTTTTTTGTTTTATTCACTTTTCTCAAAAACTAACATTCTTATGAAAAGTTGTAAAAAAAAGTTTTTTTGTGGAGAACAAAATTTCCTTTCCAACGATATATTGGTCGATAAGGTTAGGAAAACCAAGTAGCTCTTCAGTGGCATCTGTAAATTGATAATTTTCTCAAAAACTACACTTTTTCATTTAAAAATAAAGTGTTTTTGAGCGGAAAAAACAAATATCTTTGAAACAACTTAATTTTTTTGTTTGTAAAATATTGTAGACATTTAGCACCCAAAGAGCTCTACTCTTACCAAGTTTTGTTAAACTGACATTACTTTTGCAAAAAAAAAAAAATGACGGTTTTTAAAATTTTTCTCGAACATTTTGAGGTTATGTAGAAAATGTCATTTACGAAAGATTTAGCCAATTTCATGGCCTATGACTTTTTTCTCCGAGGTCATCTTTCGCCGGAAATCGCAATACGATTCCCTGCCACTTTTTACCCCCCCAAACCTAACCCGCAACGCCCCTGCTCACGCATTTATTATTTTTAACTTCGTTTTTCGCCGCTCTACAATTTCCAATGCTCCAAGTCCTGTTAATAATTTTCTTTTTTTTTTGCCTTAAAATATGGTAATTCCGCTGGCCTATAATGTGGGATTTATGTCACAGGAAAGTCTCCAGGGGCGTATTTATAAAAATAAATTTTCAAAATAGCCAAAATAATCAATTTTTGTTACATATTTAATGTATTTTTAAAGAAAAATAAGCTTCTTGAAAAAAAAATACTTTTTAACTTATTCTATCCTAGAAGATGTGAGAAAATTTGACAAAAATGTTTTTTGGTAATTTTTGAGAGTGACCCTAATATACGGACGTCCCTGGGGAGTTCGGTTCGGCCATATTTTCTATCACATTTTGTGATACACCGTTTAAAAGGAAATCAATTATCCACCGAAAAGTTTAATTTAATAAAACGTGTGAAAAACATGTTTTTTTAATAACCCCCATTTACGGACGTCGCTGGAGAGTTTGTTATGAGTCAAACCCCAACGAGTTTCACATTGTGGAAAAGGGAACTTCACTGTCTACAATAAAGTTCGATAAATTTTTTTACATACGTTTGGTTTCTGATAAAATTAGATAAAACGTGTAACAAAAATGGTTTAGTTTCTGTTTTTTTTTTAATGATTTAATTTACGGTTTTCCAAAAAGTTTTAATTTTGAAACCACTACGATCATGTACATCACTTTAAAGGAAATTTTATTGACTATAGTAAAATATAACACATGTTTTCCTGTAGACATTCGTTTTTAAAAAAATCGAATAAATCTAGGGAAAAACATGGCTATTTTTTTCCACTTTTTTAAATTATTTCAAGTAACGGACGCCGCTGGAGAGTTTGTTATCAGTCTAATTGAATTATACCTTGTTAAAACAGTATAATTTTATTGTCTACAATAAAGTAAGATTATAATTTTTTAGAAGCTTAGCTTTTAAGAAAATTTGAAAAAACCTCAAATTTGCAGATTTTGGGGGGTCTCCTATTTCGAGATTTTTGCAGCCATTGAAAAAAAAACTAATATGATATTGTTTTTTAGTTATATAAATATATATTTTGAATGTTCACCTGTATCAATTTGGGCTTTACAGCGGCAATTTGAAATTTCGCCGCCTTGTTGGCCGCCATCTTGAATATCTCAGCCCCTGTCAACGTTTCGAGGTGGCAACAGGGATATTCGGATTCAGCGGGGTTGAAATAGGGGGAATTGTCCATTTGCCAGAAAGTAATATAAAATGCTTATAGAAAGTGAATTTTTCAAAATCTTGCTCTGACTATATAGTCAAGTGTTCTAATGATTTCCCATCCGATCACCAAATGATTCAGAATGGATTCAGCTGAGATAACTTTATTATAAAGAAACTGACAGTGTGAAACTAGCAGCTATTTACAGCAGCCAAAGTGTAAAGTTAGCAACCTTTAGTCAATTTTAAAAATAATATTTTTAGCCAGATACTTAATTTCAGAAAAACACTTATCTTTAAGTGGTTTTGGTACTTAAAAAAATAGGCCCAAAAATGAAATCCCAAAATAAAATTCAGTGACATAACTGATCTGATAGGCCAGTCAATAAAAGCATTTTGTATCTACGATTTTTTTATATTTGCTAGTATCCTTGAGGGTACTTTACACCCAAGTACAACCCTGAAATCCCTTTGCTACTGCTGAGGGGCTGAAAATCATGCAATTTTTTTAGTTTTTTGAAAAAAGCTACTTTATAAAAAAAATTTTTGGGTATTTACGATCAATGCTTTGGTAAAGCCCCCCAAATTCTCTACAATCTGAGCGCCACTCTAGCTTTCTAGGTTCATTGGTTGCAGAGATACGTGTGGTCTAAGATGTGTAGTTTTTTACAAAAACTGAAATGAACCGGCTAAACTAACCGTCCTAGAGAAAAGCCAGAGAATTCTATTGGCTTTAGCACGGTACTAAAAGTGAGCCTATAGGTATTATAGTTTGGGTAAAAACGAAAACAAAATAGTATACTATCGATGTTCCAGAAAACAAAAAAACATTGTACTAAATAATTATGGAATTTACAGTATTAGCCCATAGCGTCTTTCTTCTACTTTTTGGTAAAGATTTTATAACACCTGCCTTAGCCAATAACTAATTTATGGGAACCAATACTGCATTATAAAGTTAGCAAAACACCATATTTTTTTTAATTAAACGAGCACAGCAAATTTTTGTTTTCACAACTAATTTACGGATAATTAACGGCAAATTGTGAACTAATTCTTTTTTTAGAAAAATCCATTGTTTCTATAGGTGTTCTGCTAACTTTATATAAAGTTAGCAAAAAATCATATTTAAAAAAAAAACGGGCACGGCAAATTTTTTGTTTTCACAACTTATTTACAGATAATTAACGGCAAATTGTGCAATAAATATTTTTTAGATAAATCCATTATTTCTAGGTGTTCTGCTAACTTTATATAATTTTTTTGTTTTCACAAATAATTTACAGATAATTAACGGCAAATTGTTCACTAAATTTTTTTTAGATAAATCCATTATTTCTAAAGATGTTCTGCTAACTTTATATGAAGTTAGCAAAACACCATTTATTTTTTAAAAAACGAGCACGGCAAATTTTTGTTTTCACAACTTAATTAAAGGCAAATTGCACAATTTTTTTTTTAGATAAATGCATTATTTTTATTGGTTTTCTGCTAAGTTTATATAAAGTTGACAAAACACCAATTAAAAAAAAAGGGGGCACGGAAATTTTTTGTTTTTACTAACTAATTTACGGACAATTAACGGCAACTGTATATAAAGTTAGCAGAACACGATTTAAAAAAAAAAACGTGCATCTAAATTTTTGTTTTCACAACTAATTTACGGATAATTAACGGAAACTTGTGCACTAAATTTTTTTTAGATAAATCCATTATTTCTATACTTAGGTGTTCTGCTAATTTTACATAAAGTTAGCAAACACCATATTTTAAAAAAAAAACGGGCACAGCAAGATAATTAACGGCAAAATGTGAACTAATTTTAGATAAATCCATTGTTTCTATAGGTCTTCTGCTAACTTTATATAAAGTTAGCAAACCCCATATTTAAAAAAAAAAATGAGCATGGCAAATTTTTTGTTTTTACAACTAATTTACGGATAATTAACAGCAAATTGTGAACTAAATTTTTTTTACATAAATCAATTTTTTTATAGGTGTTCTGCTAACTTTATATAAAGTTAGCAGAACACCATATTTTTTTGGAAAAACGAGCACGGCAAATTTTTTGTTTTTACAACTAATTTGTGGATAATTAACGGCAAATTATGAGCATATGATTTTTTCAATTTCCAAAGTTGTTCTGCTAACTTTATATACATGAAACTTCTCAGCATGTAGGGGAGACTGGTCTATAGTTGGACATGGTTCATTGTGGGATGAAACACTTGACAGCACTATAAAAATCAGCTGTGAGGATTTGGGCATCACAACATGTGTTATTTAATTATTGTTGTGTTAATGTTATTAAAGTTTTTTATCATAATTTTTTTTTAAATCTTTGAAAATAATTGGATTATATTTAGAAAAAGGTAAGCAAGTTTTTACTTTGTGCATTTTCAAGATTTTGTTAAACCTTGTAACTTTTTTGGCAGAGGGACTTTTACAAAATTGTTTATGTTGATTTGAAGCTATGGATTAGAGGTATTAAGTGTCACTGGGAATTAAGTGTCACAAAATGTGTTTCCAAGTTTAAGGAAGTGACAAAAATCTAATAATTTGTACCATGGTCCAGAGTCGGAAATTTTGGTATGGTCCATACTGAGACACACATAAATAGTGCTTATTTAACACACAAACTTACATATAAAGACTTTTTAGGGACTTGTTGCAATAAAGACAGGCAATAATAGTGCCAGGCACTATTCTGACAGATTTTCATTAAAAACTGACAGTTGATCTTTCAAAATTGACATACCAAAGTTGAATTTATAAATCCAGTCATTTATTTTCCATTAATAGTGGCGGCACTATTAATTCTGGCACTTATAATACACAAAACCTAATTTTGAAAGAAGACAGCTGTTCTTATAATGCAAAACTGACAGAATAGTGCCCAGCACAAATACTTACCCTTAAACTGCACAACAGGGTATATTTTTGCTTCTAGTTTGTGCATTAAAGAATATTTCATCATGAAATAAAAAGTAAACAATAAAAAAATGCTTTTGTTTGATACTTAAAATATATAGATATAGGTATGTCTAGTGATATAATTTTTTTAAAATGTACCATCAGAAACAAATATGTGTCAAAATTAAACAGGAAAATCTAATGGGGTCTCAGAAACCCCAGTGTGTAGTTTATGTAACAAAAAATAAGTGTGGTTGTGTAGATGCCTGTGAAAATGGTGAATATATTGTGTCATCCTTTTTTTTTGTTTTATTTCCTTTATTGTTTCTAAAGAATGTACATAATTCTTATAACAAGAAGATCCTACAGATTGCTTATAAATAATTAACATGTTTTAAAAATAAAAGTTAAAATAAACACAATATCCAAAAAATAAAAATTCAAATTTATTAGGCAAGTCTTGGATACTAGAGTTAACTTTAGTTAACTGGTTCATAATTACACCAAAGTGGTTAACATTTAGGTAATTGCCCCTATTCGGCTCAGGTTTGCAATGAAAACAAATTCAGCTGTTTGGCAGTGACATCATCACTGCATCAGCCTGAGTGTCTATTGTTGGGTTCTGCGAGCCGCAGGTGTTGTGTATAGATTTCATGCATACACAACATGTTCTGAGTTGCGCTTCGGAAATAGGGACCATACACATGGCACATTCATGCAACATGATCAGCTGATGGTACAAAAAACAGAAAATGTTGGCGACCCGTGATTTTCAGATTTTAATTTCTGTTATTTACTCAATACTGGTGCTTTTCCAATGAAAATATTTACCCTCAAAAATGCATAAATATGTGCACACCCACTTGGATCAGTTTATAAAATTCTATCACAGGTTTTTTGGTGTTTATTTTGGATATTGTGCTGTAAAGGAACCGATACAATTTTTACAGTTCGACAGCACACAACAATCTCAATCTTATGCAAAGTTAAGAGTAACAGTTTTGCTTACCCTACAGTAGAAGACAATTGCACATGAAAATATTGTAAAGAAATTAGCAAAACCTTCAGCAATAGGAGCTACTGAATAATCTGCCTGTCAACTGCAGTTCCAATTTGATTTTTCTGTATATAATATGTATTAAAATATTTAATTAATATTATGCTTTTTTTGTGTGTTATCCTTAATAAAAATCCGTAAAAATCTATACCTTATTCAACCTAGTGAAAATGTTTCATTAAAACTTTCCAGTATAAAACTTTATGTCCCAGTATAGATCTATATGTTGGGTCAATATGGACCACCCATGGTCTATACTGCCGTCATAAGCAAAAACACTGTAAGTACATTTTATAGCTGACATTCTAAGGTAACACTCTATTTAAAATATATTATCTAAGATTGTTTGACTGTGAAATATCAAATATCCTTACTGTGTTTTTGCTTATGATGGCAGTATACTGGGACAAGTGGTCCATACTGGGTCAGAGTGCAAAAAACTGTTTTACCTTCAACTTATTCCAGAATGGAATTAAACCCAATAAAGGTATCCCTAAAGCAATTAACTGAACTACCAATTACTCAAAAATAATAAATAACAAATAGTCTAGAACAACCACTCTCCCCTAATGTCAAGTTCATAAATGGTGGTTAAGAGAACAAAGATTTTGCTAATTAGACTCCTCTTTATATTATGAAGTCATACAAATCAACCAAAAGCCAAATAACATAAGACTTTGATGTAGAAGTCCCCTGCACTGTAATTAAGGACACTCATCATAAAGGCAAGCTTTATAGGAAGCAAAGCTAACATCAGTCTTTCTATTTTTTGGTTATTATTTTTGATGTTTTCCTCAGTTTCACATTGGCAGTTCTGTTTTATTTTGAAGATGTTGTTTTACACAGTATGAAGGTACCTAAACTATATATATTTATGTAATTAGAATTAAAAAATTATGCTGCAAACTATTTTGAAACTGTATCATTATTAAATAGATCTTTAGACTGTGTTAAAACCACATTTTTAAAATAACAACAAGCTGCCAATGCGAAACTGAGGAAAACATATAAAAAATTATAACCAAAAAATAGAAAATCAGAGTTAGGCTTTGCTACCTGTAAAGCTTGCTTGACAATGAGTGACCTTAACTGTAATAGGCAACTTTTTATAAATCTGCTGTAACCCTAAAGTTGGATTCATAGTTCTGTAAAGTGGTAAGGAGTAAGATGCAAGGAAAAATCAACTATCCAACAAACATGCTGATGTTGATAGTTGACACAAGACATACCATGTTTTTTTCACTGCTTACAACTTACAGCTAACTTTACAGAAATATGAATCCAGTTTAGCAGTAACAATAAATTGAGGGCCTCACAACAGCCGACCTGAAATTTGTCCATGTGTTGCCATACTGCAATCTTCATTTATATGGATAATGGAAAGAAATACCATAAGCTGTTTACCCAGTCGCAAAAAATTCAAATCAAGAGAACTGCCTTCTCCTTGATTTTAAATAAGTTTTTAATGTTTTCTTCAAACATTATTTCTATTAGTTAGGAACTAGACATTTTAATTAAGTATGGAATAAATCACTCTACTAGAAGACAACTTACCAGCCCTATTTCAGTTCATTCCACCTGCTGACTGCAGGACAACCAGGAGCCTGTGTTGCCTTGATATAGTTACCCAAATTTTAATGGAGACTCAACCATTTTTGGTAGTTTGTAATGAAAATCATGCTCGCCTGGGAAATTAAACACGAAGGAAAATCCACTGGTCCGCCTACTCTTGTTGGGGAGACGAAAATTTTTTGATGATGTTGACGGGCCCAACCAGTACTACACTGGGCGAAAAGTTCATTCACATTTCCATTCAAACGAATCGTCACTTTCTGGTCGATTTTCCTCAGTATCCCTAGTCCGTTGCCTCTTGGAAACCGTATTGAAAACAACCTTGAGGCCTCCACAATACCAAACGGGCTTTAAAACCGAAAAAATTTAAGTTTTTAATAAAATAAAAAAATAAATTAAAATTATCCGCCTCTGGCCGTTTCGTTTACCGTTTATTTCCGATCGGCAATGCAGCAAACTGCGTTTTTGACGTTTGACATTTCGCGTGGCGCTTTCGATTTTGACGCTGTCATTCCGAAAATGCCTATTTTGTGCACGTGATAATGAAATTAAATTTTCTGTCCACGTGATCATTATGTAACTTTTTTATCCACGTGACAATAATAATTTCGATCATGTGATCATTTATTACAAATTTCGGTTTTGATCATGTGACTTTTCTGGTTAAATTATCATGTGACTTCTTTAGTTATTACAGGGCTATGTTATTAGTTCGGTTCATTTTGATCATGTGATTTTTATAAATAATAAAGTAAGGTTAGGAGTTATAAAATTTTGGGATGGCGGTTGTTTGTTTTGATTTTTAATTAATCTGAGAAAATTTAGTAAATATTGCAGGAAAATCGCTTGTTTTGTGTTTTTAATTATTAGAAAATTATGGCCAACAAAGATACGATTCCGGTTTGGAGAAAGATATATCAAATTGGTATGTAATAAGATCTGTAGGACATTTATTACCTTACTTTCATGGCAAAAAATAATGACCCATCTTTTAGGCACAATTTTAGTGTTAAGTTTGTATCTTATTTATACTTGTCCTATCACTACTATCACTAAACCCGCAACTATGAAGACAAAGATTATTAGGTATTATGAAGAGTATGAAGAAATAATTTCAATTTATTTATATACAAGTTAAAATTTTTATAAAATAATTTACATTTTACAAACTTATTATTAATTTATTCTAAAAAGCAGAAGAATTTAATCTTGAGAGCCCTTTACCATTGTTATTTTATGCTAATATGAATTTTTAAAATAAATGAGTTAGTTGTTTTAAATTAGAGTAAATTTTTCATGTAAAATTCCTCATCCTAATCCTAACCTAATCTACCCAAAGGCCTACCTTAACAAAAGCCTAAAAAAAGAAAAAACTTTAAATAACATTAAATAACTGTTTTTAATTTGGTTTTAAAATGAAGCCTAAAATTTTACAAGCTTTTTACTTAAAATGTCAGAATTAATAATAACTAAAAGATAATTAAAAAATGAATCAAGAAAAAGTTTGTTTTTGCTTAGATACAATTAATATTAGAATAAAAGTCATACATTATTAACAGAGCTACAAAAATTATTAAGTACCTAACTAAAATATATAAGCATATCAACATAACCATCTCATGTAAAAAAGGAGACATTATCTATGGAAAAATTGTACTTTGTAAAAAGGATTGAGGAGCCAAGTTTTTCAGTACACATTTCAAAATAAATAAAACTAATTTATTGTTTATTTGAGGGGTGAATAGCTCTTACAATTGGTGTATTCATTTTTCACATTATTTTGTTACATACACAATATCTTACAATCTTTGCCATGCAGTTGCCATCAATTAAAAATTAGATGAAATCAGATGAATGTATAAACAGAAGATTTCTTTTTGCTCCCAAATTTGAAGAATAGCTACACTGGATGTTTCTGGTGTTTAAAATAAATATTAGATAGTTTAGACCCACACTACATATTTAATTCACCAAGATAAGCATTATTTTTATTTTAAATTTAACAGTATCTGTTGGGCATTCCCAAGTCTATCCAGAAGTCTTGGAGGATATTCTTCAAATATGTGAAGAGAAGCTGGTCACTGGTCTACTGGAATTTAAACCATATTCAAAAGAAGGTAAGGAAAAAAATACATTTTATAAAATGCTTTGTTCTATTGGGTGAAGGTAAAGGTAAACAGTGGTGAGAAAACCACTCAAAATCAAGCCATAATAGACCCACTGGCAGTCAAAGTGGAAGGGTTACAAGGCTCACTCTCATATTAATCATCATCACACATACAGAAAATGATAAAATGCTTGATAAAATGAGACAAAACAAAAGCCAAATGTGAGACACATTTAGTTACCATGTTTGGCAAGAACCTGTTTAAAGTTATTAAAATATGTTTTGTTATTTTGTTTCTTTTTTGTATTTTTCTGAGTATAGTTTTGAATAATAAGATTTCTAAACCCTTTTTTAACTAGAATATTGGCATTTCTTTTACTTGCCTTTATGCTGTCTTATTTTTTGATTTTTATGGATGCAAAACATGAGACACAGTTTTTATTTCAAGAAACATATCAGAAAAATTATTAGTTGATCATAGATTGCGTGGCATGTATTACAGTCAAACTTATGAAGAATATATGGCCAAATTTTAAATTTTGTCTATAGGTACACTTATACCTAACAGTATTGAAAAATGTCTCAATATTATTGAAGTAATATCCCACCTCCCGGATTATACCAGGTGTGTTAATAACATTACAAGTGTTCTCACTGTATGTTCTATTATACAAGTGTATATTATTGAATTAATTTATTGTCAAGTTAGTCAACTAAAAAGATTTTGAATGTCAGATCGAAATAAACTATTTTACCTACAAAAAACTAGATTTTTCATCAGGTTATGGGCCTATCATGCTGAAATAGTAAGCAGAGGTCAGTAAAAGTAGTTTTTTGAAGAGGAAGGTAATTAAATAAAATAAAAATATGGATCTAGCAAAACATATTAAACCACTAACTGGTGATACAGATTGGCCTATTTGGAAAAATAAAATGCGTGATATGCTTGATTATCATGAAGGTGCCTTAGACATCATTGATGGTAAGCTAAAAAAGCCTGATCCTTTAGCTGAGGGTGCAACGGAAGATCAGAGAAAGCAACACAAGTTGGAATCTGATTTGTACCGAAAGGCAAACAGTTATGCTAAGTCAATAATTACAAGTGCAATAAGTGATAATGTTTATCAGAAAATAATGGATAAAACAACGGCATATGAAGCATGGGAAGCCTTAAAAAATCAATTTCAAGCTTCGGCAAAAGATCAGCTGTTCAAAATTTGTACAGATTTCTTTGGTTTTAATTGGTTAGAAGGTGAAGATGTTTCCACGCATATAGCGAAGCTAAGAAGTCTATTTACAGAGTTAAGTAATGGACTAAAAGCAAAAGGCGAGAATAGTCTTCCAGAACTAATGGTGGTATGTAAAATTCTCCATATTTTACCTCAACGGTTCGATACATTTAAATCAAGTTGGATGTTACTTTCAAAAGAGACAAATAAAACGCTTGACGAGTTGACAGTTCAATTATGCATGTTCGAAAGAAATTTTGCAAAAAGTAAAGATAACAAAATTGATCAAGAAGCATTGATTACAGAAAAACATGCTAAAGGACCTAAAAGTAAGAGTAATAAGTGTAATTACTGCGGATTGAATGGACATTGGGTGAAAACATGTAAAAAGTGGATTGCAGACGGAAGACCGCCGAAAAACCAGAAAAAGACATTTGCTGAAAATACCAAACAACAAGCAAATACAGCATTATTATCCTTAGATGAAGAAGTTTTGGTAACAGAGCAAGAGACGTCTATATGGTGGGTGGATAATGGAGCAACAAAGCATGTTACAAACACACCTATATATTTCACAGAATTTGAAAGTTTTGAGTCGCCATGTAGCATAAAAGCCGCAGGAAAAGAAGTGTTAAGTGCTGTTGGAAAAGGTACAATTCAGTTTGTAAATTCAGTTAAGAAAAGTTCAGTTGAAGAAGAAATCGTTTTATTAAAAGACGTATGGTATGTACCTGGTATATCAAAGAATTTGTTTTCAGTACTTGCAGCCCATGACAGAAATGCAAACAGTACTTTTAGATCCACACGCACAAGATGCTGCTTTAAAGTTGGAAAAACAATGATAAATGGTAACAGAGAGGTTGGTGGGAGTTTATATAAGCTGAATATTAAACCCATCATTCCAGAAACAGAAATCCATTGTAACATTGCAGAAGCAGACAGTTCTATGCTTCAACTTTACCATGAGAGATGGGGGCATCAAGACAAAAGGTATGTAAAAGCAAAATTACAAAAAGAGATGGGCATTACAGTCAAACTGAATAATGAGATTTGTGAACCATGTATTTATGGTTTACCATTTGGTACTCGACAAAAGGCAACAAAACCTGGAGAGTTAGTTTCAGCAGACCTAGTTGGACCTTTTGATTCTTCTTTTCAAGGAAAAAGGTATCTACTGATTTTTAAAGACAGTTATACTCAATACAGAATTGGTTATTTGATAAAAGAAAAGTCAGACACCAAAGAAATGCTAAAGAATATGTTAGCACTTGTCGAAAATTCAGGCCATAAAATCAAAGAGTTATTGACAGATGGTGGTGGCGAATTCGACAACAAAGACGTTAAATCTATACTTGCGAGCAAAGGTATCACGTTTAGACTGACAGCTCCATACACACCAGAACAGAACGGAGGCAGTGAACGTGAGAATCGTACGACAGTCGAAATGGCAAGAACGTTAAAATACTCGCGCTCAGAAGTAGAATTTCCAAAGGAAATGTGGGCTGAGTTAGTAAGCACATCTATTTATGTCCTAAACAGAACTGGAAAATCGTCAGTAGAGAATGTAAGTCCTTTTGAATTATGGTATGGAAAAACACCTAGAATTAAGCACCTAAGGATAGTAGGTTCGGCTTGTTATTTTCATGTTCCATTTCAAAAAAGGAGAAAAATGGACAAAAAGGCAATAAAAGGCTATTTGGTAGGTTACGATGGTGATGAAAGATATAGAATTTGGGTTAAACAGCAAAACAAAGTCTATGTTTCAAGAGATGTAAAATTTCAAGAGTATCTTAAAGTTTGTGCTCAAAAATCCAGTATTTCTGATCATTCCAGTATAAGCACCAAGAGTAACACCAGAATACCAATTATTCCTCCAAATACTTGCATTCAAGATTCAAGACAAGATTTTTCAGAAAGTCAAGTGGAAGAAGAAGAAAATGACGAAGAAGATGAACAACAAGATGAAGATCAAGAAAGACATGTTACTGAAAATAAATTCTTTGATATACCAGGTACATACCATACGTCTTTTAATAAAACGATTTCTTCTTCAACTGAACTTTTCTTAACTGAATTTACAAACTGAAATGACGAAGAAGATGAACAAGATGAAGATCAAGAAAGACATGTTACTGACATAAGCGAAAGTGAAGAAACAGATGAAGAAGAACCAAGTACTTCATACAATCTCAGAAATCGTCAAACTTTACAAAAACCTAAAAGATTTCAAGATGAATGTATCAGCATAGCTGAAGATATTATTTGTAATATTGACACTCCTCAAACTTACAAAGAAGTACTTGAAACTAGGGAAAGCTATGAATGGAAAAGAGCTATGGAAAGTGAAATCAATTCGTTAAAAGAAAATCAAACTTGGACGTTAGAAAAATTGCCTAATGATACCAAAGCGCTACCCTGTAAGTGGGTTTATCGAGTGAAATCTAACCCAGATGGTACAGTAGACAAATTTAAAGCAAGGTTAGTTATAAAAGGCTTTGCTCAGCGTCAAGGAGTTGATTATAATGAGACGTTTAGTCCAGTGGCCAAACTTTCCACGATTAGATCTGTTTTAAGTGTTGCAGCCAGTGAAAATATGCATCTAAAACAATTTGACGTTGTGACGGCATTTTTATACGGAGAATTAGAAGAGATTATCTTTATGAATCAACCAGAAGGCTACACTGATGGAACAGACAGAGTTTGTAGATTAAATCGTAGTTTATATGGACTTAAAGCAGCTCCAAGATGTTGGAATAAGAGATTCAACGACTATTTGTTAAAACTAGAGTTTAAAGTCAGTGAAGCTGATCCATGTCTTTACATTAGAGAGAAAAATAAAGAGAAAATGTTCCTAGCACTATATGTCGATGACGGACTGCTTGCAGCAACATCTGAAGAGGCTTTAGATAGGTTGCTTCAAGATTTGAAGAGAGAATTCAAAATTACTGCTAAACCAGCTAATTTTTATTTGGGTCTTGAGATAAAGCAGACAGAAAATTGCATAAAAATTAGTCAAAAAAGCTACACAGAGAAGATTTGCAAAAATTTGGATTTTCAGAATGCAGACCCGTAGCGACACCAATGCTAAAACCAGCAGAGTTACTTCAAACAGGGAAAGAAAATTCCAAAGTAGATTTTCCTTATAGACAAGCTATAGGAACTCTAATTTATCTCATGGTAGGAACTAGACCCGACATAGCTTATAGTGTGGGCTATTTATCAAGATATTTAGAAAATCCTACTCAAGAAAATGTAGTTCAAGTAAAAAGAGTTTTCCGATATCTTGCTGGTACCAGAGATTTAGGAATAACCTACAATTTCATGAAAATTCCGGAGATGAAATGTTACAGTGATGCAGACTTCGGAGGCTGTACAAAGACTGGCAGATCAACCTCTGGAGTTGTTTTTACATTTGCCAATGGGGCAATTTCATGGATTAGTCAGCGACAAGCTTTAGTAGCAACCTCTACAACAGAAGCTGAAATAATAGCAGCTAGTGAAGCAACCAAAGAACTTATTTGGCTAAGCAGACTATACAAAGAAATTTGGAAGTTTAGATATGTTCCTATTCTTCAAGTTGATAACTCTGCTGCAGTGAGACTGTCTCATAATCCAGAGTTACATCGCAGAACTAAGCACATAAGCATAAAACATTTTTTTGTTAGAGAAAAAGTTTTAGAAGGTGCTATTGCAGTTCGGCAAATACCAACAGAAATACAGTTAGCAGATGTTATGACGAAACCACTAGCAAAAACTCGTTTGCAGATTTTTAGAAATCAAATGGGTGTTTTGTAACTGTCATTAACAAGGGAAAGTATTGAAGTAATATCCCACCTCCCGGATTATACCAGGTGTGTTAATAACGTTACAAGTGTTCTCACTGTATGTTCTATTATACAAGTGTATATTATTGAATTAATTTATTGTCAAGTTAGTCAACTAAAAAGATTTTGAATGTCAGATCGAAATAAACTATTTTACCTACAAAAAACTAGATTTTTCATCAAATATTACCTCTACTGATTCTAGGTAATTAAATAAATGAGCTTATTTGCAGGGGCTATTTGAGGAATTCTCTGGTAATTTACCTTTTTAGCATAAAAAATGAAGAGATTTTGACATCAGTATTTGAGTTTCATATTTACAGTATCCTCTAACTAATTCTCAGTCAAAACTTATTAATATTTTCAGAGGGCCAAGTATTTGCAGGAAGGATGAAAAATCAGATATTATGTCATTACCATCCTCCTTCTTCTTCTCCATTTATGCTAAATTTCAACAATACCAGTAGTAATAATCAAGTCTAGAAGGCATTGCCATTTTTCTATAAAATATTTTACATATTAGCCTTGGGATAATCAGGAAAAAATATAATTTCTTTAAAATATATATCAGAACTTCTTTACCAAATGTTGTAAAGATGAATGTGCAAAGTGAAATTGCATTCTGAAGGAAGATATTGGTCCAACCTATGATTCCAAATTATTTTGTAAGATGTAGTGGTGCCTCAATTTTCAAAAGCAGAGGAATATATTAAGGGGATGGTAGTGACAAGATGGGGAAGGTAATGACAATATACAGTTAGTGGTAAAATATTAGAGGGAATTATAAAAAAATATTTTTTTTAGAAAACTTGTTTTAAGCAAATTGTGAAAGGCTTTCGCGGCCATCGTCCAATGGTGGGTGTGCTTTCGGGCTGTTCGGCCAACGACGACGGCCGAACAGCCCGAAAGCACACCCACCATTGTTTTAAGCAAATTAAAAAAAAATCAATCAAATTTAAGCACACCAAATACTTAAACTAAAAATAAGTCTTAATAGGAACAAGTAAATAACTTAACAAGACTTTCTGCTTACCTATCCATTTTTGTAAAACAAAAATATTTTTTTAACAAGAACTTAACTTCAGACTTTAAAAGTACATTACATAACCAGAAAACAAAGGCGAATCTGCCACACATATTATATACGTAATTACCGTCCCCATCCAGTCACTACCGTCTCCCTTTCAACTGTCTTCCTGGGAATGGTATTGACGTTTTAACATGTTTTTCTTTTAGTGCATAAATTGATGTTAGGATTATGGAGCAGAAATGGGACTAAATAATTTTGTACTGTTTCTTTGACTAAATAAGACCAAAACTTTTAATTTTTTTGTAGAAATAAATAAAAACAGGGGGGGGGCGGTAACTACCATGTTTTGTAAATAATACATTTTTTCTTATCTGTAATTTTAATAACTTTTTCACCACAAAAAAAACTCTACTTTTGTTCAAATGCAAAGAGGGTTTCATTTTTTCCACCTGTTTCTAACCATAAACATTGAGTACAGTGCCATCTAGTACAAGAAAAATGCCTCTAAGGAAGAGAGGACGGTAATGATGCATAACCTAGGGGAACGACATCCATTGAAGAATAGCGTTTGACAGTGTGTTTCTTAAGTCATATTAACTAAAGGAAATTAAACTTTAAAGTTTTTTCAACTAATAGAAAATGTCTTAGTAGACAGATGACAAATAGTGTTTTAGAAAAATGTTTAAGAAACATTGGTTTCACAGCTGGGGAACGGGGCGGTAATGATAAAAATTTATTAGAATTTATTTAGAAAAAAAGTATTTAAACATATGTATTTTTCTATTTTTGCTCCTAACGCAGCACATGTTTCTTTAATTATTAGTTCTTTATGTAAATATTCAAAAAAATATTTATTTTAATTGCTGGGGAATGAAAAAGGCATACCTGCATGTGAAAGATATAGCATTTTCCAATATCTGTTACATACAGGGACACTAAATTGCCTCTGCAAATTGGCTGGTTTTAATATAATATCCTTTATTGCCAGCAAACATTACAGAAGTACAAAATACACATTTTGATAACACAAAGCAACATCAAAAAAAGGTGACAGTCCCAGGATCCTTGAGTGTACAATTATATTATCTATGTAAAAATTGCAAAACATCCAATCCCTAGAATTAGCAACCTCACACAAATAAATTCTGTACCATCAATTTTCATAAAAACATTTCTATTAAAATTAAAATTTTTGGTAAGTAAAAAATATAGATAAATCACAAAACACACTAAAAAAGACATAGCAACCTCACACAAATAAATTTTGTAGCATTAGTTTCGATAAAAACATTTCTCTCTTAAGATTATTAAAAAGTAAAAATTCTTGACAATACAGCTGAATTAGTTTAGTTTAGTTTACTTTATTGGTATTTTAGTCATTTTTAACAATGAATGTACATGTCAAATTTTTTTACAGTTGGCTGTAGTTGCTAATACAAAATAGGGTGACCATATGGGTTCGGCGTAAAAGGAGGACGTCAGAGACAAAAAAGCCGGATTTTCGATAAAAAAGCCGGACAAAACGGGTCATTTTAAAAAACCGCCCGAAAAAAATTGAAGACCAAAAAAAAGTGTCTTGGGACTGAAACGCCTAAAAAATTGTCTTAACACACAAGATAAATAAAAAGTTGCAATGTAGAAAAAATCTAACTATGTAGGTATTAGAAAATCGAATCATAACAAAAACATTTCATGTAAAAAAAGCCAAGTACGCGTAATAAGAATTAAGATAAAAGTAAAGCCAAGTTCTCCAATACAAATTTCAAAATGAATCGTTCTTACTAGTTTGTAAATGTTTTTTAAACTTTGCTATTCCAGCCAAACTTCTTTACGTTCAATTTAGCAATGTGCCTAAAAGTCATTTGCAGCCGTAATAGCCAAGTTTAGAAAAACATTTCCAAACTAGTAAAAAGAAATTTGTATTGGAGAACTTGGCTTTACTTTTATCTCAATTCTTTTTACGGAATACCACTTGGCGTACTTGGTTTTTTTTTACATGAAATGTTTTTGTTATGATTTCACTGCTTTTTTAAAGGATTTGGATAATATTTAAGTTTTAAAGTAGTAAAATATGCGGGATATTGTTCAAAACTTTTCCAATGCTTTATTAAAAATGTTGAGGTTTTTTTTTATATTTTCCTATGGTTTTATCATAGTTCCTATCAGCCTTCTAAAGCTCAGCTCTCTAGTGTTCCTGGAAGTAGGCAATGTTAATTTTGCATAACTTTACATTTATAGGGGAGGAAAGTTAATTAAAATTTTGGTGTTTTTAAATTTTTTAAAAGTTTTATCGTAGTTCCTATCAGTCTGCCATTTCTGGAAGTGGGCAATGTTACTTTTACATAACTTTACATGTGTAGGGAAGGGGAGTAAATTAGAATTTTGGGTTTTTTTTCCAGGGGTTTGGTCATAATTTCTATCAGTCCAGCCAAATTTCAGCTTTGTAGCATGTCTGGACGTACAGTAGAATTTTGATGATCTATACATAAGTGGGTGAGTGTGTGCCAATTTCGACGTTTTTTAAATTTCGTAACTACTTTGGAGGGGTTATTAACTCCATGAAGATCTACGACTGTGCAAAGTTTGAGATTCGTAGCTCATTTCAAAGTAGAGTTTTAGATAGGTCAATTATCGGCTGAAATGTTTCAAGAAAAGATGGTACGGCGCGCGAACTTGGTGAGGCACTGCCGTGCCCTGAGATAAAAATAAATAGGTACCTTTCGGGAAAAATTGCCCTATAAAGAAGTTCATTAAAACAAAATAGCGCCTCAAGCGAAAATTATAAAAATCAAGCAATAAAAGCACTAAAAAGCGGCGCTGTAGAAGATAGTTTCTGCAATAATAAAAAAATGCTGAAAAGTTAAAAAAATTGCGCCACAAGAGCAGGCAAAAATTTCGGAAAAGTTTCAAACTTTTCAGATAAAATCGCGCTAAAAAGTAATTTGTATGAAAAAAAAATTGCATTCTAAAAAAACTACTAAAAAGTTGAAAAACTAGCGCCGTAGGAAAAAAAACTAAAAAATATGCGCATGGAGCGATCATTTTCTAAAAATTTGGTACCTACTTTTCAAAAAAAAATTACACCGCAGAAAATGAAGTACCTTTTGCAAAAATATGCCGCCGGAGATGAAAATTTTTAGTTAAAACAAAAAAAAAATGATACAGCAAGGGCAAATTAAAAAAAAATTCAATATTTGAAAAAATAAATGGTTTCAAAAATTTTCTGGCAAAATGTTAACGAAATGCAATAGTTTTGGTTAGTTTCAAAAGTTTAAGCGCCGCTCCGGAAATCCTTAAGTGAATTGAATAGTTCTTTCCTGATAAATTGTGCTCATTTTGTTTGGGGGAACTAATTTTAAGCTTGGAGCTCTAACCCTCCTGGATGCCCCCCTACTAATGGCGCCCCAGGATGACCAAAAACATAAGGTCTCTTGGATCGCCAAAAAGCCGGCCGGACATTTTCATTATACTCAAAAAGCCGGACTTGTCCGGGTTTATCCGGACGTATGGCCACTCTATACAAAACTACTAAATTTTATAAATTTTGTTTACAAAATAGCAATATTTCAATTTTTCTAAATTCAAATTTTAGTTTTTGCTCCATATTTTGAGAGGCCCTCTAGATGTTTTTAATTTCGATACAGCATCTGATTGGGCTTGGAATAGCACAACCTTTTTACAAGCTTTTATTTAACTTCAGATGTTCTGTCTAACTATCTAACTAACTATCAAATCTTGTGAAGCGTTTTTCACACACTTCCCATTATCCGATTTGGATGAAATTTGGTACACACATAGTGGTCCCATGACAATACAACATTAAGAAAAAAATATCGTCCCACCCCTACCCCCACCCCTTCTATAGAAAAATGTGTTTTTGACACACTTCCCGTTATCCGATTTGGATAAAATTTGGTATACAGATAGTGGTCCGATGATAATACAACAATAAGAAAAAAATATCCTCCCACCCCTACCCCCACCCCCTTCCATAAAAAAAATTGTTTTTGACACACATCCCGTTATCCAATTTGGATGAAATTTGGTATACATATAGTGATCCGATGACAATACAATATTAAGAAAATAATATCCTCCCACCCCTACCCCCACCCCCTTTCATAGAAAAATGAGTTTTTGACACACTTCCCATTATCCGATTTGGATGAAATTTGGTACACACATAGTGGTCCGATGACAATACAACAATAATGAAAAAATATCCTCCCACCCCTACCCCCACCCCCTTCCATAGAAAATGCATTTTTGACACCCTTCCCATTATCCGATTTGGATGAAATTTGGTATACATGTAGTGGTCCGATGACAATACAACATTGAAAAAAAAATCCTACCACTCCTACTCCCACCCCCATCTATAGAAAAATGCGTTTGTGACACACTTCCCATTATCCGATTTGGATGAAATTTGGTATACATATAGTGGTCCGATGACAATACAACAATAATGAAAAAATGTCTTCCCACCCCTACCCCCAACCCCCTTCCATAAAAAATGCGTTTTTGACACACTTCACTTCAAATGACTTTTATAAAATTTGGTATATGCATAAAGTTCCGATGACAATACAGCTCAAACAAAAAATATATTTCTACCTCTACCCCCACCCTCTTCTTCCCCCAATAGAAAAATGAGTTTCCAAACAACTCACGATCAGCGATTTCATTATAATCTAGAATAAACTCTTCTGTTCTGTTATTGAACAAATATTTTCATTTAATAGAGTAGATAGCTGAGACTAAAAAGTAGAAAATAAATTGGTAAAATTTTTTTTTAAGTCACAAGCTTTTAAAAAATGCACTAAAAATTAAAAAATAATTTTCTAACATTCTAATATTATCATAATAATAAAAGCGATGGCCGCAAATCAAAGCATAAGTTAATCTAAAGTTGTGATCTAAACACTTAAAGAATATTCAATATAGCAGGTCATCAAAGATATGTTTGATGTGCCGCAATGTTATGCCATTGCCATACCTATGTCAGAGAAATGCTGGGGTATCTTAGGTCGGGTTGGGTGGGTTTGGTACCTCTGCATTTTTCTGCTAGATTGATTCTTGCAAATAGTGATATTTAATTGATGCGGATATCTTATCGTGCTAACATCGTCAAGATTTCCATCAGTCGGCCATCGCTTTTATTATTATGATAATATTAGAATGTTAGAAAATTATTTTTTAATTTTTAATGCATTTTTTAAAAGCTTGTGGCTTAAAATTTTTTTTTTACCAATTTATTTTTATTTAACCAAAATTGTATCTCTTACTGTTTCCAAAATCCCCATGTAGTTACTTTTATCTGTACACCCTGTATAAAGAAACTTGCAGTCTCCTCTTTTTTTAGTGGTAAAATTTTCCTAGGTTCTACCTCTTTGAGACTACCTAGTGAAAAAAAAATGTTTTTTTAACTAGGTTCGGTTATATTAACACACACACTAAGTTTTGTGCAAATACTCTCTGCTAAATTGCATTGGTAGTTAAGGTTCCCACTCTGTAGAAACATATTTTAGGCTACGACTCATGGAAGAAACTGTCAGAAAAAATGCTGATCGCCAATGACGAGGAAATGTGCAGCTTCATCCATCGACTGTCCAAGGAACTCAACTTAGAAGCCAGCACAACTTGGTCTGTAGTTTGTAATTTTTTAATTTTTGACTATTATGGCAAAGTAGATGAATTAAGATCTATCATAAAATATGAAGCCAATGTGAAATCTTTAGTAGATCATATTTGGTACTTTTATTCGGGCGAAAGAATGTTTATGTTAAAAACTTTGAGGTATATTTTTGAAAATGTTGGTGATACAAAGCATATTTATTACGATGAATTTAACAAGTTTATGGAAAATGTTAGTATAACCGATCTGTGGAAAAATTTGTTAAAATCTTTTGATTTGTCAACAACCGAAATAGATAAGGAAAGATCAGAACAAGTCTCAACAGACACTTTAGCACGTTGGATCCAAAGAAATAATCGGGAACAGTCTGAATATCTCATTTTAATGACACATACTCTAAACAATATGTCAAAAATGGACGGTCTAGAGCTAGAAACTGTGCTAAAACTCTTTTTAAAACACGGTTTCGGAAGACATCCTATGTTTTTTGGGGCTCCAACTTCACAAGAAAAAGATTTAATTGATATTTGTAACGCAGAGATTTTAGTTGTTGCAGTTATCACGAAAAAATATTGGGAAAGTAAAATATTCAAACTTTTGTCCAAAAATGTTGAGTCTGATTTAGAAATATCTCAACTTCAATGTACAAACCCTTCAATCTTATTAATTTGGATAATTTTCAAGTTAACAACTTTGAACGAAAATCAAGAAAACGCTAATAATGTTTTAGAATGTTTGATAGACAAGAAAGTTTTTAAATCTTTAGCTACCACCGTAAAAAATGCAATGTTTCAAAATTGTAAAACTGGTGATATTTTAATGGAATCTATTTACAGCATGATGTTTGAATTTACAAAAATCTGCGCCGATTATAAGTTCATTTACCAACAGGAAGGAGTTTTGGATATTTTATGTGAACTGTTTAAACAGCCTAACTTGAATGCACTAGAAAATTTAGAACCTTTTTTTAAAGCCTCTCTGGAAATTTTTCCTTATCAGCTACAATTTTTAGATTTGTGCGAAGCACTTTTAAAATCTGATAAATATTTTAACAAAGTAGTTAAACTGTTGCAAAATGTACCCTCGTATTGTACAGAGATAACCTGGCCTTACAACAGTAGCGCAATTCAATTTGAGGAGCAAAAGAATTTTTTTAGTATTATGAATAATTTGAATATACCGGAAGGAACACTGGCTGAAAGTTGTCCGGTTTTTGGTGAAGACGTAATAAACTTTAAAATAAGATACAATTATTTTAACATTATAGAACAATATATCAGGACTCTAACACAATGCGTAGTTAAGGGAAACGTGCAGAAAATAGTTTTGGAATATGTGTCAAAAGCGTTAAATTTCGTAGCCTATTTGGTAAAAACTTACAAGGGTGATTTTCGCAATGACTGTTTACTACGACCAATAATCCACAAGTTAGATAGTATACCGACGTTTTGTATGGGTAATTTTAAAGATTTTAAGTTGTTTTGTGTCTATTTTAAATGTAAATCTTCGCTAATCATTCATCGAAATGTTGACTTTGAAGAAGCATTTCCACAATCAATTAAGCGCGCAGTATTTCCACAAATAAATAAGTACAAAGATGCTGATTTCGTTTTAAAATCTATTCATACTAACAGTGACTGTTTGTTGTACAATTTTTTAAAGAAAGAAGAGTTCTCTAAAGATCATGATTTACTGATTCAATATATGGAACTTATTCTAGATTGCCTTGAAAAGAAAATATTGTATAGAGAAGTTGTTTATAGTGGGATATGGTTTTTATTAAATGTTGTGTTTCCTTTGCATCAACAATGGAGTTACAAGCATCACTACCAGCAGGCTGAAGTGCTAAAACTTTGTTTAAAAGCTTTTAATTTATGTCTGAGGGAAATACCTTCTGAACACCAAAACGAAGATACTCAAGCCGTATTCGGCCTTGTTTTGGAATCATTCTTACGAAACGAGTGTTTAGTAGCTAGTTTGTGTACGATTTTTGTTAAAGATAAGTTCTATTTGCAGAGATTAATGGACCAAGAATCAAACTGGTCGTCGGGGCCTACTTTGGTTTACATCGAAAACTTAAGATTGCTTTTAGTATTAATTTTACTCATCACCAAACAAAAATCTAAGTTGTCTCAATCGGAAAAGTATTTTTTCGATTGTAAAACGCATATTTTTGCTAAGTCTGCTTCTGGATATTTTATTAATAACTACAGTTGTGCTATATCTGTATCATCATGTAGATTTTTAAACGTTTTGGCCCAAGATCAAAAAACTCCTTTGATGTCTTGTCTAGGGTTAGATGGTGACCAAATCCAGAGATTATTCTTAGATCAGTTAAGGGACCCTATGGTGGACGAACAGATTAAATGCACAGTGTTAGACCTTATTAGCACATGTATATTTTATCAAAATGGCATGACAGCTGCATTTTTCAATATCCAGCACTCAAAAAAATGGTACGACTCCAAATCTAAAAAGATAGAAGCTGACACAGTTGGAGATTTCCTAATCGATTATTTGCACAACATTAAAAAGTCTGTGGAGTATCTAAAGAGTCCACTACAAGTTGGTATTTTAAAAGTCATGGCTAACTTGTGGATTGTTGGCAAGCAACATTTGGTAAATGATATAACTTTGATTCCAGTATTTTGGCAACTATTAGCTGATCCACTGTTTAGAGATTTCGACCAAAAACCGTTGGTCTACGCATATATTTTAAAAATCTTTAGCATACAGTTAACCAATTTGGCTTTAAAGAGTGAGGAGAAAAGCAAGAATAAATTTCTGGAAACTTTGGAAAAATTTTTGTGTGATAAAAAGCAGTTAATCTCTTTTCAGAAATTCTTTTTCAAGATTTTTACTCAAGATTCTTTAAGTTCTGAGGATGTTAAAGATAACGAATTTTTCGTCAAATCATTCACCGAATTGATGGTTTCTGCAACTAAGGAAAGTAATCTAAAATGTTTCCCTGAAAACGAAACAAAATATTTGTTTGTCGAGTTAGTTTTTGAAGGTATCAAAATCGGTTCAGTTAATATGCAAGCCTTATGCACTTGGTTAGAATTAACTTTGGTTATAATTGATAGCTTTGATATGAATTTTGATAAAAAGCAACAAGAATTAGCTCAAAAAGTTACCGAGTTTGGCAGAGTTATAAGAATGCATTACGCAAGTTCTTCAATTGCAGTTAGAAGATTAGCTTTAACAATTATCCTAAAATCGGTGAAAAAGTTGCGAAAGCACTATGAAAAAAACCCGCAAGATTTGTTAGAATTATTAGATGAAGTAGGACCACTAATGGATTTTGAATATCAAATTCTCGAAAATGAAGCTTTTGAAAAACTTAAAAACAATGAAATTGAAGTACGTGAGCAAATTGGTGTTTGGTCTTTAATGATTTCCATCGCAAATTGTCTTCTTACATTAGAAAATTGTGAAAATTTCGGGATTTGGTTTACGAATCATCATTACCTTTACAAAATGACAAAGTGTACTTGTGTTTTGCTTGAATACAAAAATACTTTGCCTATAGGTAAATTAGCCCTGTACAGTTTAATTTTATATATGAAATCTCCCTTGTCCAAACATTTTTTGAAGATTAACTTGCTTCAGTTTTATGACAGAATTGAACCTATTGCGAAAAATTTGTTATCTAGACACAATTACAAAGTAAATCCTGTAGACTCAAAAGAAGCTTGGATCATTTTAAACCTAGTGATGAAGTTCAACCAAATTTTTTTGAGGACATTTCAGAAAGGTGCCTTGGAAACGTGCTACACATTTTTGACATTGTATGAGCACATTATCAGTCATATTTTAACTATCCCTGAGTCTACAACAGATTTGAAAGCATTAGATTTGTTAATACAAACTTTAAATTTTTACAACGAAATGTTAAACTATTGGGCTATAGACTGGTATAGAAAATCAAACAGAACTTACAACCATATGACTATGGGAGTAACTAGAGTTATTAACTCTTGTATCTATATCTGTTTAAGACCTAAACATATTGGTTTTTATAGTTTTGATGAATGTAACAAGGTCACACCCGTAGATCCTGATTCAAAAACAAGTCAAGATTTGATAATTTCCACTATGAATAGGCTTTTGGATATACTAAGTTTAGCGTTTGATTGTTTATACAAGTTGAATCCAAGTTTGGTAAATTTGTTAGATGTTTGCGAGCCTTTGGAGGAAATTTTAATTTTTATCAAAAACGACTTTAGTGTTCCAAGATTTGAATTGCCGATCTCGTCGGAATTAACGTACGGTAAACTGCTGTGTTTGTCACATTTTCTATGCAAAACTTTGAACCAATTACATCAAAAACCTCAGAAAAAAGTGTACGAAATTCAGGAAGACAAATTGTTCGATTTCATTGGTTCAGTGGAACACCAAGATCCAAGCGATCATTTGCCAAATCAAAAATTGAGTCAGTTTTTGAGATACGCCATGTACGAATATTCAGGATTAGTAGATCCGTGGATTGACAACTTAGATTACCAAGCAGTGAAAAAATCTGCAGAATTACTCATGGCTTTTTTGGCTCAACAATCATTTTTGTCAATAAAAACAATGGATCGTAACAAAGTATCTTACTTTAAAGGCAATCTTTGTTCGGAGTTGCAGTTTTTTAATGAACATGTCAGAAAACGAACTTCCGAGCTGTTTCAACCGACTTCTAATATCTCTTTTAAGACTGACACAGATTTGGTAAAAAGATATTTAATTACTAGTTGGAAGCAGAATAAGCAAAGTGAAATTGAAGAGAAGAATTTTTTGCTGATTTTGTCTTTTTGGTTTCATAATATTTGTGGAATTTATTAAATGTTCCAAATAGAATACTTTGTTTTTAACTTTAAAATTGAAATTCGTGAACAAATCGTTGTCTGGTTTGTGGTCATCTCCATTCTTGTTGATCTCTAAAGGATTGTGAACATTTTGTGATTTGGTTCATCAATCATCATTGCCTCCACAAACTGATAAAATGATATTGTTGGCTTCAATACAAAAAAAATTTGGCCATAAGTAAATTAGCTCTGTACAATTTAATTTTATATATGAAATCTCCTTTGTCCAAACATGTTTTGAAGATTAACTTGCTTCAGTTTTATGACAGAATTGAACCTATTGCGAAAAATTTGTTATCTAGACACAATCACAAAGTAAATCCTGTAGACTCAAAAGAAGCTTGGATCATTTTAAACCTAGTGATGAAATTTAACCAAATTTTTTTGAGGACATTTCAGAAAGGTGCCTTGGAAACGTGCTACACATTTTTGACATTGTATGAGCACATTATAAGTCATATTTTAACTATCCCCAAGTTAAAAGCCTTAGATTTGTTAATACCAGCTTTGACTTTTTACAACAATATGTTAAACTATTGGGCTATAGACTGATAGAAAATCAAATAGAACTTACAACCATATAAATATGGGAGTAAGTAGAGTTATTAGTTCTTGTATTTATATCTGTTTAAGACCTAAACATATTGATTTTTATAGTTTTGATAAATGTACCAAGATCACAACCGTAGATCCTGATTCGAAAGCAAGTCAAGATTTAATAATTTCAACTATGAATAGGCTTTTGGATATATGTTCTACGTTTGGGGTTTTATTTTTTGTTCAACCGAACCGAATCCAAGTTTGGTGAATTTGTTAGATGTTGGCAAGCCTTTGGAGGAAATTTTGATTTTATTTTTATTCAAAACGACTTTAGTGTTCTACAAAAAGGCATTTGATTACGAGTACTAATTGAAAACAAAGCAAGCAAAGTGAAATCAAAGTGTGAAATTTTTTGCTGAATTTGTCTTTTTGGTTTCTAATATTTGCCAAATTCTCTAAAAGAATTTTGGTTTTTAATCTACTTATGATAAATTTTTTCTGCAAAATTAACTAAAATGTATCAAATTTTATTTTAATTTTGCCAACCATAAATACTATCTTGCTCTGTGTGTCTGATCAATGTATTTTTACTAAAAAAAAAAAAAATGGAACAAATATGTTTGTCTTTGTTGCATGTATCTTAATAAAAGTGGAAAAGAACTTGCGTAAAAACTATAATCAAAAGAAAACACATTTTTTTAAAGAGTAGAGCAAGAGGTCGTTCTATGTTATCATATTAGTTTAAGTTTTGTTTAATTTTTAATTGTAAATATATTTTTTATAATTTTCGAAATACATTTAGATTAGTCGTAAGATATATTTGTAAATTTCAAGGTTTTTAATATAAAAAAAAATCAAAAATTATATAGTGCGATAAATTATTTTAGTTTTTTTACCCAAAATTGCGCAGAGGATAAAATTCTAACATCAAACAAGATCAAAAGCAATATTTAAATACATAATTTATTACGAAAAATACTTTTTAACAATACAAAAAATTTGCTATTTTTTAACGACTTGCTTAAAATTAACGGACAAATATTTTAATAAAACTATTAATACATATAAATTATTATAAATATAGATTTTAAGACCATTCTATCTCACAATATCATCATACATCAATCACCTCTACTTAAAAACTTACTGATAATCAATTACTATTTGCAATTTTGAACATTTTTCTTTGTCTATGCTAATTATATATACTAGAGGCCCTGGATACATGTTACTGACACATTTAAACAGCTGTCAAAATGTATTGAGGACCTCTAGCATATAATAATCTGCAGTACCAACTAATGTCAGATGACCTTCTCCAGGTACTTACTAATTCCATTTGATTCGATATAAATAACTAGAAAAAAGTCACAGGCTCGCTCATTGGTTACGAAGCGGAGAGGGTCAGTTCTACACAAATGGCAACACTGCGTCAGGCGCCAGGACCGGTTGCAAGGGATTCCCAGAGATGGCGTCCGTCTGCGGTACATACTAATGCAAGGCCAACACAAATGAGGCCACGACCCTGAAAAAATCAGCTGTTCTCCCGGGGCTGAATTTTACATTGGGTCTTATGGGAGGTCAGAAGTTTTTTTATGATATTTTCAAAATGGCACTACAGATTTCCGCAAAATTTCAGTGAAATATTCTCAGACACCATCCCGATATTTCACCAAAGGTTTGTAAGGAAGCAACATGATTAAAAGGTTAAAATCTTCAAGATTTAGCATTCCTTATTTTAAATTCAAATTACCCGCCATGTACCACATGCCAACAGTTATATTTGACATGTATTTGACTTTGTCATATGTGATTGTCACATTCGCTTCTGCTTTAAACTTAATTTTTGTGTGAGCTAATGAAGCGGCTATGAAAAATTAGGGCTTACTATACATTTAAAAAAAATTGTTCTGCCAGAATAAAGTAAAAACAATCTCAAAAACGGCTTTATTTTAAAAAAAATCAAATATCCATGAACCGTCATTCCAACTTCCATATTTTAAAGACAATCAGCTTTGTCGTAACGGGACCATCAAAAAAAAATCAGCCCCGGATGTGACGTCAACAAAGTGTTGGATCGTGGCCCGTCCATTTTGCTAATGTTATCCAACCTAATCTATGCATAGGTATTAATTTTTTGAATAATTTTTTTTCAGAATAATTTTTCGATTTTTTTTATTATAACACAAAAGGAGTGGCCAGGAAAGATGTAATTTTAATAAATCCCGCCTAAATATATTTATTGTTTATATCCTATAGTTTCATACTAACACGTAGAACTGCGAACACGGTACAGAGCTGACCCTCTCCCCAACGCTTCGTCATAGGTTGGTTCGCGGTTTGAGAGTTGCCTACGGCTCTGTTAAACACATGACCAATGAGATTGCAAGTTTAATCAAGGCCAACACAAAAATAGAGGCCACGACCCTAAAAAAATCAGCTGTTCTTCCGGGGCTGAATTTTACATTGGGTCTTATGGGAGGTCAGGCGTTTTTTTATGATATTGTCAAAATGGCACTACAGATTTCCGCAAAATTTCAGTGAAATATTCTCAGACATCATCCCGATGTTCCACCAAAGGTTTGTAAGGAAGCAACATGAATAAAAGGTTAAAATCTTCAAGATTTAGCATTCCTTATATTGAATTCAAATTACCCCCCATGTACCACATGTCAACTGTTATATTTGACATGTATTTGACTTTGTCATCTGTGATTGTCACATTCGCTTCTGTTTTAAACTTAATTTTTGTGTGAGCTAATGAAGCGGCTTTGAAAAATTAAGGATTACTATAGATTTAAAAAAAAATTGTTCTAAAAGAATATAGTAAAAAAAATCTCAAAACCGGCCTTATTTAAAAAAAATCAAATATATATGAACCGTCATTCCAACTTCAATATTTTAATGACAATCAGCTGTGTCGTAACGTGGCCAACAAAAAAAAAATCAGCCCCGGATGTGACGTCAACAAAGTGGAGGATCGTGGCCCGTCTGTTTTGATAGCCCTGGTATAAACTAATGTTTCTAATAATGTATTATATTGAAACGGGTAATCAATAAGATATAAAGAAAAAAAGTTTAAATAGCTGTTGTTCGAAAGTTGACAATATTTCTTATATATACAGGGTGTCTCTAAAAGGTCTGTACAAAATCCTGAGGTCAAAATAAATAATAAAAAGGTTGAAAAATACACTGAGAAAAAAGTTATGGTCATTTTAAACCATAAGATGAGTATTGTGAAGCGCCCTCTGACGGCCACAGTGAAAAAGTGTCCATATTTAGGTTTCGCATCCCAAAAAACCCCCGAGTACCAGTTTTTAAAGTAATGCGTTGAGAAATATTCATAAATTTTAATAAAATCGATTTTTAATTTTTAAATTCACCACCCTGTATCTCTGAAACGGAGCAATTTCGGACTAAGGTAAGTTGCTTTAAATCGACTTATTTTGACCTCATGAATATGTGCTAAGATTTTGTACAGACATTTTAGAGACACCCTGTATATTAAAAAAATCATGAAACATGTTTTTCACACGTTTTATTCAATTATCTCAAAAACAAAGCTCTTAACAAAAAATGTGTTCTTTACTTTGTCATAGACAACAAAATTTCCTTTCAAATGATGTATACCAAAGGGAAAGTTTTTCATAGTTACCGCCCGAGTGGTGTCCCTCATTTAAAGTAATTAGTTATACTCACCAAATTAATCAATTTTTTACAGGTTTTATCCAATTTTCTTAAAAACTAAGCTTTTTACAACAAAATGTCTTGGTAACTTTTCGGTGGATAATGAAATTTCCTTTTAAACGGTGTATCATAAAATCTGATAGAAAATATTGCTAACTCTCCAGGCACGTCCTTATATTAGGGTCACTCTCAAAAATTACCAACAAAACATTTCTGTAAAATTTTCTTACAAACGAAGTTCTATAGGATAAAATAATTTAAAAAGTATTTTTTTTCTAAGCTTATTTTTTTGTAAAAATACACAAAATATGTAACAAAAATTGATTATTTTGGTTATTTGTGAAAATTTATTTTTATAAGTACGCCCCTGGTGACTTTCCCAAGCAGTGTAGTTTAAAAAAAATATATAAAACCTGTAATAAACATGTTTTTTCGAATTTTCGGACGCCACTGAATAGCTACTTGCTTTTCCTAACCTTATCGACCCATACATCGTTGGAAAGAGAATTCTGTTCTCCACAAAAAAACTGTTCTTTGCAATTTTCGATAAAAAAGTTAGTTTTCAAGAAAATTGAATAAAACTGAAAATAAAACAGGTTTTTGGGGGTTTGAGGGGGATTCCCTTTTGATATTTCGAGTTGGCAGAGGGATATTCGGATTCAGCGGGGTTGAATTATGGGGAAATGATCTGTTGCCAAAAAGTAATATAATTTGCCAAGTATATTCCAAGTCAAGTAGCTTGGCAAGTTCCGCGTAGTAAGTAGCCCGCTTTAGACTATCAAGTAAACCGATTTCAATATAATACATTTCGATATACCACTCTGCTGACTTTTTTGTTTAATCTTTATAAAAGAATTTTATGATTAACAAAAATAGATACCAGTTTAATTATTGATATCACAATATTATAAAAAAGTTTTATTATATGTAAATATTTAAAAATGGGGTTAGAACTACAAGTAGGCACTCTAATATATAACCAAAAACCTAACCCCGCTTTACAGAAATTTTAAAAATCTTAAAATTAGTAAAAACTATAGAACTAACTTAACACAGTCAAGTAAGAAAATAACCAAATTTCTAATTAAAACTAATTAAAGCCAAAATCAATAGCTAAAAATTCTCTATAATACAAAAAATATCAGTCATAAATTGTCTTTTTGTTTTAATATTTACAATTTGGCAATATTGAGTAAAAAAACTCAGTGATTCCTTATCCATTTATTCTAATTTGGCAAAAAATATACAGCAACTTTTTGGCAAGAATTTGATAGATATTAGGGACATTTTGGGTCACGTATTTTACAATTTCTTACCGTTATTGTTATTACTGAGTCTGCGCATTAGCAGCTTCTCGCTCCATTTTTGTGTTTTATCGTAACGGCACCCGTCCTTTAATGTTACCGTTATGTTTAAAGGATAGTTTTATATTGTTTTTTTTAATGCAGTCGAATTTTTTACTAAAATTGGATGTTTGGTTTGCAAAAAGCCATAAATCCAATAAAAATAAATAAACAAATATAAATAAACAAAAAGTTGAAGGAGTGTTAATCTACTAAATTAACGTTTGTGTTATGCTTGGCTTTAGTGTTTCAAAATCTATCTTTTTTGCCCTGAATGTTACCGTTATTCTTAGTAACAATAACGGTAACAGCTGTCAAGTTTTCTAATATTTTAACTGACCCAAAATGTCCATATTAAATTAAATTATGTTAATTCTCAACTGGGACCTCTAGTATACGATTTCCCAAATTTTGTGTCTTGAGGGTTGAGCCTATTTCAATTTGAGGTATGATGCATTTTGGCAGAAAAAAGACCAGTGAGTCTGTACACTGCCTACTTTTTTAATGTCTTCTCACATTTTTTTAATGTTCCCACATTTAAAATAGCCAAACATACGTATGGCTTGGCAACTTCGCATGGTTTCAGTAAAGCCCGAATGAATCTAGGTAATTATGAAAGTCGGCGACAGTACTAGGTTTCCATATTCGTTTCGAAATACTAATACGAGGGTGGATCAAATATAAACAAGCCTTTGTTTATAAACTAGTTATTTAGAAACATGACAAAAAACAGAATTTTTTTCTACTTTTCTACACATCCCCCTTATCTGTTAATACACATTTCCCAGCGGTTTGACAGTTTCTTAATCCAGTTTTGAAAAAAGGAAGCTGGGCGGGTATCTAACCAGTTGCGCACGAATGCCTCCACCTCTTCATTGGTCTGAAATTGCTCGCCTCCCAGTGAATCTTTGAGTGGGCCAAACATATGAAAATCACAAGTGACAAATCTGGACTGTGTGGAGGGTATATTCCATCACAGTTCAGTGCATTTCTTTGATTTTGGCCTGTGTTAAAGCTGCCGTATCAGATCTAGCGTTGTCATGCAGGAGCAACACGTCTTGGATGGGGTGTGCTTTACTCTTTTGGCGATAATCAAGCTTTACCTGGTCGAGTAAGTTGCAGTAGTAAGCCGCGTTTAATGTTATTCGCTCGTGCAAAAAATCGACCAACAAAACTCCTCTCCAATCCCAGAAAACGGTCTCTAAAACTTTGCCTGCAGAAATGATGGTACGCGGACAACGTGGGTGACTCACGTTGTCGACACGCTCACGGCCGTGATTAATTTCTTTGCACCAAGTTTTTACAGGTACCCACGAAAGCGTCTTATTTCCGAACTGTGCTCGCCATCTGCATCGAATTTTAGCAGGTTTCACGTTTTCGCGTGTAAGAAATTTAATGATTATTCTTTGCGCAACACTGCTGTGTACGTTCTTCTCGCTCATTGCGATTGCTCCTGGTCAAATGAGCATCGCGACACTACCAGCCGCCTACATGCTGCTGAATATCCCTACTCCAAAATTATAACGGCCACGTTCATCTTGAATGACTTTTCCGTTAGTAAGTTTAAAAAGCTTGTTTATATTTGAACCACCCTCGTATTTCTTGATTTAATTTCATACATTAACAGATTTGTGACTCACTCCATTTTCCAATTCTTCGCGATTGTTCCGATTCTCGTTTTTTTCTGATCCACTCTGCCAACCGGAATCCATGGTGCCGTCACTGTGACACCCCTGACCTTGAACTTCGTCTTCTGTGTGGGCATCTCCGTATAAAAGACCTGAAATCAAGCAAGGCAGAAAACTGTCAAAGACCGAAAGAGCAAAGCAACTATTGAAAATTAGGTTCGTATATAAATCTTTTAAATATGGTTATTTTCGGGAAAATATAGGTTTTAAAAGGGTTGGTTCGACACCCCTGTCTTTTATTATATTTTGCATATAGTAACATAGAGGGCGACACTGATTGAATGCCGTTACCAGAACTTAACCTTAATTTTTACCTAACCTTAGTCAGTGGGATACGTATAGTTTTATAGCTACAAGGAATTAAACCGAGAATATTTTCGGGCTATAATTTTTTACAACTTTCGAAGGAAATGATGTCAACAAGAATGCCTTGCCGAGTTGATTTCTGTTTTCGGTAATGAAGCACCACATCAGTCGACAGGTTCTCGTTGGTATAGAGATGATTTGAATCACCAGAAAGGGCTGTCGGCCAAGAAAACATTGTTGCTGTGGGCATACTCATCACGGAAGATCGACATGTGACATATCGCGAGATTGGGGCTTGATTGGGTATTTCAAACACCTTAATTCAAAACATTTTGCATGAAGAATTAGTTATCTGTTAACCGAAGAACGAAAGAAGCTGGGGTCGATTGGTGTCAGAAAACTCTAGACCGCTTTGAGGCAGGAAACTCGAAAAACGTGTACAGGGTGTGCCAAATTCGATGTTTTTTGCCGGTTTTAGGTATTTCTAGCCGAAATACACAAAAACGAGTGGACATGTCCTGGGCTCGATTTTCGAGACGTCTTCAAATATCAAAACCGCTTCTTTATAAACCTTGTAGTTTTTAGCTACATGGGGGTTTTGAAAAGTCTACATTATTGAGTTGGCCTATAACTTTTTTATTTATGAAAATTTCATTTTGGTGTAACATGCTTTTTCACAGGTTTTTTTATGAAGAATCCAACTGTCAAACTAATTTTTATCTGTCACTTCTAGTTTTTGAGATGATGAACTCATTTTTTGGTTTTGTTTTGAAATCTACGTCAAGTTTTCTGTTTAACGATATGTCAGAAATGACAGTTCGTTACGCAGTTTTTAAGATATTTATGACATATTTCGAAACAAAAACAAAAAATGAATCATTCCGTAAGAAAGTTTAAACTTTTTGTAATATCTCAAAAACTAACAGTGACGCAATAAATTTAGTTTGACAGTTGGATTCTCCATAAAAATACCTGCAAAAAAGCATCTTACACCAAAATGAAATTTTCATAATTGAAAAAGTTATAGGCCACCTCCATAAATGCAGACTTTTCAAAATCCCCTTGTAGCTAAAAAACTACGAGGTTTATCAAGAAGCGGTTTTGATATTTGAAGACGTCTCGGACATGTCCACTCGTTTTTGTGTATCTCGGCTAGAAATACCTAAAACCAGCAAAAAGCATCGAATTTGGCCCACCCTGTACAGCATTGTCAGTGGATTTACTCATATGAACCCAAAAATAAACGTCAGTGTTTGTTTGGGTGTTCCAAGATGAAGAAAAGCCAAGTCATCCGTTCTCGAAGTGTATCCAAAAAGATGGTCGCGACATTTGTCTCAAAAATAGGTCATGTAACAAGCTCTGAAAGATCAGAGGATGCGGTATACATCACCATTTGTTTGCCGAAAGTCATCGCTGAGCTTCGGAAAACGAACCCCGAATGACAACTCATCGTCCACCAAGACAATGCAAGTTCGCACAAAGCACAAAAACCATTGAAGTCCCAAAGATTTCTATACTTTTCCGAAAATCAAGAATGGACTGCGTGGTCAGAGATTTCAGTCGCCAAAGGAAGCAGTCTACGCCTTCCAGAATGCAATTTTAACAGTACCAACAAACGAGTAGAATTACAGCTTTGACAACTGGTTTTAGGGCATGCGAAAATGCATTAATTTTCGTGGAGAATACTTCGACAAACAATAAAGTCTTTAAAAGTTATCTACTGTTTTATTTGCAAAACTTAAAAGACAACCCTCGTACGTTTCTAATAAACCAACCAATCCTTTTGTTTTGCGGTCCCAAACTCAAAGTTTTTGGTGGAACACTGATGCGACTTTTTCTGTTGTAACTTTTGTTTTAGTTGTAGCAATTTTATTACTGACCTGCAGGGTTTCCTCCCAAATTTTGTATTAAAGCCGATATATTCGAACCAATGTTCCTTCTGTTCTGCTGTCCCAAATTTAAAGTTTTCGGTGGCATATTTTTGGGGCTTTCTCTATTGTAATTTCTGTTTTGATTGTAGTAGTTTTGGTCGTAGTTAACTCCGTTTATGGTGTTCGTTAAGTTGCTGGTGCTTCTAAAACTGTCTTGTTGTTCTGGAATCACTTCGTATTGAGCATCCGGCGCAAGGAAGTGGTGCTCCGGCCCGTTGATGGGTGAGAACGATCTTGTATTAATTAAGCCTAGAAACCAATTAAAATATTACATTGTTTTGTCTGACTGGTTTAAATTGTTGAATTACAGTAAAAAAGCAGAATATAAGAATCTAGAACATTTCCAGACTACTTTCAGACCTTTTCACAACCAAAATTTTTTACGAGCATTTCTAGATTTTCATTATTATTTAGAAGCGCTTCAGTCTTCCACAAGATCTTCGCGCATTTTTAAAACGTCTTAAAAGTTTTGGAACCTTGAAAGATTTATTGAAATGTCTACAAGTTTTTTTTAGATGTCCAAACCATTTATTGACCTCCAGAACTCGACTGTTTCTTACAATCTTTTAACATTTTTAAGAGCTTTTCCAGCTATTTAAATGTATCCTAATATTTTCAAACATTCAGAACATATCTACCGTTTATAGACGTTTATCTGAAACTTTACCACAAGATTTCCAGTTATTTATAATCAATTATGGTAAAGTCTGTAGAGGTATTGTGAGGAAAAAAGAAAAATAACAACTCTGGTAAACTCATCACGTAGGAGACGTAAGACAATAGACCGGTTTGTTGTGGTGTAACGCCGCGGTTATAGGTGCTTTAGTGGAGCGTTATACAACGTGTCCCTTTCTACGGTTCATTAACTTTAATTTTAACTTTTTGAGATGTTTCCCTTTTTGCTGCAACTGTAATAATGATACTTTAATACTGTCCTGATATAATTCAAGAAATCGAATTTATAGGCCATCAATATCCTGTTTATCCCACTACCTCTAATGACGACACAATCCCATATAAGATATTAAATTCAGGGCCTCAGATTTTTCACCTTTCATGCTTTTGAGCTTTCAATCTTTTTCTAAATTAAGCCCTAATATAAACAAACTGATAAGATGCGGCAAGAAATTAGGTCAAAAACGGGGTTTTTTCTCCTTAATTTTGGGTCAATTAATTTATTTAATTTTTAATTTTGTGATCGAAGGAATAGGAATTGTTCTCTCATTATAGACCGGTTTCTTAATATTTTTTATTAGTTTTAATTTAATATTTTTTATTATATTTTATTAAATATACCCCGACCTTTACAGTGGCAATCAATGTATGCCCAAGTAACATTTCTTTGTTTATAGCAGAAGCTAAAAGGTTGCCAGCGCCTTTCCTTAAAACCATTAGTTTCAATGTTTGGTCGCTAGCACGTTCCCATTACCCTTATATACCCCTTAGACCTCCTAAATGGGACTCCCCAATTGGTGGTGGCAACCTATGTATTAAACTCATTATAAAACCATAAGAAATAAACGCTAGCTTCGCCCTCTAGCGGTTCCACCACTTTTAGAGCCTAAAGCTATTATGCCAGGTTCTAAAAGCAACTCAGAAACGTCCTCTATCCTGTTATAAAACTAGATTTGGTAATTTGGTATCCTGGCAATTCTGTTGAATACCATAATACCTTTAGAGTAAAGAATTTTTCCTATAAAAGCTTTAGCGATATTTTAGATTCACAATGGCTATATAAAATAATTTAAGTCATAAAATTGCCAAAAATGTCAGAGTCCCAAAATTATTGTATCACATAAAAATATACCTATATATGAGGAGTTTGTCGTTTTGTGGATCATCAAATTGCCTGCCAGATTTATTTTTCTGATAAAATCGTATCTGAAAAGCTCTCAAAACAAGCGCGCTAGCTCACAAATGCTTTTTAATAGTTTTTTGATAACTGAATAACAAATATTTAAAATAAAAAAAAATAATTTACACTATTCACCATTAAAAAAGTCTGTTTGGTTTACATAAATCAAAATTAAAGTAACATTATTGTTAAAAAACACTGCTAAAACGACTACTTCTATATACGCCATTATCGTTTTATAGTGGTCACTTGGTTTTATTTGTTACTCTATCGCAACAAGGATTTTTGAGTGCGCTTATGAAACCAATAAACAAGAGAAGGTAAACATAGTGAACATAACCTCACTTAAAATTTTTGTATTTGTTTTTTAAAGTGTTGTGTTAAATTGTGCAATTTGCACACAATCAGGAGCCAGTGCAATGATATCCGTTGTGCCTGCAGGTTGGAGGGAAACCTCTTATATTGGCCGTTTAGACAGGCCTTATCTAGGCTTGGGTGCTCTACCCAGGAGGATAATAAATAATCAATCTTGCAATAGGTAGGTACCAATCTGTACTAGTACTAGTAAAAACTAAAATACGAAAGTATTTATTTACTTCTGTTAGAACCCTTAAGGAAACAAAAGTTTTATATGACCGCCTATTTAAATAATATTTAATATGCAGCTATGGGTAACCATAAATACAAAAGAATTAAGTTTACCTTTAAGCCTTCCTTTTAAAACCTGTTTAAAATGCCTAAAAGTAATGGCAAAAACCAAAAGTCTAAAGTTTACATTTACCACTCTTAAAAACCTTAAGGAAACTATATGGCCGCCTATATAATCATATTTACTATTAAACTACTGGTAACTACAAAAACAAAAGGATATAAGGTAACCTTTTAGCTCTATTATAAAACACTTTTGTTATGACCTAAAGTAATGAAAAAAACTTTTTAAAAACTTTAGGTAAAAGGGTTTTATAAGACCATCTTTATAAATCAGAAATCAATAAAACCAAAAGTATCTAAAAGGAACAGAAGAACACTTTTTGGTTGTATAACACCTCTTTAGGTAATTGGCAATATAAATTACCTTTTTGTAGCCAAATTGATCCTAAAAGCCATAACAGCACCCTCTAAATAACCTTGGAACCAAATTAATAAAACATTGAGTGGTAATAATGTTACTTGGGATGGTACTTTGGAAAACGGAGCTCATTGGTTGTGCACTAACCTTGTTCGTTCCAATTACTGCAGCACTCATCAGGTGACATCGTAGCTTCTGTACTCTCGGTCATGGGCGTCTGGACGCTGCTGCAAAGGCTATTTTGCGAAATGTCTTTAGACAACAGTTGCATGCAAGGATCCGTTGTGAATTCTGACAATTCCTCGGGACTTGGAAGAGGGAAAGGCATCCGACTGCGTGTTGACATTTGCCTAATAATGGAAGAACAGAAAAATGAATCCTAGGTGAAAAATTTATTATGTGATAAAATCCGGATTTGTCTAGATCCACAAGACATCAATAGCGTTTGCATGAGTGCATTTTATAAACTTCCTCCTTGTTTTGAGTTTGCTTTGCATTTATATTTTTGATTTTACTTACCTCACACTCATTCTGTGTGCCAGAAATCCTTCGTCTTCATTGACGGTGGCGTTTGCTATATTTTCAGTGAAGTTTTGGATAATTTGAGCGGTGTTTCCGTCTTTGGCCTGTTCGGTTGTTGGCTTTTGGAGGGAAAGTAGTCTGGGTTTTTGGTTTTCTAAGGCCTGAAAAAGCCAATGAATACCAATACCCCTTGGCTATTCGCCAAAAGGGATATTGAATGTCACGTTCTAGTCAAAGTTATATCTCTATTCTGTTTGTGTCTATCTTGTGCCCGTTTCTGACTATGCAATTTTTGTATTCATTTTGATCGCTTAAAAGAATAAAACCCATCATAGAAAGACAAGAAATTATTCCATCTCATCAATTTGGTTTTCGAGACAAGCATTCCACGATAGATCAAGTACATAGAATTACTAATATAATAGAAAAAGCACTAGAAGAGGGAAAAGTTTGTTCTGCAGTTTTTCTAAATTTAGCACAAGCATTTGACAAAGTGTGGCATGAAGGCCTTACTTTTAAACTAAAACGGCTTCTGCCAAAACAATATTCGGATATTTTGGAATCATACATATCTGATAAAAAATTTATAGTAAAACAGGAAGACTCATACTCAAATTTAAGAGAAATTCAAGCAGGCGTGCCCCAGGGTAGCGTACTAGGCCCTTATCTATACTTATTATTCACTTGCGATATCCCAAAGCCAGAAAATTGTCACTTAGCAACATTTGCAGATGATACTGGTTTATTGACGGTAGAAAAATCTATTGAAAAATGCATAGAAAAACTTTAGGATGCAGTCACCGAAGTTCACAGTTGGACCACAAAGTGGCGAATAAAATTAAATGAAACCAAATCAATTCATGTTGATTTTACAAACAAAAATATAAATCACATACAAATAACAATTAACAACATTCCCGTACCATATTCAAATCAGGCAAAATATCTCGGTATAACACTTGATGCCAAATTGCGCTGGAAAGCACATGTTAAGAAAAAAAAAGAAGAACTTGATATAAGGTATAGAAAAATGAACTGGCTAATTGGAAGGAAGTCCAATTTAACAATTCATAATAAGTTACTGCTTTATAGACAAATACTGAAACCAGTATGGACATATGGTATTCAACTATGGGGTTGTGCTAAAGAGAGTAACATTCTAGTTTTTCAGACCTTGGTACTTTCGAAATAGTGACCTTCATCGAGATCTAAAAATCGAAACTATAGCAGAGACTATAAAAAAGTACGCAAAAAGCCATGAAGATAGACTCCATCGGCATGTGAATGTGGAAGCAATTCAGCTTCTAGATAATACTATGCTAGTTCGAAGACTAAAAAGACTGAAGCCGTTTGAGCTAGTAAGCTAAGTGAATTATATAAAACAAAATAATGCTATAAACACAACACAATTGTAAGTTACAGACTAAACAAAGCGGGGAGAACTGTTGAGTGAACCCTAAGTTTAAATCTGACTTTTCTAGTAAATTAAGTTAAAACAAAATTGCTAATTAGTCTTACTGACTAGATTGTAATACAATAAACACAGCGTGTTTAACAAATAAAAAAAAATAAAATTTTGATCGCTGCGATTACATTTTGGGGTTTTAGATGACGCAATTTTGGTCGCGCTTTCCATTTAGAACATGTTCTAAGAACAATAAGAAAAAAATTGCACCGTCAGAAACGCTTTATTCGACTTAGATTGAGATCAGGGCTTTGTCCGTGCAGTAATAGCCAGGGAAGTAGTAGTGAGTGCTATCTATCCCTATTTTTATTCAGTGTTTTATTTACTTACCTCGTCATATAATGAAGAATCCTGCCCATAATCTTGGTGGCTGTCATTTCTAACGGAAATGTTACAGCAGCTGCTTACGTCAGCAAAGTATACTTCGGATTCCGTGGTATCCGCAGGTTTTTGCGGACTAACGGAAGTAGGTTCTTGCTTTTGAAACGCTGCGTTTTCGACTCCTTGCAACCTAAGGTTTATTCAAGGTTAATTGTAAACCTATTTTGATTTTATTGAATAAAAAGTAGGAAATATAAAAGGCGAAGAGTAAAATTATCTCTGGCGAAAAAATAAAAGATGCAATAGACCGAGGGTTCAAACGCCATTATAATAGAATCCGACCCCGAAAATCGAGTTGTCTCTTTTAAATAAATTTAAGGTTGGAAAGAAAGTTTGCACGTATTTTGATTAACCTTGTTTGTTGCAAATAATTTTTTTTTTGAGAGATACAAAATTTACGGGAGTGAGAAAGAATGAAAAGAATCAGTTAAGAGTATGTTCAGTAGCAATGACGTGACTTTTGCTCGTCATAAGTCATTACCTTGGCAAGAATCTGCACTGTTGCCCTTCATTGCCTGTCACTTTACTGCCATGACTATCCGATTGAAGTGTCAAATTCGGCTCGTGATAGTCATGTTCGGTGTTGTCATTGTTGGTCTGTTTATTGACAATGTCCTGACTGCTTTGACTGAACACATTTTGGACGTTTGGTCGGTGATTGGGCGTTTGACTTGTCGATTTGACAGATGCCATGTCATTGGTGCGTTTCTGAAAGAGATGAATTTCAGATATTTATTATCTTGTAAAACAGTAAATATGACAATATTATATCTTTTTTATTACCAACTAACTAAATTACCTAATTTAATTTTCTTCACATGGTGTTTAGCGCATTAGATGTCTGCATAACAGGAAAAAATTTCAGGTGCTTTACTTTTGTCGGCTAGTAATAGTAGTAGTAGTAGTGTGAAGTAGGATCTAGACCTGGCGACTAGGCACATGAAGCGCCCTTTTCGCCAACCCCCGGGCATCCCTCTGCTGCCTCCATCCTTCGCTAAGGAATCTGCCCATCTTCTGTACAAAGGCCAGAATATCAGGCCACCTAAGATTGCGGTCCTCTGTTTTAAAGGCTTCCTTTTCGAATACCTCTCTTCTTGCCTCCTTGTATGCTTCACATGATGAGAGGAAATGCGCCGAGGTCTTGTCCTCGGCCCAACATCGCTCGCACGTCGCGTCCTCCTTCATTCTCATCTTTGCCAAATGTCCTTGTGGGACGCAGGGTCCGGTTAGGACTCTCACTATGGCTTCCACCTCTCTTCGTGTCCTTCTGTCACATACTCCTTTGCCTGTCTGGCATTTCCTGTGTTGGTCCAATCCTTTTGTATCTCTTTCTGGGTCTACTCTGTTAGAGTCGACTTCATTTGCCCTCTTGTGAGCCCCAGGAAAGGCTCTGGCCCGACACATATCTGCCTGGATCCTTCCCTGGCGAGTTCGTCCACTTTCTTTTTTGCTGGGACTCCCATGTGGCCTGGGACCCATACGAGCTCCACCTCTTACTCCGGCCAACCCCTGAAGTGCATCCGCACACTCCTGCACCAAACCCGCGGACATGGTTGGTTTGGTTCGGTTTCTTTCAGCGCAGCTTGGCTGTCTGAACAGATGCAGAGGCGCTTTCCGGTTTCGTGCCTAATTTCTTCCTCCCATGTTACCGCCAGTATAGCGTAAACCTCCGCCTGGAAGACTGTTGCATTGGATCCCAGTGAGTAGCTTTTTCCAATACCCTTGCTTTTCACGTACACTCCTGCACCGGTCGAATTCCGGTCTGTCAGCCTTGATCCGTCTGTATAGCAGACCGTGCCATCGCTAAGGAATTCAACCCCGTCCTCCTTCCATGCTCCCTTGGCGGTATGGTTACACGGTATCTCCTTTTCTCCCTTAACCGCTTCTCTGGCATCGCTAGACTGTACAGGGTGTCCCAAATTGGGCACTTTTAGGGGGTTTAAGGTACTTCTAGGGGAGACAGAGAAAAACTGACCACGCATTGCGAGGCTCAAATTTCAAGAGAAGACTTATAATGAAAACCGCATTTTGAAATATCGTCTCGTCTTTGAGCTACGGAGGCTTTTTGAAATGTCTGCATTTTTGAAGGGGGTCTATAACTTCGTTATTAGTGGAAATTTTGATTTAGAGTAAATTGCAGTTTTATAGACTTTGTCACGAGGAATTCACCCGCTAAATTATATTTTAACTGTCACTTTTAGTTTTTGAGATATGACATAAAGTTGCATTTTTTCTTATGGAATGGCCTATATTTTAATTAATTTTCGAATTCGTCATTGAATTCTTTTTAAAATGATATATCATAGTTTGATTGAGCGGTTTAGGAGATATTCAGCTTTTTCACTTATTTCTAGTGCGCTATGATTTCTTGCTGAGGCAGGTAAAGGCACTCCAGTATTTTTATTATTTTACACAGTCACAAATATAGTAAGGCTGGTTTGGATAAATTATAATTCAGCTGACGGCCCTCAAAGCCTAGTTATAAAAAGTTTTAAAAAATGATACATATTTCAAAATAAAATTAAAACGCTTTTGTGCAAAATAATTTCATATCAAAGCGTAATGTCAAATTGTTTAAACAATTGAAAACAATGACAAAACGCCAAGACGCAAGGCCAACTTAATTTGCATAGTATAAGACAACAAAACTATAGGAGCATTGAAGTAGGATTTGACCGCCAGGCTTTCACGTCAATGGCGCATGACGTCATTCAACGCACACTAGACAAAAATAAAAAACTTTAATTATCTCCGAAACCGCTCAATCAAACTATGACATATGATACATCATTTTGAAAATAATTCAATGACGAATTCGAAAATTAATTAAAATATAGGCCATTCCATAAGAAAAAATGCAACTTTATGTCATATCTCAAAAACTAAAAGCGACAGTTAAAATTTAATTTAGCGGTTGAATTCCTCGTGACAAAGTCTATAAAATTGCAATTTAATCTAAATCAATATTTCCAATAATAACCCAGTTATAGACCCCCCCTTCAAAATGCAAACTTTTCAAAAAGCCCCCATAGCTCAAAGACGAGACGATATTTCAAAATGCGGTTTTCACTATAAGTCTTCTCTTGAAATTTGAGCCTCGTAATGCGTGGTCAGTTTTTCTCTGTCTTCCCTAGAAGTACCTTAAACCCCCCAAAAGTGCCCAATTTGGGACACCCTGTACGTCGATAGAGGAATCTCCTTTTCCGTCACAGTCGCGATCTTCGAATGTCCCTTTTGTACACCGCTCCTTCTCCACACGCCCGCGTCCCTTATCCTAAGGTATGCTGCCGTCGCTATGTAGGCTATGATCGGTTTCAAAAAAATGTATTTTTTGTTTCAATCTACCCCTCCCCTATTATTTTTGCAAATTTTCTTATCGCCATTATCTCAAAACTGAAGAAAAGTTTATAGATCGAAATTAAACCTGAAACCTACCTTGACTTTTCTCACAGGTAACGTATGGTGACTTATCGATCTATCCACGCAACTTGATGTGTCGGTACTGTCAGTATTCTGTTCCAAATTTGTGATGTGGACGTCTGCTTCTCCGGTATTTTCGTAGTTATCCTAAAAAAACCATAGATATTATGCATTTCTATTAATCATCAAATTAATTTATTTTTATAAAAATAATTTGTTGTGGCTCGTTGCTTAATAGTTTTGTATCTTCAATAAATAAATAAATCGTTGTTTAACCTAATATCCATGGCTGCTAAATGTAAACATTTACTTGTATTTTTATCAATTTTTTAAAAACACAACACAATTTTAAATATCGAGTTCTTGTTGCAACACCGGTAATACCGGTCAGAAAAAACCCAAAATTTTTCGGGATGAGTATACCTATTGATCTCTTACTTTATTGTTTGGAGGTGGCCGCGTTCTTCTAGAAGTTCGAAGATGCTGGTGCTCAACCATTTGACAGTGTGATTCATGGGAATGTGGATGATGGTGTATGTGATGATATCTACAAAAATTTGATTACAATAAGTAACATTAGACTACATATTGCATTTATAGACTTTGACAGAACTATAGAATATATTACAGATACACAGCCAAACAACAACATCAATCAAAATCCACGAAGGAACCAAGCCAATCCGCATAAGAAAAGGCAGGTTGACACAATATCCTTTAAACTATTTAACCAGGCCCTAGAAGATGTTTTCAAAAACTTAGTAAGTAAGCGGACATCACTTGAACCACTTAAGATATATTAATGACGATATCGCCTTAATAACAGATAAGAAAGCAGAATTCATAAAAATACTCTGCCAATATATGGGCCCCTAAGCTCACACTACATACTATAGTTATAGTGTACGTTCGAGCTAATAAAACTAAAACCTGAAATATATCTTATTCAACTCCAGACTAAATTACCTTTTGTTTGATACCACACAAGCCATGTTTTGACTTAAACTCAAATATTTGAAATCTACCCCCACCCTTAAAAAAATAAAAACTAAAATGCATTTTGTTTAACTCCGGACTTAATTACCTTTCGTTTGATATCACACACGCCATATTTTCACGTAAACTCTAATTTTTAAAATCTACCCCCACCCTTTTTAAAGAACAAAAAAACTAAAATGTATTTTGTTTAACTCCATACTCAAACCTTTCGTTTGATATCACACACGCCATTTTTACATAAACTCTAATTTTTGAAATTTTCCCCCACCCTTTTATTTGGCTTGTGTTCGGTGGATTTTGTTCATTTTTAAATGGGACCACTCGACCCAAGACCCAGCCTAGTTACCAAATTTCAATAAAATTGGCCAAGCGGTTTTTGAGTTATGCGCGTTGGTCGTTACAGACAGACATACAGATAGACAGACGGCGCGACAAAAAAGTTTCAAAATCATCTGAAACGCAAAGATATATAAAATTTTTTGAAATCGGAGCAACTTTTTTTTTCTCGAAAAAATTAAGATCACCATAGCTCACACTACTATAGTATAGTATATGTGTGAGCTAATACTGGAAGAACTGGATACAGCAGCTAAAAATATAGGTTTGAGTATGAACTACTAAAACTAAAATCATAAGAAATACAGATGAAGATATCATGTTCAAAATAAACCAAACTAAAAAAAGAAACCCAAACAGCTGAAATCAAGAAATAAGGAGTAAGATTGGCCTGTGCAGTATTCGGTAAATTAAGCTACATATTAAAAAACAAAAAATATCCTCAGTACCTCAAATCGTAAGGTTATACCCAATGTATCCTTCCTTTACTCACCTATGAATCCCAGACCTGGACACATACGAAATCAAACATGGATAAGGTAACAAAGGATTAACTGACCAAAAACAAAAAATAAAGAAGAAGAACCTGAAAACACAGTATTTTGCTTTCCTCAAAAAAAAGGTAACAAAAGACCAAAAATCAATAGAAAGACAAATGTTACATTTAAAGCTAACTGATAGAAAAAGGAATTAATGGATAAGAAATAAAACAAAAGTAAGGGATGTCAGAGAAGAAGTAGCAAAATTAAAATCGAAATTTGTCGGTCGTAATATCAGACAAAAGGACGGTCGATGAAACAAATGTATTGTAAACTGGAGAACTTGGGAAAATAAAATAGGTAGAGGAAGATTCCAAATAAGATGGGTGGACGACTTAAAGAATCATGCGTTAACTAGATGGATGAGCACGGCGACAGACAGAGAAAAGTGGAAGATATTGGCGGAGACTCCAAAGATGGATCGAAGAAGGCTAAATAGAATAGATAGAACATTTTTTAGCAGTGTTACAAAACATGTAAAACCCTCCGAGGGTATTTGTTCACACCAACATAACAATTCCCCAAGATTCATGCACTATTTTTAAAAAAATGGTCATGATCTTAAATGAGAGATTTTTCGAAATGGCGCTGGAAAGGCACTAATGGTAAGAACAAAAAAGTGATAAATAACGAGTTTAAAAAAAAACTTCTTTTAAAAACTTTTTTTAGTCGATCGACATACCTGGCAGGCGACTGATGATGTCCCCCCACGCCCGCCACAGTTCCCCTAAATACTCTGGCGGGGCTGTTTGGATCTGAGTATGGAGGAGGAGGACCCCACACATACATGCCTCCTCCGAGCTGAGGTCGGTTGTCCAGCATGCTGTAAGATCTGCAAATTGAAAAATACGTTTTTGTCAGGCCTTTATATGTATACCTAAGTCACGTATTAATACAGGGTGTCTCTAAAAGGTCTGTACAAAATCTTAGCACATATTCCTGAGGTCAAAATAAGTCGATTTAAAGTCCGAAATTGCTCCGTTTCAGAGATACAGGGTGGTAAAATTAAAAATCGATTTTAATTAAAATTTATGAACATTTCTTAATGCATTACTTTAAAAATTGGTACTCGGGGGTTTTTTGGGATGCGAAACCTAAATATGGATACCTTTTTACTGTGGCCGTTAGAGGGCGATTCACAATGCTCTTTTTATAGTTTGAAATGACTATAACTTTTTTCTCAGTGTAACTTTTAACTTTTTTTTTTAAGAAAATATTTTCCTGAATCTTTCTAAGCCAAAAAGGTGCTCTTGTTAACATGCGCTAAAGTAAGTCGTTTTCGAGATATTTCCGTTTTTAGTGTTCGATGCCGCAACGGAATACTGAAGTTATTTTGAGTGACTATTTCAAGTTTTACACTGGCAAAATGTCATAGCAACGACCAGTTTTCTACTGACTATTGTTCTCAAAGCTTTATTCAAGTTTGTTGCTTTTCGGCAATTTCGCTCATGAAATTTTTTTATTTAAAAATTAAATTTTTAAATTCACCACCCTGTATCTCCGAAATGGAGCAATTTCGGACTAAGGTAATTTGCATTAAATCGACTTATTTTGACCTCAGGAATATGTGCTAAGATGTTGTACAGACCTTTTAGAGACACCCTGTATAGATGTACGTCTAAAGCATATTAAAACCATTAATAGAAAATGACTGTTAAAAGCGTTCCGGCATATTGGATTCAAACAAACCTCAAGCTTGAACTAATAAAAGTAAACGCTTTCAGTAAAGTTTGAAAGGAACTGCATTCAAATGACGTTACCAATTTGTCAATGCGGTGATTCGTTGTCAAAATTAGGGTTAATTTTTATTTTTGTTTGAATTTAAGAAAATTCATTGGATTTTGGAACTTTTGGTAGACAAAGCCATTATTTTGAGTTAACGTAGCTGGTTACTTACTTTTCACGTTGTCAAAATTTTGGGCTTAATTTTTATTTTTGTTTAAATTGAAGAAAATTCCTTGGATTTTGGTACTTTTAAAAGTCATTATTTTTTTTTACTGTAGCCGCTTACTTGCCATTTTTGAAACAAATTAAAAGGTATTTATCCTAAATTAACTGATAATGGGTGTTTTTAAGCTTAGAAAAGAGATGAAACTGAGAGCGATGTACCCGAGGCGGTACCCATTATCAGTAATTAATAAAGTAAACCATTTCGCAGGGTGTCCTTTTTTTTAGTTATTTAGCTGCGCCAGAGAGGCGAAAATCGCATCAATCGACGCGCACATCAAATGTATGCTGATGTCGCATTGCTATTCCTTATTATAGAGATTTCTGATAGCCAAACTATAGCTATCTTATACTGTGTATTAAACAGTGCTAAGGTCTTTTGATTTTCTGTGGTGCTGAGAATGCTCGATTGAAACTTACCCTGTTGAAGCTGAAGTGTGATCGCTCAGAACTTGATGGTCACCCCTGTGATTGCTGAACCCGTATTGGCTATCTGCACTGCCAATCGGAGCCTGGTAGGTAAGTGAATTGTCCCTAAAACACAGAATTAAAGGCATGTTAGTTTGTACCATTTTACTACAAACTATAACAACCCAAGAAACTTTATTGTTACGTTTTCGCGAGGCACCTTGTAAGTAACAATTTTTAGAAACAAAAAGGTGTGGCAACCCTGGACACTATACCAACCGTTGAGTGTCGCTGTCAGCATTGCTCCTACTCCAAGGCAAGCGCCTCCAACTCCAACCAGGCCTACTTCGACTGTCCGGATTTACTGGCGGACATTCCTCAGGATTAGGTGAGTAAAAGTTGCCAGCCCGGCTTGGAAACCATAACCTAAAACCAAATACGTTATAGCGTTGTTTGAGGAGATCATCAAACAACGGTTATAGCATAAATACATGTCAAAGAATCGAAAAGTTAATCGCTCATAGCTGGCTTTGGATAGAACGGCAAATTTAAATTCGCGGAAGCGAAGTTTTACGTGCGCATGCGTGTGTTTTGTCATGTAGACACACAGCGGCTATGTGGGTGGAGGCCATATTGACATTTTGCGGTGTTTTGCGTTTGTCGTGTAAAATTATGTTTTTTATGTAAAAAATGGGATATAATTCACGTAAAGCATGGGCGGTTTGTGGAAAACTGTCCGGAAGAAGTAAGGGAGTGCCATTCCATAGGTAACTACTTGTATTTTTGTTTATAATTTGTTTATAAATTTTCACCCAATCAACTAGTTTTAAAAAAAAATAATAGACATACCCCTAAACATTTGACAATTGTCAAATAATGTAGTGACGTAACGGAGGATGTTCCATATAACCGAAATCCCGTCTACCCGAAAGAGGAACATTAAGAATTAAATAGGGCTTCAAGCATCGCGTGTGAGAATGCATGGGTTTGACCCATATTTATGCTCTAACCTATTTGCCTAAAACCATGGGCTATTAGCACACAGATTTTATGAGGGTTTTTTAAATGCATTTAACTCAATACACAAGCAGTGCTAAAGTTTAGAGTGTTTCCAAAGGAGGGGTAGAGGGAAGGATTTTAGGCGCCAAGTGACTTCAAGTTGGGCTTTCTTGCTGTACAGGGTGTCCCATTTTCGATGGTATTAAATGGGAAACTCACTTATTATAAGAGATAGAGGATTAAGGTTTTCACATTACTGTCCTCAAATTTCGAGACCTAAAAACATATGACAAAAAAAAAATTTCAGTCCTTGTAGTTTTGGAGCCACGAGGAAAAATTTCAAAATTCGGAATTCTCAAAAATCGGTCATATCTTATCAGCGCAATTTCGGTAAAACTTCTCTACAGAAAGTTGATCCTTTCAATAAAATGACGTTTTCAAATTTTTGGTCCCTCGAGTCGGATTAGGGATATTAGAAAAAAATTTACAAGGTAAATACCGGACATTTTTTTGAATTTTTGCTTTACATTGGGTCCCCAATTAACCCCTTGCTATAAATTTTTTTAATAAAAAATCCAGGCCCGTTTTTTTTCTTAATTTTTTCTGAAATCTCGGATTTAACGCGACAGACCAAAAATTTGACGACCTCATTTTATTGACAGAATCAACTTTCTCTAAAGAAGTTTTAACAGAATTGAAATATCTGCCGTAATAATAAATTTCTGGAATTCCGATTTTTTTAATTTTCTCTCGTAGCTTCAAAATTACAAGGAAAAAAACGGTGGATATTTGCTTGTCTTAAAATTTGAGGACAGTAATGTGAAATCCCCAATCCTCTATATTTTATCTATATTTAAGTGAGTTTCCCATTCAATTCTATCAAAAATGGGACACCCGGTACACCAATGGGTGCTGGCAAATTGTCCATAATAGACAGGCCAATGAATAAGAATCGACAGGATCGAGGGGTCATCAGCTTTCAACAGTACTGTACAAATTTCACAACAGTACTCGACAGTACCACGACAGGATCCAACAGTACTCGACAGTACACGACAGTACTCAACAGTACTCGACAGTACCACGACAGGACTCAACAGTACTCGACAGTACACGACAGTACCCAACAGTACTCGACAGGACCCAACAGTACTCGACAGTACACGACAGTACCCAACAGTACTCGATAGTACACGACAGGACCCAACAGTACCCGACAGTACACGACAGTACTCAACAGTACACGACAGTACGTAACAGGACTTAACAGTACACGGAATCAATCCAACAGTACGCGACACAACCCCCTTACCCGAAACAGGGGCGTAGATGCAAAACGACAGGATGAGATGACCTTTTTTTTTTTTTTTTGGAGACGGCGCGGTTCAAATTTCTACGGCGCGGTCCGGTTTATTCATTCATATATGAAACGCGCGAAGGCCCCATTGGCCTTCCCCAGGATGACCTTTTTTTGGTCGCAAGATTTGTGAGCGCGGCGCGGTTCCCCAAAGATGATGACCTTTTTTTTTTTTTTTTTTTTTGTTTTTTTGCTCGCATGTTTCTTGAGGGCGAGGCACGACGACAGTACTCAACAGGACCCAACAGTACATCGCCAGGACCCAACAGTACACCGCCAGGACCCAACAGTACTCGACAGTACACGACAGTACTCAACAGTACACCGACAGGACCCAACAGTACTCGACAATACACGACAGTACCCAACAGTACTCGACAGTACACGACAGTACCCAACAGTACTCAACAGGACCCAACAGTACACGTCAGGACCCAAGTCCTGTTGGACGCTGTACAAAATTTTAGGGTGCCGATGACCCCTCGGACAGGATGCTTATTCATGACGGACCGTGAGGTAAGCAAAATTTTTACTTTTGCGGATGAACTTACATCACATTATTTTTTCACAAGGAAATGTATCCGCGGGATTTATTTTCTAACCTTTAATTTTGGTTGTCAGTTTTTTTGGATAGTTTCAATTTTTTGTTAATAAAGATATGTAAAAATGAATGCTAAGGACCTCTACAAAAAGTGAAAAGTAAGCTTAGAAACGCCATAATAACTGCCGTAGATTCATTAATGATAACTTAAGTTTACCATTTTGAGATGACGTCATAAATAGATCAGCTGACTTATCGTGCATGTTCAAAGTTCGATTTTTTAGAATGCCCGCTGTTTTACAAGACCACGGGGAAATGTAACGAGTGCTTTTAGTAGACTAGAGAGACGAACATGTTGGGTCAGATCCCTTAAAAAATGGAAATTACCTGATTCCTATCTAAAATATACAAAAGTTTGTCCAAAAAATTTTTAACAGGAAATAAAGTAAAGTTAGCAACAGCGGCTAAATGAGTCTTTTAGCACAGTGCGTTTAGTTTAGTATCTTTCAAAAATATACTAGTTGTTGTTTAATCTACCTGTCATTGACTTGGTGAGGGTCCCAAGGATAAACCTGCGGCCCCACAGGTACAGGTGGGTACCGACACTCCTCGCAACAGCTACAGTACGTTGACGACGGAACCGCCGGAGGAGCACCACCTCGGACGGAGCCGTGGTTGCTCGGCGGCACCGACGATTGGTTGTAAAACGATCGGCAGCGCAACTCTAGTTGTTCCCAATACATTTTCTTTTTTTCGTGGCTGGAAAGAAAATTATTTTTAATAACTACACAAAATTGCTTTTAACTTCCAGCCAGCAAGGCTAATGACTATTATAGGACAGGCACTATTTCGTAGATTTTTTAAAAAAAGATTTACAAATCTGTTATATTTGTTTATTTTTTTAACCTAAATTAGCGATTTTAACAAATCTTTAATGGATATACGAGGTAAGTTCCATAAGTTTCTGGCCTGACCCACTTCCACTTGATAAATCTGAATACAACCCTGGTATTTTATAGCGGGGCATCTGATTTGATTGTTTACACTGTTCCACCTTTGGTTCCACTCCGTTCCCGCCTAGCCTTCGCTGCTAGCTTTGATTGAAATAGGGTGTGTCGGTGGTTTTCTTGCGATGTTTAAAATTGAGTATCGCGCAGTCATTAAATTTTTATTAAAAGAGGGGCTTACAGCTAGCCAAATTAAAGTTCGTTTGGATGGTGTGTATGGACATATTATGTCCCTTTCATTTTCGACAGTGAAGGAGTGGGCAAAGTTACTTAAACTGGGGCGTGAAACCCTTGAAGATGATTCTAGACCGGGTCGACCAGTGGAAGTGGCCACTCCAGAGAATATTAAAAGTGTTGAGGCTGAACTGATTCGTGATTGAAGGCTAAACACTAGACATTTACACATAAATAAAGTCAGTGCTAGATGGGTCCCCAGCATTCTTTCTGTTGCCCAAAAGCGGGAACGAGTAGATTGTTGCCGGGAGTTTTTGGAGGAGTACAACCTTAACCCTAAAAACTTCTTGGAGTCAATTGTCACTGGGGATGAGACAATGGTTCTTTACTATAATCCCTTATCCAAAAGAGAAGCCATGGAATGGAGAAAACCGGGAGAAGCACCCCATCGAAAAGCAAAGGTCACCCAATCGACCAAAAAGGTTATGGCCACGATATTATGGAATTCCCAAGGAATCTTATTAATCGATTATAAAGAAAGGAATACCACCGAAAATGGACAGTACTATGCGGCTCTGTTACATCGCTTGCGAGGGGCTATTAAAGAAAAAAGGAAGAGAAAATTGGCACGCGCTGTTCGGTTGCTTCACGATAATGCTCCTGAGCACACAGCCGTTGTTGCGAAGACCGCTGTGCAGGCCTGTGGATTCCAGGAAATTCGTCATCCATCCCACACCCTAGACTTAGCCCTAGTGACTATTATCTTTTCTCAAAATTGAAATCCGACTTACGGGGAAGAAAATTGAACATCGATGAAGAAATTCATGCAGCTGTGGAGGCCCATTTTGCTTCAAAGAATAAAAATTATTTTTTTAATGGTATAGAATTGCTACAAAAACGTTGTAACAGGTGTGTTGAACTTATGGGAGATATTGAAAAACAGTGACCAACTTATTTTCATTCTCCTTTTCCTTCTATGTTAGGCCGGTAACTTATGGAACTTATCTTGTAACATACATATTTTTTCCTTAATAATTTATGGAATGTCAAAAGATTAGCATTTTTTCTAGGATATTTCGAAAAAAGTGAACGAACTTGAATTTTTGTATATTTCAAGACTTACCTCAGTAGTTGGTATACCAGCATACAAGAAAAGATGCACACTAATATCCCGCTAACAGACAGACCAAACATGGCCCTAAGGCACGTGTAGAGGGCGCCATGGATCACTTCGCAGTCTGGAGTGGCGTCGAAGACATAGCGCATACCTGAAAAATTAGGAATCAGTGAATTCAGAGGTTAAGACCTTATTTCACCCTGTAGATTTTGAAAGTAATTAAAATTTATTTAATTACAATTAGTCCAAAATGTTTAGAAACGTAATTGTCCGAAACAAAATGTTACCATCTAAAACATCAAGTTTAGATGTTGCTGGTGTGTTTCAGACGATTACAGTAATTTTATCCTATTTTCCTTTATTTTATTGAAATAAAAACTGATTGTTTTAAAAATTTGTAAGATGGAGGGGCCAAAGTGGCAGCAAACATCAAAATATTTTTTATTACCGGTTTTAGAGAGATCTAAGGTGTAAAATTAAGTATTCAATTTATGGTGAAATTTTTTTCAAAATTAAGTAGAATTTGTGACAAATTTAAAAAAGTGATGCTGCTAAACTAAAAAATAAGTTTATATGTCTGGAAGGGCGGGGCCGGGCCCCTCTGCCCCCCCTCTGGATCCGCCACTGGTAGACTATATTTTGCTCGATAATTTGTGTTATAACTAAAAACTTCGTAAGAGCTTTAGTTTCTGAGATATTGACAAAAAACTGTTTTCAAGGCGGATATTATTAGGAAGGTATCAGACCGAGACCTCATGATGTCGTATTTTATGCTATTTTATCTATTTATTAATGAAATATGTGAATAACGTCTAAAAAAATCTTAGGTTTGGGGGGGCCATTCTCCGAAGCCCCCCCCCCCCCCCGGGTGCGCCCATGCGTTATGGATTCATTTATTTTTTACTGGGACATTCGGTATGTATAACAAAAGGTGTCCGTGGACTTTTTCTCCTAAAGGCAAAAATACAAAAGATATTAACCATTTTTTAACAAAGGCAGACAGCTTTCTATAGATTTAAAAACCAAAGCCCATATCCCCTATGCGTAGGAAAGTTGTTAATAACTTTTGTTTAAAGCCAAATTGTCTTTCCATTGGCGTTACTGTATACCAGGTGTCCCATTTTTTTTACCATAACTCACCTACGCGTCATTTAAGCTCACACTAGATACTATAGTTATAGTGTACGTGTGAGCAAATATAACTACAAACTGAAATATATTTTATTCAACTCCAGACTCAATTACCTTTCGTTTGATATCACACAAGCCATATTTTTACTTAAACTAATTTTTAAAATCTACCACTACCCTTTTTTACACTAAAATGTATTTTGTTTAACGCCAGACTCAATTACCTTTCGTTTGATATCACACACGCCATATTTTCACCTTAACTCTAATTTTTGAAATCTACCCCCACCCTTTTTTCTAACTAAACTAAAATGTATTTTGTTTAACTCCAGACTTAATTACTTTTCGTTTGATGTCACACACGCCATATTTTCACATAAACTCTAATTTTTGAAATCTACCCTCACCCTTTTATTTGGCTTGTGTTCGGTGGATTTTGTTCATTTTTTAATGGGACCATTCAATTCGGGTAACGATTTTTAAGTTATGCGGGTTGGTCGTTACAGACAGACAGACGGCGCGACAAAAAGTTTCAATATCATCTGAAACGCAAAAATATACAAAAAATTTTGAAATCGGAGCAATTTTTTTTCTCGAAAAAATTAGGATCACCATAGCTCACACTATTACTATATATGAGCTAATACCACAACTTCGTCAATTTCCCCAACCCTGTAGCTCCAATATTAACGAAGTTAGTAATAGTGCCGACTTAACTTTGAACACCCTGTATAACTTTTTTGCCAACCCTGTTTGCACCTAAATTAGAGGATAAAGATATTAATTTTCAGTTTTATTAAAAGATTTACAAGCAAGAGAAAACTTCTTTCTAGGTTTCTTCAAAACTTTAAATTAAATTGTGTTGTAAAAGTAATAGGACTTGTTAAGAAAGTTTTTAATTTTAGAAATTACTTTTCGGTATAAATAATTTATATGGTAATTAAAAAGAAGTGGGTCATATTTTTTAAACTAAATGTAAGTAAAAAAAGTAACAAGGGGGTAAGGTAAATTACGTAACGCAAAAACCACTACTTGTCTATCCTTAACTTATTGAAATTAACAATGCGTTACGTATTTTAAGAATAAGTCCTAAAGAAAGGTTTTGTTTCTCATGTATTTTCCGGTGGGTTGCTTGTAAGCTGTACACCCACGGGGGTCCTAGATCTAATGGACACCTAATAAGTGTTGAAAGTTAACTGTTTCGTCCTATGTGACATCCTTGCTAAGCTAAACAGACGGTTATGAATCAGCGGCGTAGCTAGAAGTCATGGGGCCCCAGGGCAAACAATTTTTTGGAGACCCTCATAAGTCAATAAGAATATAAAATGCTTGTCATCAAAAATATTGTCTTTTGCCATAATAACAAAACAAAATATCATTTTTCTTGCTTTGTGTGTGTGTGTGTGTGTGTGTTTGTTTGGGTTTTATGGCCTGGATTGAGCCAACTGGCCAGCATCTATTTTCTTGCTTTTTAATTTGTAAAATTATTCATTTCATCATCGTTTTCCTAAGTATTTTAAAGCTAGCTTTTTTAAAGCAAGCTATTTTATAAACCTTATGAATATAAAATAAAGATTTACAGTGGCGGATCCAGGATATACGGAGGGGACGGACCAAAAAGACAGTAAAGACAAAAAATATTTTTTGATGTTTTAAATAAGTCTGAACTTAAGAACCAGATGGTTACACCATTGTTATGAATCTCATCTTACGATATTGTTAAGAGAAACCGTGTGCTTTTACAAGTAGCGACATCGACCAAATACAAGAGAAAGTAGCAAAAAGAAACAAAAATAAACTAGGCGTCATAGCAAAGAAAAACTGATGAGCCCTTGAGGGTTGACAGTTAGCTGTCAATACTTAAGAGGTGTTCATTATATCTTGGACCCCCGTGGGTGTACAGCCAGGGCTATCAAAACGGACGGGCCACGATCCTCCACTTTGTTGACGTCACATCGGGGGCTGATTTTTTTTTGATGGTCACGTCACCACACAGCTGATTGTCTTTAAAATATTGAAGTTGGAATGACGGTTCATAAATATTTGATTTGTTTCAAAGTAAAGCCGGTTTTGAGATTGTTTTTACTATATTCTTGCAGAACAATTTTTTTAAAGGTATAGTAATTCTTAATTTTTCAGAGCCGATTCATTAGCTCACCCAAAAATTAAACTTAAAGCAGAAGCGAATGTGACAAACACAGATGACAAAGTCAAATACATGTCAAATATAACAGTTGGCATGTGGTACATGGCGGGTAATTTGAAATCAAAATAAGGAATGCTAAATCTTGAAGATTTTAACCTTTTAATCATCTTGCATCCATACAAAAGTTTGGTGGAATATCGGGATTATGTCTGCGAATATTTCACTGAAATTTGGCAGAAATGTGTAGTGTCATTTTGAAAATATCATAAAAAACCTCTGATCTCCTTTAAGACCCAATGTTAAAGTCAACCCCCCAGAACTGATTTTTTCAGGGTCGTGGCCTCTATTTTTTTGGCGGCCTTGCTACAGCTTTCTAGCTGCATATGGAAAAATACAAGAAAAACAAAACTTTTCTTTACCGGCTTGGCCACGAAAATTTTTTAATTTTTTAATTTACGGGTCCTAAAATTTGCGTTGAAAAAAATTATGTAAAATTCATCTTTTTTATGACAATCTTGAGAACTCTCATAAAAAATATGAGTTATCTGTATGTGCTCTTTAATCTTAAACTAGATAGGGCACAAATTCCATGCAAACATATTGTAATGTAAACTTTATTTAATTCTACCCACCGAATAAAATTATTATATATTAATTATACATTAGCACGCTCCAAGTGAACTCCAGGCTATATCAGCGTCGAAAACAATTTTTGTAAATAACTCAGAAACGAAAGCCCTTACGAAGTTTTGAGTAATATTATAAATTATTGAGAAAAACGTGTTCGACTATATTCCGGAAACTGCATATTAATGCAATGCTATATTAAGCAGATTTTCAATTTTTAAACTGTTAATAGTACCAAATCTAGTTACTTCTAGACAGACACACACACCGGGACAGACGTCACGACGATATTACTAAGATAGGTCAAAATATACCCAAATTTTTCATCGTAAACAATACATTACATACTAGCCATTGCAGCGCGGGCTAGGAAGGTAAAAAAATAAAATTCGACGTTTAATCGCAAAAATTGAATAAAAACTAGAAAATTTTTACCCTAACAAAGTAAGTGCTAAAAACTCTTAAAACGTAGGGCCATGTTCTCACTCTAAAGAAAACTCTTCAAATTTGTGTCTTTTCAAGTACCTATATTTTAATATAAATTTCCAGAAAGTCTGACCCTAAGAACAAAGAAATTATGTGACCTACCATCATCCCCGCTGGCTTGGGTGTCAATCAGCACAGAGTAACAAGTACAAGTCCGCGTTTTCTGCTGGTAGACGCACTCCCTCAACGTTTGCAGCCGGTTCATGTGGATGACGGTGGTTGTAATGGTGACCAAGACGCAGGTCAGTGCGCACACTAGACAGCACAGGCCGCATACTTTGATCTGAAAAATCGCCTGGTTAGGGATGGGGAGGAATTAGTGAAATAATAAAAAAACAAAACAAAACCTATAAAATAAAAAAATAGTATACAATATATAAAATATAGCCTGTGGCGTATTTAGGGGTGGGGGGGGGCTACAGGGCCCAGGCACCCCGAATTGATAATGTAAAAACATGTATATTATGTATATATAGATCAAATGTTGTGGCTGCAGAAAATTTTCTTAATAGTTTATTTATAGTAATAAGTGAGTGCTTGAAATTGCAGGAAAAGATTGTAGTCTGTGGAGACCTGAATTTCGATTACTATAAGCCTTAAGAGAGAAGGTTTATTATTGATATCATTCAGGCTTTTAATTTAAACATGACCAATTATGAATATACTAGAGTGTTCACAAACTGTCATGGTGTAACATCCAAATCAAAGTTGGATTATTTTCTGACCAACATTTCTACCAGTTCCTGTCAGACAACAGTAAAAGATTTCTCACTTGGAGATCACTATGCTTTGGAGTCCTGTGTTTTTGTTAGCAATAAAAATGAACATAATAAACAAAAAATAAAAAAAAAACACGAATACAAACGGAGAATGCTATCAAGTCACAACATTGAACAACTTCATCAGTTTCTGTACGGCAAATTCAATGATATTTTGGATGAAAGTGTAGACATTAATATTTTGTTGAATAGATTTTTGTATACAGTAACAAATGCTGTTGATTTTTATTGTCCTGAGCGCAAACACAAATACTCTAAAACTAAAAAGCCTGAATGGGTCAACCAGAATATAATTTTATCTAGTCAGCATTTAAAAGCTATGTTTCAGCGAACAAAAGTTAATACTGTTCTAGTCGGTGACTACAGACAGCTCAAGAATGAACATAGGAAATTAGTAAATAGAACAAAAAAAGAATATTATAGTAATAAAATTAGAAACTCAAATAATAAAAGCAAAGAGGTATGGCGCGTAGTGATCAGGAAAAAGCCCAATAACAAGAGCATCATCTCACTTAAGAATGACACTAGCACAATAACGGATCCAAAAGAAATATGCGATACATTCTTAGGATACTATAAAAATATCCCCAGAGAATTAATTGAAAAGAATTATCCCTTAACGGCATCAGACTCTAATGATTGTACAGTCTCTCGAAATGTATGTAACTCTTTCGTATTCCTTCCCGTCACCGAACAGATAGTTTTACGCTTAATAAAGGAACTAAAAAATACTAATTCAGTTGGACTTGATTGTATTTCAAGTAAAATACTTAAAGCTATTGCCAATGTTATCGCTGAACCACTAAGTTTTCTAATAAAGCAAGCTTTTAATCAGGGAAAGTTTCCCACTCATTTAAAAAATGCATGTGTTATACCAATCTTTAAAAGCGGCAGTTCTCAAGAGATAAATAATTATAGGCCAATATCTCTACTTAATGTAATTACAAAAATATTTGAAAAAGCAATTCATGAAAAAATGTATGAATATCTGGTCAAATTTAAGTTATTAAGAAAAACGCAACATGGTTTTTAAAAAAATAAAAGCACGGAAACTGCATGTTTTGATTTTCTTCAGTTTCTCTATCATAACTTGGATAAAAAGAAAAAAGTGGCAGCGGTATTTTTTGATATGTCTAAAGTGTTTGATGTGATAAACATTGATTTTATTTTAAAAAAACTAAGTACTCTGGGTTTTAGAGGTGGATTTCTAGATTTGATAGAATCTTATCTTAGATACCGGAAGATGTGTGTTAAGTATGAAGAGGCTAGGTCTGATTTTGTTGAGGTTAATCAAGGAGTTCCTCAAGGATCAGTTCTTGGGCCTTTAATATTTCTCATTTTTATTAACGATCTAAAAGAAACATTGAAGGTAGAGTGCTGTCCAAATTTCGCAGACGATGTTAGTGTGGGTGTGGCTGCTGATTCATCTGAAGAACTAACGCTTCAACTGAATCAAGTATGTTCCAGATTTAGTTCATGGTGCACTAAAAACAAGCTTATTGTTAATGTCAGAAAAACTGTTGTAATGACATTTTCATCCAATAATAACAGAATTGCATACGAGATTGGAGATGTACAAATCGGTGGAAGCAAGTTGGATGTTGTTAAGGAAACGAAAATTCTTGGTATCAAAATCGATAGTGGCCTAAATTGGCAGAGTCATATTGATCATGTATGTAAGAGACTGAACTCAGCCTATTATGCTATCTTACAATTTAAAGATACCCTTGATAACAGTGGGCTTATGAATGTCTACTATGCGCTTGCCTATTCTGTCCTATCTTATAATGTTGTCTTTTGGGGCAATGCAAATTATATTGAGCGGGTACTAATTCTACAAAACAGGCTAATTAGATTAATTTTTAACATAAGACCGAGAGACTCGTGTAGGCCTGTTTTCGTTAAAAATAGAATATTGACTCTGCCTGCTATTTTCATTTATAGATCTATATTATTTCTTAGAAATAATAAACAACACTTTGAACATATTTCCAGAGTTAATAGTAATCGTTTTAACACCCGAAATGATTAGGGTAGACCAGCATGTTAATACTCTCTATGAGAAGTCACCAAGTTATATGGCGATCAAGTGTTACAATAAATTATCAAATAATATCAAGGTTATTAATAATGTAACACAATTCAAAGATGGGAGTTAAAAAAATTCTGCTAGATATATGCCCCTATGATATAAATGTTTTCTAAACTATGCGTTGTAACATCTTATCCATATATAACGTTTGTTTCTATTCATTATATTATGAATAATTTTTGTAGTAAAAGTATTTGTTGGCGTATTTATTTATTTACTTTTTTGTGACCTGATGTGAAAAATCGTTTATTTTATAATATTGTTTGTGCGTGTGTGTGTATATGTATGTATAGGTTTTATATCTATGCATATTTTTTGTTGTTGTTTACATTGATAAATATGTTTAGAATTAAGTATTGACATAACCGCAAGGAACTTTCTTTTTTTATTAAATAATAAGCTATTAGTGACAATTTCCATATTGTATTTTACAATCATTTTGAGGAAAAATAAAGATTTGATTTGATTTGATTTGAAGACCTTAGAATACTGCAAAAATTCATTTATAGATCTTAAAATTTTAGGCAGGAAAAAAGAAACTTTATCTAAATACGTCACTGGTATAAATATAAACATTTGTAATTCATTGGCACGGTGATTCTCTGCATAATTTTAAGAGTTTTTGTCTCCTGACAATTTTTAAAAAGACGCTTCTGTAAGGAGCTTAAGGGCTTTGCAATATTCGCTGCCCCCAATTTTTTTACAGTCCACCGCTGGTGGATTTTAAAATACAAAAAACCTGCTTTGTTAAGGGAGTTTTGATTTCTGGTATTTTTCGGACCCGCTAACGTTATAGAAAAAAATTGCTAATTTTTTAAAAATATAGTAAATTTTTTGTTTTGTTTAGAATGATGGCAGGTAGGAAATAACTCTAATAAACCAAAATGTTTCTGGATAAAACAAATAATTAATTTTCTATTTTAGAATTCATTGGTATTGCCCCGCAACAAAAAGTTCAGGCAGAGAACATCATCACCAGTATTTACTAAGACCTTAAGACTTAGCATTGTAGACCGGGTTTAAGTATCAAGTCTATAGACTTGATACCGACCGGTTTAAGTTTATTTTTTTAATACTCACAGGTCAAATAACTGCAAATATTTGGTTCACTCTAATGTGCACTATGATAGTAAGCAGTTCTCAGTGAGTTTCTTCTCATATAAATTCAAATTAACTTTAGAAATAAAAAAAAAACCACATAAAAATTTTGTAACCAAATGTCATTTTTTGGAAACTTAATCCTTGCAGTCGTAGGATTCCCGTTAAAAATAGTCTCAAATTGTAGAACCACCGCTGAGGGGTGGTTTAAAGTTCGAAAAACAATAGAAATAATCCATGATTGACAAAAAAACTTGTATACAAAAATATTCAAAGCTAAATAATACATAAATAACTTAAAACTCTATCTGTAGATGCATTACCGTATCAAATGCGTATCAATATTTAAATACTGTAAAAAGCACAAGATATATTAGAATCCCTTTTCAATTACTCATTCACTAAAACAATCGACCATCGGTTTAATCGTCGCTAACTTGTCTAAAAAATTAACATGTAAAATATAGCGGACAGCTGACACTGACTTGCACCGTTTTTATTCGACATTTCCTAGTGACATTTGGAGGTTTAAATATGGCTACCATTGTTAAACCAAAATATTTGATTATTTTTATTTATTTATAACCTTTGTGTGGAAATAATGTCTTTGTAACAACAAAAAAAGGTGACCCATATCGCAAGGTATTTATGAACAATTTATATAAATATTAAAAACTATTGTATTTACGGGAAAAATGAGTTAAACCTTCAACCAAAATGTAGACTTTTAAACCTAGGATTGTAGGACTTAGCACCCTTTAGTAAATACTGGTGCATATGTTCTCTGGTTCAGGGAATTAAAAAGGGGCATTACCCCTGAAAAAATATCCCACTGTACATTTTTTGTAGCTGTTAGCTTAATTAATTATGTAAAAATCTATAGCATAATAATTAATCTGTGTGTCAAACTGAAAAACTAAAAAGAATCTTAACTTCAACTCGGGAATAAACAATTTTTTCAAAAATTGTCGAAAGACAAGAAAGTCTTAAAATGATGCAAGAAATCATAATTTTTTTTACAATATTTCATCATAAAGTTTTATAAAGTGTATTTTATGAAAAAAAAAATAGCAATGACTTTTTTTTTGCAGCTAAAATAAATAAAGAAAATCTTTTTAGCTTACCAAATAGCTGTATCTGTTTTTTCTCCTCGCCAAGCTGGTTACACACAGTCCTGTCAAAATGAGCTGAAAATAAGAATAAAATAGATATTAGTTTAAAATAATAAATGTGTCAGAAAGTCAAAATGTAAATCTTGCTAGAATGAAAATGGATTGCGCTGATGTTAGCAGAAACCGTTGTTTGAGGAGATTCCCATCAAACAACGCAGAAACTAAATAGTACATTGTAAACCTAGGGCCTAAAGTGATACTTTTAATCCCGAGGCGAAAAGTTTGTATACCGAATGAAAGGACTTTTTTAATGTCAGCATTTTAAAGGTATTGGGTAATTGAAAAATAACGTCCTTTTATATTTAAACATATGAAAGGTGGTTAAAAGCCTTTCCAACAACATGCCGTTTTTCGTGATTAGTATCTACACTCTAACTGAGCCAAATTGCGTTGATTTTTAGTATTTATTTATCAATTTAGTATCGTAAAGATAATTAAAAAACCCCTCTGGTAGCTTATTCAATGTCAGCATTATAAATAGGCAATTGAAAAGCCCTTTGAACATCCTTTTCAATTTTACCATTGTAAAAGTAAATGAAAACCATTTCCAGAGAGGGGCGGTTAAATTCCTGTGTTCTGGAGGGGTAAACTCTAAAAACATTCTTTCAGCTTTTTTAATTTCAGTTAAATCAGCACTTTTCTTTTTTTTAGCTCGCACACAAAAGTGTGCTTTTTTATGGTAGGTACGTTTCCAGCAAGTTGCCGTTTTTCGAAAGGTGTACACTCTGCACAACAAGTGGCCAGAAAAGTGTTTCTTGCTAAATGGACCAAATCTTCGAACATAATAATATAACATGATGGCCAAATGTATATTTAAAACAGAACTTCTTTGTTTTATTATTGTAACGGTAATTGAAAAACCTTTCTGGTAGCTTTTGCGTTTAAAAAATATGTAGGTAAGTAGTAGCCTTTAAAACTTTAGCATTGTAAAAGTATTTAAAAACTTTTTATAAAAAAGTTTCGGTATGTTAAACTCTACAAATTAGTGGCCAGAAAGTGTATTATTTTTCTTACCATTGCTGCAGGCACATATGTTGGTATGGTTTCAAAATAAGCCAAGGTTGAGGTATACGTCCTGAGAAGAAAGTGGATGGCTAAAAACATTGCTCCCAAAATAGTGGCTAGTCCGCCGCATGCGCAACACCAAAACACGTACTTTTTGATACCTCCTGCGTTGGCAGTAGCTAAAAAACATTAAACTTGAGTCACTCTCAAAATATTCATGAATTCACACTAATAAAACGTGGTAAAACACTGCATGATAATTGCAGCTTTAATAAACTTTCGTTTTCCCAATGCAAAACTTTCGCTTCAGATTATTGAATCCTGTGATCATTTGACCAAGCATATTTCTCTATAATTTACCCTAAAAAACTTTTTGAAGTACAGTTCTAAGAAAAATATTATGGATTTTTATCGAAAATAGATTTTCAAAATTTTTTACATAGTTGTAAAGAAATTCAATAGGCCTTTAAAACAATTATTTTATTATAATTATGAAATGGCCATTTGGTTTGCAAACAGATCAGCTGTAATTTGTTTGCCACAACACAAAAAGAACTGCACAAGACAGATATGGATGTTAAAACGGGTCCGATCGGCTCCGGTACAAAACAGCGCTGAACAAAATAGCGTGAGACAAAATGGCGCGGGACAAAATAGTGCCCCTACAAAATAGCGACGCGACAAAAAGTCACTGCGACTAAACAGCGCTGGACAATATGGCGCGGGACAAAATAGCGTGATACAAAATATCGCCGTTATAAAATACCGTCGGTACAAAATAGCGCCGGTACAAAATAGCGCAAAAAATTGAAAAAGCCTAGCTGACCTGGCTGGTTATTAGTTTCCCAATATCGGAAAAAATATGGAAATTTCAAAATATCAAAGCAACAAAATATCGAAACTGTAAAATATAGAATAGCGAAATATCGAAAATAAATACAAAATAGCGATGTATTAAAATACCGAATTAAACCAAACCGAACCGAATCAAACCCATCCAAACCGAACCGAACCGAAATGCGCTATTATAGTATGCGCTATTTTGACCATGCGCTATTTTGGCTATACGAGCATATTTTTTCAAAAACAAAAATTCCCTGACTTCTTTCCCGGGATCCGAACAGAACTGAGTTTGGTTCGAAATCCCGGCAAAGAATTCAAGAAAGTTTTTTTTAAATAAATAGGCTGGTCGGTTCGGTTCGGATTCACACCCTCTATGATCCCGAGAAAAAGTCAGAAAAGTTTTTTTTTTAAATTTGTGAGAAAGGAACCCGCTATTTTGTACCAGCGCTATTTTCTGCCAGCGCTATTTTGTACCGACGCTTCGTTGTACCGACGCTATTTTATTCCGCGCTATTTTGTTCCGCGCTAATTCGTCGCAGCGCTGTTTTGTCACAGCGTTGTTTTGTCGCCGCTATTTTGTTCCGCGCCATTTTGTACAGCGCTGTTTTGTAACGGAGCCATTTAATTTTTATAGTGCACGACACTGTGTGCACTCTTCTACCACGGATCACCTACTTCTACTGCCCTCCCAAACATGATGACGCGGTGCCGCTTTAACCGAACCGGTACTACTATGGTTTACAAGTTAACCCACCTGAGGGACCATGAGGCATGTGAGGTCCTCCATAGTGAGGCGGTGGCAGGGAGGGTGGAATATGGTATTGAACCACCTGCATAACCGGATATCCATGCATTTTTAAGTTTGATGTTCACCTTTTAATTTAGCTTTTCAAACGCATTTTATTTTTTTTATTATTTATTATAATGGGAAAGTTATAGGTATTTTTTAGTTTAATATATTTTTTTTTATTTATATTAGGTAGGTACCATTTATTATCCTTTAATTCTTTAAAAATTTTAGAAGGCACATCACTTTTTTATGGTCACTTTTTATCAAAACGTTCAAAATTATTTACTACTTTTTTAAAGTATCCAATGAAATTTCTTAAAATCTTATGGGTCCATTATCTCACAAACTACAGATTCAATTTCTACCAAACAACAACACTCCCTAAATGTTACACTCTTAAAAGAAAAAATCACATTGAAATCGGTTTTGGATAGAGAACGATATGCCCACAGACCGAGAGACATATAAACCTGACCTTTCTCCTTCTCGTCACGCGTTAAATTTAAGTGCTATCTGGATAAGAAAACTAGGTACTGTTTCTATAGTTCTAAAGGTAAAAAGGTTATTAAGTTCAAAGATTAACATGAACACCCAAAATCACACATATTTACTGTCATTTCATTAAATAGCTTTGAAAAAAGGCGGACGAAATTTTTCCGTATTAAAGTAAATCCATGAAAAACGACTGGAAAACTTGCGACGCTGTGTCTATGGACACTTTTTCCACGATATGAGAGGTAAAGGAAAATCTTGGAAGCGCGGGAGGTTTGATTTTGTGGAGGGGAAAGTTGACGAGGCAGGGGCGGAATTAATGTAAATATTTTTTCTATAGTAACTCACTTGCCTCCAATTTGAGTAGGACGGCCGTCATAAATCTAAGGGGCTTGTTTCATGTTTTTGCAGAAACTTTGGCTTATAACTTTTGGAAAAAACGTTTTACAGAAAAACGTTTTGTGTTTGAAATAGAACAACAATTAAGATAGTGAAGAAATTAGCTTCATATCCTAAAAACATTTTTTGTTCGAAAATGTATTTTTGGTGCAATTTTTTACCAAAATTTTTGCGAAGCACTATTGTCCGATATATTTCTTTCTTTGAAAATTACCTTATTTTTGAAAATATTTGCATGCCCTCAATTTTCTTTAGTTTTCCAATACTTCTTTTATATTTCTAAATAAATTTTCTCCTGCGGTGCTATTTTTTTAATTTTCCAGTATCTAGTTTTTTCATATTGCAATCTCATCCCCCCCATCGTCCGCCCTCTTTCATGTAGTTGTATTTTTCGCATTATGTAGGTATATATTAAGCTGTGCTAAGCCTATAAATTTTTTTCCGAAAATTTATTTTTGGTGCAATTTTTTACCAAGAAGCCTTACTTTTTCTAAAATTTTTGCAGAAGACTATATTTTGATATATTTCTGTCTTCAAAAATTACCTAATTTTTCGAAAATTTTTGCATGCCCGCAATTTTTTAGAACAATAAATAAGATAGTAAATAAATTAGCTTTATATTTTAAAAACTAACACCGGTACCATTTTTTTTCCGAAAATTTATTTTTGGTGCAATTTTTTTCTCAATCTCATTCAAATTTTTTGACTTATATGTAATATAATTTTTTTGGCTCCCTTTTATGCTCCCTGTATGACTCTATTTACTAACACCGCGGAGTCCAGTCCTGGATAGAGCCGAGCGTCTCTATAGCGACGCTCATCGCCGCCTCGCGACGTCTTTTCGCTCTAATAGTCAATATTGTAATCCCATCCAAAAAATATGTAATCGCTCTATTTGTTTCACTACTTGCGACCTTGCTCTAAAACAAGTCTTTCAACTGTTTTTTTTTAATTTGTTGTAAATCGCATAAAAATAAATGAATCCATGACGGATCTGAGACTGTTCTACCCCTTTAGCACACTCCAAGTGAACTCCACGCTATATCAGCGTTAAATACAGTTTTTTGTACATATTTAAGAAACGAAAGCTCCTACAAAGTTTTTGGTTATAACAAAAAATTTTTAAATAAAAAATTTGTTCTACTGTATTCCAAAAACTGCAAATATTTATGCGATGCTCTCTCTCTCAAAACAATACATTTTTAGCCATAGCTGCGCGGGCTAGGAAGGCGAAAACAGATTTGATTTAGACTTTAAAAAATAAGTACGTTTATTATATATTTTCCACAACCAGGATATTCGGATTTGGGTGGCTCGAAATAGGGGGAATTGAACATTTGCACAAAAGTAATATAAAATGCTTCTAGAAAGTCGATTTTTAGAAATTTTGCATTGACTATAAATATTTTGTTTTAAACAATAATATTTTTTGTTTTAGAAATAACAGGAGTTTGGTCTAGTTTTCTTTAATAGTTACCTAACTCTCTAACAATTGTCAATCTATCGTAGGAGATTCCTACTTTATCAGGACTAAAATTAAAAATACTCTGCCAATCTATGGGCACCTAAGCTCACACTGGATATATAGTTATAGTGTATCTACGTGAAAGCTAATATAACTAAAAACTGAAGTATATTTTATTGAACTCCAGACTCAATTACCTTTCGTTTGATAACACACAAGCCATGTTTTGACTTAAACTCTAATTTTTCAAATCTACCTGGGGGTAGTTTTTAAAAACTAAAATGTATTTTGTTTAACTCCAGACTCAATTACCTTTCGTTTGATATCACACACGCCATATTTCCACTAAACACTAATTTTTGAAATGTACCCACACCCTTTTTTTTTAAATAAATTAAAATGTATTTTGTTTATCTTCAGACTTAATTACCTTTCGTTTGATATCACACACGCTATATTTTTACATAAACTCTACTTTTTGAAATCTACCCCCACCCTTTTATTTGGGTTGTGTTCGGTGGATTTTGTTCATTTTTAAATGGGGCCATCTCGACCCAAAACCCAGCCTGGGTACCAAATTTCATTAAAATCGGGCAAGCCTTTTTTGAGTTATGCGCGTTGGTCGTTACAGACAGACATACAGACAGACAGACATACAGACAGACAGACAGACGGCGCAACAAAAAAGTTTCAAAATCATCTGAAACGCAAAGATATATAAAAATTTTTGAAATCGGAGCATCTTTTTTTTTTCTCGAAAAAATTAGGATCACCATAGCTCACACTACTATAGTATAGTAGTAGTGTGAGCTAATATTATATAGTTACACTATTTTAATTTTAATTTTGGTACTACGAAAGCTTGACAGTTGTTAGAGAGTTAACTATTAAAGAAAACTAGACCAAACTCATGTTATTTCTAAAACAAAATAATATATTTTGTTATGCTGAAACTTGCTGAAACTTATGTTTTTTTTTAATAGTAGGGGAGGCCGTGAAATTTTTTGGAACTTATTTTCTTTGTCAACAAACATTAAGCAATTCTAAAAAAGTAATGAATTCGAGGAACTTTGTGCCTTAATAATGCATATTATGTTTATTCCCCTTCCTAGCTAGCCTATTATCACACTTCAAGTGAAGTCATGATAATATATTAGCCTTGAAAACAGTTTTTTGTAAATATCTCAGAAACTAAAGCTCCTACGAAGTTTTTGGTTAAATAGACAAATAGTAGATGTTAATAATAAAATGATTTATTTTTAACTTTACCACCCTGTATCTCAAAAGGTAAGACGTTTAGGACATATGTTCATATGAAGTATTTTTTCTTAAAATGGGCCCAAAAATCACCCCCATATATATTGACATTCAATTAGGAAACACCCTGACACGATACGAACAAACACGCAAATTGGAAATTTTTTACAGCTTTCGTATTTCCTTATTTTCTTTACCTGAGCTACAATTTAATTTGTAATGCGCCCATCCCATAAATTACGTTTAGAGACGTTCCTTGATGGCCTTCCATATTAAACACCCTAGGGGGTTTATTCTATTTTTCCTCTTTTCCCATTAATTTTACTTAAACCTGACTACGTGTAACTAATTTTTCTTCTTGAAATCAATATTTGGGTCTAGGATAGGGTTGCCATACGCCACGATTTTGGCGTGTATACCACGGTTTTCCACTTGGTGCCACGCGCCACGCCAAAGTAGCCAATCGCCCCCTTTTTAAATTGAAAGGTGATTGAGGAGAACGCAAGAATAGGAATGAATTGTTTAACCTGACGTAAACTCCTCAATTCATATAAAATAGTGCAGATAGTGGAAAGGTGGGCAAAATACGGGGGTAAAACGGGATATCGCAATTTTAGGTAACCTGCGCAAGAATAAAACCTCTTAATATCAAATGTTTTTTCCCAACTGGACTGGTTCAAGTCTCTGCAATATGATTGGTGCCGGTCGGCTGAGCTTAAGTTGGTTCTTGCTCAACATGTAATGTTGTGCGCTGTTTATTGTAAAAATAGCTTGCGCATTTTGTGATGGTAAGTACATTTTTTACAGACTTCTCAAAATTTTGTTTACGCATTGAACAATTAGTGGGTTTATGTATTAATCATAATTAAACGCGTTGCCCGCAAAATTAGCCCTGTACTGTGTATGATTTTTGTTTGAATTTAACTGGTGGTTTGGGGTAAAATAGGGTTTTTTTCATTAGGGCAAAACGGGGTACCCTGTTATACCTAGTAACCTAAAAAAAACCATACTGAAAGTTGTATTGTCTTTGCAAAAAATGGAGACAAAATTCGTGCAGGAGAGTCGACAGCGATGACTAGGTCGCAGTAATTCTTTATTAATTTTGTAAAAACTAAATTTAATTATTATAAATGTGTTTTTTATTACAACTTTTTATTGCTTAAATATGTATTTTAGTCTTCGTTAGTATTTTAATAAATAAAACTTACAAAAATATTGATTCAACTTTTTACAAAAATAAAAATAAAGGTATTATGGAGTTCTAAATGGCTTAAACTGAAAATTAAAACATAAAGATAACATATTTAGCCAACTTGATTCCAAATGACGAACGTAAAGGAAGGAGAAATAAGCCCATAAAATTAAATATTCCATTTTACCCCTCTTTCCCCTACAGCAAATCAGATGGGAAATTTTTGATTTTTCACTTTCATGTTTTTAAACTCGCTTATATTACAATCCACCAAAATTTTATCCTTATTTTGGTGATGCAGAAACTGCTTTTTTCAAACTAAATGTATACCACGTTTTCCAGTAGCCAAACGCCCTCCTTTTGAAATTGAAAGGTGATTGAGGAGAACGCAAGAATAGGAATGAATTGTTTAACCTGACGTAAACTCCTCAATTCATATGAAATAGTGCAGATAGTGGAATGGTGAGCAAAATACGGGGGTAAAACGGAATATCGCAATTTTAGGTAACCTGCGCAAGAATAAAACCTCTTAATATCAAATGTTTTTTCCCAACTGGACTGGTTCAACTCTCTGCAATATGATTGGTGCCGGTCGGCTGAGCTTAAGTTGGTTCTTGCTCAACATGTAATGTTGTGCGCTGTTTATTGTAAAAATAGCTTGCGCATTTTGCGATGGTTAGTACATTTTTTACAGACTTCTCAAAATTTTGTTTACGCATTGAACAATTAGTGGGTTTATGTATTAATCATAAACGCGTTGCCCGCAAAATTAGCCCTGTACTGTGTATGATTTTTGTTTGAATTTAATTGGTGGTTTGGGGTAAAACGGGGTTTTTTCATTGGGGCAAAACGGGGTACCCTGTTATACCTAGTAACCTAAAAAAACCATACTGAAAGTTGTATTGTCTTTGCAAAAAATGGACGCAAAATTCGTGCAGGAGAGTCGACAGCGATGACTAGGTCGCAGTAATTCTTTATTAATTTTGTAAAAACTAAATTTAATTATTATAAATGTGTTTTTTATTACAACTTTTTATTGTTTAAATAGGTATTTTAATCTTCGTTAGTATTTTAAAAAATAAAACTTACAAAAATATTGATTCAACTTTATACAAAAATAAAAATAAAGGTATCATGGACTTCTAAATCGCTTAAACTGAAAATTAAAACATAAAGATAACATATCTAACCAACTTAATTCCAAATGGACGCAAAGGTGATCATTTAATGGGAGAAATATGCCTATAAAATTAAATATTCCATTTTACCCCCCTTTCCCATACAGCAAGTCAGATGGAAAATTTTTAATTTTTCACTTTCATGTTTTCAAACTCGCTTACATTACAATCCACCAACTTTTTATCCTTGTTTTGGTGATGGGGAAACTGCTTTTTTCAAACTAAACCCCACAGCACAAAAATCACATTAACGTTAAATTAATGTGAGCAAAAATAACAACGTATTTTTTTACTTGAAAACAACCTCATACCATGTAATATTTACAGTGGCGCACCCAGGAATATGTCTTGGGGGGTCCGAGGCCTCGTGGGGGAGGGGGGGCGAAGCCTCATGATGTCGAATATTAAGCTATTTTTATGTTTTTTTCTGAAATATGTCGAAAATATGTAAAAAATCCCGGGCCCCGCCCCCCCTGGGTGCGTTCGTGATATTTATTTTGTTAAATCTACATGCTTAAAGATAACTTAAAACCAAGGAGAAATCAAGCTATAAAAATGTACTTTTTGCTGAAGTTTCTGGTACTGTGTATATAACGTGTTTTTTACCCTCGTTATTTTCATGTACCAAATTCACACTTGAAAAGTCCTCCACAACACTAAAACGCCACTAGATTAAGCCTTCTCAAATCTACTAACTTTCTGCGTCTTTTATGGTCACGTTTTTTTAATAACATTTTTTTAATTATAGGTAAATTTAGTGGGAATAAGGACACTGTTGTTCTGGTAAATATACGTTTTAATCCATCGGTAACGTTTCGACAATGGTTTTTGTCTTCATCAGACCTTCAGACTAGATCGTGCATTAAAACAATGAAGGTCTGATGAAGACAAAAACCATTGTCGAAACGTTACCGATGGATTAAAACGTATATTTACCAGAACAACAGTGTCCTTATTCCCACTAAATTTACCTATAGTTGCATTGCAAGGACGTGATAAGTTTACCAAACATTTTTTTAACTTAAAAGAGACGCGAAAGGAAGTTATAAAAGTTCACTAGTTTAAGACTACAACACTTCAAGACAATTTTAAAGATGGCGCTCAAGGCAAGACAAAATATCTATATATCTATCTATATACATTTTATATATGTGTCTTTATCAGGTTAATAACAGATGCGTCGTGATCGTGGATTAGGGATCAGTTCCTTATAACGGGTTTTTGGAGTTTAGAGGCCAAAGCACTGCCTGATAGATTTCGTCAAAGTGAAAAATCCCGACGATAGGTGGCGCTGCCGCTAGTAAAATCTCAAAAATATTCGGTAGAAAAGCCATGCAAGTCGCGTTTTAAAATTCGTGTAGAAAAGGCGTGAATCTAATGTGATTTTAACGTTTATAAAAATCACTTGAAACTAACGTAAAAACATTGCTGTTTTAATTTGACAATGGCGTTATTAAAACGCAGTTTTCAGCAACGTTATTTTTTATAACGTTAATGAATGAATGATAAGCTTGTTTTCATATATGAAATAAACGTTTTTTTTCTAGCAGCTTTAAAATCAACGTTTTTTTTCTCACGCCTTTTTTACGTGTTAAACACGTGATTGTGCTATGTGGGACCAAACCTAACTAACATAAAATAACTAAGGGGGGCGCTCGATAGTGCATCAGAAAAAAATTAAGGTTGTGACCCCTCCATAATTTTCCATAAAACACCAAAACCCAACTTTTTCAACTTGGTTGCCTACACATTATGTATTGTTAGTTGCTATTTCAATAGCAGTTATAAAATTGTTATTTTGCAAGAAAAAATTTTATTTTTGCGAAAATAATTTTTCTTAAGCGATTTTTTACGGCCTCTGTCCTCTTTTCAGGAGGTCCAAAACGGTGTTATCCCAAGCCTGGTCAATGGATCGCAAACTTATCCTATCCTAGCTGCCCTCCCCCTCGTCGTTGCTACGCTTTTCCGTCTCGAAAATCTGACAACCGTATTCTAGTTGTCCCAGCGGCGTGTTGGAATAGTAACGAGTTCGGCCGGCGGCAAATCGGGTTAGCGGCGAGGCGCGACGAGTCGGCGAATTGTCCCATTTCCGATACTTTGTGGTACCAATCTAGACTAGACTAAACTGTTCTATTTTGATAGCCCCGGTATGAAGAACGAAACCTTGAAAAGCCTGCACAGTGTGCCAGATCAACTTTTCACCCTGCATATTTTCATGAATGTCCCGTTTCCTGTATATTAAAATTAATTCTTTCTTCCACATTAGAATATTTCAAATATATTTTGTAGTGTACGTGTAACCACAGAGAAATGGTTCTTTAACAGTGATCTGTTTCTTAACCAGTGCTTTTGTGCTTGGTTATGGTTCCCTGATTTTTAGGTGCCCACTAAAATCATTATTTTTCAGATTATTTTTTGTTTTACTCATAGTTGCGAAACTAGATTTTTAACACAGATTTTGAAATACATCTTTTACTATTTTTATTTTGTTTTTAGCCTATTAAAAAAAGGTAGTTTAATTTTAACTAATTTCTATTGTTGTGAAAGCAAAATAATTTTAAAGAGACATATATTTATATTTAAAAATATTTAAGAAAACAAGGGCGTTTATTTTACACCTGGCCTATTTTAGGATGTATTGTTTTATCAAGAAATAGGGTTATTTGCTGGGCACAAACAGAATAAGAATACTTAAAATGTATTGTTTTGCTTGTTAAAAAAACGTTTTGTAAATGAAGAGCAAAATTTTTGAAGGTTTGAGGAAAAGGCTCGTTCGAAAAAAGATCCTACTGGGAGCGCCCAAATAGAATTTGGATCAATCAGGGATCAATTTGCTGCTCCAGCAGGTCGGGAGCAGAGTTTTGATCGAAAATGGTATTGAAATTTGAAACCTATTACTTAGTTTTTATAGTTAGAAAAAGTTTATAACTTGAAAACGGAAAAACAAAATGCTTTCAATGCATGGACACAAAATAACCATAAACATATATTTTTGGCTAGCGGGGCAGCTTATAAGAACTGAAGCCGGATTCTAACCTCTGCCTACATTTATGGAAGGAAAAGTATATGACGTATTTGTCCATTATACAACCTACCTGGTGGGGGTCGACACCTAGAACTCAAACTTCCAGTACCGTCGTTCCATCTGGGCCTAGGTGGGGGTCTGGGAGGTAGCGCAGGCGGTAAAGGTGACACTTCTATGCGGTCTTCGTCCAGTTTCCTTACTTGGGAAGTTGCTTCGCTAACGTCAGTTTCATTGCCACTCTAAAATTAGAAAAACCCTTTACAAAATAGGCAATTGGCTTAGTATGTTGACAGATTATTATTCTTCTTTTGTATTAGTTTTTTAATTATTATGAAGGCACTTTTCTCATTTTTAGATCTTAAGCTTATTATTTCCTGAGATTGATCTACATTTTTGTTTAGCTACATCCCTAGAAATTTGGAGTGTAACACTCTTTCTGTTGGTGTGTTATCGATAGACATATTTCCAAACGATTTTCATGTATGTTAATCAATTCATCATAAGAACATGCCTTAAAATACTGTGGTGCCAGCAGAAAGAAGTTTGAATCAAAATAACTTTTATTCCATCGATTTTTAATAGTTTTCCTAAAAAACAAAAACCTGCGACATGCAATATACAATGCTTTTTCAAAAAACTCTAAAAAAAACAGTGCGAAGTTAAGAAAATCATAGAATCTTCAATATAGGGGAGATCAAAAAAGGTATCGTTAGGTAGTGGAAAGACCACTATTATTAGAAGCTAATCACAATTTGTTTGAGGAGCATTCTTTTTTAGTTTGGAAATCTACCTCGATTGATTTTGAAGACTTAAATTTGGGGTCAGTCTCCAACCCCCCCTCCCAGTTTGTTTAATTTTCTAACCAAGCTTAGGGCTCATTCTTAAATTACGTAACGCAAAAACAACCTATCAATATTTAATTAACATAAGGCTCTTTCGCTTAGTACGTTACATAATTTAAGAACAAGGCCTTACCTATAAATGACATGTATACAGGCTGCTTATCCTTTCGACCTGACTAAGGTTAGTAATGCCTTTCGAAATGACTTACTTCGTGTCCGTGACTAAGATGACTAGTAGCGTGACTAAGATGACTAGTAACTGGGGTGTGATGGCTAGTAAGCGTATAAGAGTGACACACCAAGCTGACCATGTGCATGTGGCTGGACTTTTGTTTTAGCGAGTGACAGTGGGGATGCAAATATACCTCGATTGAATTTAAAGACTTAAGTTTGGGATATCCGTTTGTCTCCCCCTCCCTTTGTTTATCATTTACAGGTAAGCTTGGTTTATTTTCTAACCAAGCTTAATGACTAGTGACTGGATGAGAGTGACCCACCAAGCTGACAATACGGTGGTAGCTAAGCGTTTGTTTTAGCGAGTAACAGTGGGAATGAAAATCTACCTTGATTGAATTTGAAGACCTAAATTCCAGATTTCTGTTTGTCTCCCCCTCCTCTTTGTTTGATTCGGTTTATTTTCTAACCAAGCTTACCTGTAAATGACAAGTACACCGGCTGCTTATCCTTCCGACCTGACTAAGGTTCGTAATGCTTTTCGGAACGACTTCGTGATGGCTCCCAGTCACCGAGTGTCCGTGACTTAGATGGCTAGTGACTGGGGCGTGATGACTAGTGACTGGATGAGAGTGACCCACCAAGCTGACAATGTGGTGATGGCTGGGCGTTTGTTTCAGCGAGTGACAATGGGAATGATTTAGGTGGAGCAGTTGGAGGGTCGATTCAGTCTTGGGCGGTTGGTCTAGTTTTTGTTCGGCACACTAAAACAATTGAATTTTTGTAGGAAAGTATTAGCAACAATCGCATACATGCTAAAGAAAATATTCTAAATAAAAATAACTACAATTTTACATTCTAAATCCATGCCAGAAAATTCCGCACAATATTAATCGGCTAAAGATTTCTTTCTTTACTGTCGTAAACCGAAAAGTATAGAGTTCTGGCTTTGCATGGTTGCCTGTGGACTACTGTGTTGCTCCGATGAGTCCTTATAAGGACGAAACAGATAATCGTCAACATGCTAAGCCATCCACGTTATTTATGTACCTTATTTAGCAAAGAAAATTAGCTACTCTGATTTTGAACTTTTAATTTTCAGTTTTAAGGAAACTAAATTTTAATGTAAAAATAGCTATTCTTTTTTAAATCAAACAAGTTTAGTTGTTCTCCACTAATTTTATTACAACAACGACATGTTTCGAGAGCATATGCTCTCATCTTCAGGTTGTACACTAAAAGAAAATTAGGTTTAATAATTAGTGTCCAACCTGAAGATGAGAGCGTGTGCTCTCGAAACATGTCGTTGTAATAATAAAATTAGTGGAGAACGACTAAACTTGTTTGATTTAAAAAAGAATAGCTATTTTTACATTAAAATTTCGTTTCCTTAAAACTGAAAATTAAAAGGTCAAAATCAGAGTAGCTAATTTTGTTTGCTAAATAAGGTATATAAATAACTGAACTGAACTTGTTTGATTTATAAATCACCTCCACTCAACGTGGACTATTTCTTTAATTTATTATTTTTTAATAAGTAGGTTAAATTTATTGTTTTGTAAAGTATTTTTCCTACGAGGGGCACGAGGCGTGTGGAAAATCGCATTTTTCTCACTACTTTTAGTGTCGAAAATCTGTTTTTCCACCCGGTGTGAAAATGTATTTCGCACCGTGCGTGCTGCAAATATGGGACTCAAATAAGCTAAAATGGGTTGTGTCATAACACGGTTCATTTGTTTGTTGATCCGTGGTAATAACTTCTAATCGCGTGGGTCCTACTGCTCGTAGATAAATAATATTACTTACTTCTCTACAGCAGGTACAAGTAGCGACATTTGTGTGACTTAGCAATCCATGATCACTAGCATCACTGGATTGGTAGTGATGTTCAACTTTTGAGGGATCTGGTGATGGGGATTCCATGTTCCAGAAGTTTTGAGCAGGATTTGGCTAAGGTAATTTCATTATATTTTTTCTTTGATCTGAAATAATAAAAAATAAGATAAAATTTTTGTTACGTGATGTATAATAGCTTAGGATTTTTTTTTAGTTGTAATAAAATAGGTTCGTTTTGGACGTATTTACTTTTACACAAAAATGATTGTCAAATGTTTAGTAGTTTAATCTCTTTCTGGCTTCTGTAATTATCCTGGAACATATAAAAGGTGTTCCTAAGTTTCATGCACAAACAAAGAATAAGGATGATTCTTTGACTTTTTCATGTTTAAAAATTTATTTAAACATCGTCTTTATATGATAACGGGCTAATTATATGGATACTGGGATGGACACGAAGAGACCTCGGACTGCTGATAGATACTCTAACCGGACATAACCGGTTGACGAGGCACATGACACGTATAGGAGTCGAGAATGACCCTACCTGCCCAGCCTGTGGACAGGAAGAAGAGACATCAAGACACCTCGTGGCAGAATGCGAGGCACTCGGAGCGCCAACTTTGAGCGAGGAAGAACTGCACATGCTCAAATGGGCAGACTTACTGGAATTTGTAAAGAGAACAGGAACGCCCAATGAGTTACCCGACCTACGGGTCAACCCCCCCACTACTACTACACTACTACTACATATGCGGTTTTCGGAATATAGTAGACTACATTTTGCTCAATAATTTGTGTTATACCCAAAAACTTCGTAAGAGCTTTACTTTCTGAGACATTAACAAAACACTGGCTTCACTTGAAGTGTTCATTTTTTAATTAAATTTTGAAAATCAAAAGACTCCCAAGGGGGTTAATTAAAAGGTCTTTAAAATAACTTTTGTATTGGGTATCACATGATGTATTTTTTATAAAACAATTTTTTTTAAAGATGTTTACCAAATGTCAAGCTGGAGAAGTGCTTCATTAAAAAAAAATGTATTAAAAGTTATCAAAATCGGTGAGATGTTCTCCCAAACCTCGTTTTTTCTTTGTTAAGCATATGCAATGAGGCGGGAAAAAAGGTTTCTCTAAATCTCCAACAATATGTTTATACTATCATTTAACGTGTCCAATAAAATAGGCCCTATATTAAAAAAAATTATTTACCTTCTGCGTGCTGGTTCTTTGATAGTTAGCTTATTTAAAAAACACTTAACTTAAAGTTCTTTAATGTTCACAACGCTCTCACACACACAGTCGTTTTACGATTATTATAAACAATTTGCGGAAGGAAATATTTTGAATACACGCAAAGATATTTAAAAAAAATTATATTGCTTAAACAGTAAGAAAAATGTTATGCGTTTTTATGTAGAATAAAATGCAAATTACAAGTTTGATTTGCGAACGTGAGAAACAATGTTAAAGCACGCAAAAAAAACAGACAAAATCCTCAAAGCAGAAACGCCAACAAACACGCGGTATACGCACTACATAAGAACCACCGAAGGACTGACCGGTAAGTACCATCTAAGAAAACCATCCAGTACCACAAGTCACCCAAAAATCTGTTGCTAAACAACTAATTTCAAAAGGAATCTATAGGTAAGAGAAAGACGGAACCAAAAACATTAAAGGCCTCACCTGTAAATTTGAAAGAAATGCATTTTTTTCTCATGGCACTGCAGGTAGATAATCCTAATTCAAAAGAAGCGTTTTTCAAAATAGAGACGTGCCATTTTAAAAGGAACGTTTACATTTGTGTCATTTTTCGAAAGAACCCAGTTGAGTTTAATATTGTTCCCCGTTAATCTTAAAATCATTTTAGCATTTTATTTTTTATGGTGTATTATAAATTTATTGCATAGAGATCTTGGGATTTCACATTTTACTGTCCTTGATTTCGAGACCTAAATAAATGGATCTACGATGGATCTGATACCTTGCTAGCTAGCCTATTAGCACACTCTAAGTGAACTCCATGATATGAGCCTTGAAAACAGTTTTTTGTAAATATCTCAGAAACGAAAGCTCCTACAAAGTTTTTGGTTGACTTGTTGATGCGATGCTTCGTTAAGAAGTTAGCATATTTTTAAATTTTAAACTGTCAAAAATCTGTCATTATTATTAATGAATTTTAACCAAAACCTAATCAGCTCGTCACAGTGTCGAACAATATTTTACCTGAAAATTTCATGAAAATCGGTTTAGCGGTTTAGGAGCTATCGTGTTACGGACAGACATACGCGCAGACAGGCGTCAGGACGATATTGCTAAGATAGCTCCAAATACACACAAATAACATATTTTTGGCGTTATCTCGAATTTTTTTTTTCGTCCAAAATAATCTTCTCTAGCCATTGCTATGCGGGCTAGGAAGATAAAATATATAACTTAAATACGGACCTGGATTTTTTTTTCAATTTTTTGCTTCACGTTGGGTCCCCAATTCACCCCTTGTTATAAAAAAATGGAAAAGAAATCCAGATCTGTATTTTTTCTCTGAATTTTTTCGGCGGATTTCTAGGATTCCAAATTTTTAAATTTTTCCTTGTAGTTTTAAAACTACAAGAGCTAGAAAAAAACTTTTAACGTTTTTTTTTTGTCTCAAAATTTGAGGAAGTAGTGGGAAATCCCCAGGTCTCTCTATTATATTAACTGAGTTTTCTATTTAACACCATCAAAAATGTGACACCCTGTACAGATCCAAATTGGGCACTTTTGTTGGGTTTAAAGTAGGGGAGAACGAGTACGACTGTAATGCTGTACAATTGTAAGAACGAATATAATAAACTGAGTAACTTGAATCGGCTACACCGTGTGACATCAATGATGTTGAGCTCCTTTACTTTATAACTTTGGGGTTTTAGTGCGTTTCAAACCCTTTCTAAAAAAATTATTAAAGATTGTTTTATTTTTAAAGTTTGGATACCTTCAGTGTTTTTAGATATAAATAGACGTGTATGGGATATTTCAGTTTGTTGCAAATATTTTATATTTATTATGTTGAGGTTATGTTTTTACTAATTTTTTACATTCGAGAAAATATTTTAAACTCAGGGTCTGGTTTAAAAGTAACATTTAAATGGGAAACATGATTTAATTTATTAAAGCCTTACTTTCTGAGATATATAGAAAAAAATACGCCTTATTGGATTTTACCTGTAAGTTTGGAGGGTGTTTGAAATTTTACAAATCCATTTTTTTCCAGTGTCGCGCTTAATTAAATTTGTTATTTAAGTCTCTTATTAAGCTTTTTCAATTTTTTGTTTTGCATCTATAGACAATATTTTTTGTTTTATTTGTTACAATAACTTAATTTTGTTTGTGGAACGCAAGTTTGGTTAAGTTACAATTGTAGCCCAGGTATGTTACAATTATTGTGCAGATGGTGGGTACATTAAATTTGTAACACCTTGCTTTTAACAAAAAATGTTAATTTTTTTTCATATAAAATTTAATTTGCTCTTATGCCGTCGTTTTATAATAAGTTTTATGAATAAACCAGATAAAATACACATGCTTCCAAATATTCCTCATTATGAAAATTTTTTCAAAAATTGTTACATTCGTACCCGCTCCCCCTACTTTCAGTGGAAATAGAGAAAAAAATAGTTTAAGAGAAGTTATAAGAAGTCAAAACCGTATTCACGCCATGTGGACAATAGTTTCAAAATATTCCATGTTGGGAGGTCTTAAACTTTTTTATTTAGGAAAATTACATTTTAGTGGAAACTGCTTTTTTACTTTTTTCTATTAAGAATTTAACTGCAAAATTAATCTTTTAAAGCCGAGTTTAAAGCTCAAAGGCATGAGATTTACAAATTTTTATTAAATTAATTATAATATTAATAACAGTGAATATACCTAATGAATTTCTTTTGAAAGACTTTGTCTTTATAATCGTTTTCCACTTTTTAAAGTTATTAATTTAACGCAAAATATATACTGGCAAGTCATGATTAAAGATGCATGAAACTTCTCAAAAAACAATCGTGGTCTTTTAACCACATCACATCAACACACAAGAATTTAATTATGTTCATGGAGGGTTCAAGTGTGAAACGGCTAAAGCTATTATGAAGGTGCCATTCCATTCCAAATAATACATTCCATGCCTCGCCTCGATGCATGTTTGGCCCTAAATTAAGGGTTTACATGACCTATCTTTTATTTACTATTTCTTTTGTCTTCTTTATGGACCATCTAAGGCCCTTGGGCAAGGTAAAATCTCTAAAAATCATAGGCGTAGACGTCGAATGTCTTTAATATTTATCTTTTTTAAAATGTTAATATTCCGTTTTTAATAAATAGACGTAAAAAAGTAGAGTTTAAAATATTGTTGATCGTTTTCTTTTGAAAATTTTGCTCAACCAATACCGCTGTTAACTTCCAACCAATAGGAAACGAACTACAGCGATAATTTTGCACAAGTGTAATAACCGGTGATTTGTATATTTTTTGTAATCTATGTATGTCAGGACGAGTATTTTGATATATTTTGGCTCAGTTAAATTCTATTGGTAATTTTCTATGTACTAGGAATATTACCACGGATCACCATTTGTTTATATATGATATTAGCTACTATTTTCTAAAGAAAAGTTTAGCGTTTACTCGTACGGCTGGCAACTTCCGAAAAATTACCTACGTCACTTAAGAACGTAGGATTTCCTTTGTAAATATAATAACAGAATTTATGAGAAAACCTAAGAACAACCAACCTAAAAATGTTTGCTTTGAAATATTTAAAAAACTAATCAGTATACCTGAACCGAACCGATCCCAATGATGTAATGTATGAACAGTTGATTTTGTAAAAACAACTGCTATATTGATTAAATGTATGATTTTTACCTTCCTAGGCTGCGCAGCATTGGCTAGAGAAGGTTTTATTTTCGCTAAATTTTATTATTCAGATAACGCCGAAAATGTGTTTTTGGGTGGATTTTGAACTATCTTAGCAATATCGTCGTGTGCAGTGGCGTATATAGAAAAAAGTTTCGGGGTGGGCCCGAGGCAGTTTGGGGGGGGGGGGCCCGAGGCAGTTTGGGGGGGGGGCAAGACCCCATGAGGCTGTATTTTATGCTATTTTATGTTTGTATTCAGGAAATTTGTGGAAAATATCTAAAAAAATCTTAGCTTCGGGGGGGGGCCCGGGCCCCCCAGGCCCCCCTTATATACGTCACTGGTCGTGTGTGTGTGTGTGTGTATGTGTATGTATGTTTGTCCGTAGCACGATAGCCCTAAACCGCTAAACCGATTTTTATAAAATTTTCAGGTAAAATAGTGCTTGACACTGTAACGAACTGATTAAATTTTGGTCAAAATTAATGCTAATAACAGTTTTTTGACAATAACTTTTTAACGGAGCATCAATATGCAGTTTTCGGAATATAGTAGATCACATTCTTTTCAATTGTGTTGTGTGGTATAACCAAAAACATTGTAGGAGCTTTCGTTTCTGAGATATTTACAAAAAAAGACTTGAAGCATGCTAATAGGCAAGGTAGGAAGGTATCACATCCGTCATGGATCCATTTATTTTTATTTCATACAATGGATTGTGGATATGGAATAAACAGAATGCGACTTTGACCTTCTAGTTTCTAGTTTTTAAATAATGTTGATTCAGAAAAGGCACAAACATAACATAACATAATTTTATTTCCCAAAAATCCTTAAAAAATTTACATATCATGTATTATTGTTATAATTTAGTTTTTAGATGGCGGGAAATAAAAAATTCCTCACTGAAACCAGCTATTGCAGCAGTGGGACAAAATTAACTAAAAAAACCTGTTTCTTACAATATTGCAATCTTAACGATTTGTTTCGATTCCTAACTTTAAAACAAATAAATTCCTAACTTCAGAACAAATATGTATTTTAATTAAATATATTTGTTTAAAATAATGCAATGACCACACCAAGATATTTCTATATGTAATTGCGCACGCCTATGATCTGCTAAAGAATCCTAGAAAGAATCTACAGGTAGCTCCACCGATGCGGTCAAAACCTATAATTTTGTGTGATTAGTGATGTTTTGAGACCCATGTGAGAAGTAGAAAAAAGTAAATTTCTTTATACTATCTGAAAATATCCCCTAGAGCGCCTTTTTAATCCGTGAAACTTTTTGAGAGATTTTTAAAAGGAATGAAAAGACGCCGAGAACTAATTCAAACTTCTTTAAAAATTTTATGTACCATTTGTAATGCTTCCGGGTCGTTAGGTTTGAATAAGTATTTATTTAGTAAATTTAGGATAAAGTAGGTAGGAACCTCAGAGCTACGTATCTAACTCATGTGCCTAACAAATATATTTTTTTTCTCATGATTCTTTATAAGTCATTTATAAATTCCGTAAAGAAAAAAAATCAGATATTCTACTTTCCTCCCCCCGTCACCACCTATTTTCACGAAAAATACCATTCTAGCTAGCCTATTAGCACACTTTAAGTGAAGCGATGATATATCAGCCTTGAAAACAGTTTTTTGGAAATATCTCGGAAACTAAAGCTCCTACGAAGTTTTTAACACAAATTATTGAGCAAAAAAAATCTACTATATTACGAACACCGCATATTGATGCGATGCTCCGTTAAAAAGTTAGCATGTGAATCATTGAATTAGTTTAGTAGTTTCCAGAAAATTAGTGTTTCTTTGAACCATTGCTTTACAGATTATTCGATTGTCTTCTCAATTCTGTGGGAATTAATTTTCTCATAAATAAATTTTAAATGAAATAAAAAGCATCATAGTAAGGATCGAATCTTCTTTTAAAAATATTATCAAAAATTGCCCCCGTCTTTAAATCCAAGATGGTGGACAGGATCATATACTTAACCCTTTGAATAGGTTCGTTTATTATTATGTTTCGAAAAACTTTTAAACAACGAGAAAATAATCATTAAAATCAGTCTATAGTCGTTCCCGACGTATTAATTTTTGTTTGAACCACTGTTTTGCAGATTATACAATTGCCTTGCCAATTCTGTCTGCATTAATTTCCTCATAAATTGATTTTTACTGAATTGATTTTAATAAAATAAAAAGATTAAAATATATTTTCTGATTTTGAAGAACAATTATTTTCCTAAAATTAATAATAACAAAATCTTTATATGGCTTCATTGTATCAAAGAATTTTTGACAAAGATCTAAAAGTATAAGTAATTTTCATTTAAAAATCTACCACTGTGCAACGCCAGCCTGCTTTTTTATCAAGTCATTCATGATCGATTTTGTAGCGCGCCGCACAAGGTTTGGCCTTCAGTAAATGTTTCGCTTATACGAGAAAACCTTGCATAAGCCTCTTTAGCTCAGTGGTAGAGCACTGGTCTCGTAAACCAGGGGTCGTGAGTTCAATCCTCACAGGAGGCAGTCAAAGTTTTTTTTTAAAGAAAAACTTGAAAGGTTTCTTGTCGATGAGACGAAACCTTTAAGAAGATTAAATCAATAAAATATTTAAAAAATTATAATCAATATGTCCGTAAGAAGGTCTGTCCTAACTTTTGTGAATTTTTAGTTGATCGATTTTTTCTGTTATAGAACTTTGGAATAAAAAATGAGGAAAGTGCATACGTATAATAGCATTGATTATACAATTACTATAAGCAATGATAATAGCGAATTTCACTTCTGTGCTATTTTTTGGAGCCCTTAAAAATGGCGTACTCTGCAGTGTCCCGTATACGGGGGATTTCGAAAATATGTATCGCCATTTTAACAAATCTTATTTATTTATTTTAAAGATAAATGATTTGAATTTTGAAAACTATTTTTACGGCAACTTTTCTGTGAAAAAAATGAGATAGCGGAGAGTTGGGGAGTAGTGCGCGGGGAGTAGTTGTGCGCAGCAAGGTATTTTAAATACACTACGCGACGGATCCATTAGGTTTATTGTGCGACTGGTAGTTTAGGTACAATATGTTATTATTTTCAGTGCCAAAAAATAAGGCGAAAATTCCACAAATATTCATTGTTAATTAATAATACACACCACCTGTCCATTAGATCTTGGACCCCCGTGAGGTTAAGCTTTCAAGCTACCCATGGAAAAATATGAGAGAAACAAAAACTTCTTTTTACCCGATTAGCCACGAAACTTGAGTTTGATTTTTAAATTCACGGGTACTAAATTTCACGTTTGTTAGTATTATTTGGCTTAAAAATTCCGCTGACGCTCACGTGTCTGATGGCGGGTAAAAATGCAATCAGCGTTGATCTGGCCTGAAAGGCAGAAGAGCTGTCGTAGGTCACAGACAGACCCACGGAAAAATATGAGAGAAACAAAAACTTCTTTTTTCCCGATTAGCAAAAAAAACCTGTTTGATTTTTAATTAATAATGTTTTTTATCATATTCTTCAGGGAGGGGAAATCGTGCGCAAAGAACATTTTCGGTATTTTCAATTTTTTACTGTTTATGTTAATATTTTTTTCAAATATTGTTTTACGTATATAAAGTAGAATAAATAGCTCATCTAAGACTGTTTTAACAATTACTATAATTATCATCCCTTGGGCAGAACCACGGTTTTCGCTTAACTGCGCACCTTTCCCCGACTCTCTCCTACACGTCATTTAAAGTATTAAGAAGTTAATTACCGGCCTGGATTTTTTTATTAAAATTTTTAAAAATTTTTGTATTATGGCACAATAATAAAATTCGAATTTTTCTTTCTTTTATTTCTTTATTTCTCAATTTTTAACAAAAAAAATCCAAAAACAAAACGTTATTTAAATAAATGGATACATAACGGATCTGATACCTTCCTAGCTAGCCTATTAGCACACTTCAAGTGAAGCTATGATAATCAGCCTTAAAAATAGTTTTTTGTAGCTCATACAAAGTCTTTGGTTATAACAAAAATTTTTGAGCAAAATGTAGTCTACTATATTCCGAAAACCGCATATTGATGCGATGCTCCGTTAAAAACTTAACATTTTTTAAATTATTTAAATGTCAAAAAACATCATTAACATTAATGGATTTTGACCAACTATTTTAGACGAAAATTTCATGAAAATCGGTTCAGCGGTTTAGGAGCGTTACCGACAGAAAAAAAATACACACACGCACAACCACACACACAGAGACAGACATCATGACGATATTGCTAGGACAGGTCAAAATAAACCCAAATAACATATTTTCGACGTTATCTCAAAAATAAAATTTCCGTCGAAAACAATACCTTCTCTAGCCATTGCTGCGCGGGCTAGGAAGGTAAAAATCTACTATAGAAAAACCAAATATTAACCCGCTGAGGACATCGTTTTGTTTATTGTCGCCACCCTGTATGCAGGTAGTGATGTGCAATTTTTATTGTAAACATTTAAACCAGGCTCTCTGGCATCTTAAATTCCATTCAAAGATTCTTCGTCTACCAACTGTTTTAAATTACAGAAAATAAAATAATTAGAGCATAATTACAGCAATCTTTAAAGATAAAATACCTCATTTTTATAATTTTTGTGCACTGAGCATAAAAATATGCAAACTGTGCAAAAAAAACGTTAAATTTGTAGGGGAGACTGGGGCAGACTGGGTATCGGAGCGAATTCTTAATTCTGGATTTATACGAAAAAGCTAAAAATTTCGTGCCTAATCGGGTAAAAAGAAGTTTTTGATTCTGTCATATTTTTCTGTTGGTAGCTCGAAAGGTTATCCTCACGGGGGTCCAAGATCTAATGGACACCTAATAAGTGTTGACACTGATTCTTTGCTATGATTTTTTTACGCAGATGGTGGCTTGGCGTATTTTTTACGCCACTTAGAAGAATATGAAAATGTTAGATTTTCCATATTTATAGATAGATTAATAATCTCTAAAATACAGATAAATAGTCAAAAAACTTTTAATTTCCATAATATATGCCCAAGAAAAAAGGGCAAAGAGAGACGTTGGATGGTTTTTAGATCGAGTGGCGTACTTTTTACGCCGTAGCGACTACTTAAGGGTTAAGGGACTCCTCAGAACACTGCTTGGTCAATGTGACACCCTTGCGAAGTTAATTAGACCGTTTTGTCCCTCACCCTACGTCTATAGTGAGAAGACTTCCGCAAGAAGAATAGAATAGAATAGAACAGTGCTTTATTGTCAAGAACAAAAATTCAGTGGACAAAGCAGGCTAAGTCTAACTTATCTATACTCTTTCAATTAATAATAATAAAAAAAATACTCTGCCAATATATGGGCCCCTAAGCTCACACTAGGTATTGTAGTTATAGTGTACGTGTGAGCTAATATAACTAAAAACTGAAATATATTTTATTCAACTCCAGACTAAATTACCTTTTGTTTGATACCACACAAGCCATGTTTTGACCCAAACTCAAATTTTTGAAATCTACCCCCACCCTTAAAAAAAACAAAAACTAAAATGTATTTTGTTAACCTCCGGACTCAATTACCTTTCGTTTGATATCACACACGCCATATTTTCACTTAAAACTCTAATTTTTAAAATATACCCCCACCCTTTTTTTTAAATAAATTAAAATGTATTTTGTTTAACTGCAGACTCAATTACCTTTCGTTTGATATCACACACGCCATATTTTCACATAAACTCTATTTTTTGAAATCTACCCCCACCCTTTTATTTGGTTTGTGTTCGGCGGATTTTGTTCATTTTTAAATGGGACCATCTCGACCCAAGACCCAGCCTAGGTACCAAATTTTATTAAAATCGGCCAAGCGGTTTTTCAGTTATGCGCGTTGGTCGTTACAGACAGACATACAGACAGACAGACAGACAGACAGACAGACATACAGACAGACAGACAGACAGACAGACAGACGGCGCAACAAAAAAGTTTCAAAATCATCTAAAACGCAAAGATATATAAAAATTTTTGAATTCGGAGTAACTTTTTTTTTCTCGAAAAAATTAGGATCACCATAGCTCACACTACTATAGTATAGTATATGTGTGAGCTAATATATATATATATATTAAAAGTTACACATCACAGGCATTCAGATGATAGTTATATAAAATAATAATAAAATAATAGTTACACACAACTACAACAGGCCACAAATTTTCTTTAAATATTAGAAAATAACAATAAAAACAAAGTCAAATAAATAAAAACAGATTAACATCTAAATTTGTCAAACTAGAACAGAATAAACCAGTGCTTTATTGTCAAGAACAAAAATTCCGTGGACAAAGCAGGCTAAGCCTAACTTATCTATACTCTTTAAAATAATAATAATAAAAAAAATATATATATTAAAAGTTACACATCACAGGCATTTAGATGATAGTTGTATAAAATAATAATAAAATAATAGTTACACACAACTACAACAGGCTACAAATTTTCTTTAAATATTAGAAAATAACAATAAAAACAAAGTCAAATAACTAAAAACAGATTAACATCTAAATTTGTCAAACTCAATAACACTAATACAATATATAAAACCATACATTATTGTAACCCATCCTCAAAAAATTCTGCTAGGTTGTAAAAGGATCTTTCTATTTCGAACGTTTTAATTTTCTTCTAAACAGCCTAATGAAGCACATCTAACATGTATTGGTAATATGATAAAAAATTTTTCTTCCCTCGTAAAATATAGATTTTTGTGCCAAAGCACTTTTTGGGATAGGAAGAGAAATATTGTTTTTAGCTCACACATATACTATACTATAGTAGTGTTAGCTCACACATATACTATACTATAGTAGTGTGAGCTATGGTGATCCTAATTTTTTCGAGAAAAAAAAGTTGCTCCGATTTCAAAAATTTTTATATATCTTTGCGTTTCAGATGATTTTGAAACTTTTTTGTTGCGCCATCTGTCTGTTTGTCTGTCTGTCTGTCTGTATGTCTGTCTGTAACGACCAACGCGCATAACTCAAAAACCGCTTGGCCGATTTGAATGAAATTTGGTACCTTGGCTGGGTCTTGGGTCGAGATGGTCCCATTTAAAACTGAACAAAATCCACCGAACACAAACCAAATAAAAGGGGGTAGATTTCAAAAATTAGACTTTATGTGAAAATATGGCGTGTGTGATATCAAACGAAAGGTAATTGAGTCTGGAGTGTAACAAAATACATTTTAACAGTGGCGTAGATGCGAAAAGACAGGATGACCTTTTTTTTTTTTTGGTCGCAAGTTTTTTTGAGTGCGCGCTAAGGCCTTGTCGGCGTTCCCCAAACAGGATGACCTGTTTTGTTTTTGTGGGTGCACGATTTGTGAGCGCGGCGCGGTTCCCCAAAGATGATGACCTGTTTTTTTTTTTTTTTTTTGCTCGCATGTTTTTTGAGAGCGCGCTTTGTCCCTGTCGGACCCCCCCAAGGCACGACGACAGTACTCAACAGGACCCAACAGTACTCGACAGTACACGACAGTACCCAACAGTACACCGACAGGACCCAACAGTACTCGACAATACACGACAGTACCCAACAGTACTCGACAGTACACGACAGTACTCAACAGGACCCAACAGTACACGTCAGGACCCAAGTCCTGTTGGACGCTGTACAAAATTTTAGGGTGCCGATGACCCCTCGGTGGGGGTAGATTTCAAAAATGTGAGTTCTAAGTCAAAACATGGCTTGTGTGGTATCAAACAAAAGGTAATTTAGTCTGGAGTTGAATTAAATATATTTCAGTTTTTAGTTATATTAGCTCACACGTACACTATAACTATAGTACCTAGTGTGAGCTTAGGGGCCCATATATTGGCAGAGTATTTTGTCTTGTTACTCGGTGTGTCTCTACCATAGGCCTGTTATTAAACTTTTTATACACAAGGCTTGACGTTTCAAGAATGTAGATAGAAGTAAGAGTCAGTATTTCAAGACTCTTAAAATAAGATCTGCAGGATTCCCTTTGGTGCACATTAACAATAAAACGGACTGCTTTTTTTTGTAAGCGTCATCTACCGAAATACGGGAGAAACTAATTAAACAAAAATCTTCCTGTAAGCAAAGGCGTCGGCTAACCGTTCATATGGGGGGAGTGAGTACAAAAAAATTATAACTTAAATAAATTCAACCGACTGCTACTGCGAATTTAATTATTATTGTGCAAGTATCTCTGTCGCCAACCTTATAGACTTATTGGAATAAAAGCTGACCTTATTTTAAAATCGGCCCTATTGTGACAGATTTATATATAAAAAGCAGCTGCTTTTTTTCAAAATTCGGCCTTTGTGTCAAAAAACCAGATTTATTAATGTCTGTTTTTATTAAATGAAAGTTGGCGACTTTATTTTTAAATTTGATATGTCAATTTTGAGAGGCCAGCTGTCAGTTTTCTTTGTAAATCTGTCAGAATAAAGCCGACTCTAAAATAAAGTCAGGTTTTATTCCAACAATAAGTGCGTATCCAACCACAACAAGACAGAAGAAGGGGCAAGTTACTAAATTACATGGCCTTCTTCACTAAAGGGCAAATTTATAATCTATTTGAATTAAATTTTCGGATTTTAAACAATCTGATAATAAAGGGAGCAGCTGAACCCCCTTGCCCCGCTGGAGAGGGAAAGGTACTATTAAAAGGGGCGCCACCAATTAAAAAAAATCTCCCTGTAAGCAAAGGCGTCGGCTAACCGTTCATATGAGGGGGAGTGAGCGCAAAAAAATTATAAACTTGATAAAAACTTAAATAAATTCAACCGACTACTACTGCGAATTTAATTATTGTGCAAGTATCTCATATCTTTGTCGCCGACCTTGTCTTCTATTCAAATGCGTATCCAGCCCAAGACAGAAGAAGGGGCAAGATTCTAATTTCCATGGCCTACATGTTCACTAAAGGGCAAATTTATAATCTATTTGAATATCATTTTCGGATTTTAAAAAATCTGATAAGTAAGGGGGCAGCTGAACCCCCTCGCACCCCCCCCCCTGTGGAGAGGGAAAGGTACTATTCGGCGAGGCTGACTTGGCGTCGGGTACAAATCGTCGCGAGAGATTCGACGCGGGTCGACTCGGCGCGAAATACCTGGCGTAGGTTTACTTTGTTAAAAAGTTCATTGTTTTCATGTGATGTTTAGAAATGTAAACTTAGTTAATTGATTTATATTATGATAGTAGATAATTACAACCTGAACTGTTTCAAAACCAACATACACCAACATTCCCGCGCACTTGCCGCTTCTCGAGCGTGATCGGGATCTCCTTGCGAGTGTGCATACCCGTAAAAAAAAACACGGTTAGGATACGTTGGCGACTCGGTTGGCGAACAATTGACAACAATTCTCTACGATTCCGGGAAAGAGAGGAAACATATATTAGGATGAGACCATCGCTTGTAAATTGGGAATTTCGGATAATTTCTTAAGAAAGTTGGGGGTTCTAAAAAGAACCGATTTTGTTGAGTTTTCCGCGCCGAGTCGGCCAGCGCCGAATAGTACTAGACCCCCCTCTGGAGACGCCCTTGCTTCTCTTGCTTTAATAGAAATTAAAGAAAAAAATAAAGAAAATTTGTAATCTTGAACTTGTAAACCAGCCTGATAAACCAGTTTATCTGAATAAACAAGACATAAATAAGAAATAAACAAGGAATAAATGATCCGGTTGTCTAGGATTTGCGGCATTCTGTAAAATTTAGTCACGCCCTTATGGTTCATTCACTAATGAACACCATCTTGCAAAAATAATTAATATCGTCGGTACCTTAGATTATTTTGTTGAACTAAATGAATAAATAAACGATTCTGGTATAAGTAAAGGTCAAAAGAGCACAAAATCCTAGAACACAAAAGTAAAAGTCCAAATAAGATGGATTTACCATGGATTTATCAACAATATAATGCTTTTAGTGGGTGGATACCAAAGCAAGAGCGCAACAAGGGGGAGGCTTAGGGGCCCGGACCCCTCCCAAGGCTAAAACTTAAAAAATAATTTTAAAGCTGTTTCTACCCACGAGTTGAATTTATTTTACATACGCTTTTTTTTTCTCCTACAGTTCTTAATTCTAGAACACTTTTTTCCAAATCCCATTGGCAGTCCGGCTATTATCAAAAATTTAATTTTTAAATTAAGCAGCAGAAAGCAACAAACTTGAATAAAGCTTTGAGAACAATAGTCAGTAGAAAACTGGCCGTTGCGATGACATTTTGCCAGTGTAAAACACTCTAGTGAAATAATCATTCAAAATAATTGCAGTATTCCGTTGCGGCATCGAACACTAAATACACTGAGAAAAAAGTTATAGGCATTTTGAACTATAAAAAGAGCATTGTGAAGCGCCCTCTAACGGCCACAGTGAAAAGGTATCCATATTTAGGTTTCGCATCCCAAAAAACCCCCGAGTACCAATTTTTAAAGTAATGCGTTGAGAAATGTTCATAAATTTTAAGATAATCGATTTTTAATGTTTAAATTTACCACCCCGTGTCTCTGAAATGGAGCAATTTCGGACTAAGGTAAGTTGCTTTAAATCAATGAACTTGTAAGTTCATTGCTTTAAATCGACTTATTTTGACCTCAGGAATATGTGCTAAGATTTTGTACAGACCTTTTAGAGACACCCTGTATAATATTGTTGTAAATATTGGTGTTCCCATATGGGCCCGTTAGGCGGTACCTCAGTTGAACTAATCTTTTTAGCTGTAGTTTTTGTTGCAGTAGAATTACCCTTCAGGAAGCAGTAGATATGGCTTACGACGACTAAAATGTTAATAAAATTTATATTAAGCTTCCAGAGAGCAACGTGCTTACTGACAAAGATTCAGTAGATGAGGATGAAGGTGGGTTAGTTGATAATCCAACTGCTAGGCAACTTACGGCTGAAGCAGAAATTGTTTATTCGACAAACACCAGATTAGGAACTGATTATAATAATATTGAGGAGCCAGAAGAACTGCCATATTTTTTAGAGTCAAGTGCTTGTACCACTATACATCCACTTTATATTCGCAGCTAAACCTGATACAACCAATTTGGTCATAGGAGATTTGTACGAGGCGCACCGTGAATTTCCAATAGGAAATTATTTAAAATACAGCACAATGAGCTGTGTTGAATTATTTGAATTATTTTTTTCCAATGAGGTGTTACATAATTAAATTACCGAAACTCAAAATTATGCTTCACAGAAAAACTGTCCTTACCCACAAATAACCACTGAAGAACTAAGAGCAAAAATAATGCAAGGACCTAAAACTATAAACAACAAGTGAAATTAAAGAAAGAAAAATAAGAAAAAAGTTTTCACTTCGGCCGGGACTCGAACCCGGGATCTCTTTCTCTCTAGGCAAACATTCTAAGCATTGAACTACCGAAGCCATACATGAATTTTCGGAAAACTGTCATCTATGCAGGCTGCGGTGTCTCAATACAAGAACGAGAAATTCTCAGGGTATTAACTCGACCAAGTCATCCAACTGATCTCTTTAATTCTTCTTTCCCACTGTCAAAGGTGTGATAACTCAAATTAGACGTAAAGAATCAACGTCTGAAAGCATGAGATCACCTTTTCGTGTGTTAAAATTTCTGATCGCAAATGGGCGATTGCCAATATAATTATCAAATACCAAATTGCAAATAATGCAAGGACCTCAAACTATAAAGAACAAGTGAAATTAAAGAAAGAAAATTTAACACACAATTAAAAGGGGCGCCCCCAATGAAAAAAAATCTCCCTGTAAGCAAAGGCGTTGGCTAACCGTTCATATGAGAGGGAGTGAGTGCAAAAAAATTATACACTTAATAAAAACCTAAATAAATTCAACCGACTACTACTGCGAATTTAATTATTGTGCAAGTATCTCATATCTCTGTCGCCGACCTTGTCTTCTATTTAAATGCGTATCCAGCCCAAGACAGAAGAAGGGGCAAGATTCTAATTTCTAAAGGGCAAATTTATAATCTATTTGAATATCATTTTCGGATTTTAAAAAATCTGATAAGTAAGGGGGCAGCTGAACCCCCTCGCACCTCCCCCCCCCTGTGGAGAGGGAAAGGTACTATTCGGCGAGGCTGACTTGGCGTCGGGTACAAATCGTCGCGAGAGATTCGACGCGGGTCGACTCGGCGCGAAATACCTGGCGTAGGTTTACTTTGTTAAAAAGTTCATTGTTTTCATGTGATGTTTAGAAATGTAAACTTAATAGTTAATTGATTTATATTATGTTAGTAGATATATTTTGTCAGACGACATTTAAAAAAAAAAACAAACTCTCTTGACCCGGTATCCTAAAGAATTTGAAACCTAACCGTTGTTTAATCATTGATCGCCAACGTATCCTAACCGTATCAGTGAAGACCCCTATTCTTCATTGACACAGCATCGCTGTGGAATGGACTCCCTGCGACAGGTTTCAGTTCTAAAAAAAACCGATTTTGTTGAGTTGGTCCGCGCCGAGTCGGTCAGCGCCGAATAGTACTAGACCCCCCCTGGAGACGCCCTTGCTTCTATTGCTTTGAATAGAAATTAAAGAAAAAAATAAAGAAAATTTGTAATCTTGAACTTGTAAACCAGCCTGATAAACCAGTTTATCTGAATAAACAAGAGATAAATAAGAAATAAACAAGGAATAAATGATCCGGTTGTCTAGGATTTGCGGCATTCTGTAAAATTTATTCACGCCCTTATGGACTAATTAACACCATCTTGCAAAAATAATTAATATCGTCGGTACCTTAGATTATTTTGTTGAAATAAATGAATAAATAAACGATTCTGGTATAAGTAAAGGTCAAAAGAGCACAAAATCCTAGAACACAAAAGTAAAAGTCCAAATAAGATGGATTTACCGTGGATTTATCAACAATATAATGCTTTTAGTGGGTGGATACCAAAGCATGAGCGCACCAAGGGGAGGCTTAGGGGCCTGGACCCCTCCCAAGGCTAAAACTTAAAAAATAATTTTAAAGCTGTTTCTACCCACGAGTTGAATTTATTTTACATACGCTTTTTTTCTCCTACAGTTCTTAATTCTAGAACACTTTTTTCCAAATCCCATTGGCAGTCCGGCTATTATCAAAAATTTAATTTTTAAATTAAGCAGCAGAAAGCAACAAACTTGAATAAAGCTTTGAGAACAATAGTCAGTAGAAAACTGGCCGTTGCGATGACATTTTGCCAGTGTAAAACACTCTAGTGAAATAATCATTCAAAATAATTTCAGTATTCCGTTGCGGCATCGAACACTAAATACGGAAGTATCTCGAAAACGACTAACAAGAGTACCTTTTTGGCTTAAAAAGATTCAGGAAAATATTTTCTTAACAAAAAAGTTAAAAGGTACACTGAGAAAAAAGGTATAGGCATTTTGAACTATAAAAAGAGCATTGTGAAGCGCCCTCTAACGGCCACAGTGAAAAGGTATCCATATTTAGGATTCGCATCCCAAAAAACCCCCGAGTACCAATTTTTAAAGTAATGCGTTGAGAAATGTTCATAAATTTTAAGATAATCGATTTTTAATGTTTAAATTTACCACCCCGTGTCTCTGAAATGGAGCAATTTCGGACTAAGGTAAGTTGCTTAAATCAATGAACTTGTAAGTTCATTGCTTTAAATCGACTTATTGTGACCTCAGGAATATGTGCTAAGATTTTGTACAGACCTTTTAGAGACACCCTGTATAATATTGTTGTAAATATTGGTGTTCCCATATGGGCCCGTTAGGCGGTACCTCAGTTGAACTAATCTTTATAGCTGTAGTTTTTGTTGTAGTAGAATTACCCTTCAGGAAGCATTAGATATGGCTTACGACGACTAAAATGTTAATAAAATGTATATTAAGCTTCCAGAGGGCAACGTGCTTACTGACAAAGATTCAGTAGATGAGGATGAAGGTGGGTTAGTTGATAATCCAACTGCTAGGCAACTTACGGCTGGAGCAGAAATCGTTTATTCGACACACACCAGATTAGGAACTGATTATAATAATATTGAGGAGCCAGAAGAACTGCCATATTTTTTAGAGTCAAGTGCTTCTACCACTATACATCCACTTTATATTCGCAGCTAAACCTGATACAACCAATTTGGTCATAGGAGATTTGTACGAGGTGCACCGTGAATTTCCAATAGGAAATTATTTAAAATACAGCACAATGAGCTGTGTTGAATTATTTGAATTATTTTTTTTCCAATAAGGTGTTACATAATTAAATTACCGAAACTCAAAATTATGCTTCACAGAAAAACTGCCCTTACCCACAAATAACCACTGAAGAACTAAGAGCAAAAATAATGCAAGGACCTAAAACTATAAACAACAAGTGAAATTAAAGAAAGAAAAATAAGAAAAAAGTTTTCACTTCGGCCGGGACTCGAACCCGGGATCTCTTGCTCTCTAGGCAAACATTCTAAGCATTGAACTACCGAAGCCATACATAAATTTTCGGAAAACTCTCATATATGCAGGCTGCGGTGTCTCAGGGTATTAACTCGACCAAGTCATCCAACTGATCTCTTTAATTCTTCTTTCCCACTGTCAAAGGTGTGATAACTCAAATTAGACCTAAAGAATCAACGTCTGAAAGCATGAGATCACCTTTTCGTGTGTTAAAATTTCTGATCGCAAATGGGCGATTGCCAATATAATTATCAAATACCAAATTGCAAATAATGCAAGGACCTAATACTATAAACAACAAGTGAAATTAAAGAAAGAAAAATTAGAAAAAAGTTTTCGCTTCGGCCGGGGCTCGAACCCGGGATCCCTTGCTCTCTAGGCAAACATTCTAAGCATTGAACTACTGAAGCCATACATAAATTTTCGGAAAACTCTCATCTATGCAGGCTGCGGTGTCTCAATACAAGAACGAGAAATTCTCAGGGTATTAACTCGACCAAGTCATCCAACTGATCTCTTTAATTCTTCTTTCCCACTGTCAAAGGTGTGATAACTCAAATTAGACGTAAAGAATCAACGTCTGAAAGCATGAGATCACCTTTTCGTGTGTTAAAATTTCTGATCGCAAATGGGCGATTGCCAATATAATTATCAAATACCAAATTGCAAATAATGCAAGGACCTAAAACTATAAACAACAAGTGAAATTAAAGAAAGAAAAATAAGAAAAAAGTTTTCACTTCGGCCGGGACTCGAACCCGGGATCTCTTGCTCTCTAGGCAAACATTCTAAGCATTGAACTACCGAAGCCATACATAAATTTTCGGAAAACTCTCATCTATGCAGGCTGCGGTGTCTCAATACAAGAACGAGAAATTCTCAGGGTATTAACTCGACCAAGTCATCCAACTGATCTCTTTAATTCTTCTTTCCCACTGTCAAAGGTGTGATAACTCAAATTAGACGTAAAGAATCAACGTCTGAAAGCATGAAATCACCTTTTCGTGTGTTAAAATTTCTGATCGCAAATGGGCGATTGCCAATATAATTATCAAATACCAAATTGCAAATAATGCAAGGACCTAAAACTATAAACAACAAGTGAAATTAAAGAAGGAAAAATTAGAAAAAAGTTTTCGCTTCGGCCGGGACTCGAACCCGGTATCTCTTGCTCTCTAGGCAAACATTCTAAGCATTGAACTACCGAAGCCATACATAAATTTTCGGAAAACTGTCATCTATGCAGGCTGCGGTGTCTCTATACAAGAACGAGAAATTCTCAGGGTATTAACTCCACCAAGTCATCCAACTGATCTCTTTAATTCTTCTTTCCCACTGTCAAAGGTGTGATAACTCAAATTAGACGTAAAGAATCAACGTCTGAAAGCATGAGATCACCTTTTCGTGTGTTAAAATTTCTGATCGCAAATGGGCGATTGCCAATATAATTATTAAATACCAAATTGCAAATAATGCAAGGACCTAAAACTATAAACAACAAGTGAAATTAAAGAAAGAAAAATTAGAAAAAAGTTTTCGCTTCGGCCGGGACTCGAACCCGGGATCCCTTGCTCTCTAGGCAAACATTCTAAGCATTGAACTACCGAAGCCATACATAAATTTTCGGAAAACTGTCATCTTTGCAGGCTGCGGTGTCTCAATACAAGAACGAGAAATTCTCAGGGTATTAACTCGACCAAGTCATCCAACTGATCTCTTTAATTCTTCTTTCCCACTGTCAAAGGTGTGATAACTCAAATTAGACGTAAAGAATCAACGTCTGAAAGCATGAGATCACCTTTTCGTGTGTTAAAATTTCTGATCGCAAATGGGCGATTGCCAATATAATTATCAAATACTAAATTGCAAATAATGCAAGGACCTAAAACTATAAACAACAAGTGAAATTAAAGAAAGAAAAATTAGAAAAAAGTTTTCGCTTCGGCCGGGACTCGAACCCGGGATCCCTTGCTCTCTAGGCAAACATTCTAAGCATTGAACTACCGAAGCCATACATACATTTTCGGAAAACTCTCATCTATGCAGGCTGCGGTGTCTCAATACAAGAACGAGAAATTCTCAGGGTATTAACTCGACTTAGTCATCCAACTGATCTCTTTAATTCTTCTTTCCCACTGTCAAAGGTGTGATAACTCAAATTAGACGTAAAGAATCAACGTCTGAAAGCATGAGATCACCTATTAGTTAACTAAGAAAAATACTCTGCCAATCTATGGACACCTAAGCTCACACTGGGTACAAGCGGTTTTTGAGTTATGCGGGTTGGTCGTTACAGACAGACATACAGACGGCGCAACAAAAAAGTTTCACAATCATGTGAAACGCAAAGATATATAAAAATTTTTGAAATCGGAGCAACTTTTTTTTCTCGAAAAAATTAGTATCACCATAGCTCACACTACTATAGTATAGTAGTAGTGTGAGCTAAAATTAGTTAAGTTGACTAAATATGTTAAATAAACATATCGTATATATTAAAATTTCGCAAAATTTCTTGATTTTTTTCTCTCGGCTTTAATAGGTTAGGATAGGATTCTAAATTTCAGGCCTTCCAATTAATCTCGAACAATTCGTCCCTGAAAAGGCAAAGGGGCGAATGAGACATTTTTTTCGTATTGGAGGTATGTCCACCATGTGATAAGATTTATTGATATCTATCAGGGCCTTATACAACTCAATGGTATCTATGAACTGACAAAGAGGTGAACGTTCATCTATAGCCGTTTCAAGTATACAGCAATATCGTCTACAGGCGAAAGCGACATTATTTATATTATAGGATTAGCCAAAGGGACGAACATCCACAAAATGAAGTTTCACCTATCTTGTCGCTTTCGCCCCTTTACTTTTTCAGCGATGAATTAATAGGACAAGACATTATTCACAAAGCAGAAGATAGAAAAGGTTAATGTCCAGTGAATGCCAATAAATTAATTAAAATAATCTGAAGAACTGAACAGATGACGATTCGTTCCAATTAACCAGAGTGTGAAAATTTAATGACTTGTGCATTTTATTTCCTTTTTCAGTGCCTATAAACAGTGTGCCGTATTTAAGATAAATAATACTACCTTGTGTTTTTGCTATTTGAAGGAGCCGGTGTTCCCACTAAACATAAAAACATTTTAATAATGTCAAAATAATGTTTAATTTAAAAACATAACGTTAGGTTGGATGTTAGTTCTAACGTCATCGTCATATTCATAGTGAAAAAAAAGCTTAATAACCCGTTTTCTGACGTTAGAAAAATAATCTTATGTTTTTATAACGTTTTTTTAAAGTGTTTTTCGAACGTTGAAAAATATTGATTTTTAACAGTGGATAAGAAATGTTTTTCTAACATTGCAAAATAAATGTTTTTTAGCAATGAAAAAATAATTTTTTTCAAATATCTCTAAAGATAAAGTAACGTAAATAAAATTCTTCTATTTTTGAAACGCAGGGCAGCAACAGTCTGTTGAGGTTTTCGTGAACTCGACACTCAGTAATGGAAATTCGGATCCGTAACTTCTGAAAATAAAATTTAAAATTCTATGTAAACAATAATTTTGTAGTAAGTGCCTCGCTACGAGGCCAAACAATTCATGCTCAAGTGAATACAAGGCAAACAATTTCAAGGCCCGTATTCACTTCAGCATGAATGCAAACGAAGCATTCGTCTGGTCCCACTGCGAGGCTTGCGAATTCTGCTTCAAATGAATACGCGGCTTAAGGTCCGTCGGCTAATCGTCCGCGGTGAATTGGCGCATTCCCTGTCTGTTTACCTATCAAATCAAATCAAAATTAGCTTTATTAGTCAGAATACAATAGTATACATTGACAAAGCCTAAATTACAAATATCCAACTAAAAGCGTTAAAACTATGGAAATATATTAATCCCTATCAAAATAACAATAATAGAAAAACTAAATAAAGTTTAAAAACAAATTTAACCAACACTTGGTGTACTTTTAATTGCTAACGCCATAATTGCATTATAACGTTAGATATGCGATATTCCATACAAAACAATTTTTTTACTTTTGTTTACTTTTCTTACCTAATTTTGTGATGCTTAATTTAAATCACTGCATACAAATTTGTTGTTCTTTAACTATACCATCTTTTCCACACAACTGGTGTATATTCCTATCCAAATATGTATTCACTATCATTTACTAATAACTGTGCTTTTAATTTACCATGTTTGTTTCTACAAAAGGTAAATATTTTAACGAAAATTGCACAAACCGTGTCTGCTACCGACTCGTCTGAACTCGCAGCGAAACGCAACTAAAAATGGCGATGGCCCCTTCTGGTAGTGTCACTGCATCCTGGAAGCCTACGTCTTCGTGATGCAGTGACCCTAAGTGGAACTATGCGGCAACGCCCTCTATAGTATCATTTTTTTAATGTTTAAAAAACAAAACATTTATTAGCTTCATATATCTTAAATTCAACGTTAGAAATGAGATCTAGGAAAAACATTATAAAAATAACCATGTATTGATGGTATTATTTTCAATGTTAATAAAATTATCGTTTTTTAAATATTGGTTTCTTAACGTTATTAAGAAATATATTTTTGGTAATGCTTTTACATGAAATATTCGTTAGGATTTTCTACATGTTTTTTTAATGTCAAAAGTTGACTTAATTTTAACACAAATTTGTGCTAGAAATTTTTTTTTTCAACATTTATTTAAATTTTTTTACAATTTTGTGCTTAGTGGGTTTGCTTTTTATATCTCGTAAAGACCTGAACATTTCGAGGAACATTGAGCCGAGCATCGAGCTGAACAGCGAACTAAACACTGGTTTGGACGGGGCTACGAGCGCCCTCGCGAATAATTCTGCGAGCGATTTGCGGAACTAGTATTTTGTTCACCGTTCTGCTCGTTACTCGGCTCAATGTTCGTCAAAATGTTTAGGTCTGTACGAAGCTTGAAGCTTTTGTACAGACCTAAAAAAATTGAGCCGAGCTGCGAACAAAACCGCGAATGGGTTTTTTTGATTTCGACAAGCAGGACTTTGAACAAACCGTTTATGCTGTTTCCACAAATGCTATCGTATTTTTTTCTAATGTCCCGTCCAAACCTAGAAACCAATTATCTTTGATCACTGGGAAAAAACCGACAAGCGAACCATTCGCCGAATGGCTAGGATTCGCAGAACTGTTTGGGGGCCTGCTCGTGGCCCCGTCCAAACTAATGTTCGGTTCGACGCTCGGCTCGTTGCGCGGCCCAATGCTTGTCGAAATGTTCAGGTGTGTACGAGGCTTGATACTGATATTTATTTAATAGTTTTTGGGACAGCATTTTACCTTTTTTTTTGCTGGCCTATGCTATTTAGCTAATTATGGTAAACAGCTGATAACTGCCAAAAAGTTACCTCAAAAGTTGTGCAATGAACTCAAGTACATCTTAAATATATCTGTACTGCTAAAACAAGCTTTTTTTCGCAATTGGGCAACCCAAGGTTTAAAACATATTTTTTTATAAAATTTTTAAAAGGTATGCAACATCCAAAAGTTCTTAAACTGTGCGAATTTAGATGGAATGGGGCGCAGCCAGGAATATGTGGTGTGGGGAGGCGATACACCATGATGTATTTTATGCTATTTAATTTTTTTATTCGTTGTATATGTGAAAAATAGAAAAAAATAGGAATAAACATTTTTCTATTTTGTATATTAGCGGAAATACTACACTGTACGTACACTCGGGTTCAAAAATATTATCGCAATAAATTAAAGCTAACTTGACAACAATGCATCTCTTATTGAACAAAATTAGGTAGCAAGGAACTCATTTCCTTCCTTGCCAGATTTTCAAATTATCCCAGCACTATTTTTTTCTTAAACTAAAAAAAAATGACTATGACTGTCCTCGACTTTACTTCTTTAATATACGGTTGGTTGCCACGCCTACTTCTTAAAACACCACATCAATCATTCATTAAAATTCGAACATATGAAACATTTACCCACATACTTATAGGTACCCACATACATGGGTACTGTCATAAATGTAGATTCTTTTTATTTTCGGTCAATAACTTTCTTTTTGTTGCCCTCTGGTCATCTTAAAAATAATTGGTGAATGGTTTCGATTGATTTAATTTATGAATAACTAATAAAATTCAATTTTGCCTGGCCCTGTGTTTTCAGTACTTTTTTGATCCTATTTAAACTTAATACCTACAGAAAAGGAATGAATGGATAAGAATTAAAACAAAAGTAAGGGATGTCAAAGGAGCAAAATTAAAATGACGATCGATGGAACAACTGTATTGGAAACTGGAGACATTGAGAAAATAAAAGAAGTGGAAGACCCCAAATGAGATGGGCGGACGATTTGAAGAAAGATGCGGGGAATAGATGGATGAACACGTTTGCGGACCTATGTTTATATAAACTTTTTGTCTTAAAATCACCTAAGAAATTTAACACCAAAATTATGTGTTCCACTTGGTGTCAGTCATCTCATTCAAAAATGCTATAAAACTGAATGAGATGAACAGAAACATCTGTAAATGGCTTTTGTTTTTTGACAAAGTCATAAAGTTTAATACAATCTCCGGACATTATTTTTCCCTTTCTAGCCCGCGCAGCAATGGCTAGAGAAGGAACTCTTTTTGACGAAATTTTTTTTTCAGATAACCCCGAAAATGTGTTATTTGGGTGTATTTTGATCTATCTTAGCAATATCGTCGTGAAGTCTATCTGTGAGTGTGCGTATTTGTGTGTGTGTATGTATATCTGCCCGTAACACAATAGCTCCTAAAACGCTGACAATTAAAATTTTCTAAAAATGCTTAACTTTTTAATGGAGAATCGCATCAATATGGGGTTTTCGGGATGTAGTAGATTACATTTTGCTCAATAATTTGTGTTATAACCAAAAACTTCGTAGGAGCTTTAGTTTCTAAGATATTTGTAAAAAAACTATTGCTGTTGAAGTGTGCTAATAGGCTAGCTAGGAAGGTGTCAGATCCGTCATGGATCCATTTATTTAAAATAGAGACACATACAAATGCCAAATCAAACTTTCGCTTGTAAGTAAATTTATTTTTATTTAGATCGCTATAGCTTGAAGGTAATTCCGACCATTATACCACCGAATATCAACTAGACTAGAACATTTACAGTCGGCATGCGGTATAGGGTATTTGACAAATTTTAGAAAAGAGTTTAAAATGATACATAGATCCCTAATTTTCAACGCAAAATTATTAAAATAGTATATTTTATCATAACTATATTTAAAATCAAGTTTTCTAATTTCCGATTTGAATTTGCCGTTAAAACGCTCATTTCTAGCATGGAGTTTCAATGACGTCACAGCGCAATAAACTCGCGGACAGATACATGGCATTCAAGTGTTTATTTGGTCTGTGTTTTTCCTGTTTTTTATATAAAAAATGTCCTATAAGTGGTGTGTAGTGCCTCAATGTTTGAATACTAGCATAAAACCCCTGAAAAACTATTTAATCATGTGCCTACAGCAGTAAAAGAACGGAAAAAGTGGCTAGAACTTGCTCGAAGGGACCCAAGGGCCTTATCTAAACAACTTTACATTTGTGAAGATCACTTTGATGTGAGTATAACTAAATTGTTTCTATTAATTTTTCTCACGTTGTCGATAATATTATATAACTATTTCGTAAATGACGATGATATTTTTGAGGTTATGTTTATTATAAGGGTAAACAACTATAATAGGCAGAAAGGTGTACAAATTTTTAGGCGGTGCTAGGCAGTTATTAGGCAGGACTAGGGAGTACCTCTAAATGCAGTATTAGGCAGTGCACATGCAGGCTAAATGTAGGACTGAGCAGTGCATAAGCAAGACTAGGCAGTGCATATTTGTTATGAAGGGTCATCAGAATTCTTTGAAACAAAATGTATTTAGAAAATTTTGTTTTAAAAAAGCAATTTTTGATTGTTTCCTAATGCTTACAATAATAATGATTGGGTATTTAATTGAATCTATTGTAAGTGGCATATTAAACAAAAAAGCAAAACATATAACCTAACCTCAAAATCTAAATGAGTAAAAGTAGGCGAAGAATATCGTAAAAAAACTTTCAGTTATATACAAAACAACTCGTCGAATACTTACATCAACATTTTAAAGTTTCTAAATTCCGCAGAACAAAAATCACTGTTGTTGGCAAAGAAGCCTGCCACCATAAAGTAATTCAGCATTGGCAAGTTGGAGCTATCGGCTTTGGAAAATCCGTTTTCCATTGAAAATGTTTTTATAAGCAAAACACAAAATAAAATCTAATTTAGGACGATAATTCGCACTGTAAACCAAAGCAAACATTACCATCCATAAGAAAATGACACAGAAAATAAGTTCGTTCGAGGCGTTTACTGTTTTGTGACGTCACTCGCAGCTGATTGGTAGAACGCCTGTTTTGAATCACGTGGCAAATTGTTTTAGTTCAATGAATTTATTTAATTAAAAGAACTATGAATTTGAGAAAAAATTAAACAAAAAGGTTTCTTTTTAGCATTCCCAAGACCTAAAGAGATATCTAAAAATAAATATATATTTATTTTTTACTACTGTCAAACACCCTATTGGCCCATCGCATTCCCAGGCTCTTTTTTGCTTCCCTAGTAACCTAGGGACACTATGAGATTCGATTGCTGTATTTTCTAGAAAATTTGTTATTGATATTTTATGTTAAAAATTATTTTGTGCAGCCATATTCGAAAAATCAAGGTAACTTTTTTCAATTTCTGGATTTCGATGAGATCGCGTCTCTCTTGAGAGGGTCTCTACCAAGCTTCCCTAATAATTGATTTATTGAATACTAACTAGAAATTAATACCCGGTATGTATGTGTTTATATTTGTATTCAAACGAGGATGCGTAGGCCGGCTACCGCCGGCGCCGCGCTTAACAGGACGCAAATTCTGTGCACCCTAGATTTTATGTCGCATTGTAATTACGAAATATAGAAAGCGAGGACGACATGTCCCTATAGAATTTTACAGTACACAGAATCTGGGCCGTACTTCAATTTGTGCTCTTGTGAATCAATTGCGGCGATCGATACCGCCCGCATCCCTTTGATGCGATCCACGTCAACGGTTACCGTTGGCTGTTAAAGCTAGCGTATATGTACCTTAAATTAAACACTGCCTAATTATTATTTGTTCAATTTTCATTTTGATTTTGGATAAAAATATTCCTATTATAAACGTGCAAAGCTTTTAACAAACCTGAAAAAGGCTTGTTAATTGTGTAAATCACTTTATATTAGGATTGGGAGAAATTGCATGCACGGAATTATCTCCAGTTCCCCTACAACTGCCGCAAAAGATTTAAAAAATATTTTTTAACTAAATAAGGGATGGGTTTGGCATCACTTACCAATTGAATAACTGCTTAAAATTCCAATTTTTTTTTTCAAATTTTGAACACAAAAAACGAATTATTCAAATATAGGCACTAAATATATCAAAACGAAGAAGAACAAAACTGTAACTTTTATGCAAAAACCCAACCGAACTTCCGGTCTATGGTTTCACAAAACTACCGACTTTTTACCGAGTCCCTTCTGACCTTTTTCACATAAAACCACTCAGACCCAAATATCTACTTTGTCAACTTATGGTTCACAGGTGTCAGTTGTTTCAGTTCATTTTTAACCCAACTGTTTTAAAAACTGTTTTAAACTCGCGCACACACACACACATATACACATAAAAGATATAAAATGTCAGCGTCCGGAAGAATGGTCCAGCGAGTAAGAGTTTCCGTCTTTGTTTTACTTATGATTAAAAAGCATGCGATTTGTTCTTCAGCAAACGGCATTCAACAGTTTACTTGGGTGGATTCGTTTGCGAGTTGAATTGGTTTGGATGAGTTTGGGAGGGCGATTTTTGACGTTAAGGGGCGGCGACGGGTACACAGTATATGATGGCAAAGATTTTTCGGCATATTTTTCTCCCTCCTTCCATATTACAACTTGTCATGAAAGCCCCCTAAATATGGTGTCACAAAAATTTAACTCCTTCTCCCACAGCCAATTTTGTTTTAAATCAATTTTTTCTACGGTGATGTAAAAACAAGTATTGATGAGACCTAATTTAGATACAGGTGTAGAGGTTCGAGGGTTTAGGACTAGCGTATTTAAATTTCGGTAACGTTTTGACTTTTTAAGTCTCCTTTAGAGCTACAAAAAAAAGTTCTTACTATAACTTGATAACTTTGTTTTCTTTGGCATACAAAATAATGTCATATACATAACAAAAATTATTGTTGCTCTAAGAGAGAAAAAAATAAATTAGGGTCAACTGGTGTAGAAGTGAGACACCCAAAATCCCGTTGAAAAATAACATACTTAAAAAAAATAGTAATAATTGAATTGATAGATTTTCTGTTATAAACTGATAGCAGCAGTTGTAAGGACCTCATAGCTACAATTTCTTTTATTTTTTTATAAAAATAGGCTCATAATTAAAATTACAAATTCCATAGCTTTATTTGTAGTACAAAACAAAAATTTGTACTTAAAAACGTTACCGAAACTTTTCTCGTGTGTGTTCGTAGATCGGTTTTCCTATAAATAAATAATTTTGTACTTATTTGTTATATTTAAGTAAAAAAAAACAAATGTCTTATTTTTTGTTTAGACAGCGGCGATCCGACTGTTTATACGTGCATTTTATCACTGTCTCATATTTCGCCATTTTTTAAGGAGACACAATTTTAATTTTTTTGATTATCTGATTATCGCCTATATCCTAAAAAAATAATTCAAGTCCTACAGGGGAGCCTAAATTTTAAAAGTATAAAAGTTTTAAAAAGTGTTTAATTTTTCCACCACTTGATCTATCTATTCCGCACTGTAAAAAAATTTAAAGGCCGCACAAATTTTAACGCTCTGTAGCTCGGCAACGAAAATTTTTTCCAAAATTGTCAAGAGATAAAAACTGTTTAAAAGATGGAAAAATTACCGCTATGTTTAGGAAACACCCTGTAGATGTGAGTGATATATGCTCGTGCGACCTCTCAGCAAGGCAGGCGAATTCTGTATCCAATGAATATGCGCCTTAAGAGTCTTGGGCGGTAGGTATTTAATTGTTAATTTCAAAACAACAACAAAAGTTTATATTTGTTTTTCCTATCTCTTTTTGCCGGCTATATTAAATTATTTAAATTAAATAGATTTTATTGCCCAACAGTTATAACAATTACAGGACAAAATGTTAAAATAATATTATCATTGTAATTAAGTATAGAAAAAGTAGTAATATTCAAAGAAAAGGAAAAATAGTAACACAAGAATGGGAAAAAACTTCAATCTAAAAATATCTATTGCCTTACCACAGCCCCCTTATAATTATTATTAACTTGAGAGAGGCTGTGCTATTGCAAATTTTATCTGAGATACTGTTGTATTGTATATCATAATATTCACTTTTTTTTCATATTTTCTTTATTTTTTTTTACATAAAACAAGGTATAATTAATGTATAACAATTGATAAAATTAATAATAAAATCAAAGAAATAAATAAAATTGTAAAACTAAAAAAAAAAACAAAAAAAGGAAACATCAACAATAAAAAATTTCCTCTAAACCAGTATCGTCTGGGATTGTTTCTAGAATTGAATCTGCGTTGCCGCGTTGAATTGCAAGACCTATTTGTTGTTTAATGAAGCAATTTGCATTTTTATTGTTTATTAATTTTGATAATTTTTGAACAAAAGATTTAGCTTCTTCACCCCAGGGCCCCAATGTTTCGACACTAAAGGGTACGAAAATGTACCCTTTGGCTTCCAGCTCTGCGTATTTTTTTTGCTTTTGTTTTTCTCCATTACGGGCAGCTTCTCCTGATTTTATTGATGTTTTGTCAAGATAAGAAAATGCAAAAGTATCTCTGCAAGTGGCGTCCCAAATTAGGGATTTTCCTCTGCACCAGGGAAACAAAGACAAACCATCTACTCGCATTCCATCTCCCCTGAAGATACCAGGAGGTTCAAGCACTGAGGGTATTCCTGCAGATACAAGAGCCCTCCTGATAATATTGTTGAGCAATCCGTGGCGAGATAAACGACCACACTTTTGTAGCAGCTTAGGGCGTGGTGCCCATAAATGTCTACGGTTTTGCCGCAAGTGTAGTCGTGTATCTCGCACAAAGGTTGGCCCAAACGTAACAAAATGGAAATACGAAAAGTGGAATCATCCAAAAGGTTCCCTAGAGCAGGCGAAGGTAGAGCCTGTAACCAGGCGTTGCTCTCCGGTTCTTGCGGAGCTAGAAGCCTAGCATGATGTTTGGGATCACTGGATGAATTAAAAATTGTATCAAATTTAGTACGACAAATTATATTATCAAAATCTTTTTGACGATAGACATTATTGATATTAGAAAAAGAAGTCAAAAAATCAAAAGCTTCTTTGAAATCACAGTCAGGATAACTTAAAATTTCAGGTGATAATATAGTTTTAAGAAGATTTGAAGCATCATTAACTGATCCAAGGAATGCAGAAAAACAAAGACTAGAGCATCACGAATGCCGAGGCCTCCCATTTTTATGGGAATGTTACATTGAGACCAAGCAGTGTTACCTATATGGCAGTTGGTAATATTTTCCAAAGTTATTTTTAAATTTTTATCAAAATCTGATAAAAGATTTTGGACTTTCCAGCAAGGAGCACAGCGAAGTAAATAACTTATACGAGGTACTGCAAAAGAATGTTTTAGAAGATAATAGGCAGAGTGTGAATCAATTAAAGATAGTTTTTTTGATAATTTATTAAAAATATTAATTTTCTTTTGTAAACAGTCAAAAGTAGATTGATTAGAAAAAGGGCTTCCTAAAAGTGTTAGGTCATCTTTATCTATTTGTAATATTGACGGAAGCTCAGGATTTTGTATTACAAAATTATTAATTCTAAAATCTTTAGAAAGAGAAGATAACTCACATTTTTTCAAATTTACTTGTAGGCCAGCAGAAGAACATTCTTTAAGAATGATTGGTTGAATTGATAAGCAAAATAAAAGTGGACCTATAGGGTCTCCTTGTTGCACTCCTCGCTGAGAAAAAATTAGCTCCTTATTACATGATAAAAATGATTTATCCCTGTAACAAGAAGAAATGAAATTATAAAATTGGGTAATAGTCTCTTTTACTTTAAGTAGCATATCGCCTCTATTAATCATATTGAATGCATTGAAAAAATCAACTTTTAACAATATTTTTGGGCTATTATGAGGAAAAGACATAAATTTTCGAACTGCATGGACGGTGGCTTCACAGCCGGATTTGGTAGCAAAACCCAATTGATGAGGACGAACATAGTTGCCGAGTTGTGAGTAAACCTTAGAGCAAATATATTTTGCAGCAAGCCTGCGAAAAAACATACCAACTGCGATAGGGCGTATACCGCCATCTTTTTTGTTTAATGCACATAGTGATGCTCCAAAAATATTGGACGGATTGAATTTGGAAGGGAATCAGTTAAAACAAAATCAATAAAAGAGCAAATTGTTTCAATAAGATTATGCGATGTGTTACCTAGTTCCTCTTGAATTAAGTCTTTCAAATGTTGCGGACGAAGGGCGTCTAAACCACCAGACGATACTGGTCTAAAGGAATTAATCAAATTTTTTATTTCGGAATTGGAAATATTATTATTATGAAAAAAAATTTGATCAGGTGGATCCGGAAAAACTTCATTCAGTGGAGCAGATGGATGTTTTTCTTTCAGTTTTTCCAATGTAGTTGAATTATTGTTTGCTAATGTATCTTCTGAACAAAGTAGTCCATTTGACATCGTTTTCAGAAAGTTTACTTTTAATTTTATTTTTTAAATGGTCGACATTAGATTTTTTCATTTTTGGTTTTGACTGCGAAGGTTTATAAAAATCTTGAAGAATTACTGGGACAGCAGATCTAAGTTGTGCTAAATATTCGTTTATTCCTTCTTTACTTAAAATATAATCGTCAGTCATTTCTTCTGAAATATGTTTATTTGATTTATGTTGTTTCAAATCTTTTTCACCTTGAAAAAGCTTTCCGCAGAACATTCAATTTTATTTATACATTTTGAAGAATTAGGGGATTTGATTCTGTCTCCAAGAGGCGAAGAGCTAATTTGGGACTTATGATTGTCAATATCTGTTATGTTACTTAATAAGAAATTTAAATTTAGAACGCCAAAATCCTTATGGACTTTTGACTTGTGTATATTAAGGCCATTTTTGGTTTTAAAAGATTTGCTACATAAACGGCATTGATTGGGCTGGTCAGAAATTAAAGGTATGGTGTCGTTTAAGGTTAAGAGAAGTAGTAAGTTAAAATGTCCACTATCAAGATTACCTGAAAAATTTAGGTAAATGCTTTCGGGGTGGTTACTGCGGCTGACAACTTGAGGTTGTTCTGTAAATGTTACGATTTCATCAAAAGATCTTGCAGGTGAAAAATAAAAATGAAAATTTAATTTATAAATATCTGATAAAGCAAGACATTCAAAAGCTGTTGCGTAAGTACCATTTTTTGCCATATCTGAGATATAATCTTCCTTTGAAGTGCTCTTGTTTTCATCTTGTAAAAAATTTTGAAAAATATTCCAATGATTTGAAATATAGTCAACAGCTTCTCTTCTAATTTGGGGAAAAGAATCTTCAACTCCGAATAAAAAACAACTAACTGATCGGAACAGGCAATGTCCGTATCCAAGAACACATTTTCTTTTGAATTTTACCATACAAAAATTTCAAATTTCGAGATTCAGTATATAAATCGGTGATTTTTTTATAAAAATTATTTTTATTAAGTAGCATTGGGATTTGTGAACCTTGGAACTCGAATAAGAATTTAATGTAATAGTTTAAAGCTTGCCATTTACCATAAGGTCACTATATCACAAAGTAGGAACTTCGTTATATAGTGACCTTAATTGGCCAAAACATGTAATACTTCCCACCACATGCTTTGACCAATGGCAAGCATTAAATAAGCTCCTAGCCGTCACGTGCTATGCGAAAAGACCTCCATTGCACAAGCTCTCCTACGATCCGACCGAGAAATGTTCAGTCGGTACAGCGCAGGAGAACAGATTTCACTTCAAACGCGTAAAATTTAGTAACTTTCAAGAGCTGGAGACTATGCCATTGGGCGAGACAAGTCATTTCGCACAACACGCGACCGTTCGGAGTTTGCTATTGGTTAGAGTGTGTGATGTGGATGGTCACATCGTTCAAGACCCAGAATAGCTACCCGGGGGTCTATTGAAACCTTTATTAAATAGTTTTAAAAGCAATATTATGTGGTCAACTCTGTCAAAGGCTTTTAAAATATCTGTAGAAATAACATCAACTTGAGTCTTTTTATCCAGTGATTTAGATATGTATTGAGTAATTTCCATTAAATTAGAAACTGTTGTTCGTCGCTCAATAAAACCATGCTGGAAAGTTGAAATTAAAGGTCTATTTTAAAGGGAAAATTTGAGAGACAACAGTTTTTTAAAAAGCCTTGGCAAAATTACACATGATAAATATTGGTCTATAGTTATGTACATCACTGGGATCACCACTCTTAAAAACAGGACAAACTCGTGCTATTTTCCAACACTGAGGAAATTCTGACTTATCAATCGAGTTAAAAATTTTCTTCAAGGGAAAAGCAAGAACATAAGTACAATCCCTAACAACGAAACTTGGAATGTTATCGTCTCCTGCAGTAAATTTATTTCGTTTTCAAGTTTCTTTAAATTATTTACGACTTCAGCTTCAGTTACATTTTTCACATCTTAATTTATGTATTATTTCTATAGATTTCTGAAGTAAATTTTCAAAAATAATTCTAACTTTTAAACATATTGATTTTAATGAATAGCTGCAGGAAGTTATTGCTTAGAATTAAAAAAGAAGTAAAATATATTTTAACTTTTGCGAACTTGTGTGTTCTCCGAAATAGCCCTCCAAAACTCACGCAGATTGAGACCACTTGACTAAAGTGAACACGTGTTGTGTCTTTTTCTAGTTAATGATTTTAAGTGCACGATGTGGTTCTTGATGGTCGTGGAATGTGGTGTACTCGCAACCATATTGAAGTACCATTTTGAGCCATTTGATGGAAATGTTGGGAAGAAAAACCAGCTCATCGATCAGTTTTTAATTATTATGAACTTAAAAATGTTGTTTGGAACTTTTTAGCTCTATTACGATACTGCGGCGTCGGCGTCGTACAACGAGATCGTACGACATCATTGAACGATTTGATTGAAAGTAATACAGTGTTTCAGGTCCTAATAGAATCTGCCAGTGTCGCCATTTGAAGATTCAACTAGAGAGCGCGCGCTTTTACCAAAGACCTACTTTGACCACGGATCACCCAAAGGTACCCCCCCCCTGGGTGCGCCCATGATACAATTGCAATTGCATGCAAGATTAGTGTCCCTGAATGACATATACAGGGTTCGTCAACGATCGTTTGGCCATTGAAAATATATGAATTGAAGTAAGATCGCTATTTAAATAAATGGCACTAAGAGAGATAAATAGATTAGCGCTGTTGTCAAGTTAGCAATTCAAGAAAATGGTTTTCTTTTCGCGATCTAATGACGTTACTCTTACCGGCTGAGTGGGCTCAACAGGGAGGACGGTTTGAGCACGGATCACCTAGGTGATCCGTGGTTTGAGCATCTAATAAATAAAAAGTAGAGCTTAAACCACAAAGTGTGCTTAAACTGTACTGAAACCTGCTTCGTAGGGTTTACTGGTGTTTCATTTTTGAAATGCCGGATTTGAGACTGGACCGGAAGAGTAATAATAGTCGGACGGTTATTAATTTAAGAAAAAACCCCTTGATTTTTAATTGCTGTATCGCCATCTCTTAGATATCATTGGAACTGTATGATTAATAATCAATACTGCGAATCCGTAATAATCAATACTGCGAATCCGTAAAATGTTACTCTTACCGGCTGAGTAGGCTCAACAGGGAGGACGGTTTGAGCATCTAATAAATAAAAGTAGAGCTTAAACTGTATTAAAACGTGCTTCGTAGGGTTTACTGGTGTTTCATTTTTGAAATGCCGGAATTTTGTTACCGGACTGGAAGAGTAATACTAGGAAGGTTTTTAATTTAAGAAAAAATCCCTTGATTTTAATTGCTGTAGCGCCATCTCTTAGATATCATTTGAACTGTTTGACTAATAATCAATACTGCGAATCCGTAATAATAGGGACCTATTGCAATAGTGCCAGGCACAAATTTTGCCAGGCACTAAATTGACAGTTTCACATTATCAGAACAGCTGTGTCCTTTCAAAATTAGGCCTTTGTGTATTATACGAGCCGGATTTAATAGTGACGCCACTATTAATGGGAAATAAACGACGGGATTTATAAATTCGACTTTGGTATGTCAATTTTGAAAGATCAACTGTCAGTTTGTAATGCGAAACTGTCAATATAGTGCCCGGCACAATTTGCAATAGGTCCCTATTCAATACTGCGAATCCGTAAAATGTTCAAGGAGGTTACTACACGCACAAACAAGATATTTAAGCACGACTTGAATAAAAGAGCTAGGTTATTGGTAAGAAAATTGAATTTTTGTCGATTTAATGTTTCCTGATTAAAGCTAAAATAACGAAATAAATAATAATGACTATTTCTTCGTCTTTTAAAAGTGGAAATCTTACTGTGTTTGCTCCTGTTTAGTAATAAAAAACTATTAATGAATTTTGAGTCACAGCGGCAATCGCTCATGAATATGCGCGTCTTTGGTCCCTCACTGATTTTTTGCTTTCCATAAGTTTATCCTTTTTTATACGCTTTTCATAAAGGCAAACGTTCGAAGTCGAGCCCTGTATATTTGTTTGTTTATACAATAGATGTCATATCAGGCACCCTAATCTTGCATGCAACTGCAAGTCTATTGCTCCATGTCAAGCGGCCTTAAGGCCGCTTGACATGGTGCATGACAATAAAATTTGCAGGCAAATGGCATGAAAATTTGCCCAGGTGCATGCGCAGAACAAATCCAGCTGATTGTTGCAGGCAATCCATTTTTATCGGCCCGGTGCCATTCTTTTGCATGCAAACTGTACTTGCATGCATACTGGGGAATTTTTACCTAGATTCTAGGGAATCCATGCATGGCCATGCACACTGTCAAACAAAAAGAAGATTTTTTGCAGGCAACAATTTGACCGAAATTTTTTGCTTGCAAATTTTTGCAGCGCGTCATGCACCATGTCAAGCGGCCTTTAAGGTAAACCTCATGCATAAAACGGAAGCCGGGTTGCTAAGGTTTAACCCGAAAGCGTCATAGGTTGTGCTTTATTTTGCATTTTAAAATGGAGACACTTTACAATTTATAGTTGTTGTAGCAACATTTTTGCTATTAGATTCGTTGGTGTTACTTCTCCATTTTGGTCACAGTGGCATGGGTAAAGAAAAGCGGGCTAACCCCACCCAGGAGGGTAATACCGTCCACTGGCATATTTAAATAAAATACGTTATTCTAACGATATCTCTAGATTTCGTTACAACTATTGTGACTTGCTATCAGTGTTTTTGCTTGTAATTAAACCAGTAAATACGCATGCAGTACATATCAAACAAATAAATTTGCAGATACATCAATTTAAAGGGATAATAATTGTATATATCATATATTTATTTTATTTTTAATTCTTTTAACCATTTTTTCTTAACACCTGATTATGGGGTAAGCCCGCCCACTAAAAAATATTTTGTGTTTTCTGCCTTTAATAAGTCCCAGCCATTCCACACACACGTATGTAGTAAACATTTTGCAAACAAAAAGTAATTTTTGTGAAAGTTTTTAAAAAGTTGTTAAATTTGTGAGCTAACTGCGGCTTATGCATTAGCTATTTTTTCACTAGGTCCAGAAAATGAGTTTAATGTCAGGGAGGGGTGGTGGTTCCCCTCCCTATTGGATCAGCATGCCCAGTTGTAATAGGTTTTTGAAAGGTTGGTAGGTTTAATTTTTAGGGTATAACAAAATAGAGATTGGTAGCAGTGATAACATATCAAGGACGTCCAAAAAACCTTTTAGGGGATGTTTAAAAAACGTTTTAGGGAACGCCTATAAAACGTCCAGATTTAAAAAACGTAAAATGTTCAGGCGGCGACTAAAAAACGTTTCAGGGGACGTCCAAAAAAACGTTTCAGGGACGTTTCAAAAACGTTTCAGGGACGTCTTAACAACGTTCCAGAGGCCCAATAAAAAGTCTAGGCTTCGGGCCCCTTGGTATAGGCCCTTACGTATTGGGCCTTCTTAAAACTTGACTCCACTCCAATCTGAGTATGGTAGAAACGTTTTAAATTAATGTTTCTCTTATCAGCCTATAGATGTAGATATTGATGATGATGCTGGTAAGAGAAATGTGAGGGATGTTCAAAGTACATTTTCTCTGCCTAGCGCGCTTTTAAAACTTCCTTTTCGAGACGTTTTAAAAACGTACTTTTTGGGACGTTTTAAAAACGTACTTTTCAGGACGTTTTAAAAGCGTACTTTTCGGGACGTTCTAAAAACGTACTTTTCGGGACGTTTTAAAAACGTACTTTTCTGGACGTTTTAAAAACGTACTTTTCCGAACGTTCTAAAAACGTACTTTTTCGGAGGTTTTAAAAACGTACTTTTCGGGACGTTGTAAAAACGTACTTCTCGGGACGTTTTAAAAAGGTACTTTTCGAGACGTTCTAAAAACGTACTTTTCGGGACGTTTTAAAAACGTACTTTTCCGGTCGTTTTAAAAACGTACTTTTCCAGATGTTTTAAAAACATATTTTCCGGACGTTTTAAAAACGTACTTTTTAAATACGCCAAAGTTAGGGCCCTAATAGCCCATCGCACCGACTTTTTTTTTCGTTACTTAGCCTTAAGTGTATTTTATATTATGATTATATTAAGAAACGCTTTAAGCTAACGAAAAAAAGTCGGTGATGGACCCTAGGAGATCTTAAAATTGAATTTTAAAAACGTACTTTTTAGGTACTGAAAAGTTAGGGCCCTAAAGTACCTAAAAAGTACACTTTAAAAACGTCCTGACTAGCTCGTTTTTACAACGTCTTTTTTAAGACGTTTTAAAAACGTACTTTTAAGGTACTCAAAAGTTAGGGCCCTAAGGTTCTGACCAGAACGTTTCTAAAACGTCCTTTTTGAAATGTTTTCAGGTACGCAAAAGTTAGGCCCCTAATAGCCCATCGCACCGACTTTTTTTTTCGTTACTTAGCCTTAAGTGATCCTTATTACGTCATATTATGATTATATTAAGAAACGCTTTAAGCTAAGTAACGAAAAAAAAGTCGGTGAGATGGACCCTAAGGGAACTAAAAAGTACATTTTTAAAAACGTCCAAACTTGCATGTTTTTAAAACATCCTTTTTGGGATGTTTTAAAAATGGACTTTTTAGGTACGGGAATATTGTGGACTCAAAGAGAAGTAAACGGTATTTTTTAAAAACGTTCAAAGTGGACGATTTTTATACGTTTGGGACCTATAAAGAGACGTCCCTGGGACGTCCAGGGTTACTAGGGTTATGGTTATTTCTCGGAGGGTTTAGACCGGAAACGAGATGGTTTAGACTATCGATCCAGAATGCGGCTATGATTTTCTTGTGTTATTTATTTGGGGGGTTGAACCCCTCGAACCTCCCCCTGGGCACGGCTTTCTTTCTATGTGATGCTCATTCACGCGAGTTGACAATCAGGATGCCTTTGAAATTAAGAATTCTTGTAGTTTGTTGATCTTGCTTGTGTGCAACCCATTAAAATTAAGTAAAGAAAACCATCCGCATTTCAATGTAATAGTTTTCTCGGGTAATAGTCTTTTAAAAAAGTTTTTTGTCTTTAGTCTTTTTTGTGATTAGATGTAAAAACGCAATAGTAAAAAAAACTGACGCAAGCATTCATGGATTTTGCCCAAAATCTAATCAGCTCTTTACAGTATTGTAAGCTATTTTTACCCAAAACTTACATGAAAATTGGTTCCGCGGTTTTAGAGCTATCGTGGGGCGGACAGACATATACATACACACACGGACAAACGTTATGACGATATTCCTGAGATAGGTCAAAATACACTCAAATAACACATTTTTATTAATAAATAAGGTTTTTTCTAAAAATAAAAATTCTTTAATATTTTTGTTTGTTTTTAACCATCCATAACTCTTTCATTTTTTCAATAAAATAGCTTGTTTGGGTTAAAAAAGGCCTAGCTACCAAATTTTGTGAGTGTGTAGTGTCTGTCTGTCTGTTTGTCAGTCTGCCTGCCTGTCTGTCTGCCTGTCTCTCAGTCTGTCTTAAACACGATATCTCAAAATCGATAAACCGATTTTAACCAAATTTGGCACAAAAATTCTGGGGTACCCAAGAGTGAGGTCATTAAATTTTGGGTAGGGGTGGGCAGCTGCAGGAAAGTAGTTGGAAGGTTTAAATATTTTCAAAAATCATAATTCGAGAACCACAGCAGCTAGCAAAACCAGGTTTTCAAATTTAGATTGAGAATTAAATGTCAAAAACAACTTAACGACTGATTCACCATATACACACTACAGTTTGCTGGCGACCAAGTAATTGTAGCTAATGATAAAGAAGACATGGATTATATGATGAGAAAGTTATAGGAAGAATACAAAAAGTGGGGGTTAACAGTGAACGTGGACAAGACACAGTACTTATGTATTGGAAACGAATCAAATGAGTTAGAACTAGACAATGGACAAACAATATCTCCATGCAATGAGTATGTATACTTGGGTGTCACATTTGATAAGACAGGAACAGACTTTAAATAACTGGAAAAAAGAATAGTAAAAGCAAAAAAGGTTATTGGATGTCTTAACAGTATTTTATGGAGCAGAGAGATAAAAAAGAATGTAAAATCTAACATATATGAAACAATGGTGAAAAGCACGCTTTGTATGGAATAGAGACTTGTCGCGTAACAGAAAAATACAAAGCAAAAATGGAAAGTGTCGAAATGGATGCAATAACAAGATCAATGAGAATATCTAGAACAGATCATCTAAGAAATGAGATCATAAAAGAAAGAATGGGAATCGAGAGAAGCATAACGGATGACATCATTATGTATCTCAAAAACGACAGCAGCTAGAGTAACGTAGTTTTCACTAATTTATCTGCCTATTTTGCCCAAATCACAAAAATCGATATGTCGGCTCATAAAGTTCAGCGTACCCCCAAAGTAACAAATTTAAACAAAAATTAAAAAAATATATTAAATTGAATATGGTATTTGACAAATTTTAGAAAAGAGTTTAGAATGATATACATAGATCCCTAATTTGCTACGCAAAATTATTAAAATAGTATATTTTATCATGACTATATTTAAAATCAAGTTTTCTAATTTCCGATTTGAATTTGGCGCTAAAAACGCTCATTTCTAGCATGGCGTTGAAACGACGTCATAGCGCAGTAAACTCGCGGACAGATATACGGCATTCAAGTGTTTATTTGTTTTTGGTCTGTGTTTTCACTGTGTTTTATGTAAAAAAATGTTCTATAAGTGGTGTGTAGTGCCTCAGTGTTCGAATACTAGCATAAAAACACCTGAAAAACTATTTATTCATGTGTCTACAGCAGTAAAAGAACGGAAAAAGTGGCTAGAACTTGCTCGAAGAGACCCAAGGGCCTTATCTAATACATCTTCACTTTACATTTGTGAAGATCACTTTGATGTGAGTGTAACTAAATTGTTTCTATTAATTTTTCTCACGTCGTCTATAATATATGTAACTATTTCGTAAATGACGATGAAATTTTTAAGGTTATGTTTATTACAAGGGGTGAACAACTATAATAGACAGAAAGGTGTACAAACTTTTAGGCGGTGCTAGGCAGTTATTAGGCAGGACTAGGGAATACCTCTAAATGCAGGATTAGGCAGTGCACATGCAGGCTAAATGTAGGACTGAGCAGTGCATATGCAAGACTAGGCAGTGCATAAGTAGTATCTACGCAGGACTATGCAGTGTAACCTATGAAAAATGTATTTAGAAAATTTTGTTTTAAAAAAGCAATTTTTGATTGTTTTTTAATGCTTGAAATAATAATGATGGGCACAGCAAAACATATAACCTAACCTCAAAATCTAAATGAGTAAAAGTAGGCGAAGAATATCGTAAAAAACTTTCAGTAATATACAAAACAACCATCGAATACTTACATCAAAATTTTAACGTTTCTATATTCCGCAGAACAAAAATCACTGTTGTTAGCAAAGAAGCCTGCCACCATAAAGGAATTCAGTATTGGCAAGTTGGAGCTATCGGCTTTGGAGAATCCGTTTTCCATTGAAAATGTTTTTTATAAGCAAAACACAAAATAAAATCTAATTTAGGACGATAATTCGCAATTTAAACCAGAGCAAACATTACCATCCATAAGAAAATAACACAGAAAATAGGTTCGTTCGAGGCGTTTACTGTTTTGTGACGTCACTCGCAGCTGATTGGTAGACCGCCTGTTTTGAATCACGTGGCTAATTGTTTTAATTCAATGAATTTATTTAATTAAAGGAACTATGAATTTGAGAAAAAATTAAACAAAAAAGTTTGTTTTGAGCAAGACCTAAAGAGATATCTAAAAATAAATATATACGTATTTTTTACTACTGTCAAACACCCTATTGTGACCGGAACTGTCAAAGTTGCAAACTCAAACTACGACGGCCGGTGGCGAGTAGTGACGGCGGCGGCGAGTTGGCCCGGCGGCAAATCGGGTCGACAGCGAGTTGGGCCGGCGGCGAATCCAGTCGGCGATGGCACAATTTGACCCGGGGGCAAATTAGCCACTGTAGGCGACGGCAAATTGTCCCATTCCCCTGGTCACTATGTAAAACGCGAAAAATCCCCCCCACCTCAAATGAAATTCCTAGTTCCGCCCCTAGAAATTGGGATAATAAAATGGAAGTGATATGTCACGACGGCGACGAGGAAAGTTGCGGGAATCTAATTCCGATTTTTTAATTTAATTGAATTTGTTTATTATCTATTGTGTTTTTTTGTGAAATCATTTTTTATTTAATGTGTTGGGTAGTTTATGTATTATTAATAAATATATAATTGTTTAAGGTAAACTTGCCCTGGTTTTCTATTACCTTCAACTTGCAAAAAACAGAAATCGCACACAAAAATGAAATTTTTGGCTGTTTTGTTTGCGGTTGTATCCGTTATTGTTGTTGTTAAAGTAAGTTATAACTTTTCATTATTAAAAGGGTGTTTAGGGTCACTTATAATAACAGCAAATTTGACAGCTGTTACCGTTATTTTTAATAGAGATAAAGGAAACTTCCAGGGGATATAAAAAAGATTTTGGAATAAGATAATCATAACACAAATATTAAGTTAGTAGTTTCACATTCCTTCAACTTTTTGTATATTTATATTTTTTTTTCTATTTTTATTAGATTCTCACATAGCACAAAAATCACATCAACATTAAATTAACGTGAACAAAAATAACAAAGTTTTTTTTTACTTGAAAATGCTTAAAGATAACTTAAAAACAAGGAGGACTCATTATGTTTTTTTTAAAAGCTAAACAAGATTTTTTAACAGTAAACACACACACACAGAGTATTATTGTGTCTTTATCAGATTAAATGACTGACGCGTCGTGATCGTAATAGTTCAGGGGTCAGTTTCTTAAAGGTTTTTGGAGTTTAAAGGCCAAAGCACTGCCTGATAGATTTCGTCAAAGTGAAAAATCCCGACAATAGGTGGCGCTGCTGCTAGTAAAATCTCAAAAATATTCAGTAGAAAAGCCATGCAAGTCGCGTTTTAAAATTCGTGCAGAAAAGGCGTGAATCTAATGTGATTTTAACGTAAAAATCACTTGAAACTAACGTAAAAACATTGCTGTTTTAATTTTATAAAGGCGTTCTTACAACGCAGCTTTTAGCAACGTTATTTTTTATAACGTTAATGAATGACCTATTAAGCTTGTTTTCATATATGGAATAAACGTTTTTTTCTAGCAGTTTTTAAAATCAATGTTTTTTTTTCTCACGCCTTTTTTACGTGTTAAACACGTGATTGTGCTATGTGGGTTTATGGCTTTTTACAAATCAGACTACCGAATTTTAGTAAAAAATTCGATTGTATTAAAAAAAAAACAATACAAAACATCTTAAAAAATAACGATAACAATAAAGAACGACCTCCTTAAGTACCGGACGACATTTTCGTAAATAACAATACATGAGGAATAAGTTTCTAATGCGCAGACTCAGTAATAACAATAACGGTAACAAAGTGTGAAATACGCGACCCAAAATATACGTACATAAAATTAACATTTTAGGTACGTACATTTTACGTCCCATGTGGGACCAAAAATACCAAAGGTATTTTTTTAGGGACGTCTTTGGGACGTAAAATTCTTTTCAGTTGTGACTGCGGAAAGGGGAATAGGTTCGCACTTGGAACAGGTGCAGCAAAAGATACCTATTCTACATCATTAATAGTTTAGAGTGGATAGTCCATCCACCTTTGAAGTTTTGAAGCTTGTCTTGTTTTTTTTTACTTAGGTATAGGTTTATAATTAAGGCTCTAAAGTTGCCGAAGCATAACGGATGACATCACTATGTATCTCAAAAACGGCGCGGCATCTAGTGGCAAAGTAAGCAAGCAAGAAGAACATCCCTAAAAATGTACGTTCAATTTACGTACCTATCGTTTACGTCCTATGTACGTACACATTTGTACGTCCATTGCACGTACCAATTGGTCGCAGGACGTACAGACGTAAAATGTACGTACCTAGTGTACGTACTATGTATGTACACATTTTTACGTACATAGTACGTACCTAATTCGTCCCGGGACGTATGGGACGCAGGGCTCCACCTTTGAGCGTTAGTCTAGGGACTTTCGCAAACCCCGATTTGCCCGTATACCATATACCAAACTGATGCACGTGTCCCTTAGGATGCAAGTTTTCTTTGTCTAAGAGGACTGGCATCTCTTTGTAGAGGTCAAGGGTCTTTATCCTGTGTAGCAAGTATACACAGTGGACCCACGCTTTTACACCCATATTCTAGTCACATAATATTCCAATACCCATGGTAACTGCCCATTCATGATGCAAACATAAGGGTCTTGGGGTCTTCACGCAAAAAAGACCTGATTGGTTGCTTTCAGAGACATAATGCATATTATTTCCATATCGTACGTATTATTTCAATACCTACAATACCTAACGATGCAGAATGCAAACATATTTGAATAGCAATATCAATGGGTATAAGTGCATCCTCTTTGCGGTCCTGTCCTGATTGGTTATACTTTTACGCATAAATATTAATTTATTCTTGTATTCGTTATGTCAAATCATAGTTATACAGTACAGTTGACAAAAACTCTATCTATGTAAATTTGGTACCTGTGCATTTTTCGTACCTTTATTTCTGAATGTTTGCATCAAACGCCAACCATTGTGTAAATAGGTAACAGGGAGTATTGGAATATTACGTATATGATTCTAGTCCTTTCGTAGGAACGTCGTAACGTGCTTGTACGCTAGTTATTAAAAATTTAACATTGATTCTTTTGCTTGCGTGCTCGCGTTCAACTTCGTCCGCCAATAAGTTACAACTACCGTGCTGGGTAGCTATTCTAGGTCTTGAACGACGTGATAGTTCCCATCACATGCTTTAGCCAATGGCAAGTTTTAAATTAGCTCTGAGCCGTCACGTGCTATGCGAAAAGACCTCCATTGCGCAAGCTTCTCCTACGAACCTACCGCGGAACATTCAGTCGGTACGAGGTAGGAGAACAGATTTCACTTCAAAAGCGTAAAATTCACTAACTCTGAAGAGCGGGCGACTATGCCATTGGTTGAGACAAGCATGCCTAGGAAGCTCAATGCAATTTGACAGGTCGTTAGGTTAAAGTTCTCACTAAGTTCAAAAGAGGCGCTGCGGTCGCGCGTTTGTTAATTATTCTATTAGCTCACACATATACTATACTATAGTAGAGAGAAAAAAAGTTGCTCCGATTTCAAAATTTTTTATATATCTTTGCGTTTCAGATGATTTTGAAACTTTTGTGTTGCGCCGTCTGTCTGTCTGTCTGTATGTCTGTCTGTCTGTATGTCTGTCTGTAACGACCAACGCGCATAACTCAAAAACCGCTTGGCCGATTTCAATGAAATTTGGTACCTAGGCTGGGTCTTGGGTCGAGATGGTCCCATTTTAAAATGAACAAAATCCACCGAACACAAACCAAATAAAAGGGTGGGGATAGATTTCAAAAATTAGAGTTTATGTGAAAATATGGCGTGTGTGATATCAAACGAAAGGTAATTGAATCTGGAGTTAAACAAAATACATTTTAATTTATTTAAAAAAAAAGAGTGGGGGTATATTTCAAAAATTAGAGTTTAAGTGAAAATATGGCGTGTGTGATATCAAACGAAAGGTAATTGAGTCCGGAGTTTAACAAAATACATTTTAGTTTTTGTTCTTTTTAAGGGTGGGGGTAAATTTCAAAAATTTGAGTTTGACCTACAAACCGAACCGAACCGAACCGAAGTCAAAGCATGGCTTGTGGGGTATCAAACAAAAGGTAATTTAGTGTGGAGTTGAATAAAATATATTTCAGTTTTTAGTTATATTAGCTCACACGTACACTATAACTATAGTACCTAGTGTGAGCTTAGGGGCCCATATATTGGTAGAGTATTTTTTTAGACTTATCTGTGGTTTGGATTTTCCGTCCCTCTTTCATTCAGGTAGAAAAACCTCTTTCACTGCGTTTTATTTCGGGTTCATTTTAAATCTATCTTTTTGGCTTTTAAATCTATCTTTTTGCTGCTGACGCGATGACCCATTAAAATTAAATTTTGTGAAATTTGGAACTTTTAAATTTTTAAATAAAAAACAATGAGAATTTCTAGTTGCTTTCCTGGGTGAAGTGTCTAAAGTTCAGACCAGTATAAGATGCATAGTTTTCCGAGAAATTTTAAGGTAAGTTTTCTTATTTTCTCATTTGAGGTTAGATTGGCATTTGATAATATTTGTATTGGTAGTGTCTTTTTACCTTCTTATCGCCTACTTTACGGAACTCTGAATACAGGTTTCCAATGCCTGGTAGGTGCCTTATTTGCCCATCAATTAAGCACAAATTTGGTGTTAATTTTATGTCTATCTCTTTCTTTTGATATAAAGTAAAAGGGAGACACATACAAAACCCAGCAGCGTAATGTACTTTGAATAAATTTATTCCTTAATTTAAAATTTTTATCTTACCATAATCTATTACCTATGGTTAACCTGGTTATAAGTTGATTTTAGCTCACACTACTACTATACTATAGTATAAGCTAAAAAGTTGCTCGGATTTCAAAAATTTTTATATATCTTTGCGTTTCAGATGATTTTGAAACTTTTTTGTTTTGCCGTCTGTCTGTCTGTCTGTCTGTCTGTATGTCTGTCTGTAACGACCAACGCGCATAACTCAAAAACCGCTTGCCCGATTTTAATGAAATTTGGTACCTACGCTGGGTTTTGGGTCGAGATGGTCCCATTTAAAAATGAACAAAATCCACCAAACACAAGCCAAATAAAAGGGTGGGGGTATATTTCAAAAATTAGTTTATGTCAAAATATGGCGTGTGTGATATCAAACGAAAGGTAATTGCGTCTGGAGTTAAATAAAATACATTTTACTTTTAAAAAAAGGGTGGGAGTAAATTAAAAAAATTAGTGTTTATGTGGAAATATGGCGTGTGTGATATCAAACGAAAGGTAATTGAGTTTGGAGTTAAACCAAATACATTTTAGTTTAAAAAAAAAGTGGGGGTAGATTTGAAAAATTAAAGTTTAAGTCAAAACATGGCTTGTGTGGTATCAAACGAACGGTAATTGAGTCTGGAGTTCAATAAAATATATTTCAGTTTTTAGTTATATTAGCTCACACGTACATTATAACTATAGTACCTAGTGCGAGCTTAGGTGCCCATAGATTGGCAGAGTATTTTTATTGTTTTCAGCTTTTGGATGATATGTGCGACCACTGATAAGCTATATATATACTGCTTTGAAACATACCCTACACATCTTACAACCAACGCAAGGAGGTACTTTTAAATCATGTCAGATTTTTGTCAAGCTGTTAAAAAGTAGACATGTAAGAATGATTGTCTTCACAACAACTGTTTCATTATTTATTCACTCATCACTGCTAAAAGCAAATTTAAATATAACAGAAAGTGTTTGGTATTTCATTATATTTTATTTTACCAATCAATGAAATAATACATAGTCTATATTATTTCATCTATAGTTAGTCGTTAATTTGTAGCTTTTTTTTTATAATAATAAAAACTCATTTAAAAAAATGTTTTATTTATTGCACTTTATATATCATTTACAATCTGTTTATATCTTATAAAGACATTGTATGTCTTTATAAAATATTGACTGATTAAAAATTAAAAAAAAAACTTTAAAATTAAAGAAAATTTATTATAAAACGCGATTAAAATTTCCCGCTTCAACTTTTAGTTCGTCACTAAGCTCAGTAGTTAATGATCTGTCAAACAGCCGGAGTTGCCCACGGTGGATAGAATAGACCGGTGTTCGGATCTTATATGCATATGTCGAATTTTTCACGTCACTGGTGGTCCAGCTGATTTTGGTAAACAAAAGTTATTATGATATGAACAACGGAACTACTAATATTTTTTGAATTTTTTGAAAACTTTTATGCTATAGGTGGACAACACTCGCAATTAAAGTGGTATGATGTGCGAGCACTTCGTGGTGTTACCTGTGGATCTGACCACCATCTGGTAAAAGCAAAAATATTATTCCCTTTAAGAAAAACAAATAAGGACGAAAGTATTAGAGAAAATGAAAACCTAGAGTGCATCGAAGACAATCAAAAATACAACTTTAGAAGTCTAGAAATCGAAAGTACTCAAAGATTGTATCAGAACCGATTAGATCAAAAATTAATAAACACAAATCACTCATTTGAAGAGATATATACAAACATCATAAAAAGCTTGCAGGAAGCAAGCAACGAAGCTGTTGGATACCAAGATAATAGAAATAACAGGAAGATGTGGTGGATGGAGAAAATACACGAAATGGCCAAAGAGAAAAAACGCACATACTTGAAATGGCTCAGTACTAAAGAGCAAAGAGACCTAGAAATCTACAAGCATACCAGAAGACAGCTAAGAAATTTGATACGCACAGAAAAGAATGAAATGTTCGAGCGCAAATGCCACGATATAAATACACACGTAGGAGGTAGGCAGAGTTCTGAAGTATGGAAATTCATTTCTACAGTAAAAAACCCAACAAAAGAAAAAGTAAACACCCAGATCATCAAACCAGAACAATGGACGGAACACTATAAGGGACTGCTGCAGGAGAGGAGACCCGAATATCTGGCAGCCTCTCCGAGGAGACACATAGAAATACATGGAGAGGAAGTAATCATCGAAAAAGAAATGATAAAGAATAGTATAAAAAAGCTTAAATCCGGAAAAGCTAGCGGACCTGGGGGAATATATGCTGAAATGCTCAAATATGGATCAGAGAAACTACTCGAAAATTTCACATATATTATCAATCAATGCATAAACGGACATCCAGTACCTAATGATTGGAAAATTGCATTCATATCCTCAATACATAAAAAAGGAAACAAGCTGGATTGTAACAATTACAGAGGAATTTCAGTCACCAGCACTCTAAGTAGATTGTACGGTAGGATTCTTAGAGATCTAATAGCGAATGATTTTCATGAACAAGAAGAAGAGGAGCAAAGTGGGTTTCGTGCAGGCAGATCTTATAGTGATAATGTTTTTTGTCTTAAACAAGTAATTGGGAAAAGAAGCGCCAGAAATATAAAGACTCATGTTACCTTTGTGGACCTACAAAAAGCATATGATACCGTTCCAGTGGAAAAATTATGGACGGTGTTGGAACAAACTAATATCAATCATACATACATAAAAGCGATAAAAGGACTATACAAAGGGTCAAAATCTAAAATTAAAATTGGAAATCGACTTTTAAAAGAATTCCTGGTAACAAAAGGCTTAAGACAGGGATGTTGTATCTCTTCAACTCTTTTTAAAATATATATCGCAATGGCTCTAAAAAACTGGAAACGTAAAGTGCACGGCATGGGAATACAACTTAACGACCGATTTACTATATACACACCACAGTTTGCTGACGACCAAGTAATTGTAGCTAATGATAAAGAAGACATGGAGTATATGATGAGAAATTAACGGAAGAATACCAAAAGTGGGGACTAACAGTGAACGTGGACAAGACACAGTACTTGTGTATTGGAAACGAATCCAGTGAGTTAGAACTAGACAATGGACAAACAATATCTCCATGCAATGAGTATGTATACTTGGGTGTCACATTTGATAAGACAGGAACAGACTGTAAAGATTTGGAAAAAAGAATAGTAAAAGCAAAAAAGGTTATTGGATGTCTTGACAGTATTTTATGGAGCAGAGAGATAAGAAAGAATGTAAAATTTAACATATATGAAACAATGGTAAAAAGCACGCTGTTGTATGGAATAGAGACTTGTCGCGTAACAGAAAAATACAAAACAAAAATGGAAAGTGTCGAAATGGATGCAATAAGAAGATCAATGAGAATATCTAGATTAGATCACATAAGAAATGAGATCATAAAAGAAAGAATGGGAATCGAGGGAAGCATAACGGATGACATCACTAAAAGGCAACTGATATGGTACGGCCATGTACAACGGATGAGCGACGAAAGATTACCAAAACAGGTCCTAGAGTGGCAACCAGTAGGGCGCAGAGAAAGAGGACGTCCTAAACTAGAATGGCAACAGTCAATCCAAAGATCTATGAGTCAAAAGAATCTGACAGAAGATGATTGTCAGGATCGAAGGAGGTGGAGAATAGGCGTCGGACAACGTAGAAAAATGTTCTAAACCGACATAGTAGTAGTAGTAAATACAGGTTATCTACTTAGTTATTTCGGGACATTTTCAAAAATCGTAGGTACAGCATTTTCTGTTAATTTGGGTATTTGTCTTTTCAAATTTTTTAGCTCTCCTTTTAAAACACACTTATCAAACCAAATAACCTGCTCGTTAGGAAAATGTTTGATGCAAACTTGTGGACGTTTTAAATTACTTAAATTATTAGGAATTTTTCGCAACCAAATTTCATGCACTTGTTTATCCACTGGCAAATTAAAAGTTGACACATATTAGGTTTCAGTTTTATAGTTGGACCGACAAGGAACAACACTAATTACACCGTTCGCGGCATTGTTTATCTTATAGGTATTTTCTTTATAATTTACTCATTAGCCATTAATTATTTTAACGCAGCCCACTACAGTGTTTTTCGTGGGCTGCGTTATTTTAATAACTTTGATAAAATTCACATAAAATTCGTGCCCGAAAAAAAAAATCGACGTAAACAAACCTTCCAAATCTGAAAACACATGGTTTATAATGACAGCTGGCCGAGAGGCGTTCTTTTGTGAGCCTCCTAAGGTCATATGATATTTCCGCGCCCGGGCCGGTCTTTCTCGTTGGCTGCGGGCAGGAGAACAGATTTCACTTCAAACGCGTAAAATTCACTAACTCTGAAGAGCGGGCGACTATGCCATTGGTCGAGACAAATCATTTCGCACAGCACGTGACGGTTTAGAGTTTGCTATTGGTCAAAGCATGTGATGTGGATGGTCACATAGTTCAAGACCCAGAATAGCTACCCTGGAGTGCGACTTGGCCAGCAAACACGATTAGAAATGCAGCTTTACTTTTAGGCACAAGAAGAATCAATTTCATTACCTGCTTTCGTAAAAGGAAAATGCACCGCAATCAGAGATAAAGGAAGCAATATACCGTTATTCATCTCGAAACAGAAATTGGACGGTGAAAAATTCTGTTTGGCAGTGCTTTTTGCACTTAATGGTGCTGACCATGATGACGAACTTGATATTAGTGCGTTCTACACAAACCTTCGCAGTATAAAGAGCAACCCAGGAACAGCAGAAGTGGATAAATTGACCACTAAATGTCAATCTTTAAAAGGTATTGAATTCCTTACTTGTATCTTTGACAACAGTGATATTTATGTATCTGCCATCAAGGAATGAGTTGTATAGTTATAAACACTACAAATATAGGTAACATAACTTGGAAAAATGTGTTTTTTTACAAGCTTTTATTTAGCTTGAGATGTTCTGCCTAACTATCTAACTATCTAACTATCTATCAAATCTTGTGAAGCGTTTTTGACACACTTCCCGTTATCCGATTTGGATAAAATTTGGTATACACATAGTGGTTCGATGATAATACAACATTAGGAAAAAAATATCCTCCCACCCCTACCCCCACCCCCTTCCATAGAAAAATTTGTTTTTGACACACATCCCGTTATCCGATTTAGATGAAATTTGGTATACATATAGTGGTCTGATGACAATACAACATTAAAAAAAATATCCTCCCACCTCTACCACCACCCCCTTTCATAGAAAAATGAGTTTTTGACACACTTCCCATTATCCGATTTGGATGAAATTTGGTATTCACATATTGGTCCTATGACAATACAACATTAAAAAAAATATCCTCCCACCCCTACCCCCACCCCCTTCCATAGAAAAATTTGTTTTTGACACACATCCCGTTATCCGATTTGGATGAAATTTGGTATACATATAGTGATCCGATGACAATACAATATTAAGAAAAAATATCCATGCGTTTTTGACACACTTCACTTCAAATGACTTTTATAAAATTTGGTATATGCATAAAGGTCCCCTGGCAATACAGCCTAAACAAAAAATATATTACTACCTCTACCCCCACCCTCTCCTTCCCCCAATAGATAAATGAGTTTCCAAACAACTCACGATCAGCGATTTCATTATAATCTAGAATAAACTCTTCTGTTCTGTTATTGAACAAATATTTTCTTTTAATAGAGTAGATAGCTGAGACTAAAAAGTAGAAAATAAATTGGTAAAAATTTTTTTTTAAGTCACAAGCTTTTATAAAATGCACCAAAAATTTAAAAATAATTTTCTAACATTCTAATATTATCATAATAATAAAAGCGATGGCCGGAAATGAAAGCATAAGTTAATCTAAATTTGTGATCCAAACACTTTAAAAATATTCAACATAGCAGGTCATCAAAGATATGTTTGATGTGCCGCAATGTTATGCCATTGCTATACCTATGTCAGAGAAATTCTGGGGTATCTTGGGTCGGGTTGGGTGGGTTTGGTACCTCTGCATTTTTCTGCTAGATTGATTCTTGCAAAAAGTGATATTTAATTGATACGGATATCTTATCGTACTAACATCGTCAAAATTTCCATCAGTCGGCCATCGCTTTTATTATTATGATAATATTAGAATGTTAGAAAATAATTTTTTAATTTTTAGTGCATTTTATAAAAGCTTGTGACTTAAAAAAAATTTTTGACCAATTTATTTTTATTTAAGTGGGCAAAATTCGGTTAATATACATGGTGTCCCAAATAAAAGTAACAACATTCCATGTAGCAAAAAAATATACCCGGTATATACTATGCATGTGCTGGAAGTTTTTGGTATATTGACCAAATGGAACTTACATAGCATTTATATAGCACTTCTATATAACGTCAAATCATGTAAAAAGGCCCCCCTATTTCATATGCATAGCATATGACATTGGCATATACCATCAGCACATGTTTTTCTATATGCATAAATAAAGATCAACTAACCAATGCATAAATATACCATGTACATTCCAAATCTGTAAGATTAAGCTGGATCCACATGCATCCGTGATACGCATCCGTTGTGTACCACGTGATCAATATTAACTAATGACATTTTAGGCGAGTTTTTTCCTCTTAAATATCATTGGTCGATATTGATCACGTGGTACACAACGGACGCGTATCACGGATGCATGTGAATCCAGGCTAACATAAAACTATATACATATATGCACTGCATAAGTTAAACTTATGTGGTGTCAGGTGGATCCCATAAATAATATTCCTGGTACAGATTTTTTTATATACATAACAAAAAGTATATATATATATTTATCGGTTTCACAACGTTCTACGTCTTCCGATACCCAATCTCCACTCGTTTCTGTTTGCCCATAATTCATCATCTAGGCCTCTTATTCTTATTTCACTATCTATTCCTTCTCTCCAGCTTCTCCTTGGTCTTCTTTGTTTTCTTCGGCCAGTTGGTTTCCATTGTAATATTTGTTTAGGTAGTCTTCCATCATCCATTCTTTGTACATGTCCGTACCACACCAGTTGTTTTGTTCTTATATCATCCACTAGAGTACGTTCACCCACTGTCATAATTTCTCTTATTCTTTGATTGGTAACTCTTTCTCTTTTTGATTTCCCTGCTGCTCTTCTCCAATAGTCCATCTCCGTAGCGGAAAGCATTTTTTCTGTTCTATCTTTGATTGGCCATACTTCTGAGCCGTATGTAATAATACTTTTTACAATGGTGTTATATATAAGCTTTTTGTTATGTTTTGATATACTTTGGTCCCAAATTATTCCATTTAATAAAGTTATTGCTTTTCTTCCTTGTACGTTTCTATCTTTTATAGCTTTGTCTAGTGTTCCGTCAGCTGTAATTTTTAGACCCAAGTATTTATACTCATCACAGGACTGAATTCGCTGCCCAGTATTTAAGATTAGATCCTGTTTCGTTCCACCAATACACATATACTCTGTCTTATTGATATTAACCTCTAGTCCCCACTTATTGTACTCGTCTATTAGTTTTCGTGTCATATATTCGAGGTCGTCATAATCCTGAGCCACCACTATCTGATCATCGGCGAAACATAAAGTATACAAGGTGGTTTCATTCAACGGAATTCCCATGTTTTGGCATTTTCTCTTCCAGACTTTAAGGACCTGTTCCAAATATATCTTGAAGAGCGTAGGCGAGATACAGCAACCTTGTTTAAGACCTTTATTTACTTGAAAGCCTTTGGTTAGTTTTGCTTTTATTTTAACTTTTGCCTTACTATTGCGGTATAACTCTTTGATGGCCTTAATTAGTTGTACGCTTATGTTTGTCTTTTCCAACGCTTTCCAAAGTAGATTTAGTGGTATACTATCATATGCCTTCTGCAAATCTACGTAAAGCAGATGGAGCTCTTGTCCGTATGCCATTTTCTTTTCAATAACTTGGGTTATACAAAAGAGATGATCTGAAGTCGATCTACCCGCCCTGAAACCAGCTTGTTCTTCTGCCTCCATATCTTTATATTCGCTCTCCACTTTATTTCTTATTATTTTGCCATTTATTCTGCTTAGCGTACTAGTTACAGATATACCTCTATAATTGTCACATATATCTTTCCTTCCTTTTTTGTGTATTGTGGATATATATGACGTTTTCCACTCAGTTAGTACTACAGCTCCATTTAAATATCTTTGGAAAAGATTCCGTAATCTACAAAACAATTCTTCAGTGCCATATTTAATAAGTTCCGCTGGGATATTTCCGGGTCCGGCAGATTTACCGCTTTTTAAGGTTTTGCACACGTTTTTGACCTCAGATATTGTGAAGGGTACTGGAGATCCCATCGTTCTAATGATATTGTCTCTTTCGTCTTCCTTGAATTCTGCTCTATCTTCAGTTAAAAGTTTTTTAAAATGCTCATCCCATTCTTTGTCTGGTATTGGTGAAATAATATCTCTGCATGTTTCTTTTTTGATCGATCTTATAGTTTTCCAGCTTTCGGTACTTCTCCTACCTCCTAAGTAAGAATCTATTTTCTGACACTTTTGCATCCATGATTGATTCTTCTTATCACTGATCATTCTTCTCACCTTTGATTGCGCGATTTTGTATTCTTCTGTTCTTCTATCTGTCTTTTGGGATAAGTACGTGTGATATAATTTCCTTTTTTCCTCTATTTCACTTTCAATCTCAGCATCCCACCAGTATGGTTTTGTTCTTTTAGGAGTTTCTTCCACTAATCCTAGTGCTTCTTTTGCAGCTTGATGGATGCTTAATGTGATACATTCGTATTCCTCATCTGGGGTTTCACCTGAACTTGAATTAAGTTTTTCGTTCAGTCTCTTTTTGTATAAGTTTTTTACGCTGTCATGTTCTAGGCTTAGTAGATTATATTGACAGTGATCAATTTCCTCATTCACTGTATCATCAAGATTTTGTTGATGGAGGCTTCGGCCTTGATAAGGAAAGAGAATTTTGGTCTCCAGAAAATAGTGATCACTTCCGCATGTTGATCCACGCTTTGTTCTGACATCTTGAATTTTTAGTTTTGTCTTTTGTTTAGTGATAAGATAATCAATGACGGATTTCAGGTTTTGTGAGGGTTTGGTCCAGGTATATTTGTGTATTTTCTTATGTTGGAAAAAACCGTTTTGGATTTTTAGGTCTAATTGCTCACATACTGTGATAAGCCGGTTTCCATTGTCATTAACAACATCTTCTCCATATTGGCCAACTGTCAGATCATTTACTCTGTTACCTGTTCTACTATTTAAATCTCCCAATATTACAATTTCTCTAGATGTACTTACTGCTGATATTTCATTGTGGATTTCTTCAAAAAAATTGTCTTTCACGGCTACATTTGCATCGTCATTATACGCATAGATTCCAAAAATCGTAAGTCTCATTCCTTTTATTGTTATATTCATTCTTATTAGCCGTTCATTTACTGCTTCCCAGTTGGTGATATATTTTCTAAATCTTTTGTTGACCAAAATAGATACTCCTTGTTGCGCATGTTTTTCTTTTGCCACTCCGCTATAGAAATGGTCATACTGTCCTAGGTTTTCAGATCCTTTTCCTTCCTTCTTCAATATTACAGAAAGTATATACCGAGTATAAAGTTAATATGGTGCATATATACTCTGCATCTTTTCGGTATATACCTACTGAAATAATATTTCAGGAATAAACTAAAAGTATATCCTCTAATAGAGAATTATTGAAATAAAGCCAGGCTATAATAGTGCCAGGCACAATTTTGACATCTTCACATTGTAATATCAGCTGTGATCTTTCAACACACGGCCTTTGTTTACTTTATGAACCGGAGTAAATAGTGCCTTCTTTTATTAATTGAAAATAAACGACGAAAGTTTTAAATTCGACTTTAATATGTCAATTTTGAAGGATAAACTGTCAGTTTTCAATGTGAATGTGTCAAAATAGTGCCTGGCACAATTAAACCCTGGCTGTGTTTCAATAATTCTCTAATATTGATTTTAGGATATACAAAAAGAATATATATTCTAGAATATTTTTTGTACGTACAACTTCGATGTGCTGGGCTCGATTTTCGAGAGGTCTTAAAATATTAAAACCGCTTCATGATAAACCTTGTAGTTTTTAGCTACAAAAGGATTTTGAAAAGTTTGCATTTATTGAGTTGGCCTGTAACGTTTTTATTTATGAAAATGTCATTTTGGTGCAAGATGCTTTTTCACAGGTTTTTTTATTGAGAATCCAACTGTCAAGCTAAATTTTATCTGTCACTTTTAGTTTTTGAGATATTACAAAAAGTTTAAATTTTCTTATGGATATTTTTGTTTTGAAATCTACGTCAAATTTTCTGTTTAACGATATGTCATAAATGACAGTTCGTTACGCAATTTAGATATTTAGGAATTTTCGTTTGGAGAACTAAATGTAAGTCCATAAGAGAAACACATTTGAATTGTTTTCTGTGTCATGTCCATTAACGTTACGTTAATGGTCATGTCAATGTCATAATAATTTTAATCAAAACTACTGCCTTATCTCAATTTCAAATAATTACAAAATAAAAAACAATTTTATTTAATTTAGATTTTTTTACATGAAACTATATTAAATGTTCAAAATGGCGGCCATTTTCATTCAGGCACAAACGGCATCTTTTCTTTGTATTCATGTTCATCCATGGTTAAAACAAAAACTTACTTGCCTTGGCAACAAAGTAACCGCTTGTCATGTTACGCAGTTATTTGGCAAATTGTAAAATATTTGCGCGACAAAATGTTTCAAAACAATGAAAAATTCGACATGATCAAATGCTATATCCAAGCAAATGAAAATCATCAATTGGCTTCAGAAGCATATCTAAAATCAGTATCCAGACAGAAGGCAACCTCAATCTTTAAGAGGCTTAAAAGAAATCTGTCGGAATACAGTTCTTTTAAGAAGCCTAGACCGACTGGGCGGCGAATAAAAGGTCGAAAGTACAAAAGGTCGAAAGTACAAAAGGTCGAAAGTACAAAAGGTCGAAAAATAAGGTCGAAAATACAAAAGGTCGAAAGTACAAAAGGTCGAAAAACAAAAGGTCGAAAGTACAAAAAGTCGAAAGTACAAAAGGTCGAAAGTACAAAAGATCAAAAAACAAAAGATCGAAAGTACAAAAAGTCACAAGTACAAAAGGTCAAAAGTACAAAAGGTCGAAAGTACAAAAGATCTAAAGTACAAAAGGTCGAAAATACAAAAGGTCGAAAAAAAAATCGACAATACAAAATATTAAAAATGCCAATTAACCGTATCAAGTCGAATTACTTACTTACTTACTTACTTTCTTTATTGCTTCTAAAAAATTTTTATAGCAAGAAGTTCTGCTCACAACTAGTTTTTATCAAGTCGAATTGACCTGTCCAGTCGAGGTGGACCCGGGGCCGAGGATAGGTTAGGTTACTATCCCAACCTGACCCGGTTAGGTTAGTATATCAAAAAAAAAACTTACCTGACGAGATCAGGGTAGTTTTTTTTTAGTAAACAAACCTAACCTGGTCAGGTTGAGGTAGTAACCTAACCGGGTTAACTATCAACTATCCTTGACCCCTAGACCACCTCGGCTGGGCAGGGCAATTCGACTTGATTAGGTTTTAATCTTTTATTTTTCGACCTTTTGTACTTTCGACCTTTTGTACTTTCGACCTTTTGTACTTTCGACCTTTTGTATTTTTGACCTTTTGTATTTTCGACCTTTTGTATTTTCGACCTTTTGTACTTTCGACCTTTTGTACTTTCGACCTTTTATCCGCCGCCCTGACCGAATACATACAGAAGTTTGATGATGAGATCGAGAACTTCATGAAATAACCGTTTTGGGCGAAGTTTATCAAAATGACAACTTGTCTACCAGAACCCTGGAGCTTCCCACTAATATTCCAAGGACGACTATTCGCAGAGTTTTAAAAAAACATACTTAAATTTAGGCCCTATAGACTTCGCAAGGTTCACCAGAAAATCTAAATTTTGGAACAAATGTAATATGGTCCGATGAAACTACTGTGAACAGTGCAGGAATTGTTATTAGCGAGCGCAAATGCCACGATATAAATGCACACGTAGGAGGTAGGCCGAGTGCTGAAGTATGGAAATTCATTTCTACATTAAAAAACCCAACCAAAGAAAAGTAAACATCCAGATCATCAAACCAGAACATTGGACAGAACACTATAAGGGACTGCTGCAGGAGACAAGACCCGAATATCTGGCAGCCTCTCCGAGGAAAGACATAGAAGTACATGGAGAGGAAGTAATCATCGAAAAAGAAATGATAAAGAATAGTATTAAAAAGCTAAATTCGGAAAAACTAGCGGACCTGGAGGAATATATGCGGAAATGCTCAAATATGGATCAGAGAAACTACTCGAAAATCTCACATATATTATCAATCAATGCATAAACGGACATCCAGTACCTGATGATTGGAAAATTGCATCCATATCTTCAATACATAAAAAAGGAAACAAGCTGGATTGCAACAATTACAGAGGAATTTCAGTAACCAGTACTCTAAGTAGATTGTACGGTAGGATTCTTAGAGATCTAATAGAGAAAGATTTTCATGAACAAGAAGAAGAAAAGCAAAGTGTGTTTCGTGCAGGCAGATCTTGTAGTGATAATGTTTTTTGTCTTAAACAAGTAATTGAGAAAAGGAGCGCCAGAAATATAGAGACTCATGTTACCTTTGTGGACCTATAAAAAGCATATGATACCGTTCCAGTAGAAAAATTATGGACAGTGTTAGAGCAGACTAATATCAATCATACATACATAAAAGCGATAAAAGAACTATAAAAAGGGTCAAAATCTAAAATTAAAATTGGAAATCGACTTTCAAAAGAATTCCTGGTAACGAAAAGCTTAAGACAGGGATATTGTATCTCTCCAACTCTTTTTAAAATATACTTCGCAGTAGCTCCAAAAAACTCTGGAAACGCAAAGTACACGGCATGAGAATACAACTTAACGACCGCTTTACTATATACACACTACAGTTTGCTGACGACCAAGTAATTGTAGCTAATTATAAAGAAGACATGGAGTATATGATGAGAAAGTTAACGGAAGAATACCAAAAGTGGGGGTTAACAGTGAACGTGGACAAGACACAGTACTTATGTATTGGAAACGAATCAAGTGAATTAGAACTAGAAAATGGACAATCAATATCTCCATGCAATGAGTATGTATACTTGGGTGTCACATTTGATGAGAGGAACAGACTGTAAAAAACTGGAAAAAAGAATAGTAAAAGCAAAAAAGGTTATTGGTTGTCTTAAGAGTAATTTATGGAGCAGAGAGATAAAAAAGAATGTAAAATTTAACATATATGAAACAATGGTGAAAAGCACGCTGTTGTATGGAATAGAGACTTGTCGCGTAACGGAAAAATACAAAGCAAAAACGGAAAGTGTCGAAATGGATACAATAAGAAGATCAATGAGAATATTTAAAACAGATCATATAAGAAATGAGATCATAAAAGAAAGAATGGAAATCGAGGAAAGCATAACGGATGACATCACTAAAAGACAACTGATATGGTACGGCCTTGTACAACGGATGATCGACGAAAGATTACCAAAGCAGGTCCTCGAATGGCAACCAATAGGGCGCAGAAAAAGAGGGCGTCCTAAACTGGAATAACAGTCAATCCAAAGATCAATGAGTCAAAAAAACCTGACGGAAGATGATCGTCAGGATCGAAGGAGGTGGAGAATAGGCGTCGGACAACGTAGAAACACGTTCTAAACCGACATAGTAGTATAATGGTTATTATTGGGGGCAAGAAAATCCCCATAGAATAATTCAACATGCATTCCAAGGCAGATTAATTCTAAAAGTTTGGGTTTTATAGAGGTCGTTTCCTCGGACCCTTTATATTTATTGGGAACCTAAACACAGAAAGGTATTCTCAAATTTTGCAGGATCACTTGGCGGATTTTATTGATGACTTACCGCTACAAGAGAGAGCAAAATGCTATTTCCAGCAAGATGGTGCACCCCCACACAATACCAGGCAAATAAGTGGACTCCTTAATGAGCTCTCTCATGAGGACAGACTGGCCAGGGGAGGATCCCAGCAGAAATGCGTCGGGCCAGAACCGTTCCTGGGGCTCACAAGAGAGCAAATGAAGCCGGCCCTTACAAAGTGGACCCAGAAAGAGATACAAAGGGAGTGGACCAACACAGGAAACGCCAGACAGGCGAAGGAGTATGTGACAGGCTACAGCAAATCCCGTAGGGACTGGCTGCTCCGTAGAACACGAAGAGAGGTGGGAGCCATAGTGGGAGTCCTGACCGGACACTGCGTCCTACAAGGACACCTGGCAAAGATGAGAGTGAAGGAGGACGCGACGTGCGAGCGATGTTGGGCCGAGGATGAGACCTCGGCGCATTTTCTCTCATCATGTAAAGCATACAAGGAGGCAAGAAGAGAGGTATTCGAAGAGGAAGCCTTTGAGACGTAGGACCTTCTGAATCTGAGGTGGCCCGATATTCTGGCCTTTGTACAGAAGACGGGCAGATTCCTTAACGAAAGAAGGACGCAGTAGGGGGGGATGCCCGGGGGTTGGCGAAAAGGGCGCTTCATGTGCCTAGTCGCCAGGCCTAGAGCCTATCCCACACTTCTACTACTACTACTAATGAGCTCTTTGGTGAGGTACGCTGGATAAGCAATAGAGGTCCAGTTTACTGGCCGCCCAGATCTCCGGATCTTACACTATGTGATTTTATATGTGATAAAAGATTTAATTTATCGAAACCAAGCTCATACCGAGGCTCATACCAAGGAAGAGTTGGAGGCTGCCATTCGTCAAGCTTTTAGGCGAATTACACCCGTCATGATGTTGAATTCGGCAAATAACACAAAGAAAAGATAAGGCAGTAGGCTTTGATTAAAATTATTATGACAATTCAAATGTTTTTTTTTCATGGACTTACATTTTAGTTTTCCAAACGAAAATTCCTAAATATCTTGAAAACTGCGTAACGAACTGTCATTTATGACACATCGTTAAACAGAAAATTAGACGTAGATTTCGAAACAAAAACAAAAAATGACACTTCAGTAAGAAAATTTAAACTTTTTGTAATATCCCAAAAACTAAAAGTGACAGATGAAATTAAGTTCGACAGTTGGATTCTCCATAAAAAAACCTGTAAAAAATGCCCTTGTAGCTAGAAAGCTACGAGGTTTATCAAGAAGCGGTTTTGATATTTGAAGACGTCTCGAAAATCGAGCCCAAAACATGTCCACTCGTTTTTGTGTATCTCGGCTAGAAATACCTAAAACTAGAGTCCCTGTATGTTGACATATTTGGATATATCCAAATATGTCAGCATACAGGGACTCCAAGAGTGGCGAGCCTTGGAACACTGAGGGCCAGATGGCGCTGAAATAAATTCGTCTAGTACGCAATATTTAGAAACAACTACTATGATCTAATGACATTTGTATGATAGGCGTGAACCTCGGAACTTGCACATACAACTAAATCATACTAGTTGTCTCTGAATATTGCGTACTCGCAGCCAACGATACAGACCGGCAATGGCGCGTTATAAGCAAGTCGGCAGTCACGTGATCTTAAGAGTTCCAGGATTTTTATTGTATTGCTTAATATATTATCTGTTTTTACACAATTTAAATAAATTGAGAAGAATTTTTTGTTCTCATATAGGCAAAAATTGAAAAAAATATTTTGCTGATGTATGTGTTTATTATAGATAAAAGAACTGAATCTATAAAATAAAAAATTATACAAAATTTGCACTCTATCTTCAGGTATATTAGGTACATAATATCGTTAGTTACTTCCAATCTATACAAGTCTTTTAAAATTGGACATAACAAACCTAAGCTTTAAGTTTTTTAATTTTTCTTTGAGTTCATCATCCTTGTCTGTGTTCTTATTCAAAGATTTATTAGCAGACACTAAATCATTATGCTTTTTAATGCAATTATTTTAAAAACTTTACATGCCCTGAAACTAATTTTTTTAAGATTTGACAATAGTTTTTCTCCACAAAAACACTCGCTAGAGTTATCTAAAAAAAATTTTTAATGTAAAACATTTCACAATAATTTATTAAAAAGAAACAAGTGATTTTATAAATAAGTGAGATGGTTTTCACGTTCAATAAACTGAATGTATTGGTCGTCAATAATTTTTTGAAAAATTTCCAAGCACAAAGTTTAATATATATTTCATCAATGTGTAAGTTAACTACCAACTCATGTTCTTTTAAAAGCTGTATCTTACTTTTTGAATATTGCACACTACCGGAGAGATTACTAAGGAGTCGCATTGGCGAAAACGAAAGTTTATTGAAGCTGCGTTTATAATGCAGAATAAAGAAGTTTTCAGTCAGCAAAGCACGGACATACCAAACATATGGAAACCACTCCTTAAGGAAAACAGGCGTCTTAGGATTAAAAAGGGGGCGGGCCGTCACACCTGACTGCACACTAAGTAGTATAAGTAGTAGCCTAGAGACTAGATTGTTTAGTTTACACTTGATTAAACGGTTAGAGATACTTACTAACCGAAACGTCGTGTTTTAAAATAAATAAAGACAATGGAAGTCCGAAATTTTATTTCTACACAATCATTGTCTACAAGTTTCAAACAAAGATTACTATCTGTTAGCGATATTTTACAAATCAGTTTTTAATATTGCGAAGGTGCATAAGAAATATTACCTTTGTTTTGTAAATTGACATGTATGCACTAGATGACTGGATAACAAAGATAAAGCCAACATTAAAGTGTATCCACAATATCTTCGATTCTCAGGTGACCTTTTCAAGAGACCTAATTGTTCAATAAGAAATGACAATTGAACACATTTTTCACTATCACTATCGTAAATGTCACCAAGGATGTCTATTATTTGATCAATCTTGTCTTTTACCACTTCTTTCCCGTTTGCAACTTTCATTTCAATAAACTGCATTAGCTCTTCAAGTGTATCGGTGCTGTCCGAAAATAAAACTCCAACTTTTTTTGGCAGTTTGTTTTTTGAAAAATGACAGATTTCTCTCAACAACTAGAGATGCTAACAGTGATGAATTGTTGTTCAAAAATGTCATCAGGCACAGGCAGGCTGTGTCATGTTCTTAGGTAAAAATCCAATTCTTGTTTATTTTAGTATTAGAACAATAAAATTTTGAAATGTACTCAATATTTCATAAAACTTTTGATTTCTTATGAGCTCAAAGTGTTTCAAGACTTTCTTGTATTGCAGTTTCCAGTTGTTGCCTCTCGACATCAGCTAATCGAACAGTAGATACAGGTTGTCTACTTAGGTATTTCGGAATATTTTCAACACTCTCCATTTACAACACACATATCAAACCAAATAACCTACTCGTTGGGAAAATGTTTGATGCAAAACTTGTGGATGTTTTAAGATACTTAAATCATTAGAAATTTTTCGCAACCAAATTTTATGCATTTGTTTATCCACTGGCAAATTAAAAGTTGACAAATATTCGGTTTCAGTTTTATAGTTGGACCGACAACCAACAACACTACACGTTCGGGGCATTGTTGTCTTTTTCGTTGTCTGCGTTATTTTAATAACTTTGATAAAATTCACATAAAATTCGTGCCTGAATTAAAAAAAAATCGACGTAAACAAACATACCAAAACTGAAAAAATACATGTTTTATAATGACAGCTGGCCGGGAGGCGTTCTTTTGTGACCCTCCTACGGTCACGTGATATTTCCGTGCCCGGGCCGGTCTTTCTCGTGGGCTGCGTTGCTTACTAGACGAATTTATATCAGCGCCATCTGCTACTCAATGGTGCAAGGTTCGCCGGTTGCAACTCTATCCTCCTGAGACCCCAGGCTTTAGGCCGATTTTGCTGAAATTTTCAAAATAATCTAGTTTTGGTCCAAATGAAATAAAAATCCAAAAAAAAATCCAAATTTTTAATTTCAGTTTTCAACAAAAAAAAAGTTCATTTAAATGGACTATCAAAACATTTTAACTAGTGTGAGACCGCATATTGTCAGGAATGTAAATTTTCCCTGACTGCCACTGTACGAAACCATCTTGGAAAAACGAAAAACGCAATTATGTTTCTGTTGAGATAAGAAGGTGGTTCCGCCTCCCTCCAAAATGGTAAACAGTTGGTTACCACCTACCTACACAGCAGGTGGTTGATGGGAGAAAAACTACTAAAAAGTGAAGAGTGGGAGTCGTAATGGTTAAGCGTCGGGATACAGCCAGTAGCGAGAAAGTTTTCCGTTCAAAGTGATTGGACATGGAAAAACTGTGAAAATGTTGTATTTTATCTCTGTTTTTGTTTAGGTTATCTTGTTTAGCTTATTAGCTAGAATGTAAAGTAAACTTTGGGATTATCAGCAACGCCAATGACTTGGTTCCTTCAAGCTCTTTAAAGAGGGGATAATGGATTATTTAGGTCCAACCTACCGTTTATAAAAACCCAAACTTTGAGAAGACAAGTCGGTAGTCACATTCTAAGTTTTGTTGAACTTAAACCTCTAAAATTAATTGTCAGTAAAGAAACATAAGATTTTTCTGTTTGAATAATCAAACAAGTTTCGTGGCTAATCGGGCAAAAAGGAGTTTTTGCTTCCCTCATATTTTTCCGTGGGTAGCCTGAAAGCTTAACCTCACGGGGGTCCAAGATCTAATGGACACCTAATAAGTGCTGACAGTTAACTGTTTCGTCCTTATGGGACTCCTCAGAACACTGCTGGTCAATGTGACAAATCTTGCGAAGTTAAGACGGTTTTGTCTCTAATCAAATGTAAATGGTGAGAAAACTATCGCAAGAAGCGCCAGCTACCGAGATACGAGAGAAACAAAAAACAAAAGCAGGCGAAACACTGCTATACAATATCGATCAATGAAAAGATCGAATGCAAATAAAAGAAAACAACTATAGTCCGTGACCTACGACAGCTCTTTGTCTTTCAGGCCGGATCAACACATATTGCATTTTTACCCGTCATCATGCGATAGTTTACTTACTATTTACATTTGATTAGAGACAAAACCATCTAATTAACTTTGCAAGATTTGTCACATTGACCAGCAGTGTTCTGAGGAGTCCCATAAGGACGAAACAGTTAACTGTCAGCACTTATTAGGTGTCCATTAAATCTTGGACCCCCGTGAGGTTAAGCTTTCAGGCTACCCACGGAAAAATATGAGGGAAGCAAAAACTCCTTTTTGCCCGATTAGCCACGAAACTTGTTTGATTTTTAAATTCACGGGTACGAAATTCCACGTTTATTTGAATAATATTTTGCAATTTGGTATTATGGTAAGTTAAAGTTTATATTTTAATATTTTGGGTCTTGTTTGTTTTAGAGGTCATAAGAAAAGTCTTGTAACAATTTGTAAATTGCAGCAGAGTTTTATTTTGTATTCATTAAAGTTTGTAATGTTTTTAAAACTGTTTTATATTTATTTTATACACACAAGAGATCTACTACGGTTCTAGTTAAACAGGAATGCATGGGACATGATACAGAAAATACTTTTCATTTTCTGTTAAATATTGTAGATTTTTGCATTTAACAGAGTTTTTTAGATTTAAGTACATAGTGGGAAGGTGATCAATTTCCTTCTTTTTTTGTCTTGGATGCTTGAGGGGAACCTTTAAGGCCAGATAAGTTTCTTGTTGACATGGACTTTCATTTTCAGCAACAATATGTTTCTTGATCTCGCTGAGAGGCTCATCTCTAGATGTGTATTCTTCTTCTGGTTTACAGTTTGCTTCTGGAATCCCTTAAAAAGATTCTTCATTGATCCAACAATTTCAGGAGAGTCTTCTCATCTTCTCCAGGGTGTAAAAACTTCTTTTGACTACAAGCTTGTAAGAAATAGAAACTGTGAGAACAGTTTTTTTGTCCTGGTAAAGAACCGCTGTCCATTTAAATAGACATCTTTTAAAAACTACAAAAATAACAGAAAACTATAAAATATCGTTACAATTTCTTCTAGAACTAGTCTAATATATTTAATAGAAATTTTAACAAAAAAAAATATCCCCTCTAATGCAGAAAATTTATTTTATTGCAATAAAATATTTTATTGGATTATATGATTTTTTTTTCTTTTACTCTCCATAACTCGAACTGTTTTGGTTGTCCCTTTAAGTTCGAGTTATAGGGGTTTGACTATAATCAAGTTTAGTTATTATGTGCAAGAATTTGACAATACCCCGCACTTTATTTTACTTTTTCCCCAAAAGGAAAAAAATGGCATTGTAGTTTTTCATATTTTTAAGCTATAGCAAAAAATTCAGACGTAACTCGGTCGAACTTTTTTGCCCAGTCGTTCAAAATGTAATATAAAAACAAAATAAAAATCACCCAAATATTTTTTTTCACTTACATATATACAGGTTTTAATAGAAAAATAGACATTTATACGCTACTTATCTTACTCTTAAAAATTCATGGCCTCAAATTATATCACTCCACAATTTTATTTCAAATGTTCGAAATCAAAACTGATGTATCGTCATGGCCAGGACTGTATTTTGGATTTCAAAGCCTACTAAATTAAAACTACCACTCCAAAAATTAAAACAAGCGTGGGTTTACAGTTCCTGGTAATCTAAAAAAGAAAATTCGTCAAAATCAATCAAAATCAAATGTTGTTCCGCTAACTAGCGATTTTTCGGTATGTGCGGCGACGATGGAAGTGGCGGGAATCTTAATAAGATTTTTTTGGTTAAAATTAATTGGATTTGTTTATTATCCATTGTTCTGTTTTGTAAAATCATTTTTTATTTAATTTGTTGAGTAGCTTATCTATGATAAATAAATATATAAATTGTTTAAGGTAAACTTGCTCTGATCATCTATTACTTTCAACTTGCAAAATATAGAAATTGCAGCACAAAAAAATGAAACCTTTGGCTGTTTTGTTTGCGGTTGTATCCATTATTGTTGTTGTTAAAGTAAGTAGGAATATGGGAAAGGGGTAGAGTAGAGTAGTCGTTTATTAATTCCTCTGAATAACAAAAATATACCAGGTATACAATGTCATTGTGGGATCGTCAAAGATCAAAATTCTTAAATCTATAAAATACAATCAAAATATAAGTATAAATCGAAGTACATCTTTATGACAAACAATTTAAAACACATTGTCTATATTATATATATTGCATATCTTAAACCCTTATAATAATATATATTTGTTTTTTTATGTTCCTCCGAAAAATTCTTCCAGAAAATAATAATTTTTACTCAATAAAAATGTTTTTACTTATTTAGAGAATTGTTTTGTTCGAAAAGTTTTTATAAAATTGCTATTTAGTTCAAACGATGAATACACAATAGAGTTGTGTATTCATTGGTTCAAACAATCTATTCAAGCATTTAACTCCCATATAGTTAGGGTCCTGCTGACCCACATGTAGCCTTGAGAACGGCATCTGAAATAGGTTTTTACTTCTGCTTCATGCTGATGCGTTTGGCATATTTTAGTTATTTTTTTATTATGCTTTTGTGTAAATTTTATCAGAGAGTAGATATAAAGACATGTAAATGTCAAAATATTATATTTTTTGAAATATTCTCTGCATGATTCCCGAGATCCTATATTTGCCATTGCCCGAACGGCTTTTTTTTGTAAGGTGAAAATTCTTCCCACGTCTCTGGAGTTACTCCAAAACACTACACCATAGGAGATAATGGATTGTATTAGACCAAAATAAATTAATTTTAGAATATCTGCCGAAACGGTGTCTCTTATGTTTTTTAGTAAAAAGCAGTGTGAGGTTAACTTGCCTGCAAGATGGTCTATATGCGTATTCCATGTAAGTTTTTGGTCAATAAACAACCCCAGGAATTTTGTTTCGCATACATTTTGTAGGGATTTTTTTTCTGTTTTTAGTAGGAGGCTAGAATCAACCGTGGCATTTTTTACTTTAAATTCCATAGCAACCGATTTATATGTGTTAAGAGTAATACCACTGGCTTGGCACCAGTTGGACATGCTTTTTATGGCGGACTTTCCTTTTGTTTTTAAATCTTGTTTGCTCTCTCCTGGGATAACGATGTTGGAGTCATCTGCGAATGAGACAGGAAGTCCTAGAGCTGCTAGAGACCGCGGCAAACTGTCTACATACACATTAAAAAGTGTTGGTGACAGACAAGAGCCCTGCGGCGTACCTCTAGAAATTTTTTGTTGGGTTGATCTATGGATCTAAGATTTTACCCATTCAAGAAGGTTTCTTCTAACTCCTTTATAATCGAGATTTTTTTCCAAAAGTCCATGATCCACTGCATCAAAAGCACGTGACATATCAAAAAATAGTCCTAAGACCTGCTCTTTTTTGTTTAAAGAGCTGCATATGTGGTGTACTGCTTGGCTCCATGCGGTTTCTGTAGAATGTCCACCGCGGAAGCCATTTTGTTGATGTGATAAAAGGTTAAATTTTTCCAGATATTTGTTAAGTCTTTTATTGAAACGGTGTTCAAAAATTTTTCCAAAATGACATTGTAAGGCTACGTTGCGGTAGTTACTGATGTTTTGTCTGTCTCCTTTATTTTTGTATATTGGAACTATTTTGGATATCTTAAGGGCTGAAGGGTATATACCCTGTTCAAAACTTGCATTTGTAAGTCTGGCCAGCGGATCAGACAAAATTTCAACGACCTCCTTGACGACTTTGCCCGGCGACCTCCTTGACAACTGTGCCCGGAATACCATCCACGCCAGACGATCTCTTGTTACAAATTTTGTTAATTGTGAATTTAATTTCCATAGAGTTAGTTGGAAATAAGTAGAAAGAGTGGTCCGTTCTATCCCCAAGGGTATCTGCCAAGTCGCTATTAGGTTTATTAAATGAGTTTGAAATTTCAATAAATTACTAGTTGAAAATATTTGCAATTTTTGATTGGTCATCCTCAATAGTTTCTGTGCCGTGACATTTTAAGCTATACTTGATTTTTTATGGTTTTTGCTTCCGCGATTTTCGTTTATTATTTTCCAACATTCTTTGTTTATATTTTTTGCTAACGATATCGTGTTGTTGTTAAAACATTTTTTTCATATTTAATTTTTCTACTGTAGGCTCGTTTTAGCTTTTTATATCTAATTGAATAAATTGGATTTTGTAGCCGCTTGCTTAGCGCTGACATTTCTTTTAGTAAGTTTAAAAAGTTATTTTTTGGCTTATCCATTTGTTATTGTTTTTATTTATTCTTTTTTTGTAATATTCTAAAGGAAACGCGTAGTCGAAAACTAAGTAAAATTTGCTAAAAAAATTATCATACATTGTCTGTACATCGATATTTTCTTGAAATATACTATTCCAGTTAATCTGCGATAATTCGTTTATAAAGGTTGTCATGGACGATTTTGGATATTTTCTTTTTAGCGTTAATTGTGATTGAGTATAATTTAGCTGTTTGCAGTATTCCAATAATAGGCACTGAAATGTGTGATCGGAGAGGTGATTCTCGTGTACTTCTGTGGTAAAGTTTTGAGATAAGTCAATATAAAAGTTATCAATACAAGAACTGGATACCGCAGTTATACGCGTTGGAGCGTGTATACAGCGATTCATACCATACTCTCAAAAAATATTATTTAACGCTTTGCTATGATTAGTATCTACTAATGTATCTACGTTAAAGTCCCCACATACTACATTTAATACAGAGTAGTAACATTTAATACAGAGGTAAAACGGTAAGGTAGGTAAATTGCGCAAGGATAAAACCTCTTAATATTCTCTCTCTCTCTCTCTCTGCAATATGATTGGTGCCGGTCGGCTGACCTTAAGTTGGTTTTTGCTCAACATGTGATGTGCAAAAAGTTCTTTTTGGTACTATCACTGAAAGTTGTATTTTATATTGTTTTTCCAAAAAATGGGCGCAAAATTCATGCAGAAGAGTAAGTCGCTGTAATCCTTTATACATTTTGTATACATTTTGTAAATAGTAAATTTAATTATTATAAATGTATATTTTATTACAACTGTGCCTTATGAAAATATAGAAAAAAATATTGATTTTTAAATTACACAACTGCCCTGCTTGTTTTGCCACATATACGTACCCCATTTTACCCGGTATGCGGGGCAAAGTCAACTTATAATAAAGGTATGAAGTTCTGTGGCGAAAAGGGCGCTTCATGTGCCTAGTCGCCAGGCCTAGAGCCTACGCCACACCACTACTACTACTAAATGATCGCTTCAGCTGAAAATTAAAAACGTAAAGATAACATATATCTGGCCAACTTAATTCCAATTGACGAATGCACAACATACCACAAACGTTAATTTAATATAGTTTCACACTCCTTCAACTTTATGTTTATTTTAATTTGTTTATTTATTTTTATTAGATTTATGGCTTTTTACAAACTACCGAATTTTAGTAAAAAAATTTGACTGCATTAAAAAAATCAATATAAAAATAACTTTAGTAATTTTATTACTCTGAGAAAATAACCTTAAAAAATGGCGGTAACATTAAACGACGGCCACCGTAAGTACCAGGCGCCGTTACCGCACATAACAAAAAAAGATCGAGAATCTGCTAATGCGCAAACTCCGTAATAACAATAACGGTAAAAAAGTGTAAAATATGCGACCCAAAATGTCTCGGATGTCATAGGCAAAGTGTCTCCATTTGAAAATGCAATTGGCTTGCGAGCAAACCACGGCCTATCACTGGGGCTAAACCTTAGAGACCCTTTCGTTTTATGCTTGGGGTTTGCCTTAATACCCGGCTGGTCTTGGTAAAAGCGCGCACTCTTTAGTTGCATCTGTAAATGGAGACACTATACTTATTATAATAGACGATTTGCCGGGAGCACAAAGTATACCTATACTTTGTGCTGTCAGAATGGGTTGCAAGCAAGAAATGCGTATTAACTTGGATATTTATAAACTTTCGGAGGCGCAAGTCATTTTCGTACAGAAATCCCGATTGGATTAATTTGCCATTTTTTATTTTTGTAAATAGGTAATCACAAAAAAAAACAATGCAAAGAATAAAAAAAAATCAGTTATCAAACACCTCCCCAAAAGAAAACAAACAAAAATACAAAGTGGTTATTTAAAAAAGTAGCGCTCAGCTGTCAAATTTTAACAAACCGTTAAAATACGGCCAAGTTACATAGAGTATATTTCATTATTTTTGGGATAACTTTTGACTGTGTCACTTGTCATCAAGATAACAGCTGTCCAAGGGTGCACAGGTCCAGATTCAAACAGGAAAAATAAAGATAAGGGGTCGTTCACAAATTAGGCTGGTATATACGTAAGTAGGTATTTTTAAAGTATCTGGTTCTTCTTTAAGTGATTTAAAGATAATAGGGACCTATTGCAATAGTGCCAGGCACTAATTGTGCCGGGCACTATATTGACAGTTTCGCATTACAAGAACAGCTGTCGGTTCATCAAAATGAGGCCATTGTGTATTATAAAAGCCGAAATTAATAGTGACGCCACTATTAATGGAAAATAAATGACTGGATTTATAAATTCGACTTTGGTATGTCAATTTTGAAAGATCAACTGTCAGTTTTTAATGCGAAACAATATAGTGCCCGGCACAATTTGTGCCTGGCTTTATTGCAATAGGTCCCCAATCTCTTACTAAAAATATGGACATAATGTATTATGGGTTTTATTTTTAATGGTATCAAAGTAAAAAAAAAAAATCTTAATATCTAATCGTTTAGTCGACTTCGTTGGCACTGCTGTTTGTAGTGACAAGAGGCGAATTTGCTACTAATTAGATTAAAATAATTAAGTCCAGTGGCGTCCCGAAATACATCGTAACCAATATTTTTGACAAAATACCTGTGCGTTACCAAATGTTTTCCAATTTGGATTTTGTATTAGATAACGACAAACACAAATTACCTACTCCTTTTTTCTAAATCAAACCAAACCTACCTCAAAATAATCATCCATACTAAGATCCATATTGTGATTTAAATCTAAAAAAATAATCAGATATCATATTTACATATACTCTAAGTTTCTATCACCACAAACTAACTTAAAAGTGCCTCCTGGCCCGTAAGACATTTTTAGGTCCTTTTTTGAAAAAACACTAGTTTTGAAAAACAGTAAGACGACCACAACAACCAAGTTGATAAACAGGATTGTCCGCCATTTTAAATTAGCCATGTCGGTTCATATTTTTTTGAGTTTCAGTAAAAACTATTATCCGCGACCTTAAACAACCCAAGGTTGATAAATAAAGAAACCGGTCATTTTGGAGCCGCCATTTAAAATTTTTTCAAGTTTCAATTAAAAATTATAATCAGCGACCAAAAACAATGCAAAGTTTCGAACTCGATACTCATTGGTTCATAAATGGAAAAACCGCCAACAAAAATATTTATAGGATTTGATGCTGTTTTGCACGTTTAAAAAGTTTTTGAGGGTTTGTGGTAAAAACGCGTTTGATTAGAGATCCCGCTGAGAGCGCTCCATTTAGGATTTGGATCTATCAAGGATCAGTTTGCAGTTGCTCCCACAGAGATCTGCTCCAACAAGGAGCGATTTCTGAGCGGTCAAGAGCAGTGTTGATCCAAAAAGGTATTAGTGTGTATAATATAAATCGCCAATTCTTGGTACAAAGGTAACAAGCGGTTAAGGGCGACTTTGAGGGGGAGTAACCTGGTAAATATCCATAGAAAAAACATAATACAGGGTGTCCCAAAAGTCCGAGTCCTCCCAAATATCTTCTGAATTATTATATATAGTTCCATATTTAGCAGTAACAAATAGTATCAAGAGATCTATTTTATAAAGTGGTGAGTGTACCGCCCCTCCATAAAATAGATCTTTTAATGTTATTGGTTACTGTCAAATTGGTTCAAAAGATATTTGGGTGGACTCGGAATTTTGGGATACCCTGTATATTAGTTAATAGATATGGGTCTAACCGCATAATCAGCACCCCTAGAGAAAAAGTAATTACGTAAATAGTGCTTCTGTCATCCAATACGCCCCACTCCCCCCTCCCTCCGAGATTTTAGCCCAGATCCGCGCTTGCAAGAGATGTAAACAATGGTATTGCGCATGTCCGGTACACAGCACGCGTGGCTGCACGGTCTGAAAAGCTTGCTGCTTGCAAACACGTCGAACCGTGCTTGCACGCTAAAAATGATTAATTGATTCCCATTGGCCTAGCTTGCCTGCTGGCATTCAACTCCGTCAGCGAACACGACAGAACAAGTGACAACTATCGTGCTGGAGTGCAACTCGGCCAGCAAACACGATTAGAAATGCAGCTTTACTTTTAGGCACAAGAAGAAAAATCACATTCATTATCTACTTTCGTAGAAGAAAAATGCGACGCAATCTACAGAAATAAACCTTTACTACAGAAATCCGAACTGGATATGCAAGGTGCAATGTTTTGTTTTGAAGTGCTTTTGGCAGTGCGCGAAGCTGACCATGATGACGAACTTGATATTAAGGCATTCTACAAATACCTTCGCAGGATAATGGGCAACCAACCAACAGCAGAAGTGGATAAATTGACCACTAAATGTCAATCTTTAAAAGGTATTGAATTCCTTACTTGTATCTTTGACAACAGTGATAGTTATGTATCTGCCATCAATCATTGGGTTTAAACTATATGTATAGTTACAAACACTAAAATATAAACAATAATGCTTGAAATAATGTGTTTTTAAATTTAAGTAGACAATATTCGGTCAATATAAATAAAAGTAACTGCATAAGGGGAACCGTAAAGGAACCGTAAGCGTGCAGCACGTTTTGTGTGCGTTTTCATGTCTGACCGTACACTCACTGGCGTAACTGTGGGCCTCCCCCAGAGCTTTCCAGGCAGCCGCAGCGCCACGAAAACTTAGAACCTTAACCATCGAGAAAAAGTTGAAAATTTTAAGAAAAGTATGTATACATTTATTTTAAGTTAGTTTTGTACTTTTCAACTGTTTTATTGCAATAAAATATTTTATTGGAATATATGATTTTTTTTTCTTTTACTCGAACTCTCCATAACTCGAACTGTTTTGTTGTTCCTTTAAGTTCGAGTTATAAGGGTTTGACTATAATCAAGTTTAGTTATTATGTGCAAGAATTTGACTAATACCCCGCACTTTATTTCGCTTTTTATCCAAAAGGAAAAAAAAATGGCATTGTAGTTTTTTCATATTTTTGAGCTAAGTTTATAAATAGTAAAAAATTCAGACGTAACTCGGTCGAACTTTTTTTGCCAGTCGTTCAAAATTTAAAATAAAAACAAGATAAAAACACCCAAATATTTTTTTTCACTTACATATACAGTGAAACCTCCCATAAGAGGACACTCACGGTTCCGTCGATTTTGTCCGCTTATTGGAGGTGTCCGCTTATGAGAGGGAACTGCGAAATTGTAATATATATTAATTAACAATTTCCGCTGCTTGAGTTTTTCCGATATTAAATGTTTCAGCGATCTTTCGTGCTGATAGATGATCCTTCTCCGAAACGTTAACAACTTCCATTTTTTCACGTAAACTAAGAAGTTTTTTACGGCATAATTTCAAAGAGATCTATTAGTGCCTAATTGAACAGTAAAAATAAAACACAGCAGTCCCGCCCCCGCCGAATAAAATATGTTGTAAATACGACAGAAGTATTTAGTCTCCGCATTAAAAAGGTAAGAGGTAATTCCCCGGCTGCAGAATGCGTTGTTGCCAACATACTACATAATGTTTATGCCCATGTCGTGCAGCACTTCATCCAGTCGTCAAAGGTTCGCGTCCGGTTAAGGGAGGTTTTAAAATTTTTTAACCAAAAAAAATTGTCCGCGTATGGTTATTAGAGTGTCCGGTTATAGGAGTGAATTTTACATGGAAAGAAATAGTGAAAAGCTTGGTTCCAAAAAATTTGTCCGCTTAAAGGGAGTGTCCGCTTAATAGAGGTATCCGCAAGAAGATGTTTCACTGTATACAGGTTTTAATAGAAAAATAGAAATTTATACGTTACTTATCTAACTCTTTAAAATTCATGGCCTCAAATTATATCATTCCACAATTTTATTTCAAATGTTCGAAATCAAAACTGATGTTTCGTCATGGCCAAGACTGTATTTCATAAGTTTTGGATTTCAAAGCCTACTCAATTAAAACTACTACTCCAAAAATTAAAACAAGGGTGGGTTTCCAGTTCCTGGTAATCTAAAAAAGAAAATTCGTCAAAATCAATCAAAATCAAATATTGTTCCGCTAACTAGCGATTTTTCGGTATGTGCGGCGACGATGGAAGTGGCGGGAATCTGAATACGATTTTTTTTGGTTAAAATTAATTGGATTTGTTTATTATCCATTGTTCTGTTTTGTAAAATCATTTTTTATTTAATTTGTTGAGTAGCTTATTTATGATAAATAAATATATAAATTGTTTAAGGTAAACTTGCTCTGATCATCTATTACTTTCAACTTGCAAAATATAGAAATTGCAGCAAAAAAAATGAAATTTTTGGCTGTTTTGTTTGCGGTTGTATCCATTATTGTTGTTGTTAAAGTAAGTAGGAATAGGGGAAAGGGGTACAGAGGTAAAACGGTAAGGTAGGTAAATTGCACAAGGATAAAACCTCTTAATATCAGATGTGTTATCCCCATGACTGGTTCAGTTCTCTGCAATATGATTGGTGCCGGTCGGCTGACCTTAAGTTGGTTTTTGCTCAATATGTGATGTGCTCTGTTTATTGTTAAAATGGTTTGCGCATTTTGTGACGGTAAGTACATTTTTTACAGACTTTTCAAAATTTTGTTTACATTGACCAATTAGTGGGTTTAGGTACTATTCATAATTAAACGCGTTGTCCGTAAAATTAGCTTTTTAATGTGTTTGATTTTTGTTTGAATTTACCTGGTGGTTTGGGGCAAAACGGGGTACCAGGGTATACCTAGTAACATACATGCCATTTTAGCCCAAAAAAAGTTATTTTTGAAAAAAAGTTCTTTTTGGTACTATCACTGAAAGTTGTATTTTATATTGTTTTTGCAAAAAATGGGCGCAAAATTCATGTAGAAGAGTAAGTCGCTGTAATCCTTTATATATTTTGTATACATTTTGTAAATACTAAATTTAATTATTATAAATGTATATTTTATTACAACTTTTTATTGTTTTAACAAGTATTTTAATCTTGATTAATATTTTAATAAATAAAATTTAAGTGCCTTATAAAAATATAGAAAAAAATATTGATTCTATTACACAACTGCCCTGCTTGTTTTGCCACACATACGTACCCCATTTTACCCGGTATGCGGGGTGGGGCTCCCTGGTGGTCCAGATAGGAGAGTTGTCTGGAATTTAACGGTGTCAGATGTGGACTGTAATTTTAAGGGAATAAGGTCATAGGCTAAGCTGGTACAAGGGATTCTGAAATGGTCTAGTTTACCTTCTAGGTTAGTGTAGCAATAAACAAATGTATGTAAGGTAAAAATAATGCATTTTCACTTACCATTTTTATACAGGAAGCGGAACTCATGGGAGGACACGCTGTTAAACCGTGCTTTTTGCACCCCACATGAATGTGGTAGGAGAGTCGCTAACACGCGTGTATTATCGTTCGAAGGCGAAACGGTTCTCTCTGTTGCGGCAGCAGGTATCGCTGCTGCGTTCATTCTCCCACATGGCGCCCAGTGGCGTCGTTAATCCATAGGCGTAGGAGAAAAGGGAATAAGTAGGAGGGAATGAGATTACGAAGGTCCATATTAAAGGAACTAGGAACCTTAGTAATTCAAAATGCATTTTATGTAAAGTAAATTAATTATAGCAAATTGTAATATTTGCCTTTAAAACCGCGGGAGTTTCAAATGCAAATAACCCAGTAATTTTAAGTACTTAATTAGTTAATTGATACTAAATAAACAAAAAATAGAAAATGCTCTAGTGAATCACCAAATAGCCTAATTCGAACCAATTTGGTAAATTATAGTAAAAAGAACATATTTACAAAAAGGAAGGCGGGACGAACCATTTCCCACCCCCCTGAGAATGCCCAGGGGCATTTCAGAGAGTTTAATTTGTAGGCAGGGCGCATAGTTTTACCAAAGGCCGTTTGTAGGTACCTTTAGTAGTCTTTACAATAGCAACCCGTGGAACATTATCAGAACCTTTAATAAGGTCTTCAATGCGGCCTAGGGGCCAATCCAATGGAGTGGAATTTTCATCTTTGATCAGTACCATAGTACCAATATCAATGGAAGCAAGAGGTTGGTGCCATTTGGCTCGCTGTTGCAAAGTGTGCAAATATTCGCGATGCCAGCGAATCCAAAAATCGCGGTGCATTCTTTGCAACAGTTGCCACCTGGACAGCCTGTTTAACGCAATATCGCAGTAGTTTGGATCGGGTATTGTACCTGGAGGCCTCAAATTTAAAAAATTATTAGGAGTCAAGACCGCCAGATCAGTAGGATCGGTGCTTAAGGCACATAAAGGACGTGAGTTCATTATGGCTTCAACTTGGGTTAAAACCGTATTTAATTCCTCATAGGTGAGTATTTGATTTCCAACTACCCTGTGAAGATGAGTCTTTAAAGATTTAATGTTTGACTCCCAAATGCCTCCCATGTGGGGAGCAGCAGGTGGGTTAAAAGACCAAACTATACCTTCCCCCTTCACGCAATCAGAAAAAATTTGTCGCAAGTATTTTTCAGAGGCCACGAAGTTGGTCCCGCAGTCTGAAGAGATCTTTGAGCATAGTCCTCTTCTAGCTATGAAGCGGCGCAGAGCAGCCAGAAAGGCTTCTGATGTCATATCAGAGACTAACTCTAAATGCACGGCTTTAACAGCGCAACAGATAAATAAACAGACATATGCTTTCATGGTTTTGGCACCTCTGGTCCGACCAAGAGTAATCGTGAACGGACCACAAAAATCTATACCTACATTTTCGAACACCTTTGCTTCGGAAACTCTAAATTTCGGTAGGTTACCCATAGGGGGTTGAAGGGAGTTAGGTTTAGTTTTCCAGCAAGTATGGCAAGAACTTAAAACTTTTCTCACTACCTTTTTAGCAGACAATACCCAGAAGTTTTGCATTAGTAAAAAAGTTGTGGTCTGTATACCACAATGAAGATTGCTGCGATGCAAATCTAAAATCAGTAATTCAGTGAATTTTGCACTAGAAGGCAAAAGAATTGGAAATTTTTTATCGTATGATAAATTTGAATGGCATAAACGGCCTCCAACACGAAGCAAATCGTAGCTTTCATTATGCAAAAATGGACATAATTTTTGAAAAGCTTTTGGAAGCTGTTTCTTATCTTTTAGTAATTCAATTTCTTTTTGGAAAGAAAAAGATTGTACGCATTTCGAAATAAAAAGTAAGCTTTTGTAGTAATCCTGATTTGTAAGGTAATCAGTAGCAAAATTGTATGAGGGATTTTTAAACCTTTGTAACCCTCGCAAAAAGTAAGCAACTATTCTCTTAATTTTAAAAAGAGAACTGTATTTTTCAAACAAGTTGTTTACATAATATTCAACTGTTTGTTCGCAAGTAAAAACGTTAAAAATATTTTTTCGCTGTTCTTCCAAAACTGCATTCCCATCGTAAGTAACTGTCATAAAATCCCAAGTATTTGTAGGTTGGTTTAGAAAAGAAGGCCCTTCTAACCAAAAATAAAATCTTTGTAAATCAGAGGGATACATTTCCCTAGTACCGCAGTCAGCAGGATTTTGTTCAGTAGGAACATAATGCCAAAACTCAGGGCTAATTCTTCCTTGTATATAGGCAGTTCTATTCGAAACAAATGTTTTAAATTTGTGAGGAGATCCCTGAATCCAAGATAAGGTCACTGTGCTATCAGTAAAAGCAAGAATTTTATCAAATTTAATTTTTTCCGAGAACGTTTCTAGTAAAAAATCCATTAATTTAGCCAACAAAACAGCTCCTAAAAGCTCTAGTCTTGGTAAAGTTAGTTTACGACGCAACGGTGCGACTCTAGATTTACTACAAACAAAAAAAACTTTAATGTTTCCATCAGAATAAAAAATTCGAATATAAGCGACAGCACAATAGGCCCGTTCTGAACTATCGCAAAATCCTACTAGCTGGATTTGACTAGCATTAGGCAAAATTATTTGACGAGGAATTTTAACAGAATGCAAAAACTTTAATTCATTTTTAAATTTTTCCCATTTAAAAACAATTTCCGGACTGACAGGGTCGTCCCAGTTTAAGTCTTCTGCCCAGCAGTATTGAACAATTAATTTTAAAATTAAAACTATTGGCGCCAAAAAAGACAGAGGGTCGTAAATGCGGGCCAAATTACTTAAAATTGTTCTTTTAGTGCATGTTTGGAGAGAACAGTCGAAAGTATAAAAAAATTCATCAGTATGAGGGTTCCAATTTAAACCGAGAATTTTCAAAGTTGAATTTTCAGCATCTAAATCGAGAGAAAGAGCCTTCATCGAAATGTGTGACTCAGGAAGATCGGATAGTAACTCGGGACAATTGCTCGCCCATTTACGCAATTCGAATCCACCTCGGCTAAGTAGCTCGATTAATTGATTTTTCATCTCAGTGGCCTTAAAAAAGTCATCACTTCCCGAAATCACATCATCGACAAAAACTGCCTCCTCAATGATTTTTGAGGCAAGAGGAAGGTCCTCATGCTCTCTAGCAAGTTGCAGCAAAGTTCTGATAGCCAAAAAGGGGCTACAAGAGACCCCGAATAAAACTCTATTTATTTCGAAGTCTTGAATAGGCTGGTTAGGATCAAACCTCCAAACTATTCTTTGAAAATTAGTTTGACTAGGGTCAACTAAAATCATCCTGTACATTTGACGGATGTCGCAACAAAAGCAAAATTTATGCAAACGATAAAGTAATAAAATTTTTTGTAAGTCCCTTTGTAAAGGGGGCCCAGTATAAACAGCGTTGTTGAGCGAGATTTTGCCAGGGGCGTGCATGCTCGCATCAAAAACCACCCTCAGGGGGGTGCTAGTAGAATCTTTTTTAAACACCGCATGGTGTGCAATATAAAAATGATTTGAAATTTCGGTCGGCAAAGGTGCAGAAACCGGTTGCATATGATTATTATCTAAATAATCTTGTAAAACAGAGCTGTAGGCAGCATAAAAATCAGGGTTTTGTAGCAATTTCTTCTCAAGGGAGAAAAAACGACGTACGGCAATGGATCGAGTGTCGCCAAAATCTGGAGCAGTAACTTTAAATGGTAAAGATACAATATATCTCCCCTCCTCATTTTTTGAGGTAGTTTTCAAAAAATAATTTTCGCAAAACTCATCTTCGGGGTCAATGGCCTTGACATTAGGTATGTCATCTATTTGCCAAAATCGTTGTAGATTTTTATCTAAATTGACAAAAGAATCGTTCATTGACGTAGTAAAAAATGTTTTAATTTGATTTGTAGTTGAAGGTGAAAGTGAAAGATTGCCCATTATTCCCCAACCAAAAATAGTATTAATGCAGACGGGGTTGTTGGGTCCCGTAGACAAACGACCATCTAGCAAAATGTAAGGGTACACATCGCCGCCCAACAATAAATCAATTTTATCGCTTTTATTAAAGCCTGGGTCAGCTAGTGCTAAGTTGGCGAGAAAAGGAAAACTTTTAATCGAAAATGAGGAATGAGGTAAATCACTACAAATTTTATCGAGTATTATCGCATCAAAATTAAAAACAAAATTATTATCACGCAAAGAGGATATATTGCAATTAATTCCAGATTTTGCCGAAGTTGTCATTCGATCTAAGCTTTGTAGAGTCATGGCGATATTAAATTTAGGAAGGCCCAAACTATCAGCACATGACTTAGATATAAATGAAGATTGAGCACCAGAGTCACAGATGGCGCGCACTGTGTGCCAATTTTGAAAAACATCCTGTATTTGTATTAAAGCGGTACAGAGAAGTACTTCGCGATCATTTAAAGACATACCAGTAACAATGGTGTTAGTGGTTCTATTAAATTCGGTAGCCACGGGGCTCCTCGGGGGTTGCACTGCAGAAGTAGAGGGGCTACTCGCAGAACTAGGTGTAGAATTAATAGGAAAAAAATGTAAGAGACTGTGATGAAATTGGCCACAATGTAAACATCTTTTTTCTGATTTGCATTGCTGGGGTAAATTATGCTTTGAGGCCAAACAGTTGACACACGCTTTATGTTGTTTAACAATCTCAAAACGTTGCTGGGGAGTTTTCGCCAAAAAATTAGGACATCTGTATATTATATGATCGCCACTTTTACAGAGAAAACAAAAATTTTGAGGGTTTGGAGTATTATTTAAGCCACTTTGGCCATTTGGATACTGGGAGGCATTTTTGGAGGCTCTCTGAAACAAAGCAGATCGATTTTGAAACTTTGCTTGATTTTTCTGACTTGAAATTGACAAATCTTTATTTTTTAAGTAATCTTGAGTTTGTTGTATTTGTTCCAACGCAATGCAATGGCTAGAAACAAAAGCACGAATTTTATCATAAGAGGGGATCTCATTGGAGCAATAATTTTGCTCAAATGCCTTGCGCGTGGTTGGGTCCAACCTATCCAAGAGCATTTGTGCCATAATATAATCCCAAAACTCCGTTTTAAAACCCATGACTTTTAAAGCACTTAAGTTTTTCGAAAAACAATCAAGCAAATTCCTCAAATTCGTAGCATTCTCTTTAGTAAGAGGAGAGAAGCCTTCAATTGCCTTCCAGTGAAGGTAAGCTTGTAATCGTTTATTTGTATACCTATCCACCAAGGTGTGGTAGGCATTTAAATAATTTTCAGCAAGGATAGGAATGTCAGAAATGACATCCAGGGCAGGGCCCTTTAAATTAGAAAAAAGCAAATTGAATTTTTCAAAGTTTCCCAGCGACCTATTATTGTGCACGGTAGCATTAAAGGCTTGCAAAAAGGTTGGAAACTCCTTAAATTCCCCTTGAAAAAGAGGTATTTTTATCCTAGGCAGTAAACCATGCTGGTCTGTGGAGGCACAGGGACTGCCCATGGGATTTATCGTACTGCTCAAAAGCCCTCCATCTTCAAAGGGTAGTTCGAAAAGTTCGTAAAATATAGTGGAAATCTCGTCACAGCGTTTGCAAAAGTCCATAAACACTTTGTTTTCTACTACTAAGCGATCCTCATCAGAGGCTACCAACGTCAACAAAGTATTATGGTGTTTTTCAAAATCTTTTTTGATTTTTGACAATGTCCGAAATTTGACTTTAAAGCCGCTGTGATAGGCAGGGTCATTTTTTGCGAGGGTCGCGGATTCAATGATCAAATTTAGCTGTGAAATCGCACTATAGCGCAAGGCTTTAGCCTTTAAAATTTTATCCGAACTAGACATGATTTAAAAAAAAATCCAAAAAATAATTGACAAAAATTAGGTAAACTGAAAAAAAAAATCAAAATTTGGACACCCTGTATAAATATTAATGTCCTACGTTTAATTACAATAATCAAACTATAAGCGCACAAAAGTAAAGAAAATACCCGATGCAAACTAATGATAACAAAAAAACTTGTGTATAAGTTTTTTTATCTTCGCCTCGCGAATTCAAATAAGTAGGTACCTACTATGTACTAAATTTAAAAATAAATACCTACAAATCAAAAGCATTTAATTTGGTAAAACTATTTATCTGCCTTTACACGAAAACAAATTCTCAAGTTAAGAATTAAATTTCCTTCAAAATTTATTATGCACGCAAAAAATGGATACAATCATAGCCATTTGCAGACAGATATTATAATAGTAAATTAGAAATAGATATATTCATAGCAATTTTTACGCAAAAACGAATATAGTAAAGCATCCGCAATCGGATATAGTCATAGCAATTTGCAATAAGCAAAAATGAATATGGCAATTTGGAGATTTTTTTTCGAGCAAATTGGATATAATTATAGCAATCCACAAATGTGAAGGCACAACGGCTAAAATAATAGCACTTTGCAGACACTATTTTAAACTATTTCCAGTGACAAACAAAAAAACACCCGAATTCCATACGGTTTTTTTTTTACAAAAAAGAAACGAAAAAACTTGATTTATTCGAAACAAAAAAAAGCATAGTAGTTTACAGATTTTATCTGTGTTTGGTTTTTCGCATGAAAAGGCTAAATTTATTGTTAAAAATATTTAATTTTTACACAAAAAAAATCGCAAAATGTATTTTAGAAACCTAGGGGTTTTCTAAAGTAGGCATGTAAGAAAAACAAGGGTTTTTCTTGCGTTTGTTTTTACACAAAAAAAAATCGCAAAATGTATTTTAGAAACCTAGGGGTTTTCTAAAGTAGGCATGTAAGAAAAACAAGGGTTTTTCTTGCATTTGAAACCAGTAAAAAAGGCATTTAGGAAAAACAAGGGTTTTTCTTGCATTTGAAACCAGTAAAAAAAACTAACCTAAAAAGGCAAAAAAACGATTCCAGAAATCCGGGTCGCTAAGGATCAAAAATGGGGCTCCCTGGTGGTCCAGATAGGAGAGTTGTCTGGAATTTAACGGTGTCAGATGTGGACTGTAATTTTAAGGGAATAAGGTCATAGGCTAAGCTGGTACAAGGGATTCTGAAATGGTCTAGTTTACCTTCTAGGTTAGTGTAGCAATAAACAAATGTATGTAAGGTAAAAATAATGCATTTTCACTTACCATTTTTATACAGGAAGCGGAACTCATGGGAGGACACGCTGTTAAACCGTGCTTTTTGCACCCCACATGAATGTGGTAGGAGAGTCGCTAACACGCGTGTATTATCGTTCGAAGGCGAAACGGTTCTCTCTGTTGCGGCAGCAGGTATCGCTGCTGCGTTCATTCTCCCACATGGCGCCCAGTGGCGTCGTTAATCCATAGGCGTAGGAGAAAAGGGAATAAGTAGGAGGGAATGAGATTACGAAGGTCCATATTAAAGGAACTAGGAACCTTAGTAATTCAAAATGCATTTTATGTAAAGTAAATTAATTATAGCAAATTGTAATATTTGCCTTTAAAACCGCGGGAGTTTCAAATGCAAATAACCCAGTAATTTTAAGTACTTAATTAGTTAATTGATACTAAATAAACAAAAAATAGAAAATGCTCTAGTGAATCACCAAATAGCCTAATTCGAACCAATTTGGTAAATTATAGTAAAAAGAACATATTTACAAAAAGGAAGGCGGGACGAACCACGGGGCAAAGTCAACTTATAATAAAGGTATAAAGTTCTGTGGCGAAAAGGGCGCTTCATGTGCCTAGTCGCCAGGTCTAGAGCCTACTCCACACCACTACTACTACTAAAAGATGGAGTTGTAAATCGCTTCAGCTGAAAATTAAAAACGTAAAGATAACATAGGTATCTAGTCAACTTAATTCCAAATGACGAATGCACAACATACCACAAACGTTAATTTAGTAGTTTCACACTCCTTCAACTTTTTGTTATTTATATTTGTTTATTTATTTTTATTAGATTTTTGGCTTTTTACAAACTACCGAATTTTAGTAAAAAAATTTGACTGCATTAAAAAAATCAATATAAAAATAACCTTAGAGTAATTTTATTACTCTGAGAAAATAACCTTAAAAAATGGCGGTAACATTAAAGGACGGCCACCGTAAGTACCAGGCGCCGTTACCGCACATAACAAAAAAAGATCGAGAATCTGCTAATGCGCAAACTCCGTAATAACAATAACGGTAAAAAAGTGTAAAATATGCTACCCAAAATGTCTCGGATGTCATAGGCAAAGTGTCTCCTTTTGAAAATGCAATTGGCTTGCGAGCAAAGCACGGCCTATGACTGGGGCTAAACCTTAGAGACCCTTTCGTTTTATGCTTGGGGTTTGCCTTAATACCCGGCTGGTGTCCTTTGGTAAAAGCGCGCACTCTTTAGTTGCATCTGTAAATGGAGACACTATACTTATTATAATAGACGATTTGCCGGGAGCACAAAGCACACCTATACTTTGTGCCGGTAGAATTGGTTGCAAGCAAGAAATGCGTATTAACTTGGATATTTATAAACTTTCGGAGGAGCAAGTCATTTTCGTACAGAAATCCCGATTGGATTATTTTGCCATATTTTTTTTTCTAAATAGGTAATCACAAAAAAAACAATGCAAATAATAAAAAAAAATCAGTAATCAAACACCTCCCCAAAAGAAAACAAACAAAAATGCAAAGTGGTTATTTAAAAAAGTAACGCTCAGCTGTCAAATTTTAACAAACCGTTAAAATACGGCCAAGTTACATAAAGTATATTTCATTATTTTTGGGATAACTTTTGACTGTGTCACTTATCATCAAGATAACAGCTGACCAAGGGTGCACAGGTCCAGATTCAGACAGGAAAAAAAAAAAGATAACAAATTAGGCTGGTATATACGCAAGTAGGTATTTTTAAAGTATCTGGTTCTTCTTTAAGTGATTTAAAGATAATCTCTTACTAAAAATATGGACATAATGCATTAAGGGTTTTATTTTTAAGGGTGTCAAAGTAAAAAAAAACGATCTTAATATATAATCGTTTAGTCGACTTCGTTGAAATTTGGCACTGCTGTTTGTAGTGACAAGAGGCGAATTTGACACTAATTAGATTAAAATAATTAAGTCCAGTGGCGTCCCGAAATACATCGTAACCAATATTTTTGACAAAATACCTGTGCGTTACCAAATATTTTCCCATTTGGATTTTGTATTAAATAACTACAAACACAAATTACCTACTTCTTTTTTCTAAATCAAACCTAACCTACCTCAAAATAATCATCCGCACTAAGATCCATATTGTGATTTAAATCTAAAAAAATAATCAGATATCATATTTACATATGCTAAGTTTCTATCACCACAAACTAACTTAAAAGTGACTGCTAGCTCGTAAGACATTTTTAGGTCCTTTTTTGAAAAAACACTAGTTTTGAAAAACATTAAAACTGTTTGTAAAAAACCACAACAACCAAGTTAATAAACAGGATTGTGCGCCATTTTAAATTAGCCATGTCGGTTCATATTTTTTTAAGTTTCAGTAAAAACTATTATCCGCGACCTTAAACAACCCAAGGTTTCGTATTTGATGCATATCGGTTGATAAATAAAGAAACCGGCCATTTTGGAGCCGCCATTTTATATTTTTTCAAGTTTCAGTTAAAAATTATAATCAGCGACCAAAAACAATGCAAAGTTTCGAACTCGATAGTTATTGGTTCATAAATGGAAAAACCGCCAACAAAAATATTTATAGAATTTGATGCTGTTTTGCTCGTTTAAAATTTTTTTGAGGGTTTGAGGTAAAAACGCGTTTTGATTAGAGATCCCGCTGAGAGCGCTCCATTTAGGATTTGGATCAATCAAGGATCAGTTTGCAGTTGCTCCCACAGAGATCTGCTCCAACAAGGAGCGATTTCTGAGCGGTCGAGAGCAGTGTTGATCCAAAAAGGTATTAGCGTCGAATAATATAAATCACCAATTCTTGGCACAAAGGTAACAAGCGGTTAAGCGCGACTTTGAGGGGGAGTAACCTGGTAAATATCCCTAGAAAAAACATAATACAGGATGTCCCAAAAGTCCGAGTCCACCCAAATATCTTCTGAATTATTATATATAGTTCCATATTTGGCAGTAACAAATAGTACCAAGAGATCTATTTTATAAAGTGGTAAGTGTACCGCCCCTCTATAAAATAGATCTTTTAATGTTATCGGTTACTGTCAAATTGGTTCAAAAGATATTTGGGTGGATTCGAAATTTTGGGATACCCTGTATATTAGTTATTAGTTAATAGATATCGGTCTAACCGCATAATCAGCCCCCTTAGAAAAAAAGTAATTACGAATAGGCGTCCGCATTACTCCCCACTCCTCCCTCCCTCCGAGATTTTAGCCAAGATTCGCGATTGCAAGAGATGTAAACAATGGTATTGCGCATGTCTGGTACACAGCACGCGTGACTGCACGGTCTGAAAAGCTTGCTGCTTGCACACACGTCGAACCGTGCTTGCACGCTTGTTGTTATTAAAAATGGTTACATTGATTCCCATTGGCCTAGCTTGCGTGCTGGCGTTCAACTCCGTCAGCGAACACGACAGAACAAGTGACAACTATCGTGCTGGAGTGCAACTCGGCCAGCAAACACGATTAGAAATGCAGCTTTAATTTTAGGCACAAGAAGAAGAATCACATTCATTACCTACTTTCGTAGAAGAAAAATGCGACGCATTCGAAGCTAAAAAAAAAATTCCACGAGAATCCTCGAAACTGGAACTGAAAGGTGAAATGTTTTGTTTTGAAGTGCTTCTTGCAGTGCAGAAAGCTGACCATGATGACGGACTTGATATTAAGGCATTCTACAAACACCTTCGCGGTAAAGTAGGTCCAGAAACAGACGTGGATAAATTGACCACTATATGTCAATTTTTAAAAGGTATTGAATTCCTTACTTGTATCTTTGACAACAGTGATATTTATGTATCTGCCATCAATGAATGAGTTTAAACTATATGTATACAAACCCTAAAATATAAACAATAATAAATAAAATAATAAATAATGTGTTTTTAAATTTAAGTGGACAATATTCAAAAGAAACTACACAAGGGGAACCGTAAACCATAAGAGATACAGTTTTGATTAAATGAAAAAAGATTTTACGCTCAGTATTTTATTAGCGTGCAGCACGTTTTGTGTGCGTTTTCATGTCTGACCGTACACTCACTGGCAGTGACGTATATAGAAGAAAGTTTCGGAGGGGGGGCCGGACAGTCTCGGGGGGGAGGACCAAGACCCCGTATTTTATGCTATTTTATGTTTGTATTCATGAAATATGTGGAAAATATCTAAAAAAATCTTAGCTTCGGGGGGGAGCCGGGCCCCCAGGCCCCCCTTTTATACGCCACTGCTCACTGGCGTAACTGTGCCCCCCCCCAGAGCTTTCCAGGCCGCCCCACAGACGGCTCACACATCTTATTTTTGGCCAAAAAGGGCTTAAGGTGAAATGCCCAAAAAGGCAGCAAGCTTAGTGTCAGTCTAAAGTAAAGAGTCTAGTAGGCCTGAAAACACATGAAACAAAACTAATAATACTCTTTGACCGGCGTCAGAGATGATTTATTTTAAATATTGTTTTCGTAGTGCTTGAAACGTAAAATATTGTCAATATTTTAATCCGTATTGGCAAATTTTTTTTCCTTGTTTTGTTTTTAAATTTAAGCGAATTTAAAATGGATTTGAGAGAGAGGAAGGTAAGTAGATTCCAGAATTTGTAAAATTTTTAAAAACGGCGGTTGCTTTGCAGCAGGCTTGCAAAAGCAGACGAGTTATATTATAGGCATTGTTGTAAAATATGGAAAAAAAGGTATGTTTTAAAACTCCATATCATAATTTTTGAGATAACTTTTTGATAGTTATCAGCTGTTTACCATAACAAATAGCATAGGCCAACGAAAAAAAGTCGTAAAAAGTTGTCTCAACAATAATGATATAGGGTGTATTTGAGTACTATATTTGCTGGCCAAATTTTTCTGGGGGCGCCACAGAGGGCTCCCGAAACTAATTTAGGCATAATTTTACTCCCGGTTTTTATAAAAACCGGTTAAAAATGACTTGATAATAAACTTGTTCACTCAATTTGCCAAAAAAAAAAATTCAATTTACTGGTTATAGCCGTACGTTGCTTGTTTTAAACTTAAAGAAAATATTATCTATTCTATCTATCTATTTAGCCTTCCTCAATCCATCTTTGGACGTAGGCCTCCCTCAATATTTTTCACTCTTCTCTGTCTGTCGCCGTGTTTATCCATCTAGTTCCCGCGTGTTTCTTCAAATCGTCCGCGCATCTCATTTAGGGTCTTCTCCTACTTGTTTTATCCTCCTAAGGTCTCCAGTTTACAATACATTTGTTACGTCGATCGTCTTTCTGTCTGATATTATGACCGGTAAATTTTCATTTTAATTGTGCTACTTCTCCTTTGACATCCCTTACTTTTGTTTTATTTCTTATCCATTCATTCATTTTTCTATCTGTTAGCTTTACATGTAAAATTTGTCTTTCCATTGATCTTTAGGCTTTTGTTACCTTATCCATGTTTGATTTTGTAATAAGTGTCCAGGTCTGGGATCCATGGGTAAGTACATAATATACATTATTTGAAAACTCCAGAAGGTTCATTTTAATTGAATAAGTTTGAAAGAAAAAACTAAATTGAGTTCTAGCTTCTTTTTATTTTTTATATAAGTCTACCGACGCGTTTCGAAGTTTTTTTAAATTACTTCATCATCAAGGCTAATTTTTTTCAAACGTATAAAAAAAAATAGAAACACATTGTAAGAGAAAATTCTTTTAACATTAAAGTAGTACTTACTCGAGTACTGGATTTTTCAACCATTCAAGAAGAAATTTGAGTTTTTGTTTCTGCTGAATAAAGAAACAAAACCTGAAAATTGACAAATTTTCGCGAAAAATACGGAAAAACCATCCTGCAAACACAGAAACATTGAGGGTCTGAAAAACCCTTTCATACATTGGTTATATACTACTACACATACTCGTTTTGAGGTACAAATAATATTTTTTATTTTTTAATTTGATTTCAGCTGTTTGGTGTTTTTTTAGTTTATTAATTTGTCCCAGGTATTTATATTCCTCTACTTGTTTTATTTTCTTTTGGTTTATTCTGATCATAATATCTTCATCTGTGTTTGTTATGATTCTTCCAGGATTTTTATCAGTTCTTCTTTCTTGTCTGTTATTAAGGCTGAAAAGCTTTGCTGTGATTGATATCCGTCAAATTTTGTTGTTAGTCTACCTGTTAATATTTTCGTGAAAAGCTTATAAATTACATTGCGGAGTGTTATAGGTCGATAGTTTTTTAAGTCTGCTCCATCGCCTTTCTTGTGTAGAATAATGGTTATGGATTATTTCCTGTTGTTTGGAATTATTTTTTCTTTTAGTATTTTATTCACGAGAATATGAAGATGATGGGATATTATAGTTTTCATAATATAATCACCTAAAAACTATCTGACAATAGACTTACATATAGACAATAAATTACTTGATTTGTCCAAAAATATAGAATTTTCAAATTACTAATCATAGGCGTACGTTGCTATTTTAAAAACTAAAAAGTCTTATGTATGTACAGAAAGACGCCGACCAAAAAAAAGGTGGGTAGATGATTCTGGAAAATATCTAATATCAATGAAGAAAAAAGTTGGATGGGATTTTCAAAAACATTGAATGTCATATTGCATTTGCCAAGTTTTGAAAGTCTGTACCCTTATTGGAGCCGCCCACCACCCTTCTCGACAGAGGCCTGGTATCGAATCCAAGATGGCCGCCGATGAGGGCAATTCCGTCACACGTTCGGTTAGGTATAATTGGTTGAAATTGATAAATTTATACGTTTTAAACTGCAAATAAATACAAATAATGTATTTTGCAGTGGCAAGAATATTTAAACGATTGAAATTTTATGGATTTTTGGTAATTACTTTATCAGTATATGTAGCTATTCATAAATAATACTATTTATAAATGGACACAGACATTTTTTCTCTTAAAACCAGGAGAAGGGAAAAAAAGAGGGAGGTGTGATTAAAAGTGAGAGTTCGGTTCGGAATTAAGGGCGAGGGTTATTATAGTTTTTTAAGCTTAAGAAAACAATGAAGATAATATATATGCTATAAGTAATTTTCATAAAGGTTATAGAGTTCGTGGTTTGGAGAAACGTCCAGATTGGAAGGTTTTTCTTTGGTTTGAATTTTAAAGTTATGTCATCAAAATATGTGTTCTTGCTCTTGCAAATAAGCAGCTGAAGTCTTCAGGCTTTCTTCAACAGCTTGGCGTATTAAATCATATTCCAAACGCTTTGTCTTAGATTTTGGACTTTCCCTGAAATGTTCTTCTTTGTTCATAAATTTTGGACAGTCAGGAAATTTGGTAGGAATAGCAGCTAAAAATTTAAAAAACCTAAATCTCTGATAGGAATGGAATTTCGCCTCTTTGACCAACTATTACCAAAAAAAATTGTTTGTCACCAACACTTTGAAATGCATGTGAACATTTATAAAATACATTATTTGGGTCAGCTCGGGTCGGCTCTTTGACTTACCTTTTTTAAGTTTATTTAGTGGCACATCTAATACTTCTGTGTTTGTGAAATATTTTATGGAACGCTCAACTTCCTCACTTTTAAAGTGCAATTCATACACCTAACAATTTTGGAAAAAACATCATTACGAGTATATTAAAAAATAAATGATTAGCGCATTCCACAGTAACCTGGGCCGTATAATCGGTTCAAGAGAAGTAGATGAATTGACCAATAAGTGTAAATTTTTACAGGGTACTGAATCGAATCTCTTAACTGTATCTTTGACAATATTGATATGTATATATTTACCACCAAGGAATGAGTTTAAACTATATGTATAGTTACAAACAATACAAATATAAACAATATTACTTGAAATAATGTGTTTTTAAATTTAAGTGGGCATAATTTGTCGTCAATACCACGAAGTGGCGTAACTGATTCTTTACTATTTTACAGGAGAGCGTACAATTTTTTTTACACCAGCTTTGACAGCTGTCAAAATAATGCCAAAATATGGTAAAGGCTTCTATACTATTTGGAATTTGGTTGCGGCCCTTCGTGGATTTGTAGAGCGACTTTTTTTATGTATGTTAGTGGGCTTATTTAAAAATCCATTAAAGTGTGTTACGCCACTTCGTGGTTTTGGCACAGAAGAGTCACCCAGTTTTGGCGACAAATTGTTGTGTTTCCCAGATAAAAGTAACGACATGGAACGACATTCGGAAACCATAAGAGATAAAATTTTAATAAAATGAGAAAAAAGTTGTGCTATTCTGAGGCCAATCAGATGCTGTATAGGTATGTTCAAAATATCGAGCAAAAATTAAAAATTATTTTTCGAAAAATTTAAATCTATCTCTCCCTCTATTTATCCTGTGCTTTCGAAAGTTGCTGAGAAAATAATTTCTTATCAATTAAAGCAATATTTAACAGAAAATCAAATTTTACCCATAACGCAGTCAGGTTTTAGAGAGTTTCATAGCACCACTTCAGCACTGCTTAAGGTCACTGATGATATATTATCTGCGAATGATCAAAAACTTAACACTTGTCTAATTCTACTTGATTATAGCAAGGCCTTTGACAACTTAAATCATATAATATTGGCTTCCAAGTTAAAGTATTTTGGACTTGACAATCTAGCAGTGAAACTTTTTATTGAGTTTCTGGAAAGACGTGAACAGAGACTTCTTTGGAACAGTGATGCTTCGGACTTTGCTGGCATCACAAGAGGCGTAACGCAGGGCAGCGTCCTAGGCCCGATGCTGTTTTCGATCTACACCGCTGATTTTTCTATTTTTTTAACAAACTGTGATATTCATCAATTCGCTGATGATTTCCAAATTAAGTTTTCATTTGAGTTCTCAGACCTCGGACTAGCTGCCGAAAAGATAAACCAAGATTTAGCTGTCATTGAACATGTATCTGATGCTCACTGTCTAACACTAAACAAAACAAAAACCCAAATGATGATTTTTGGAAGCAACAAAGAGGCAATTTCTAATGATAACTTTAAAATTGTCCTAGGCGGACAAACAATAATTCTGTCTGATTTCTGTAAAAATTTGGGACTCTGGCATCGAAGAAATAATTAGATGTTATATGTTCTCTGACTCTGGCTTGACTCGAATCTGCGGTTTACTAAACACGTCAATGTTATATTGCAAAAATCGTTTTATAAACTCAAGTCATTATATCTCCATAAACACTTTTTAAGTAAAGATATTAAACTAAAGCTTTGTGATAGTCTTGTTCTGTCCCAAATTTCCTATTGCAATATAGTTTATTGGCCGGCTTTAACAACGAGGGACAGAACGCGCCTACAAAGGCTACAAAACTCTTGTGTGAGGTACTGCTATGGATTGAGGAAGTACGACCATGTGTCTGATACTCTTAGAAGCTCTGGTTGGTTGCTCTTGTTACAGAGATGATTTAATGTTTTCTTAAGCTGTTTCATTTACAAACTAACCAAAAATAACTCTCCACCATATTTGCTTTCAAAATTGGTCAGAACTGGTACGGGTCACAGGCATGTTACACGGCATGGTGGGCTATATCGTGTGCCTCGCCATCGCACGACTTTGTTTCAAAGATCCTTTAGTTACTGTGCGGTGAAGTGTTATAACAAAATTCCCCTAAATATAAAAAATCTTTTGGTCAATTTAAAAAGGAAGTCAAAAGGTTCTTTTATCAATAGTGTGTTAAGGGCGCAATAGAAGGTATTTTTTGAATAACTTTTAGCTCACACGTATACTATACTATAGTAGTGTGAGCTATGGTGATCCTAATTTTTTCGAGAAAAAAAAAGTTGCTCCGATTTCAAAATTTTTTATATATCTTTGCGTTTCAGATGATTTTGAAACTTTTTTGTTGCGCCGTCTGTCTGTCTGTCTGTCTGTCTGTCTGTCTGTATGTCTGTCTGTCTGTCTGTCTGTCTGTCTGTCTGTCTGTGTGTCTGTATGTCTGTCTGTAACGACCAACGCGCATAACTCAAAAACGGCTTGCCCGATTTTAATGAAATTTGGTACCCAGGCTGGGTTTTGGGTCGGGATGGTCCCATTTAAAAATGAACAAAATCCACCGAACACAAGCCAAATAAAAGGGTGGGGGTAGATTTCAAAAATTAGAGTTTATGAAAAAATATGGCGTGTGTCATATCAAACGAAAGGTAATTGAGTCTGGAGTTAAACAAAATACATTTTAGTTTATTTAAAAAAAAAGGGGGGGGGTAAATTTCAAAAATTAGTGTTTAAGCGGAAATATGGCGTGTGTGATATCAAACGAAAGGTAATTGAGTCTGGAGTTAAACAAAATACATTTTAGTTTAAAAAAAAGGGTGGGGGTAGATTTGAAAAATTAGAGTTTAAGTCAAAACATGGCTTGTGTGGTATCAAACGAAAGGTAATTGAGTCTGGAGTTCAATAAAACATACTTCAGTTTTTAGTTATATTAGCTTTCACGTAGATACACTATAACTATAGTACCCAGTGTGAGCTTAGGTGCCCATAGATTGGCAGAGTATTTTTTTTGTGTGTGTGTTTAGCTTTAAGCTGTAATTAATACAAATTATTTTCATATGCATGGTTTTCACTTTTTATTAAATGGTATATTTGTTTCTTGCTATTGGTGGTTATATTGAAAAGCGCATGGAATGCGAATATCGCCACCTCTAATAATTCTTTGTTACTAAGATGTGTATATATTACAAAATAAAGGCATTATTTATTTATTTATTTATTTATCCTTCTTCGATCCATCTTTGGACATAGGACATAGGCCTTCCACAATATCTTCCAGTGGCGGTTTCTCCATAAGTGCACATGTGCACGTGCACTCCCAAATTTTACTTAAAAAAATACTAAAATTTAATTAATAATTACCCCAAACGGAATTCACTAAAGACTGGAATATTACCTAGAAATTAATACCTGGTATGTATGTGTTTGTTTTCGTGTTCAAACCACCTGCGGTGCATGCTGGCGGATGCGCTATATAGTTAGTTCGAATCTAATTATTCACTTTTATTTGCTTCGTAGATGTTGTGTCGCATTCTAATTACGAAATATAGAAAGAGAGGACGACATGTCCTAATAGAATTTTACAGTACATAGAATCTGAACCTTCCTGCGGCGGTGCCTAGGACAAAATCTGTGCAAAAACTAGCCTCGATGCCGCCCGCACCCCCGTGACGCCCCCCGCAACCATGGTTTGCGTTGCATGTTAGAGGAGCTCAAGGGCACTTTTAATTAGTGCACTTAGACAATTTGGCATAGTGATGTGCAACGATTCCTTTTCCAAGGATTGAGTAGATTCTGATACTTCCTATTCGAGTATTAGATTTTATTATTATTTATATTATATTATCGGTAAATCCAATATATAAATATCGGTCCAAATGATTACAAGTACTCCAAACTCGTTACTCATACGGCCGATGCCGATACAATTGATATGAAAGTAACTCTTCGGGATTCGAGTAACGAGTATTTGGCGTCGAAGGATATTCGATTACCTCGAATCCGCCCATGTGTCAGATATTAAAGTATCGAGTGGATAGTATTTGCACACCACTAATTTGGCATTATCGGTCGGGCGCTTGCGGTTTGTTTTGATTTCAACGATTTGGTATTTACGACAATGGCGGAAGTTTCTAATTCTGATAGCATTAGCGTGCAATATTTAAAAACAATTAAATTTTCATCTTTGCCATTAGAAGAGAAAATATGTAAACTAGGTATGATACATTTATTATTTATTTATACTTTCAATAATAATAGGTAGGTAACTAATATCTAACTAAATATCCGCCTGCGTCGCAAATTTTTATTTTTTTTTGGTGTGCATTCCGAAAGCTTTTTACCACGCGCCGCCACTGATATCTTCCACTCTTCTGTGTCTGTCGCCGCATTTATCCATCTAGTCCCCGCATGTTTCTTCAAATCAACCGCCCATCTCATTTTGGTTCTTCCTTTACTTCTTTTGTTTTTCCAAGTTTACAATACATTTGTTCCATCGATAGTCTTTCTGTCTGATATTATAACCGGCAAATTGCCATTTTAATTTCGCTACCTCTCCTCTGACATCCCTTACTTTTGTTTTATTCCTTATCCGTTCATTAATTTTTCTCTCTTGACATGTAACTTTTATCTTTCCATTGATTTTTGGGCTTTTGTTACTTATCCATGTTTGATTTTGTAAGTGTCCTGGTCTGTATGTTTTGAGGTATGGAGAATACTTTTTAGTTTTTAATATGTAGCTTAATATCATGGGTGCACCCAGGGGGGGGGGGGCTAGGCACGGGCCCTCCACAAGCCTAAGATTTTTTAGATATTTTTCACATATTTTATAAATAATAATCAAAAAAGAGTCCTCAGCCCCCCCTTCCAAGATATATTCCTGGGTGCGCCAGTGATTACAATCTTACTCTTCTCTTGATTTCAGCCGTTTTATAAAATCAAATATAAACAATTTATAAAATTTAGAGGTTTTTTGAAACCATAGCAAACTTTGCTATTTCTTGTGTCCGCCATTTTGCATTTAAACGTCATTCAAGAGAGCAGGAAAAGAGCTTTTGAAATCCTGTATACGCTAAAAGGAACATTAAGAATTAAGGGGGTCCTGGCTTCCAGTATCGCGTGTAAGAGAACCAAATTTTAAAAATCGCGGTTTATTAGAGGAACACATCCTTTATATAGAAGGTCTCACTACGCTTAGCGATATGTAGCACAAAGTAGCGATAGGCTATATACTTTGTGGTTTACAGTCCCTGGTAGTCTAAAAAAGAAAATTCGTCAAAAATATATATTTTAAAAAGAGTGCAAATTCAAATATTGTTCCGCTAACTTGCGATTTTTCGGTATGTGCGGCGACGATGGAAGTTGCGGGAATCCGAATCCGATTTTTTTTTGTAAAAATTAATTGGTTTTGTTTATTATCCATTGTTCTTTTTTGTAAAATCATTTTTTATTTAATTTGTTGAGTAGCTTATGTATGATTAATAAATATATAATTGTTTAAGGTAAACTTGCCCTGATCATCTATTACGTCCAACTTGTAAAATACAGAAATTGCAGCAAAAAAAAATGAAATCTTTGGTTGTTTTGTTTGCGGTTGTATCCATTATTGTTGTTAAAGTAAGTAGGAATCGGGGAAAGGAATACGGGGGTAAAACGGGACACCCCATGACTGGTTCAGCTCTCTACAATATGATTGGTACCGGTCGGCTGAGCCTAAATTGGTTTTTGCTAAATATGTGATGTTGTGCGCTGTTTATTGTAAAAATAGTTTGCGCATTTTATGACGGTAAGTACAATTTTTACATTCAAAATTTTGTTTACATTAACCAATTAGTGGGTTTAGGTATTATTCATAATTAAACACGTTGTCCGTAAAATTAAATGATGAAAATGTGTATGATTTTTGTTTGGATTTCCTTGGTGGTGTGGGTCAAAACGGGTGGCCATTTATCCAAAATGGAACATTTTATTCTTTTCTTAAATTTATTTTAAATCTGTATAATAATGTAGAAACGATATTTTAAATTATTATAATTGAAGACCCAAGTGGAAGAAGGTGCTATGTCTCATTTTTATTAAATATGAGTTTTTTCCACCAAGCCTAAGAAAAAACGCTATTTTTTCTTGCAAAGTTCATTTTTGAAGTGTACGTATCATAGAAAATCATTGATTGGTGGGACCTAACAAGCAGGGGCGGCTAGTGCATAAGGGCTGCAGAGCTGCAGAACCCCCAAAATTTTCATTTTTCAGCCGCTGCTATTTTTCTAATATAATTGTTTTATTTCTAAAATTATTGGAATAGCAGTATATTTTCGGTCCGGTGTTGGTATGTAGGCCTTCAAATCGCGTACGTGTGTTGAGTATGACGCCGCGCGCCGTCGCCGAAGGTCGCATTTTACAGTCGGTCAAATGAAGTTATTGGCATTGTTGCGCTGCTAAATTGCAACACAACGTAGCTGCGCGGCTAACGAGATCTGTGCTCGGCTAGGAACCCCTTCCTTCGCCCCGCACCGCACTTGCTCCTGGGTTTAGATAGCGAAATCTAGGCAAAAATAGAGCTGCAAAACTTGCAGTTCCAGTACAATTCTATATATACGCCACTGCCCTCAGCTTCAAAAACTTCGTATTCGCTTTATTTTCTGAGATATTTACAAAAAACTGTTTTCAAGGCTGATATATCATGGCTTCAATTGAAGTGTTCCAATAGGCTAGCTAGTTTTTTATTTATTGTCTATACCAAAATTTTGTTCGGGCTTTCGATATATTAAAAATTGTTTCTGATTATAGGTTCATAGCGCGCATGCATGTATATCGCGAACTGACGTGTGGATAAAGAGTTAAAAAGGGGTATGTCACGGGTCATTTATTTTTAATTTCCTTTTAATTTCTTTTTCTTTGATCCGTTTCTTCTTTTTTTCAAAAACATTAATTTTATTTTTTACCTACAACAAACACTAACAAATAAATTTTTTGTCAATAGAAATGAAGGGCCGCTAATTTAATATTTATATAATTATTCGAATTTTCATAATACATTTTTAAATTATTTAATTTTTTATTAAATGTTTGTATTTTTCCGACTTTTAAATAGATCTATTTTTGTTTCTCGCATAATGCGATGTATATGTATCTCGTTATTTATCGTGGAGCAGGCTAACTCCCGCGTCATACAATGACGTCGTATACAATGCCGACCCAACTAACATTTATAGTAGCGGCTACATGTTCTAAAGGCTACTACTTTCTTATAGTAGAAATGTGGTGATCCCAACCAAAATTTGTTATTTTTTAGTTCTAACTACCATTTAGTATCAGGAAATAGTAGATGTTTCGTAAAAACGACCCTCTACACTACTTCTTAGGATTGTTTCTTGATAGTCGAATCTGATAGTCTTCTCTACCACAATAGTACGTTGCTAAAGTTTTACTTTCTTTTTAGTCGTTATTTTATTATATCCTACTTAATTACCACTAGAAAGTTAAGCTTCATTGGAGTCCCAAACAAGTGTATCCAACAACTACATTATAACTTTAATTTTTACCACAAAAGCTTGTGGCATCATAGTAACATCTGATGTAACAATGTAGACAAAATAACTTTTTGGATCAACTTTAAAGCCGCAACTACTTTGACTTTTTTTTAATGTCGATCTTTTAAAGTAATCTCTCCTTCCTGTTTCTACTTTGAAAACGTAGACTTTTTGAAGTCGCATCTTGGTCGCACACATTCTTAACCCTACTTTTTGTGGCTCCTTTTATAATATGGGAATATTAGGAATAGTTTTGCAAATATTTTTTTAACTACCTTGAGCAGTCCATTTTTTCGGGCTCATTGCTTGACCATTTTGCAAAACAATCAAAATGCAAAATATTGATCCAAAGTATCGAGTACCGCACACGGATTTTAAGAATTCCCTGGTCCATGCTTAATCTCCATCCTTAATCTTTTACGCTACTTGTTGCTGTTCTATTCTTGTATTGTCTTTACGGTCGTTCGTGGTTTGTGCTGTGGCACCACCCTATCGCCAAAGTAAAGCCGATCACACACAAAAATGCATAGCGCATAGAATGGCGCATAGAAGTTCAACCTTATGGACTTTTCTTACGCAAATCCAATATGGCCGCTGCTACTCGATCGCTGATTGGCTTTGCACCACTATGTGCCATGCTATGCGCTTATGCATTTTTGTGTGTGATGGGCTTAACCCTCTTGTGCGGACTAAACCGAATTCGTTTATCCATGCTTCTTGTGCTGACTGTGATTCATTTTATGTGTTGAGCTTGGGTCAATAATTCTTTTTGGTTTTCTTCAAATTTGTGCTGTTGTTAAAGCTTGGTTTCAAGTGAAAACTTAAATTTTTGCTGTGTTTTGTGCCAGGCTTTATTGCATTAGGTCCCTAATATCTAATTTATGCACGGCCCCTAAAATAACCTCTGGGATATGCTAGACTTCATCTAGGAACTTTTGCGCTATTTGCGGCTAATAAAAAAACAAGTTAGATATATCGTGGTTACATGCGGATTTCTAAGCGATTGTTTTTTACTTATAGGGTTTATAATAATAAGAATTACTGAATATTGACAATGCCAAAATATCTAAAAACAATAAAAAATACTACATACGAATTGTGAGAGCAATGTGTAAATAAAAAAAGGAACAATAAGTTGATTTCAATGATGTGACTACGTTCTTTTAGTTCCTTGACCAACACTTCCTAGAAATTCTAGAATAGGGATCATGCTCTCGACTGCAACATACATTTTTAAAAAACACTTTTTATTGGCACTTCATTTATTGTTCTAATGTAATTTAATTTATCTTGTTTTTGTTTTAAAACCTACCACAAATTCACGCTGGTACAAAACCTATAAGCAGTGGTGCTGTTGTTGACAGAAACGGCAAATGACAAGTGGCGACACCCCAATAACTTGAGGGTAGTAGTTATACTTATCGCGTGGCTCCTATCACTCTGTAGACGTTTTCTAGTGGCAAAAGCTAGTTAATAATACGTTTCTGCAACGAAGGAGTAGAAATTCCAGTGTGTTATCTAGAACTAAAAAGGGATGCCGACATAAAAGGCGTAAGTGACACGTTGCCGTAACTTAGGCTCACTTTCAAGTAACCCTTTCGACAATCAGGGAATATAGTTTGGGACTCCATGTTTTTAATGTAAAAAAGAAAATTTAATATTTTTGTTGTCGTTTTATGAGCTCATATTAAAGAGCTATACTATTTTATAAACAAATTAGTTTAAGCTTACCAAAAATGCTCTTCTTAAGCACCATTTGTTGGAGTTAACTGTCGATTATGAAAACATAACCTCCAAAATCACAATACAATAATTCCATCAGCTACCAGAAAACGGCTCAATTTTACGGGCGCACCGGTTTTTTGCAATATATATAATGCATGTTATACAAAAAACTTTGCGTCGCACTTGAATTTTGATCCTCTGGTCATAAATTCTCACACTTTTGGATAACAGAGTGCATATTATAACCATAACCAAACAAAAAAAACTAAGTGTTTACTGTTGTGTCCACCATATTGTGTAACAATTCTACCAAAAAGAAACGATTATATTATTGCAACTAAATCGCAACTTTTATGCCATTACGGAAAAAAAACAGCCTCTACGACGTAGTAGATACCTGGCTACGACGTAGTAGTGTAGTTGTTACTACAGTGACTTTAAACACTTGGCCAAGTAGTTATAACCAGAAATTGGTTCCCCACTTAGGGAATTATAACGTCGCTGTATGGTATACTGAGACGTAGCGGGAGTATGTTGCGGTTACTTTAAAGAAATTCTTTCTAGTTGGGGTTTCGTCGTTACAACTTTAAATGTTTGTTGGGGAGTTCTGATTGGCCGAAAGTTACCAGACAACCGTTTCTTTACGAACTGTGGGCTGCACGGTCTGAAAAGCTTGCGGCTTGTAAACACGTCGGACCGTGCTGGCACGCTTGTTATCATTAAAAATGGTTACAAATAGTTTCGTTCCATCAAAGCGTGGGACGGTTTTAGAACGGTACGAAAAATCCTGTTCGCGTTCCAGGTCGACGTTGAACTGTTATGGGACAGTCAGTTTTCCGTTCCATCAAGCAACCTAAACTGGTTTCGGACTCCTCTGAAAGACAATAATTGCACACAGGCGCATTAGAAGGGGCGGAAAAATTGTATGTAAAACACACACATTTCTAGTTTACATCACCTGAGATAATAATATACCATAAAATTACATTAAACTTACATTTGTCTGATCAAATTCAAAAAACAGTGAATAACCCAAAAAATTCAAATTTTTCAAAATTAAGTTTCACAACCAATTTCAACACATGACAAAATGCCGGGGAAGCCACGTAAATATACAAATATTTTTTAAATTTCCAAAAAAAAATTTTGCAACATCTGCAGCATCTGTTGATTTTTTTGCAAGAGCCTCTTAATTTTTATTACTACGGGACTGCCGATCGTGTAGGTACACCACATGAAAAAAAGCTATACTGACCATAGGGTAGCTTGCTTAGAAAAAGAAAAACTAGTTTAGCAGGTGATTGGATAGGAATAGAAACATAACGGTTTACCCTGATCGCAGCACAGCCCGGTGACCTGTGAACTAAAAGTTAAAAGAAGAAGGATAACACCGGAAGTAAAATTTTACACCAGATTTGGCGGAAGAACAAACGACTTCGCTTTAAGGCATCGACATTAAGGTCATTACTAAAGTACAAGCTACAAAATGTGATTTTCCTAACTTCTTAGAAGTATCACGAAAACCTTGTGAATATATAAGGCTTTCTATAATATGTAGGTAATTTCACATATATTTTATAAAAATTAAATTAGAAAATACAAATAAATAAATATATAAATTTCACATAAAACTTGTAATATTAGAAAAAATTAATATATTTTCACAAGTTTCGCCCAAAAATATGTGCTAATGCAAGTTCGTTTTAATTTTTGGTATATTTAGTTTATTAACCAGTCTGTAGTGGTTTATAGTTTGTGAATACAGGGTGTAACTAAATAAGTGTAAAACATTTAAGGGGGTGATTCCGCATCAAAAAAAGATAGGATCTTTCATATAAAGAAACTTCATTGGAGCATCCCTTGTTAGGATACAGCCCCTTAAAGAGGGTACATAAAATTTTCTACTACCAAAAAGACAGCCGGTAATGAATTTGGTTTAATGATTGTAAGGGGTGGAAAACGCAACCCCTAAAATTTATTTTCAATGTAATTTTTTGTCTTAATATTTGTTTTCCATTTAAAAATGTATTTCCGATAGCCTGTTTTATTGTAAATAAAAAATGTCTCTTGGATTTTTTGCCCAAAATAAACCAGTTCGCAGCAAAAAATTATTTCACGAACAACTACAGACATACATCGTCATAAATGTTAAGGGGCGGTATCTTAACAAGGGATGCTCCAATAAAGTTTCTTTATATGAAAGATCCTATCTTTTTTTCGATGAGGAATCATCCCCTTAAATGTTTTGCACTTATTTAGTTACACCCTGTATAAATTAAAATGATGTAATTTTATCTGCAGTTCATAAAAATATATTATGATAATCCTATGTAATTGTGTAATCCTTTCTGTGTGCAACTTTAATTTCATGCTCTGGAATTCATACGTTGCCTTCGATTTATCTTTAAGCGAGACGCCAAACCCACCCTTTCTTTTAGTCACGTGATTTTGAATTTAACTCTCTCGCATATGATCACGTGCCTAAAGTAAATCGAACAGCATTCGGTTTTTGGACAGTTATTTGGTCGTTCCATCTAACCCAAACCGTTTTAAAACAGTCCTCGTACTCCTTGTACTGCATTGCGCGCGCATTGGGATTTTTTGGACGGTTCTATGACCGTAGAACTGTTTGATGGAACAGAGTTATTATTAATTCCCATTGGCCAAGCTTGCGTGGTGGCGTTCAGCTCCGTCAGTGAACACGATTAGAATAAGAAATGCCCAAATCCGTGCGAATTGGCCAGCAAACATGATTAGAAATGCAGCTTTACTTTTAGGCAGAAAAAGACCAATCAAGTTCAATACGTGCTTTCGTACAAGAAAAATGCGCCGCAATTGATAAACCTCCTAAAGGAAACAATCTAGTAGAGAAGTTACCAGCGACAGAGGCCAAGATAAAAGGTGCAATTTTCTGTTTTGCAATGTTTATGGCACTTAAGGGTGCTGACCATGATGACGGACTCGATATTAGCGCATTCCACAGTAACCTTCGCAGTATAATCGGTTCAAGAAAAGTAGATAAATTGACCAATAAGTGTAAATTTTTACAGGGTACTGAATCTCTTAACTGTATCTTTGACAACAGTGATAGTTATGTATCTGCCATCAAGGAATGAGTTTAAACTATATGTGTAGTTATAAACAATACAAATATAAACAATAATACTTGAAATAATGTGTTTTTAATATTAAGTGAGCATAATTCGTCGTCAATACGACGAAGTGGCATAACTAATTCTTTACTATTTTACAGGAGGGCGTACAGTTTTTTTTATTTTGACAGGAGCTTTGACAGCTGTCAAAATAATGTCAACATAGGGTAAAGGCTTATATAGGGTGTCCCAGATAAAAGCAACAGTAAGAGATGTGTGTTTGTTTAAATAAGAAAAAAGTTGCGCAATTCTAAGCCCAATCAGGTGCTGTATCAATATTAAAGATATCTACAGGGGTTACTAAAATATCGAGCAAAAACTATAAATTGTGTTTTTTGAAAAATTAAAATATCGCCGCCATCCTGCCAACAAATTAAATGAAATTTGGTAGTTTTGTATAAGCAGCTACGGCCAATCGAATGACGTTAACAGTTTTTTTCTAGGCCTTTTAGTTTTTTTGAAACCATAGCCAACTTTGTTATTTCTTATAACCGCCATATTGAGTTTATACGTCAATATAAGCCTATCTTTGAAATACGGAAAATGTGAATTGATTTAAAAAACTGTTTTTCACTTGGTTGGCTGTGAAACAAAGACCGTAGTTGCGTTTGTTGTCATACCTACGTAACTATCTGTCAAAACTTTGTCATTTATTTGATTTATCTGTTGGAGCTTTAAATTATCAATCAACTTTAACATGGAAAGGTTTCCAAATTGGGAGAAAGTAGATATGTACATATGAATGCTGGAAGAGCTCGAGATATATACTTTCAGAGATATCCAGAAAGACAACCAGGTTTGTCAATCTTCAGAATACTTAGAAATAATTTAATTGAATATGGTTCCTTAAAAATACAAAATCGTAATCGACAACCTGATGAAAATATTGAAGCTCTGGTTTTACAAAGTGTCGTTGACAATCCTCGCATCTCCCTTCGTGAACTGGAAAATAATGTTGAAGTACCCAAATCAACTGCGCAAAGAATTCAGTTTAAGTATCATCCATATGCAACACATATTAGTCAAGCACTCCGAGATGATGACTTAGAAAGAAGAACCTTGTTTTGCAATTGGTTCACACAAAAATCGCAAGGAAACCCTCAATTTCCGCTGTGGTCCTATGAAAGCAGGTTTACAAACTGCGGGGTGTTTAACATTATACGTTCATACTGGGCCGATGAAAGTCCATTCTTAAATCGTGAGGTGCACCATCAAGTTAGGTGGGGTATGAATGTACTAGGTGTCATAAACGGACACATACTATTTAATATATTTTAGAAAATTTGCCTCTTTAAGATGTGGCAAACATGTGGTTCCAGCAAGATGGAGCACTATAATATACTGAGTACTAAAATGATTGCCTTAATTTATATTTAAAATTTGTGTCGCTGTTGATTGATCTAGTAATTATTGGCCTTAAGAAAGCTGATGCCTAGGTCAGAAACGAGTATACTCGTTTCTGCCTAGGTTTTGCCAGAGACAAAATAAAAGGAGACTGCCGAAATTATAGGGCCGCGCAGCCAACACTTTCCAGAGTAATTCCACGCCAAATCATCCAACGGGGGTAGCTACTATGTCACGAAAAAAATCTACATTTTGATAACATATATTAGTGTCCTTAGGAATACCAAATCAATAAATTTTAATTTTTAATGTCGCCTCCCACAGGCCACTTTAAAAGTAAAAAAAAGAAGAAAATCAGTTGAGGCCTTAATTTTTTTTATGTCTATTTTATTAAATCTAATGTAAAAACAAATTTGACGAAAGAAATCTTTAATATTGGTTGGATAATCCTATACAGAAAAAAAAAATTACCTCACTTTTTTGACATGGCAAAAATAGTTTTAAAAAAATAGTAAATTTTATGATTTTCTCGATTTTTAATTATTTACACCGGTGCGGAATATGGTCCATCAAAAATACTCTGCCAATCTATGGGCACCTAAGCTCACACTAGGTACTATAATTATAGTGTACGTGTGAGTTAATATATAACTAAAAACTGAAATATATTTTATTGAACTCCAGACTCAATTACCTTTCGTTTGATACCACACAAGCCATGTTTTGACTTAAACTTTAATTTTTCAAATCTACCCCCACCTTTTTTTTAAAACTAAAATGTATTTTGTTTAACTTCAGACTCAATTACCTTTCGTTTGATATCACACACGCCATATTTCCACATAAACACTAATTTTTTTAATTTACCCCCACCCTTTTTTTAAAAGTAAAATGTATTTTATTTAACTCCAGACGCAATTACCTTTCGTTTGATATCACACACGCCATATTTTTACATAAACTCTAATTTTTGATATATACCCCCACCCTTTTATTTGGCTTGTGTTCGGTGGATTTTGTTCATTTTTAAATGGGACCATCTCGACCCAAAACCCAGCGTAGGTACCAAATTTCATTAAAATCGGGCAAGCGGTTTTTGAGTTATGCGCGTTGGTCGTTACAGACAGACATACAGACAGACAGACAGACAGACAGACAGACAGACAGACGGCGCAACAAAAAAGTTTCAAAATCATCTGAAACGCAAAGATATATAAAAAATTTTGAAATCGGAGCAACTTTTTTTTTCTCGAAAAAATTAGGATCACTATAGCTCACACTACTATAGTGTAGTGTGAGCTAAAAAGTCTATACGCACATTAAAGCTTAGTGGCTTGTCTATCATACAAGGCAAAAGAAAAATGTCTAGGTCTATTGCTTTCAGCAAACTAAATTTTTAAAAATTGAAAAACCGCAAAAACCTCAGAATTGGCAACTTGTGACTAAAAAAATTGTCATGTCTATTTGTGTATTAAAACTTCGCTTGTGCCTTGTTTTACTTGACAATGTATCGTCTAAATAAAAGTAAAATAAAAATCGGGGTCTGTCATTTTAACATCAACTTTTTAGCTATTTGGTTAAAGTATGTAAAAAATCACATTTTTTTATTTAGTCGCAAAAGGAAAAAAAAAATGTATAAAAATCATCGTCAGGGGATCTTATTTATAGCCACATACTGTTTTGCATGACATTCTACTTTGTGGGTTCAAGTCCCATCTTTGTACACTGTCGGAATTTTTTTTTTAGTTTTAAGAATAAATTTTTAGTGAGACACGGATATTAATCAGTTTGCTTTTTTGGTAAATGAAATGGTTCAGGTTTAATAGTGGCGTATGCAGGAGGGATGGGGCTGGGGGCCTAATCTTTCCAAAGCCAATAAATAACTTCTCCTAATGATTGAATTTTTCTGAAAGAAAAAACAAATGGTTTTCCAGGACTTTGCTTTTACTCAAGCCCCCTCTCCCAACCCCCTTGGAAAATTTCTGCATACGCCACTGAGCATTAAAAAACCCTCACTACTATACTAACGCATGGTAAAAGTCCTTGTGATGCGTTTGGAGGTACTGTTTTGAAACGATTTATTTTACATTAAAATCTCAAACGAACAACAACTGAACACCATTCTTTCACTCCTCTCTCTGGATGATTTAACTATAGATGCTAAATTTACATCAAGCTCAGAAAAAAAATTGGTTCGGTTGATGAAATTTTAGAACTCAACTTCTTTTCCGATTTTTTAAATATGACAGTAGGTAACTACTAAGAAAGTAAATAAACTTTTAAAAAATTTGTGTGGTGACCTTATGAAGAGAGTTTAGACCATAATTTAGAGAACACTGCTCATATGAATAAACTTTACCTTCTGATAAACCTTAATTTACAGGGGCGGGTCTGGAAACTTTATTTGGGGCGGGGAAATATCATAATAAATATTTCACAAAACTATTTTTCCTAGTGACCAGGAGGTGTATTCTGTGTGTCAAAACTAAGTAAAGTTTCAGATTTGGGGGGGGGGGGATTCTTCCGGTTTTCGCTCCCGTAGTTCCGCGCATGTAATTTGTGATGCAATTTAACATCATTAAAAATATTAAAATAACATATTAATTTAATTACAGACCCAGATTTTTTATTATTGTTTTTAAAAGTATATGATACAGTGAAAAATTTACCCTACTTGATTATCACCAGAACCCCGACAGACAGGGTCATTTTTGATGCTGAAGTTGAGGGATCTCCCAGACATTCTTAACTTATTCGTGGAACTCCAAGGTAACGTCTACTTTTTAAATATGTTTTATACAAGGAAGATATAGTCCTTGAGTATAGCTTTCCAATGCTATATCAAAAATTTAAGAAAACATTACATTTATACCCCAAAAAAATATGAAAACTTCGGGAATATCTGCGTTTTTTAGATATTCTCTAAATTGCTCTAATCAAGCCAGTGTAAAAGATTTTGCGTCACATTTTTTTTAAACTAATTTTTTGCATATTTTCAAAATTATAGGTTGATTTTTTTAGGTGCTGTTTGCTATAAGCATAATTTTTTTCTTTAAAGTCCCATTTTGCCTGTTTTTTTTTACAAGCTTTTATTTAACTTTACCTGTATGTATGTATGTATGTATGTAATCAAATCTTGCAACTCATTTTTGAAGAACTTCCAAACATCCGATTGAATCATTAACGTATTTAATACGTTAATGGATTGAATTCAAATTTCGCATAGCGTCTTAGTTCCGATGACAATACAATAATATGGTTTCATCGGGTACCTACCTCCCCCCTAACGTGGGGTGTGGACAGGGGGTAAAACTAAAGTTTGTCCGATTTCCACCAAAATTGGTATCTGGGGGTTTTTGAGGATGAGAATTACGAATTTTTCATCAGATTATGAAAATTCAATATGGCGGATTCAAAATGGACGATTTAATTTTAAGTTTTTCTGATTACTTTCAACTGACTTCCACGTATCCGATTGACCTAAAATTTTACAAGCTTTTTACTTAAAAATTTCAGAATTAATAATAATTAAAAAATAATTAAAAAATTAATCAAGAAAAAGTTTGTTTTTGCTTAGATACAATTAATATTAGAATAAAAGTCATATATTATTAACAGAGCTACAAAAATTATTAAGTACCTACCTAAAATAATACTGAAGAATTAATCAATTTTAAAATAAGTTTTAGTTGACAATAAATTCTACATCTAATTTAAGATAAATTTAAAGATATTTTTTAGGATTAATCTATTAAATGTTAAATAAAGCAATACAAATTATTATATTTGTTTATATTTTTCTGACACAGCCCTAACTTTAAACTTAACATGTAAAAAACAAATTTAATATGACAATTACCATGTAAATTTCTTTAAAAAACCAGCATACCTAAAATTGTTGTATATTTATAAAAAACCTAGCAATATCTATATATCTACGCCATACGTTTTTTTCTCACCTGGTGACGTCATTACAAATGCGTATAATTTAGACTAGAGGCCCTCGATACATTTGACAATTGTTTTAACAATTGTCAAATGTATCGAGGGCCTCTAATTTAGACTATATCTGTGCTTTACCCTAGGGCATCGAAGAAATTATATGTTCTCTGCCTAGGGTGACTTCAAACGCACCCCTGTGGTCTTGAGTTCTCCCGTTAAACTGATAAGGTCACTCATCGTAAAGCAAGCTTTACAGGTAGCGAAGCCTGACTTTGATTTTCTATTTTTGGGTTATAATTTTTGAATGTTTTCCTCGGTTTCGCATTGGCGGCTCATTCTTTTTTAAAAAATGTGATTTTAACACAGTCTAAAGATCTATTTAATAATGATACAGTTTCAAGATAGTTTGCAGCATAACTTTTTAATTCTAATTACATAAATATATATAGTTTAGGTACCTTCATACTGTGTAAAACAACATCTTTAAAATAAAACCGAACCGCCAATACGAAACCGAGGAAAGCATGGAAAAAATCATTGACTTCTATACCCTGAAAAAATCTATAATCTTTGATGGAAAACATGTCAAAAATAATAACCAAAAAATAGAAAGCCTGACTTGGCCTGACGTTGGCTTCGCTTCCTATAAGGCTTGTCTTTAGGATGAGTGTCCTTAAAAACTGAACATTTCGCTCATCTCACTTCTTGGGCAGTCAAGAGTAAAACCTGTCAAACAAGCTGCCATATGGACTGTCAAATACTGTCAAATAAATTCTAAAATTTTGACGTTCCGTTTGTTTCCCAGGTTTATTTTGATTTTATTAAATCTTCAAAATGCTGCTTCGGACATTATTGCGACCAACTTCTCCAAAGATTTTGCAAAACATCGCGAGAAAAAGTCATTCTGATAGCGGCGGTGATATGGAGAACAACAGATGCGAATATTGGCTAAATAGAGTTGGAAGGAGAGAAATGGTTACGTATGGTAAATTTGGGGGTTTTTTAGCTATACTAGGAGGGTTAGGTCCCAACGTCTACTTCAAAGATTCTAGATTATAATATATATTATCTACTTCATGTCGGTACTTTACTTCTGGCCTCAGACTAAGAGTCTTTGTTTATTAATCTAAGAGTAGTACCGGTAAAATTTCAATTTTTGTAAAAATCTTCACATATATTTGACCACACGTATCTCCGCAACTAATGAACCTAAGGTGCCAAAGTTGTGCTCAGATTGTAGAGAAATCGGTTGGCTTTAGAAAAATACAAAACGCAAATACCCAAAGAGTCTTTCTTTAAGGTAGTTTTTTAGAAAAACTAAAAAAATTGCAAGATTCTTGAGTCCCACAGGAGTAGCACAGGGATTTCAGGGTTGCAAACTTGGGTATGAACTACACTCAAGGATCCTAGGAATATTTAGGAAAAAGCTATACTGGCCATAGAGGAAGCCTTCTTAGAAAACGAAAAAGTAAATTAGCAGTTAGAGAAAAATAGAAACTATAAAAGTTTACCACGATTTTTGTAAATTCCGGCGCCACGTGAACTGAAAGGTAAAAGAAGAAGGCAAACAAGGGAGGACAAATTGTACACCAAAGTTGTCTAAAGAACAAACGTTGGAGATAGTGAAAACCAAACAGTTTTAACAGGTTCCCAACGAAAGCATCAAGCCAGCAGTATAATTCAATGCCGGTAGGGGTATTTTCCCTCGGAGTAGTTGTTTCTGTTGGTTTCACAAAACGAGCTCGTGTTATGACATACATTGTTTTTTCTTGTAAATCTGCGTAGTCGACAATGCAATGAAATTCATAGAAAAGGGAAGGGATAAGGGCAGAATTTGCTTCACTATTTATATCTAAACACCTGCTAAATTGATTTTTCTCTTTCTAAGCAGGCTTCTCCATGGTCAGTATAGCTTTTTTCTATATGGTATAAAAAAACCGTCGCATGCGCATTTGTAATGTTGAATGCTTTTATTGACTGGCATATTAAGAAAACTGCAGAGTTCAATTTAAATCATAACAAAAACATTTTATGTTAAAGTACGCGAAAGTGGTATTCCGTAAAAAGAATTGAGATAAAAGTAAAGCCAAGTTCTCCCATACAAATTTCAAAATGAAAGGTTCTTACTAAAATGAATGAAAATGTTTGAAAACGTTTTTTTAAACTTTGCTATTTCAGCCAAACTTCTTTATGTTCAATTTAGCACCTTGCCTAAGAGTCATTTGCAACCTTAATAGCCAAGTTTAGAAAAATAGAACTTGGCTTTACTTTTATCTCAATTCTTTTTGCGGAATACCAATTTCGCGTACTACTTTTTTTTACATGAAATGTTTTTGTTATGATTTGACTCCTTTTTTAAAGGATTTGAATAATATTTAAGTTTTAAAATAGTAAAATATGCGAAATATTGTTCAAAACTTTTGCAATGCCTTATTAAAAATTTTGAGTTTTTTTAATTTTTTCTTATGGTTTTATCATAGTTCCTATCAGCCTTCTAAAGCTCAGCTCTCTAGCGTTCCTGGAAGTGGGCAATGTTAATTTTACATAACTACGTTTATAGGGGAAGAAAGTAAATTAAAATTTTGATGTAGGTATTTAAATTTTTAGCTCACACATATACTATACTATAGTAGTGTGAGCTATGGTGATCCTAATTTTTTCGAGAAAAAAAAGTTGCTCCGATTTCAAAAATTTTTATATATCTTTGCGTTTCAGATGATTTTGAAACTTTTTGTTGCGCCGTCTGTCTGTCTGTACGTCTGTCTGTCTGTATGTCTGTCTGTAACGACCAACACGCATAACTCAAAAAGCGCCTGGCCGATTTAATGAAATTTGGTACCTAGGCTGGGTCTTGGGTCGAGATGGTCCCATTAAAAATGAACAAAATCTACCGAACACAAACCAAATAAAAGAGTGGGGTAGATTTCAAAAATTAGAGTTTATGTGAAAATATGGCGTGTGTGATATCAAACCGAAAGGTAATTGAGTCTGGAGTTAAACAAAATAAATTTTAATTGATTTTAAAAAAAGGGTGGGGGTATATTTCAAAAATTAGAGTTTAAGTCAAACATGGCTTGTGTGGTATCAAACAAAAGGTAATTTAGTCTGGAGTTGAATAAAATATATTTCAGTTTTTAGTTATATTAGCTCACACGTACACTATAACTATAGTACCTTGTGTGAGCTTAGAGGCCCATATACTGGCAGTGTATTTCCTATAGTTTTATCATAGTTACTATCAGTCTTCCGAAGCTCAGCTCTGTAGCGCTTCTGAAAGTGGGCAATGTTATATTTACATAACTTTACATGTACAGGGGAGGGGAGTAAATTAGAATTTTGAGGTTTTTAATTTTTTTTAAGGTTTGGTCACAATTCTATCAGTGTGCCAAATTTCAGCTTTGTAGCGCATCTGGAAGTAGAGTAGAATTTTGATGATGGGTGCACGGTTAAAAATTTTGTCCGCAATGAAAACACGTTCTTTTCTTGAATAAATTGTTTACCTTAAAACAATTCGTTTGAATTCAAATATTTCTTCTGGTTCAACGCAGCGTTTAACCTTGAAATGAGACTTTATTTTTCTTCTTTAATTGTTTTCTTTCTATATACTACATTTTGTAACAAAGCAAATTGTCTAGTAATATTTTGCTTCCAGCGAAAACGGTTCCTTAGAATAATTTAGTTCCAATTTATAATAAAACAATTTGTGTTTCACGTTAAAATGAAGAGGCAAGACATTTTTGGTGCTATATCAAGAAAATATTCTCTTGTGAATAGGAAAGCACAAATTATTTTACTTGAAAGCAATTTGCTTTCATCTAAGACAATTTTTTTTACCCTGTGAGTGGCAATTTCGACGTTCTAACTACTTGACTACTTTATGGAAGTCCAAAAAAATTGGAGGGATTGTTAACTCTATAAAGATCTACGACTGTGCAAAGTTTGAGCTTCGTTGCTCATTCCGAAGTAAAGTTTTAGATAGGTCAAATATGGACTGAAATGTTTCAAGAAAAGATGGTAAACAGGTTCCGCGCGTACTTGGGGGGGGATAAGGAACAAACATACGTATTTTTATTGTAATGCTCTTTTTTAGGGATTAACGGCACCCCTACCTATGTGGATATCCCCAGCCATCCTTTTCCAGCGATAAGGTATGTTGAATTCTATCTAAAAAGCTCCACTAATTTCAAGATTATACCACTTAAGCCAACACCATAGATTTAGAAAAATAATTAGATAGATCTTTGACTACTTCTCAACCACCAATAGGGGCAACGGCACGTTGGTCGCCATTTTCGCACATAGTTTACAAGCGATTACCCCTAGAGGTCGTCATGGTGAAAAAATATATAGGGTCACTGAATCGCGAAAACTGCGGCGCCAGGCTTCAGAACACGGTGACCTCACAAGCGTATTATAAGCCACTACTCCTGGAGGTCGCCTTGAATAATAAGCAGTGGCTTTCTGTCAAAAATATTTAATTGAGATCAGTGACTCCATACGATGTTTTACTACGAATTTAGTTCAATGCCGGCTTTGCTAATTTTTTTGGAATGCCTTTCTTGTATTCTAGTAAGTATTTTGAGCTTATGGGTGGACATTCACCAAGGTCTTTATACTTTTATACAGGTTATCTACAGAATTTGAAAGGTCATTGAACCTGACTGGCCAACTGTAGAGTAGGTAGATTACAAAATCTACGTCACCGAGATGCATTAAACCATTTGTCGATGACCCAGCTACAGTGGTCCAGTTAAGTTCACATATGACAAAAATTCTGTAGGCAACTGTAAAAAGTATAAAGACCTTGGATATTCACCACCTGGTACATTTTTCAAATATGGCAACCGATCATGGCGGACGATAATTAAAATTAACCAAATTCCAAAAATTGTAATTAATATTGAGGACTTTTTGAAAACGTAAAAAAGACCCACCAAAATGTTCCAGAGACCTTTTCTGCAAATTGAGATCCCTAAACGTATGTTTTTAAAACGTCCCCTAGGTCCGAAATGGACGTTTTAAAAACGTTTTTAGAACGCACCTTACGTTACTAGGGTAATATTGAAGTTAACGTAGGTAAGTTCGCATGATTATAATTTTTTACGGTTCTTCTTGACTTTGCTTCGACGGTTTATTTTTCGATCACTCTACGTTTCGACAAAACGTTTTTTGATGTTCTTGTGAGTCGCCAAATAAATTTAGAGCATAATTTTTTGACCAACTCGGTAGATGAGTAAAAACAAAAAACATACAGAAACGTTTGGCATGTTGGATCAAGGGCGGTTCTGGAGCCAAACTCTGGGGGGGGGGGGGGGGTAATGGTCAAGCGGTGACTGTAAATTATTGCACAGGAAAAAAGCTTAAATAGCGCACACGGAAAATAGCGCACAAGGAAAATAGCGCACACATAAAAAAATGCACATAGTAAAACAGTGCACAATGAAATAAAGTCAAGCTTTTAGAATTCGATTGTTCTATGTAAAAAAGTAACAGGTGAGGTTATTTCGACAATTTCGCCACAAAAAAGACGAGAGTATTAATATTAAAACTTTCATTAAATTTTGAAATTTGAAATTTTTTTTTACATATTCTTGTTTTAAAAAACTTACAATTTCGAAAATCTATGAGAGCTTACACTGGCACACGAAATAAAAAAATTGTTCTAAATCTTTGATCAGACCTACCTATCTATTATAGAAATTTTTTGGTGCGCTAAATTCGATTGCGGGGTTCATTTTGACTGTACACCATAAAACTTCGGAAAAATTAAATAAAAAAATTTTTCGCGCACACAAGATAAATTGCAAAAACTTCGAAAAAAAATTTTTTAATGAGGTAAACTTGGATTTATAAAGTAGGTTAGTCACATCTAGAGACCCTGTATGTATGACATATTCTCTCTAGTCTTATCTAGTCTAATATAAAATTTTTATTTGTATATAGGTCTCGTCAAATGTACAGACAACTTCTTAATTTTGTGTGCCTACAGGTGTTATTATTATTAAGTTTTTCCTCTGTGCGATTTTTTTTTGTATGCGCTTTTTTCCTTTGCGCATATTTATCTTACGTTTTTTCCTATGTGCTTATTATCGGGAATCTAATAAAGCTAACAAAAATATTTCTTTTAGCCTTTAACTAATCTGTAGCAGCTACCACCCTTTATACCTAACATATATTTTTCGGGCTCTGGGGGGAAGATAATTACCCCCCCCCCATCCCATAGAGCCGTCGGTGCATTGGATTAAAAATTATAATATTAATTATTATTTAAGATACAAAGAAACTTCCGCAGAGATAAGAAGCTTATTCGAAAAACAAAAGGGAGATTGGAGACTTTTGACCAAGGATGAAAAAAAAACTTTGTATCGGGCCAATTTCTGTCAAACCTTTGCTGAATTCAAAGAACCAGTGGGTAAATACCCAAGTAACATTATTACCACTCAAGGTTTTATTAATTTGGTTTCTAGGTTAATTAGAGGGAGCTGTTATGGGTTTTAGGATCAATTTGGCTACATAAAGGTAATTTATATTGCCAATTACCTAAAGGGGTGTTATACAACCAAAAAGTGATTTATAAAGGGAGTATAATAAAACTGATATTCCTTCTGTTTCTTTTAGATACTTTTGGTTTTATTGATTTCTGATTTACAAAGATGGTCTTATAAAACCATTTTATCTAAAGTTTTTAAAAAGAAATAAATATAAACTTTGGTCATTTAGTTTTTTCATTACTTTAGATCATCACAAAAGTGTTTTATAATAGAGCTAAAAGGTTATCTTATATCCTTTTGTTTTTATAGTTACCAGTAAATATGATTAGATAGGCGGCCATATAGAACCTAGTTTCCTTAAGGTTTTTAATAGTGGTAAATATAAACTTTAGACTTTTGGTTTTTGCCATTACTTTTAGGCATTTTAAAAAGGTTTTATAGGAAGGCTTAAAGGTAAACTTAATTCTTTTGTATTTATAGTTACCCATAGCTGCATATTAAATATTATTTAAATAGGCGGCCATATAAAACCTTGTTTCCTTAAGGGTTCTAACAGAAGTAAGTAAATACTTTTGTGTTTTATTTTTTTTAGGTATTTCTTGTAAAAATAATAGATATACCTAGGTACAGATTGGTACCTACCTATTGCAAGATTGATTATTTAAAGCCCAATAATTGATAATTGTTGAGTTTCCGTCCTCCTGGGTAGGACGCCCAGGCCTAGATAAAGCCTGTTCAGACGGCCAATATAAGAGGTTGCCCTCCAACCTGCAGGCACAACGAATATCATTGCACTGGCCCTCTCGATTGTGTCGAAATTGCATGATAAAAAACATTTAAAAGTGTTGAATCATACGCTTTTAAACACTTTAAAAACCAATACAAAAAATTTAAGTGAGGTTATGTTGACTATGTTTACGTTATTCTTTTTTGTTGGTTTCATAATAACTCAAAAATCCTTGTTGCGATACAGTAAAAAATAAAACCAAGTGACCACTATAAAACCATAATGGCGTATATAAATTTATTTAAAAAATATTGTAAAGAGAATATTTATCTAGTTTTAGCAGTGTTTTTTAACAATAATTTTACTTTAATTTTGATTTATGTAAACCAAACAGACTTTTTTAATGGTAAATAGTGCAAATGATTTTTTTTAAATTTTAAATATTTGTTATTTTGTTATCAAAAAACTATTAAAAAGCATTCTTGAGCTGGCGCGCTTGTTTTGAGAGCTTTTCAGATACAATTTTATCAGAAAAATAAATCTGGCAGGCAATTTGATTATCAATAAAAACGACAAACTCGGTATATTTTATATGTGATAAAATAATTTTGGGGCTCTGACATTTTTGGCAATTTTGTGACCTAAATTATTTTATATAGCCATTGTGAATCTAAAATATCGCTATAGCTTTTATAGGAAAACTTCTTTACTCTAAAGGTATTATGGTATTCAACAGAATCGCCAGGATACCAAATTACCAAATCTAGTTTTATAATACAATAGAGGACGTTTCTAAGTTGCTTTTAGAACCTAGCATAATAGCTTTAGGCTCTAAAAGGTTCTATACTGGTGGAACCGCTACAGGGCGAAGCTGGAGTTTATTTCTTATGGTTTTATAGTGAGTTTAATACATAGATTGCCACCACCAAATGGGGAGTCCCATTTAGGAGGTGTAAGGGGTATATAAGGGTAATGGGAACGTGCTAGCGACCAAACATTGAAACTAATGGTTTTAAGGAAAGGCGCTGGCAACCTTTTAGCTTCTGCTATAAATAAAGAAATGTTACCTGGGTAAATCCAACAACGCTATTCGTAATGAGAATGGGTCTTTTTTAATTGTAGTAGAGGAAAGTCGCCTATTATGAGGGACAATTACGGTTTTTTACAATTTTTACCTTCCTTGCTCGCGCAGAAATGGCTAGAGAAGGTATTATTTTCCAGGAAATTTTTTTTTTGGGATAACGCCGAAAATTTGTTATTTGGTTATATTTTGACCTATCTTAGCAATATCGTCGTGATGTCCGTCTGTGTTTTTTTCGTCGAAAATAATACCTTTTCTATCCATTGCTACGCGGGCTAGGAAGGTAAAAATACAACTCACATAAATCTTACAATAATTGATATTGTATTAAAGTGGCACCGCGTCATTGCTATGGTAAACCAAATTTTGCGGCAAAATCTAAGTAAAGAAGCCTTCAAAAATTAGTGTTTCACTTTGTACATGCAGTGTGCCGCTCGGAGTTTAATGTTCGAAGGATAAAACACTAAGACCTTTTAAAAAAATCAAATAGGTACCTACTTGCCTAATAAATAAAGATCCGAAACATAAAAGAGGATCCAAAATTATATTAAAATGTGCGCAAATATTGATTTAGTTGCAAAAACAGTAATTTGTTTTGTAAAAAACTCCGTCGTAATTTGTTTGACATAAACAGTCAAAACAACAACGAATAGAAAATGTCAAAGCCCGGCTAAATCAATATGTTCGTAACAACCAGATAAGAGTATATATGTTCCTTTCTAATGAAATCGTTTAGAAGAAGACATCAATAAAAAGCAAGTAAAATAGTAAGCTAATGACTAATTGGTGCAATGCCTCATTTTGGGAATCAATATCAATAAAAAAATTAAAGGGCGTGCGTGCGTACCACTGTATGTACCCCTCTACTCTCTTCCCGCCCATCAAGGTTTTGATGACGCGGTGTCACTTTAATACAATATCAACTACAGTTTGGCAGTGGTTATCTGATGGGAAAGAGAGACAAAAAATAGAGATGGAAAATGCAAAAATATTATACGGGGACACCTTCTATGTTTACTAATTTTACATATGTTTTATATTGGAAAAATTTTTACTTTAAAGTATTTAGTCGTGTGCACCCGGTAAGTGAAGCGAAGACGGCATTTAACATTTTTTAGCAATAATTTCAAAACGAGCTTTTACCTCGTTTCAGAACATAACATTGAATGACACATGTTATGTCATTTTTAGACGTTTAGCTGAAAAATCAATATTAAAAAATCAATGTTAAAATTTTGTTTTTTTTAATTGAGACATTGTTTCTTAATTTCATTTAGTTTTTACTAAAATATTGACAATAAATTCACAATTTACACCTCTGTGAATGGTATTTCATCGTATAACGCCCATAAATTCGAAAATATAAACATGAAACGTCACCGATTGATGACGTATTTATTGAACCACACTGTTTCAAAACATATAGCACGAAAATTCGCGTCCGTTGTCTAGAGTATTTTGATGAGTTATTTAATAGTAATAATATTTTTAGGTGACTGGAAAGAATGTTGGGGCTGGTCTTTGATGCTGGTGTCCGCGGCCCTTTGGATGTATTTGTATTTCCGACATTTTGTCTACGGTGATTTGCCATCCTCGTTCAGCCCTGCTGCAAGAAGGTAGGTTAGTGTAGGTTATTGTAGATTACTTTCAATTAGCGGTTTCCCCCTTTCCGAAGCTCAAGACGGCATCGGCAGAAACGAATTCTTTGTTAACGGTCTATGCGCAGGGAGAACCGTGCACCTATGCCTACAACACACTTTGTGCCAACGCTGTAGATCGGAACGGGACAACTGGGCGCCGCCACCTCGGCGCCGCCAACTGGGCGACGGGCTCAGAATTTTTTTTTCGATAAAATGTGCAGATGAAAAACAAAATAGATCTTAAAAATTTTTTTTAGGCAAATTTCTTGAAATTTGGTTTTGTTAAGTAAAGTTAAATTCATTAAGCCAAGTGTTGAAATTTGGTAGGTATAGTGTTTGGTAACCTGGTAACACTACAATTTACGTTTTTTATTACAACAATGGCGGATCCAAAATGACGGATTTCTTTATTTTTAAACCGATTTGCCTCAAAATTGAAAGTTTGTAGTGCCTGAGATCACTTAATACAGTTTTATCCTCAAACTTAAAAAAATCAAAATGGCGGTTTTTGTTATTTAGTAACCGATTTCTCTTAAACTTGAAATCTTACATTGCTTGAAATCATTTAAAAAAAAATTTTACTCAAAATGGCCGATCCAAAATCGTGGATTTTCTTATTTACGAATCGATTTGTTTCAAACTTGAAATATTACATTGCTTGAGGTCATTTCACAAAATTTTTTACTCAAATTTAAAAAAATCAAAATGGCCGATCCAAAATGGCGGATTTTCTTATTTACCTATATCTATTTTGTTTTTCATCTGCACATTTTATCGAAAAAATTTTTTTTAGTCTGGCGCCCAGTTGGCGGCGCCCAGTTGTCCTAGACCGCTGTAGATTCATTTTAGGCTTTGAGTTACGGCGCCATGCTAAGTATTGTCCGGCTAGAATAAAATGAGGCGTAAAAGAGATGGCTTCAATTAACGCTATCTTTCTCTGTCCAGTGGCGTTCTATAATTTTTGAATTCATCATTATTAGGTATTAATTTTGGGCGGCGGATAAAAGGTCGAAAGTACAAAAGGTTGAAAGTACAAAAGGTCGAAAAAATAAGGTCGAAAATACAAAAGGTCGAAAGACAAAAGGTCGAAAATACAAAAGGTCGAAAGTACAAAAGGTCGAAAGTACAAAAGGTCGAAAGTACAAAAGGTCGAAAGTACAAAAGGTCGAAAGTACAAAAGGTCGAAAGTACAAAAGGTCGAAAGTATAAAAGGTCGAAAAATAAAAGATTTAAACCTAATGAAGTCGCATTGCCCTGCTCAGCCGAGGTGGTCCAGGGGTCAAGGATAGTTGATAGTTAACCCGGTTAGGTTACTACCCCAACCTCACCAGGTTAGGTTTGTTTAGTAAAAAAAACTACCTTGATCTCGTCAGGAAAGTTTTTTTTTTGATATACTAACCTAACCGGGTCAGGTTGGGATAATAACCTAAACTATCCTCGGCCCCGGGTCCACCTCGACTGAAAAGGTCAATTCGACTTTGATACGGTAAATTGGTATTTTTAATATTTTGTATTGTTGATTTTTTTTCGACCTTTTGTACTTTCGACATTTTGTGTTTTCGACCTTTTGTATTTTCGACCGTATTTTTTCGACCTTTTGTACTTTCGACCTTTTATCCGCCGCCCATTAATTTTATATTTTACTCCTCCTAAGCCTTTTTTGCTGTGAAACTCCATGCCTTATTTTTCTTAAAAAAATATATTTTTTCAAAACTTTTATACTTTATATATATATATATATATATATATATATATATATATATATATATACGTGTTTAACACGCAAAAAAGGCGTGAGAAAAAAAACGTTGATTTTAAAAGCTGCTAGAAAAAAACATTTATTTCATATATGAAAACAAGCTTAATAGGTCATTCATTAACGTTATAAAAAATAACGTTGCTAAAAACTGCGTTGTAATAACGCCATTATCAAATTTAAATAGCACTGTTTTTACGTTAGTTTTAAGTGATTTTTACTTTAAAATCACATTAAATGCACGCCTTTTCTACACGAATTTTAAAACGCGACTTGCATGGCTTTTCTACCGAATAATTTGGAGATTTTACTTAATAGTGCAGCAGCGCCACCTATTGTCGGCATTTTTCACTTTGACGAAATCTATCAGGCAGTGGCTTTGGCCTCTAAACTGCAAAAACCTGTTAAGAAACTGATCCCTGATCCTTTAGGATCACGACTCATCAGTCATTTAACCTGATAAAGACATATTAATACTCTGTGAAAGTGTTTACTGTTAAAAAATCTTGTTTAGCTTTAAAAAAAAAACATAATGTATATAGATAGATATATACATATTTCGTCTTGCCTTGAGCGCCATCTTTAAAATTGCCTTGAAGTGTTGTATTCTTAAACTAGTAAACTTTCATAACTTCATTTCGCGTCTCTTTTAGGTTAAAAAAATGTTATTAAAAAAACGTTACCAAAAAAGACGCAGAAACTTAGTAGGTTTTAGAAGTCTTAATCTAGTGGCGTTTTAGAACATGTTGTGGAGGACTTTTCAACTTTGCATTTGGTACATGAAAATAACGAGGGTAAAAATCACGTTATATTCACAGCACCAAAAACTTCAGCAAAATGTGGATTTTTATAGCTTGATTTCGCCTTGTTTTTAAGTTATCTTTAAGCATGTAGATTTAACAAAATAAATATTACATGGTATGAGGTTGTTTTCAAGTAAAAAAAAACTTTGTTATTTTTGTTCACGTTAATTTAACGTTGATGTGATTTTTGTGCTATGTGGGTAGGTACCTACCTATTTCATTAGGTAGGTGCGTACGAATCTTAAAACCTAAAAAATAGCAATTGACTTAATACGTCACTATTTCTTTTTGAATTTTGGAATGTGTATGAAACCTGCCTAGTCATCCTGGAAGCCCAATAAAAGGGTGTGAATTGTGCACGGGCCGGAGTCTAATTGAGCCAGCGGCAATAATAGAAACCCAATAAAAGGGTGTGAATTATGAACGGGCTGGAGTCGATTTCGTTCAACGTATCGACGAGTGCCGTGTTTTCTTTTAATATTAAAATGTTGTTCATGGTAAATTTGCTAAAAATGAAGACCACGCAGTAAGACAAAAGTGCTATAAACAGAGGGAGATTGAGTTGAGCCATCTCCCCACATAGCACAAAAATCACATCAACGTTAAATTCACGTGAACAAAAATAACAAAGTTTTTTTACTTGAAAACAACCTCATACCATGTAATATTTATTTTGTTAAATCTACATGCTTAAAGATAACTTAAAACAAGAAGAAATCAAGCTATAAAAATGTACTTTTGCTGAAGTTTCTGGTGCTGTGTATATAACGTGTTTTTTACCCTCGTTATTTTCATGAACCAAATTCACACTTGAAAAGTTCTCCACAACATGTTCTAACACGCCACTAGATTAAGACTTCTTAAACCTACTAACTTTCTGCGTCTTTTTTGGTCACGTTTTTTAACAACATTTTTTTAATTTAAAAGAGACGCGAAAGGAAGTTATAAAACTTCAATAGTTTAAGACTACAACACTTCAAGACAATTTTAAAGATGGCGCTCAAGGCAAGACAAAATATCTATATATCTATCTATATACATTATATTTTTTTTTAAAGCTAAACAAGATTTTTTAACAGTAAACACTTTCACAGAATATTAATGTATCTTTATCAGGTTAATAACAGATGCGTCGTGATCGTGAAGGATCAGGGATCAGTTCCTTAAAGGTTTTTGAAGTTTAGAGGCCAAAGCACTGCCTGATAGATTTCGTCAAAGTGAAAAATCCCGACAATAGGTGGCGCTGCTGCTAGTAAAATCTCAAAAATATTCAGTAGAAAAGCCATGCAAGTCGCATTTTAAGATTCGTGTAGAAAAGGCGTGAATCTAATGTGAGTTTAACGTAAAAATCACTTGAAACTAACGTAAAAACATTGATGTTTTAATTTTATAATGGCGTTATTACAACGCAGTTTTTAGCAAAGTTACTTTTTATAACGTTACTGAATGACCTATTAAGCTTGTTTTCATATATGAAATAAACGTTTTTTTCTAGCAGCTTTTAAAATCAACGTTTTTTTTTCTTACGCATTTTTTACGTGTTAAACACGTGATTGTGCTATGTGGGTCTTTTGTTCCTTATTTTATTCTGGCCGGACAGTATGTCGCATGGCGTGTCATTAGTTCGCCAACCAAGAAACATTGGGGGCTCCGTCAGGAGTTTCTTATTAGGCCTTCCTAGAGGTCTGTACAAGAAACTACGGCAAAATCCCCAATGATTTCTGTGTCGTTATTCTTGAGACCTCCCCGAGCGAGTACTCCTCGAAATTCGAGCGAGGACCAATAGAGATGCGGAAATCAAGTGACATCGCCTGCGCAGTTTGACTTTCACCTGATTTTGAGGGAGTACCCCTCGGGGAGATTTCAAGAATACTGACACTGAAGAGACGTCTTTAGTCATGGTCCCATGGTCCCAGCCAAGTTAAGAAAAACATTTCCAAACTAGTAAGAACCTTTCATTTTGAAATTTGTATTAGAGAACTTGGCTTTACTTTTATCTCAATTCTTTTTAGGAAACACCATTTTCACGTACTTGGCTTTTTTTACATGAAATATTTTTGTTCTGATTTCACTCCTTTTTTAAAGGATTTTGATAATATTTAAGTTTTAGAGTGGTAATATATGCGGAATATTGTTCAAAATTTGTGCAATGCCTTATTAAAAATTTGGAGGTTTTTACATTTTTTTCCTATGGTTTTATCATAGTTCCTCTTGGCCTTTTAAAGCTCAGCTACATTTATGGGGGAGCGCAGTAAATTAAAATGTTGGTATTTTGAATTTTTTTTTCTATAGTTTTATCATATTTCCTATCAGTCTGCCAAAGCTCAGCTCTCTAGCGCTTCTGAAAGTTGTTAATGTTACTTTTACATAATTTTACATGAGAAGGGGGTAAATTAGAATTTTGGGTTTTTTTGATTTTTTTCAAGGGTTTGTCATAAGTTCTATCAGTCTGCCAAATTTCAGCTTTGTAGCATGTCTGGAAGTACAGTAGAATTTTATATCATTTTCACGTACTTGGTTTTTATTACATGAAATGTTTTTTAAAGGATTTTGGTAATATTTGAGTTTTAAAATAGTTAAATATACGGAATATTGTTCAAAATTTTGTGCAATGCATTATTAAAAATTTTGACGTTTTTAAATTTTTTCCTATGGTTTTATCATAGTTCCTATCAACCTTTTAAAGCTCAGCTCTCTAGCGTTCCTGGAAGTGGACAATGTTATTTTTACATAACTCTACATTTATGGGGAAGCGCTGTGAATTAAAATTTTGTTGTTTTAAAATTTTTTCCTATAGTTTTATCATTTATAGGGAAGGGAAGTTAATTAAAATTTTGAGGTTTGTTAAATTTTTTTCTATAGTTTTATCATAGTTCCTATCGGCTTTCCAAAGCTCAGGTGTTTAGCGTTCCTGAAAGTGGGCAATGTTACTTTCATATAACTTTACATTTATAGACGAGGGAAGCAATTAAAAATTTTGGGGTTTTTAAATTTTTTCCAATAAGCTCACCTCTCTAGCGCTTCTGGAAGTGGGCAATGTTACTTTTTGGGTTTTTTGATTTTTTTCAAGGGTTTGGTCATAATTTCTATCAGTCTGCCAAATTTCAGCTTTGTAGCATGTCTGAAAGTACAGTAGAATTTTGATGATCTATACATGAATGAGTGAGTGGCAATTTCGACATTTTTTGAAGTTTTGTAACTACTTTACTACTGTATGGAAGTCCAGGAAGCTCGGAAGGGTTGTTAACTCTATGATGATCCACGACTGTGCAAAGTTTGAGTGTCGTAGTTCATTCCGAAGTAGAGTTTTAGATAGGTCAAATATGGGCTGAAATGTTTCAAGAAAAGATGGTACAGCAGTTTACGCCGCGAACTTGGCCGGGCACTGCCGTGTCCTCAGATTGAGAAAAACGAAAATGACTATTCGTACAAAAATGAACCAACATTTTAGTAAAAATAATCATTTGATTTTTGGTTGAGTTTTTTTGTTTATTTATTTGCAGAGCTCAACTTCGAAGACAAATAGACTTGGGAGTGAATCCGATCACAGGTTTGGGTTCAAAATGGGACTACGAGAAAAACAATTGGAAAAAAGTCACATGGAACACTCCAGAAAATCCTTTTGTAAAGTGCTGTGACGATGAGGATTAATTATTATGTATAAGCAGGGTGTATCAAATTTTTTTATGTTTTTGGGGAGTTTTAGATGTCTCTAGGGGAAAAAAACTTGGCGCTACATTTCTTGCGAGATTTGCACGAGAAGTTTAAAAGTGCAAACTAAATTTTGATATAGCAAACCGTTTCTATAGTTAGAGCAAAACATTTGAAAAGGCTCTCGGTTTTCGGTCAAGAAGTAAATCATATTACTTTTTGGCAACAGACCATTTCCCCCTAACTTGACCCCGCGGAATCCGAATATCCCTGTTGCCAACTCGAAATATCAACAGACACGAAGAAAATTCCCCCCAAACCTCCAAAAACCTGTTTCTTTTTCAGTTTTATTAAATTTTCTCGAAAACCAACCTTTTTATCGAAAATTGCAAAGAACAGTTTTTGGTAAAGAAAAAGGTTAGGAAAAGAAGAAAGTCGCTCTTCCTTGGCGTCCGTGAAATGGGATTATTTGTAAAAAACATGTTTATTATAGGTTTTATAAATTTTTCTCATAAACTACACGAAAGAATGGGTCGTATACTTTATTGTAGAAAATGAAATTTTATTTTAAACGTTGTATTATAATGTGCGGCTTATGTCACATTTAAGACTCCAGGGCAGTGGCGGATCCAGTAATTCGAGGGGGGAGGGGCCAAGACGGACGCAAAAACCAGAATATATCCTTTCCTTGTTGTTTTTATTAATTCTTAGGTCTGAAATAAAGTTGGTAGGCACATAAAATGCGCCGCAGGCGAAAATTTTTAGAATACTTAGTTATTTTTATCAAAAGAATTTTAAAAAGTTATCTTGCGGGTAAATTTTGTTAAAAAATGCGGTTAATCCAGTGGATTTTTTTCTCTCAAACTAAAAATAAGTTTAATGTCAGGAAGGGGGGTGCTCGGGCCCCTCTGACCCCCCCCCCCTGGATCCGCCACTGCTCCAGAGGCGTACTTATAGAAATAAATTTTGAAAAATAATCAAAATAAGCAATTTCTGTATAACATTTTAGGATATTTTTTTACAAAACTAAACCCTAGTTTTTAAAAAAATTTCCACAAATGTTTTTTGCGGTAATTTTTAAAGGTTACCTCAATTTACGGACGTCCCTGGAAATTAACCTATAACATGGGTCATACTTTGTGATACATCATTTGAAAGGAAATTTTATTGTCCACCGAAAAGTTCAGAAAAGAAAAAAAAAGCCTTAGATTTTTTTACATATTTTCGACATATTTCAGAAAAAAACACAAAAATAGCTTAATATTCGACATCATAAGGCTTCGCCCCCCCCCCCCCCCCCAAGAAATATTTCCTGGGTGCGCCACTGCTTAGTTTGGTGATTTTAAATCATTACTTTAAATTAAGGACACCACTGGAGCGGTAAATATGGCCCACATAGCACAATCACGTTTTTAACACGTAAAAAACGCGAGAGAAAAAAAAACGTTGATTTTAAAAGCTGCTAGAAAAAACGTTTATTTCATATATGAAAACAAGCCTAATAGGTCATTCATTAACGTTATAAAAAATAACGTTGCTAAAAACTTCGTTGTCATAACGCCATTTTCAATTTAAAACAGCAATGTTTTTACGTTATTTTCAAGTGATTTTTATCAAGTCAAAATCACATTAGTTTTACGCCTTTTCTACACGAATTTTAAAACGCGACTTGTATAGATTTTCTACCGAATTTTTTTGAGATTTTACTAGCAGCAGCGTCACGCATCATTCTCGGCATTTTTCACTTTGACGAAATCTGTCAGGGAGTTCTTTGGCCTCTAAACTCCAAAAACCTGTTAAGGACCTGATAAAGACACATTAATTCATTAATACTCTGTGAAAGTGTTTACTGTTAAAAAATCTTGTTTAGCTTTTAAAAAAAACATAATGTATGTATAGATATTTTATCTTGCCTTGAGCGCCATCTTTAAAATTGTCTTCAAGTGTTTTAGTCTTATACTAGTGAACTTTTATAACTTCCTTTCGCGTCTCTTTTAAGTTAAAAAAATGTTATGAAAAAAACGTGATTAAAAAAGACGCAGAAAGGTAGTAGGTTTAAGAAGTCCTAATCTAGTGGCGTTTTAGAGGAGTTTTCAAGTGTGAATTTGCCACATGAAAATAACGAGGGTAATAAAGACGTTATATACACAGCACCAGAAACTTCGGCAAAAATTAATTTTTATAGCATGATTCTACCTTGTTTTTAAGTTAGCTTTTAGCATGTAGATTTAACAAAACAAATATTATATTATACGAGGTTGTTTTCTAGTAAAAAATAACTTTGTTATTTTTGTTCACGTTAATTTAACGTTGATGTGATTTTTGTGCTGTGTGGGGGAATACTTCCACTTTGTTATAAATTGTTTGAGAGAAAATTTCATTGTCTATGACGAAGTATAGGATATAATTTTTTCATAGACAGCTTGGTTTTTAAGAAAATGGAATAAAACATGATTTTTTTATTCTCCCCCATTTACAGACGACGCTGGAAATTTTGTTATAAGTCAAACCCCACCGAGTTTTACATTGTTAACAAAGGAATTTCACTGTCTACAATAAAGTATAGTACTATATAGTTTTTCATAATAAGCTTAGTTTCTGAGAAAATTAGATAAAAGTTTCTTGCAGCCATTATAAAAAATTAATATGATGATTTTTTGGTTATATAATTATATATTTTGAATGTATACCTGTGTCAATTTGGGCTTTACAGCGGTAACTTAAAATTTCGCCGCCATGTTATCCGCCATCTTGAATGTCTCATTTCAAGGTGGCAACCGAGGGGTGGCTCGATCGCTGATTTTTGTACACCAAAAGGAAATACCTACGGTATGTTACCTACGGTATTTCCTGGTATTTCCCAGTATTTCCTCAAATTTCAATGGTATTTCCTAGTATTTCCCAAGCAATGGTATTCCCTAGTATTTCCCCCTAGTATTTCCAATGGTATTTCTTAGTATATTTCCCGGTACTTCCCAAGTATTTCCTGGTATTTCCCCTAACCTGTACACCAAATAATACCGAGCCACCCCTCGGTGGCAACAGAGTTATTCGGATTTAGCGGGGTCGAAATAGGGGAATTGACATTTGCCAAAAAGTAATAGTGCTTCTAGAAAGTGGATTTCCCGAAATCTTCCCCTAACTATTAAGCTACAGAGGGTTTTTAAAAAGTCGGCCGCTTGGGAGGAACTTTATAACTGTTTTTATGAATGTTTCATTTTGTTGGAAATTCCTTTTTTATTTTAAAAAAGAATCCAAATGTGATTTTGAATTCGATCTGTCACTTTTAGCAGTGGCGTATATAGAAAAAGTTTTGGGGGGTCCAAGACAGTTTTGGAGGGGGAGAGCTAGACCCCATGGGGTCGTATTTTATGCTATATTATGTTTACGTATTCATGTACAACGTTAAAAATATCTAAAAAATATTAGCTTCGAAGGGGGGCTCGAGCCCCCCAGGCTGCCCCTTTATATATGCCACTGACTTTTATTTTTTGAAATTTTACATAAAAGTTTAATTATCTTATATTTTAGTTTTCTTCTTCTTTTTCAAGTAGCCTACAACCCCTGGTGGGTTTTAGCCTGATTAACCGGAGCACTTTATACAGTTGTTATGATTCTTCGCTACCTTTTTCCCATATTCTTCGACATCATCTATCTGTCACGATGTTTGCAATTAATAATTCATCCTTATCTGCCAATTGTCCAAAGATCTAATGAAGAATTTTTCTTTTAAATATTTTACTTGTTCTTCATTCGTTTTTGTGATAGTAATTCGCACCCATGTCGTTTCACTACCGACCTAATCGTTGTAGTATAGATTTTTTAATTTGTTTATCCAGTTTAAAATACTTTAAAAAGGTCTAATAAAAATGTTTTATCAAAGGTCAAGAGGTATTAAAAAATATACAAAAAAATAAAATAAAGTGGAATAAGGAAATAATAATAAGGAATAATAATTAAATAATAAGGAAATCTTACGCTAATCTCAAAAATCAAATAAAAGATTATTTCGTAAGAAAAATACCAACTTTAATTAATAGTGGGTTTACACATGCATGAATTTAGTGGCGCCAGTGTTCGCGCCAGTTCTATTGGCACGCCAGTAAAGGTTTACACTATTGTGCGAAAATTAAAAAAACTGGCACGCCAGTTTCATTTTTAAAGTGTACACGATACGCGATATGTCGGCTGAACTCTCGGAAGCCTGCAAAATAGTCGCTAAACTTTTATTGAAAAAAAAAATAAAAGAGATTCAGGAAAAGGAACAACGAAAAGGCCGTATCTGCATGGGTTAAAGCATGGATTGCTAGTCGATCTACTTTGGGTGCTTCCGAAAAACTTTTAGGAGAACTTTCAGCAGAAGATCCTGCGAGCTATAAAAACCATCTTCGAATGACAAAGCAACATTTTGATATTCTTCTAGAGTTTCTCTTATTTAAACAACATTCTTTAAAACTCGGTCTGCTACTTTAAACCATTGTACTTTTGTGGTGTATACTTCATTTGCACCGGCTCCGGAACGTTGGCTTTTTTTAATTTTTGTCAATTCCAAAGCATATGTGTTTCTTATGGATCATATTTTTGCTTTTACTTCTGCAACTTCAAAGCCTTCAATAGTCATTATTTTACTAATTTTTTGGGAAGTATTATCTCGACTGTCTTTGTTTTTATACGAACTACTGTGTACATCCCATAAACAAGGAAAACATTCATAGCCTTCAAGAAACTGTATGGTCAGTTCTGCTGACCACTTTTTTTAGCCATATTAAGCTATAAAAACAAAAATAAACAAAATTTTTAAGCTTAAACACAATGAAAATAAAAAATAATGTAAAATAATGAACTTAAAACTGGCGAGCCGACATGCAAGCACTTGTTTACACATGAAAATTTTCCTTTTCTGCGCGCATGCGTCACCACTGGCGCCAGCAAATTCAGTCAGCTGCAGACTTTTTTGATACATGCATGCAAAAAAATAACTTGTGTGCAAGTCGGTGTCTACACTTGCAAATTTAACTTACTGGCGCGCCAGTTTTTATTGGCGCCAGCAAATCCATGCATGTGTAAACTCTCCTTAATTTCTTCAAATTAAGTGACAAATAAAATTCAATTTGACAGTTGGATTCCTAATAACAAAAACTATAAAAAAGCTACGCTAAAAATTAAATTTTCCGAAAATGCAAACTTTTCACAATCGGCTTGGTATATCAAGATGCGATTTTCGCCTCTAATCATCTCTTGAAAATCAAGGCTAGCAAGTTTGGCAAATCAGATTTTATCTATCACCCCCTTTGAGTAAGACAAAATATCTTACTCTAAGATTATCCCCCAGAAAAAACCTAAAACTTTTCAAAAACAACGAATTTGGGACATTCTGTATAGGTTTTCCGAGATGAAAGTAAGGAAACGGTTTCTACAAAAAAGTATAGAAAGCCTAGAAAAAATTATTGGTATGACCGTAGTCGCTAATACAAAACAAAGAATACACGACTGTGTATTCATTGTACAAAACTACTAATCATTAAAGTTTAGACGGTTAGTTGACAATATTTTGACCTAGATATTTTTAATTTAGATATACAGCATCTTATTGATCTTTTTTCCAACAAATTCAATAAAATTTGGCAGTTTTGCATTAGAGACTCCGGCCATTCGAATGACGTTAACGAATTTTTCCTAGGCCTTCTATTTGTTTTTCGAAGCCATTTCTGTTACTTTATTCTGCAAATATTTAGTATTTAGTTATTTCTTAGTTAACTTTTTTATTGTTGAAATTAAAAAATAAATACATACCTAAATATCTTACTTTGACATATATTTCATATTTTTATGCATTTATGTGTCCTAGCGAAAACGAAAGAGAGCCTTTTTAGGAAGTGCGTAGGCCTAACAACATAGATGTGCTCCATTACATTCCGAAAATTGTATATTAATGCGATACATCGTTAAAGCATTTTTAAAAAATTTTAATTGTCAAAAAACGGTCATTATAGCAACAAAGGATTTTGACCAAAAAATAACCCAGGTAGCAAGGGGTCATCAAATGACGTCTTTTTTTCGTCGAAAAGAGGTCATTTGGATGACCAGCAGGTCATCTACCAAAAAATTTTGTCTTTAAGGCGTCAGTTACTTGACGTCTTTTCGTAGTGTAGTTTTTGACGTCTGAAAAACGTCATATATTGGTCACTACCCACACTGCACACTTTGTCCAAGGGACATACACTCATACTTACATAGATGGTGCTCCAGTCAGTACTTGACCGGATTTATACGGAATGTGGGGGTACGTATGTAAAATAAATTAAATATTAAATTAAGACAAACTTCGAGGCTTTTTTCGCTTCAAGGTGGAGATGTGTAAGTCTAGGTATAGGTCTATTTTGATCTGTACCTCACAGACGAACACCGCTGCACCTTACTTCCAGGTCTAAGTTTCCTTCAGTGCTCTCAACTGCAGGGAATATTTCATATATTCAGACTAGTTTAAAAAAAGTCATAAATAGGTTTGTGTCTGTGTGTGTGTCGTTCTGATTTGGTCCCAAATACGTCATATTGCTGACGTATTTAAAACGTCTAACAATGATGTCATTTTAGGTGTGTCTTTTGAACGTCATTTACACGTCAGATTAGAGACGTCAATGGTCATTAAAAATGACCTGTTTTTGATGTTTAAAAAACGTGACCTTGCTACCTGGGAATTAGCTCGTTACAGTATCGAACACTATTTTACCTAAAAATTCATCACTTAAAGTTTGGCTCATCATTTAAATTACACCCTGTATACCAGGTGTACAACTTTAATTCTTTGACCACCCTGTATAATCATAATACTGATAAAGTAGCAGCTGCCCAAATCGCGCACCTTGGGATATATTTTGGGCACGTGCGCGCTGTCAAGATGCCATACCTACCTCCCAGAAAACAGATGTTTGCAATTGAAAACCCTGAGATGGTTATTTTTATTTTTCCGTTACTAAATTTATAGTTCAGGCCCTACGGGGTCGTATACTGTGTTTAATGATAGAAGCAACCACTTGACATAAGACTCGCCCGAACATTTTACGAAAGGGAATCACCCCCCCCCCCTGGCAGGAGGGTGCCCCCTCCCCTTAAACGTGCTGTTTGATAGTTTTTTGCTAATAACTCGAAAACAGTCAACTTTTTCAAAAATATTCTCCAGATCATTTTCAAGCAGATACAATTTCCTTTCCAGCGATGTACCTTAGTATCCTCTGGCGGCAGTGGTGCGCATTCCATTAGCGTACGAAAAAAGGGGAAAATTTTAAAAATATTTTTTTATTTTTTTTTGTGGTATTTTTTATCCTTAGCACCATTTTTTTTTCAAGAAAATATTTTTGCTTGAAAGCACATTGTATACAGTTAAATACTTATTAAGCTAAACATATTTTTTTTAAACAGACGCCTTAAATAAAAATAAATCTGATTGGCAAAAAACAACTAAGTAATTGTTTTTTGCCAAGTTAAAAGTTTGCAAATAATTGGGAAAATACTGTAAGAGAGCACTTTTAAGGGAGGTGAGAGGGGGGTTGCCCTTTTACCCCCACTTTAAAGATAATTTACAAGAAAAAGTCAGTTTTAAGTTACTACTAACCAAAAATAATTTTTTACTCTCTCATTTTTATTTACTCAGTTACAAAAATGAATATTCAAAATTTTTGTTTGATTTAAGGATTTCTACAAACACATTTATTTTTATCTAAAGGCGTCTATTTAAAAAAAATATGTCTAGCTTAATAATTATTTAACTGTATACAATGGGCTTTCACGCAAAAATATTTTCTTGAAAAAAAATAGTGCTAAGGATAAAAAATACCACAAAAGATAGATAAAAAATATTTTAAAAATTTTCCCCTTTTTTCGTAAGCTAATGGAATGCGCACCACTGCCGCTAGCAGTGGCGGATCCAGGGGGGGGCACTAGGGGCACTTGCCCCCCCCCCCCCCCCGAGAATTTTTTGAATATACAAAAAATGAGTAAAAAGTTTTGCTTATAAAAATTCAAAATTTTTGCCTGCGGCGCATAAAAGTGTCTATTTTTATTATCATCGAAATTACAACCACTAATTCAATAAAATGCTGCTTAGAAAAATATATACTGTTTTTTACCAACAGAGAATGTCACCTAAAGTGCCCCCCCCCGAGAAGCACCTCTAGATCCGCCCTTGGCCGCTAGAGGATACTAAAGTACATCGTTGGAAAGAAAATTGTATCTGCTTGAAACTGTTTTCGAGTTATTAGCAGAAAACTATCAAAAAGCACGTTAAAGGGAGGGGGGGATCACCCCTCTACCAATTGTGTTGCTTCTATCATTAAACGCAGCATATGGCTTGAATCTCGTATGTAGGGCCTGAACTATTAGATAAAAAAAAACAACTTATGTTTAGGACAAAAAAATATAAAATAATACTATAGTGCAAAGGCAAACAAGGTTAAAAAGTTAAACAGATATAATTAATATTTTAGGACATTTTTTTACACTATAGGAACACTATGACTCAAATAAAAGTTGGTTTAAAAAAAATTGGTCGACAAATCAAAAAAGTTGTGAGTTCTCCAAAATTGTCCTATTTTTCATGTTTGGCCCGCCATATTGTGTTTGGTATGAGCTATGCAGTTGTGATTCCATAGAAAAGTAAAAGTTCACTGAAGTCTAATTTGCATTAGCACGAGAAGTGCATAAAGATCTCTAAGCTAGGGTCACTGCATCCTCGGCGCCTAGCAGGCTTCCAGGATGCAGTGACCCTACTCTAAGCGGCTAGAGCAATTGGCATTGACCCTCATTCCTGTATTTTTTCAATGATTCTACCCCGTCCTAAACCCTCATATTTTATTGGGTGTGTAGATAACGTGTTCAATAATAGCTTAAAGCTGGTTCAACTACAGCAATCAAAAATAATTCGTCACTAGAAAGCAAAAGGCAGTGCTAAAGCTCGGTTTACACGCAATGATTAATAATTAAAAAGAATTTCCATTGCTAGTAAAATTCTCCGTCACTTTGGTGGCGTCATAGCTAGTGGCCGTAACAAAACTCTGGCGGGCGGGGGTAATGGTAAAACAGAGGCAGGAAATAGTCGCACACAAAAAACGGGAACACAAGAAAAGCGCAAGCAGAAAGAACGCATACGTAGAAAAGCGCACAGAAAAAACAAATAATAAAAACTTTATATAAAAATCGCGCAATAAAAATAAAATAAAATTAAATGTTTAGAATTAGATTGTTCCATTTAAGAAAGTGTACAGCGTGTCCCATTTTCGATGGGATTAAATGGGAAACTCGGTTATTATTAAAGATATTTATTTTCTGATTGCACCTTACCGTGCTCTTTTTTTGAGCCCTTAAAAATGGCGTAATCAGATTTTTGCTATATCACGTAGTTTCGCTAATACAGGGAGTTTTTGAAAAAATTGTATTTTTAATAATCCCTTGTATCTCGCTTATTTTGCGAGATATTTTTATTCTGTAAAAACCTTTTCATGGAAACTATTTTAGAAGAAAATAATGACGTTGTCAACTTTTTAAAATATTGTTTAGTTTTTCAGATATGGTATTTATCATAAAAAAATTAAATACGGACCTGGATTTTTTTTATTACTATTTTGATTGGTTTCATGCTAGTATTATCATAAAATAATAAAAATTTAAAAAATTTTTGTTTTATGGCAACAAAAAAAATTTAATAATTAAAAAAAAAATTAGTCCGAACCTGGATATTTCCAACATACAATATAAATTAAAAATTGCTAGTTAAACAATTTTTAGTTTAACTGTTTTGATACTTAGCATATTAAAATGGTTTTAAGTTAATTTACAGATTTATTTGAAACAAGGTCTACGAAAAATACAAAAAAAAACACATTACAAAAAATAACTAATTTTTCTGATTACCATTATGTGTAAGACATAGTTAGCATTTTTGAGTAATTTTTCTTAACGCATTTTGCAACAAAATATTTCTGCCATTTAAATATTGGAATTTTGTTGCTTGAATGAAGCAGTCAAACATATCATATTTTTCAAAATCTGGATATGGGCGATTTCTAGCCAGTTTAAAATAATTGTAAGCCCAAAATGACAATGTCAATTCCACGCTTTTGTTTTGTAAATTTCACGACCTGCAGTGCTACCATCAAATAATTAGTATGATATTATTTTTGTAACTTTTTAACGTTTTTTACTTTATTTATAAATCTTTTAATTATCATTTCAAAACAGATAAACTAAAAATCGTTCAACTAGTGTGTCTTGCAATTTCTAATTTATAATTACGTTGGAAATTTCCAGGATTGGACTATAAATTTTTTCTTCAAATATTAAATAGTTTTTTTTAACCTTAAATCAAAAAAATATTAAAGTTTTATCATTTTAAGGTAATAATAGCATGGAACCAATCAAAATAGTTATTAAAAAAATCCAGGTCCGTATTTAATTTTTTTATGATAAATACCATATCTCAAAAACTAAACAATATTTAAAAGAAACGTCATTATTTTGCTCTAAAAAAGTTGTCATAGAAAGGTTTTTACAGAATAAAAATATCTTGCAAAATAAGCGAGATACAAGGAATTAATTAAAATACAATTTTTTCAAAAACTCCCTGTATTAGCGAAACCACGGGGTATAGCAAAAATCTGATTACACCATTTTTAAGGGCTCCAAAAAAGAGCACGGTAAGGTGCAATCAAAAAATCGATATCTTAAATAATAACCGAGTTTCCCATTTAATCCCATCGAAAATGGGACACGCTGTACAAGTATGGATAACTTGATTACTTCAACTTTGCCCAGACAATGAGCGGAATATCCTACAGGTTGGGTTAAGTTAGCCTTATATTTAAGAGTCAAATCGAAACCGCGACATTTTATAACAAAATTCAAGTTTTTAAAAATTTCGTAGTTTTAAAATTTTTGAATCCTTTGAAAGTTATTGAAGATTTTAAAAGTTTTATATGTCAAAAGGTTTCTCTGTGCAATTTTTTTCTGTGTACGCTTTTGGAATATCAACAAAATAAGTACAATTTTTTAGTTATGTTTTTAACTTATATTATTTTGTCTTCTTTTTTCCTTTTAAATATTTTTTGTGGCTTTGGGGAGAAGGGTAATTTTTAGTTTTACAAATTCTACTAACAACTATTAAAATTCGCAAAAAAAAACAAATATATTATATAACCCGTATAATGTAAGGTGATCAAGTAAACCTAACCCAGCAATATTATAATAATATCTATAATAATACATTTTAACTATAAAAATTTAACTATATATCATCGTATGATTTTCCTCAAAAATTCTCATATACGAAGAGCTTGCGGGCAAAAAGATAAAAGTTAATTTTTTAAAATTTTCACCTATTATAAATGTAAATTATTAGTAGAATATAATTCTTTGTCATATGAAAAAAATCAAAAAAAACTTTGGCTTGCGGGAAAAAAGATAGACCACAAGAGGAACCTTTGTGAGTTTTTTGGGAAAAAAGATGAAAGTCCTTTTACGATAAGGTAATTTTTTTCGGGAAGATTAAATTAATGCCCGGTTCTTATCAAAGTTGAACAAAAAATAGTCAATTAAGTTACCTTAGCATTCCTATAGATTTAGTTTAGTCAGAGACTTAAGTTAAGTAGGTAGCGCAGTCGCTGCCGTGCAAAGCAAAAACCTAGTAACTCGACTTACTCTAAAATTCGATTTTTGAGATCGCCGTTAAAAATGGCGCCAGCCAGTTTTTTTAGAATGTGGCTATCTTGAAAAACAAGGAAGTTATGAAGTTAGTATGTAGTCAAATAAACTATAGTTAGTGTGTAGTGAAATAAACTTCAAACTCTATTTCCCAAAACACTAGTTTTTGACTTACTTCTGCTTTGCACGGCAGACTGGTCAATTAGTAAGCCTATTTAAAATGGATGAAAAATAATAAAAAAGAAAATTCTATGGAAGAATTAGAGATGTGGCTAAGAAACTGAAACTGACAAGCCATACAGTGGGCGAGGACTGTAAAGACAGCTTGACATGGAGCAATAGATTTGCAGTTACATGCAAGATTAGGGTGCCTGATATGACATCTATTATATAAACAAACAAATATGTCATTCAGGGACACTAATTTTGCTTGCAACTGCTTAAGTGCAAGCGGTACAAATGATTTTTGCATTTAAACGATAAATAATAAAATATTTCAACCTGATACCAAGTTTCGATGCTCAAAATATTTATTTAGCTGGGCTCATTGCAGTACATGATATAATACGTAGGAGGCCTAGAAGGCAGAGAATTTAAACAACCAAAAATGAAGCTGTGTCTAGCTGTAGAATTCGACGTAGGGGTGAAGTTTGGCAAGTATGCTACAAGACAATTTCAAAAATCGATCCCTGTCGTGGACTATCATCTTTTTTCCCTATACAAAACCGTCACTGAACAGAACAATAAGCCGTATCTTCTAAGCAAATGACTTGGTAGAAAAACAGTAATACTATTTAAAACTAACATCTTCAGCGTATTAAAATAATGTGTTGTTTTGTTACAAACTAACAATATTTTGGAAAAAAGTATTATGAAATTTAAAAATGTTTTTTTTTAAGTTTTAATTTTTTGGACTTTTTATATATATATATATATATATATATATATATATTTATATATATATATATATATATATATATTATGTTTCCTGACCTTCCTGGCCCGCCCAGCAATGGTTAGAGAAAATCTGTTATTTGGATGTATTTGGACCTATAGTTCATTCATTCCATAATTTTTGAGATAACTTTTTGATAGTAATCAGCTGTTACCATAACAAATAGCATAGGCCAGCGAAAAGAACAGTCGCCGTGATGTCTGTCTGTGTGTGCTGGACCAATTTTCATGAGATTATTTATTTGATAAGTTAAAGATTAACAATAAACTCGTGGTGTAAACCCACTTTTAGCTTATTCTTTTGTATGTAGTTTCCCTTGGGGTACAGCAGGATTTCATTGTTGTCTGAAAGACAATACCCAAATGGGAAACATTTTCAAAATAAAAAGGGGTCAGGTCATGAGTACTTAAGCATTATTCGTAAATACAACGTTGAACATATGTGGAACTGATTGATAAAAATATTCTGATAATTGGACATGTTTAGCAATCTGTTATCATATTTTTTGTACTATCATAATATAATAACTGCAAATTAAAGGGAATGCATTATCAGAAAACTATACCTATTTACGGGATGTATAATTTAAATTATGCGCCAAACTTTCAGATATGGTGGGAAAGGTCAAAAATAGACAAAAAGTTTAAATAACTTTTTCAAAAAATTGTCGGTTAGGAAGATATTGTGTGGCCAAATAACCTTTGCAAAGTAGGTAGAAATTTGTCAATTTTTTAAAAAATAATTTGTTTTATGACCTATTATTAAGCTTACCAATATACTTTGGGATATATTTTTCTACATTAAAGAAAAAGAGAAAATACAAATATTAGCACTATATATATATAACATGAAAAATCCTTTTTTTGACTTTTTCTCCCACCCCTTAAAGTTTGATGCGTCATTTAATTTACACTATGTATTTATCTTTGTACTAAACGTCTTTGTCTTTTTCTGTCATTGACTAATTTTTTATTAATATAAATAGTTCGTTAAAAAATCCTGATTCCCAAAGAAGACATATTTTATTATACATACATATTTATGGTTTTACCGTTATTAAATTTTTGAGTTTTCTTTCACAATATTTGGAAAGTTAAAGTTTAAGGCAACATTTTTGCTTGCTACAGAAGTTATCTGTGGTTCTAAAACGTATAAAATATTGACATTTTCAACTTTTCTTTCCCTGTCATGTAAAGTTATAATTGTGTGGAATATTATCATTATTGAAAATTTTATTAAAATCGGTTTAAAGTTTTGAAGCTTGCGGAAACGAGACAAATCGTAACAATTCGAAGTACCAGTTGACTTTGTGCATTACGCGGGAAGTTTATAAATAATTAACTACAAAACTAATGCATTTGCATTGCTTACCTTCCTTTTTGTAAAGTATTGGATATCAAGCGTCGTCAAACTTTCCGTTCGTGCCGCCCTAAAACAATGGCGTACCTATCTCAAATTAAAATAAACAAGGACGGGAAATTTTAAGATTAGATGCGCATTCGTTACAAAATTAACAAATACGTGGACGTGTAGAGGACAATTTGCCGCAGCCGAGTCCGATTTGCCGTGGGAACAACACGCCGCGAGAATTTTTGTTTAATTTTTATTTTAATCTAATTTATTTTTTTCTTAAATCATCCTCTTGTTGGGAAAAATCTGTGTTCAACCTATACATGTCCTAGTGTGTGACAATTTTTTTAAACATTTTTTCAAAAATATGTTTAATTTTTGCTGAAGTTTCTGGTGCTGTGTATATAACGTCTTTTTTACCCTCGTTATTTTCATGTGCCAAATTCACACTTAAAAAGTCCTCCACAACATGTTCGAAAACACCACTAGATTAAGACTTTTCAAACCATACTGACTTTCTGCGTCTTTTCAAAGTTCACTAGTTTAACATTAACATAAATACATTATGTTTTTTTTTAAAGCTAAACAAGATTTTTTAACAGTAAACACTTTCACACAATATTAATGTTAATAACTGATGCATCGTGATCGTGAAGGATCAGGGATCAGTTCATTAACTGGTTTTGGAGTTTAGAGGCCAAAACACTTCCGGATGGATTTCGTCGAAGTAAAAAATACCGCCAATAGGTGACGCTGCTTCTAGTGAAATCTCAAAAATATTTGGTAGAAAAGCTAGGCAAAGTCGCGTTTTAAAATTCGTGTAGAAAAGGCGCGAACCTAATGTGATTTTGACGTTGATAAAAATCTACTTAGAATTCACTCAAAAATAACGTCAAAACATTGCTGTTTTGACGTTATTTTTATAACGTTAACGAATGACCTGTTAAGCTTGTTTTCATATATGTGTCACCAAGCAGTGTTCTGAGGAGTCCCATAAGGACGAAACAGTTAACTGTCAACACTTATTCGGTGTCCATTAGATCTTGGACCCCCGTGAGGTTAAGCTTTCAAGCTATCTACGGAAAAATATGAGAGAATCAAAAACTCCTTTTTACCCGATTAGCCACGAAACTTTTTTGATTTTTAAATTCACGGGTACTAAATTTCACGTTTGTTAGTATTATTTGGCTTAAAAATTCCGCTGACTTGACGCTCACGTTGTCTGATGGCGGATAAAAACGCAATAAGCGTTGATCTGTCAAATACCAAATTGCAAATAATGCAAGGGCCTAAAACTATAAACAACAAGTGAAATTAAATAAAGACAAATAAGAAAAAAGTTTTCTGCTTCGGCCGGGACTCGAACCCGGGATCTCTTGCTCTCTAGGCAAACTGGCCTGAAAGGCAGAAGGGCTGTTGTAAATCACGGATTAGTTTGTTTCTTTTTATTTGTAATCTATCTTTTCATTTCATCGATATGTTTAGCAGTTTATTTTCGCCTACTGTTGTTCTGGTTTCTCCCGTATCTCGGTAGATGGCGCTTCTTGCGACAGTTTGCTCACTATTTACATAGGATTAGAGACAAAACCGTCTAATTAACTTTACAAGAGTGTCACCAAGCAGTGTTCTGAGGAGTCTCATGAGGACAAAACAGTTAACTGTTAACACTTATTAGGTGTCCTTTAGATCTTGGACTCCCGTGAGGTTAAGCTTTCAAGCTACCTACGGAAAAATATGAGAGAAACAAAAACTCCTTTTTATCCGATTAGCCACGAAGCTTGTTTGATTTTTAAATTGACGGGTACTAAATTTCACGTTTATAAGTATTATGATTTTATAAACGATTTCTTTTAAGGCCCACTGACATTACGGGCTTTCCAGCAGTGGCGGATCCAGGATTTCCAGGGGGAGGGGCCAAAGTCGCAGCTAACATCGAAATTTTTTATGAGCGGTTTTTGATAGATCTGAGGTGTAAATTTAGTATCTAAAGGAGATTTATGACAATTTTTTTTAATTAAGTAGAATTTGTGACAAATTTTAAATAAGTGATATTGATAAATTAAAAAATAAGTTATATGTCTGGGAGGAGGGGGGACCGGGCCCCCCTGGAACCGCCACTGCTTCCCAGACAAGTTTAGTCCAGAGTCCCTGTATGTTGACATATTTGGATTATAATATATCAAGGTGACATTAAGTTAGGGAATATTTTTATGCTATTTCTTAAGTTTAGAATTGAGCAATCCCTATACTGATACCTTGTTGAATTATTGGAAAAAAACCTGATCGATAAATTGACAAAATTAAGACGATACCTAAGTATATAGATAATAGTTTTAGACTGAATGCTGAATACTCCGAAATTATTTTTGGGATTAGGTCTACATTTTTTAGAAACGAAAACTTTGTACGCCCCTGTAATTTACCCCCAAAAAAATTACACAAAACTAATACCCGTACACACTCACACATGACGTGTGCGCCATACATGCAGCTGCAAGACAGCGTGCGTAAAATAAAGCCAAAGGGGCCTTAACGATTAGTCAGAAGGCTGTAGCTACAATCCACATCAAATTTAATTTTAAACAGTAACAACGCATCAACCGCAAACCGCGGCGGTAGGCGGTACACAGGAAAAACAGAATGTATGATGTACAGCATGTCCCATTTTCGGTGGGATTAAATGGGAACTCGGTTATTATTAAAGATATCGATTTTCTGATTGCACCTTACCGTGCTCTTTTTTCGAATTTTGCTATACCCTGTGGTTTAGCTAATACAGGGAGTTTTTGAAAAAATTGCATTCTTATTAATTCCTTGTATCTCGCTTATTTTGCAAGATATTTTTATTCTGTAAAAACTTTTCTATTGCAACTTTTTTGGGGCAAAATAATGACGTTGTCAATTTTTTAAAATATTCTTTAGTTTTTGAGATATGGTATTTATTATAAAAAAATTAAATACGGAGCTGGATTTTTTGTGTTACTATTTTGATTGGTTTCATGCTATTATTTTCTTAAAATGATAAAACTTTAATATTTTTTAGACAACACTAGTTGGACGATTTTTAGTTTATCTGTTATATTATAAATAAAGTAAAAAACGTTAAAAAGTTACAAAATTAAAATTATAGTAATTATTTGATGGTAGCACAGCAACTCATGAAATTTACTTCAATATGGAAAAACAAAAGCGTGGAGTTGACATTGTCATTTTACTTGTCATTTTTAGTGAATAGATTATTCTAAAATGGCTAGAAATCGACCATACCCAGATTTTGAAAATCTTTGACTGCTTTATTCATGCAACAAAATCCCAATATTTAAATGGCAGAAATAGTTTTATGCAAAATGTGTTAAGAAAAATTACTCAAAAATGCCAACAATGCCTCACACATAATGGCAATCAGTTTGAACAATTATATCATTAAACAAACATTAGTTATTATTTTTTGTAATTCGTTATTTTTTATGGATTTGTCGTCGACTTTGTTTCAAATAAATTTTTAAATGAACGTAAAACCATTTTAATATGCTAAGTAATAAAACAGTTAAACTAAAAATCGTTCAACTGGCAATTTTTAATTTATATTTATGTTGGAAATTTCCAGGTTCGGACTAATTTTTTTTTTAAATAATAAATATATTTTTTAATCCATAAAACAAAATTTTTATTATTCTGTGATAATAATAGCATGAAACCAACCAAAATATTATTTAAAAAAATCCAGGTCCGTATTTAATTTTTTTATGATAAATATCATATCTCAAAAACTAAATAATATAAAGCTTTTTACAGAATAAAAATGTCTCGCAAAATAAGCGAGATACAAGGAATTATTAAAAATGCAATTTTTTCAAAAACTCTCTGTATTAGCGAAACTACGGGGTATAGCAAAAATCTAATTACACCATTTTAAAGGGCTTAAAAAAAGAGCACGGTAAGGTGTACTCAGAAAATTAATATCTTTAATAATAACCGAGATTCCCATTTAAACCCATCGAAAATGGGACACGCTGTACATTCATTTTTAGGCAATGCATAAAGGTCATAGATTTAAAGTACTCAAACAATAGTAAAATATACTTTTAAACATCATTATAAATAAAATATTGCAATCTAAATAAACGTCTAGAAAATCGAGAAAAACAAAGCACTTTTCGTGTAAGACATTTTCTGTAAAACCACAAAGTAATTATATACTTTGTGGTAAAACCTAGAAACAACTTGAAAAAACTTCGCCACAGGCCTAAATTTCGAAATTTATTTATACGATCGCGCATAAAAAAATTCTTTGTAGAAAAAACTAAAAAAAATTGCAATTTAAAAAACTACTAGAAAATAGGATAAATTGCGCGCCATCAGTCAACATTTTCGAAAAATTAGGTATTTTTCGGAAAAAATTGCGCCACCGAAAAACATTTGTAGAAAATTGCGAAAATTAAAACAAAATAAGCACTTCTTATGTAAAGTGACGCCGTAGAAAACAAGTTCTGCAGAGACCATTTTGGAGGGAGGCGGAACCACTTTCTTATTTCAACAGAACCATATTTTGCGTTTTTCGTTTTTACAAGATGGTTTCATACAGTGGCACAGTCAGGGGTAATTTCATTCCAGTGAAAATTTGACAAAAATGCAGGCGAAAATTTTTATAAAAACGAAAAAAAATTGCATTTTATAAATTTTATAAGAGCCGCGCCGCAAATTTTCACGTAACTTGACCAGTTTACTTCTGATAAATTATGCTCATTTTGTTTGGGGAGTTACTTTTGCGCTTGGGGGGCTAAGCCTTTCAGCCCCCCCTTAATTTTGCCAATGAATGACCAAAAACAAAAGGTCTCTCTCTCTCTCTCTCTCTTGGGTCACCACACGGTAAAAAAAATTTCTTAGATCAAAGCAAATTGCTTTGAAGTAAAATAATTTGTGCTTTCGTATTCACCAAGAGAATATTTTCTTGATATAGCACAAAAAATGTCTTGCCTCTTTATTTTAATGTAAAACAGAAATTGTTTTATTATAAATTGGAACTGAATTAATCTAAGGCACCGCTTTGTCAAAATATTACTTATATGAAGAAAATTTGCTTTGTTACAAAATGAACTATACTAAACAAAACAATTAAAGAAGAAAAATAAAGTCTCATTTTAAGACTAAACGCTGCGTTGAATTAAAAAGAAATATTTTAATTCAAAACAAATTGTTTTAAGGTAAAACAATTTATTCAAGAAAAGTACGTGTTTTCAATGTAGACTACATTTTTTACCGTGCAATAAGCTGGACGAAAATAAAAGCCTTGTCCAGCTTTATTCGGGCGTATGGCCACCTTAGCTTAAAGAATTGTGCAGATTTTAAACAAGGCTTAAACCTATAAATATATCCAGAACGATCATATCTGTATTTTACTTATTTTAGACTGGGACATGTATAAATGAAACAACAAAAATGCAGTTGCGCGTTTTCAAGCCAACGCAATACTACAACCGTTACGGTTGGCATAAGCCCGCAACCACCAGCCCTCAACAGTTCATGGTTCACGGGCGCTTCAGCCAAAAAGACAACAAAACGACCGTTGCGCCGACCGGCGCGAAATTTCAAAATATTATAAGAATATAAAAAAAATTCAAAAGTTTATATTTTTCTTTAAGCTATGGTGAAAAGTGGTTAAATATTAAAAAAAAAGAGTTAACTAAAACTAAAAACGACCGTTAAAAAGTGATTGGCGGGAACAGAGTGACCGTTGAAAAAATATTTTCAACTTAAACAGTGCTCCTTTGGAGATTATGAAGTTAACAAAAAAGTAGAAAGTTAAAAAACCTAAAAAAGTTAACAAAACCTTAAAACGACCGTTAAAAAGCAAACGGCGAGAACAGAGTGAACGTGTAAAAATATTTTTCATGGAAAAAGTGCTACTTTAAAAATTTAGAAAAAATAGGAAGTTAAAAACCCAAAAAAAATTGTGTGGCTAGTAAAAACTTTTTTATAAGCGTTTTTTTGCCAAATTCTAATTAAAAATTTTTTTTTAAAAAAGTGTGAAATTTTAAAGAAATTTGTAAATTGTATTGATGTATTTACTCACAGACTTTAGATAAAAACATTTTTATAAAAAAGAGTTATAAAACCTAATAAAATAAACTTTTGAGAGGAAATAAAAGTCATTTAAAAAATATATATTGTTTTTTGCAAAAATACCCCAAGCCAAGCCAAGACAATAAAATAAAGACAAAGGAAGACAATAAACTACAAACCAAAATAAATATAATGTCCTAGAAAAGTGTATTAAATTAAAGAAATATGGCAAATAAGCCCGGATACTACGTAAACCCTGTGTTTTCTCAACAAAGTGAGTTTTACCCGCAACAGGAACCTCATAGATCTTTGAGTCCTGCGAGGGCTTTGAGTCCTGGGAGAGATATTCGTCAAAGTCCAGTTGGTAAGTTAAAAAAATTACAATATTACATTGACGCACCCTAAGGGGGGGGTTCCGGACTCCCCTAAACCTAAGCACTTATTGGATACTTTCTATTTATCATAAATAAAAAAAATAAATTTAGGTACGTATCTGCATCAAGGGTATCTCCCCCGCCCCCCCCCCCCCCCCGCCCAAGAGATATTTCTGGGTGCGCTACTGAATTATATACAAGGGTCGGTATAACAGGGGCGCCATAATCTAACATCTAACGCATCAAAAATAGATGTCCTAGTAGACACATAGGTGCGCTAATACAGTGGCGCACGTAGAAATGTGTTTTGGGAAGGGGGGGGAGGCCTCTAGGGGGGCCCGAAGCCTCATGGTGTCGTATTTTATCTTTTTATTCATGAAATATGTGGAAAATATCCAAAAAAATCTTAGGCTTAAGAGGGCGGGCTCCGAGACCCCCCTAGTTGCGCCCATGGCTAATAGACTCATAGGAGGGGGCCCAAAGCAGCGGCGTGACTAAGAGAAGTGCCACCAGTTCCGGACGGACGCATTATCATCACTAAGTTCCAGTGGTGAGGAGTTTGCGAAGAATGATCCTAAACAAGGCCCAATAAACATAACTCGAAAGTTGTTTTAGGGCTTTTTTTTCTCATAATTTTGGTGGCTATATAATAATCCAAGAAATAACAAACAGCTAATTTCATAAACTTATAAATAAATTGAGGTCAAAATTCGGGACTTTAGATTAAAAACTTCTGAAAAAGTATGAAAATCTACTTCATTAGGTATCAACTTTCGAACATTCAATTTTCTAAGGGTATCATAAAAGGCAGTACTTGGTATCACACATTTGCTTGATTTTAGGAAATAGTCCACATTGTGCGGTAAACTAAGAGCAATTAAAAGATAACAAAACCCCCCTCCCCAGCCCGTCTGGCAGCGCCATGGAGATCCGAAGCCAGGACAGGCCCAATGGATTAACTTTATTTGTAATTTCTATTTCTGTAAAAAATTACAAAATTTTATTTTGTTTTCAAATAATCATATATTCATTTTGAAAAATCACACCGCAACACAGAAAAGTCATAGTAGTGTGGGGTAGCTCCGGGCCTGGCGACTGCGGTATAGTACGCAATATTGAAGGACTGCTAGTACAATTTAGTTGCATGTGCGAGTTCCGAGGTTCATGCCAATCGGCAGCCAACGATAAAGACCGGCCATGGCGCGTTATAAGCAAGTCGGCGGTCACGTGATCTTAGGAGTCCCAGGATTCTTATTGTATTGCTTAATATATTATATGTTTTTACACAATTTATTTAAATTAACAAAAAATTTTTGTTCTTTTATAAGCAAAAATGGAAAAAAATATTTTGCTGATATATGTGTTTATTATGGATAAAAGAACTGAATCTATAAAATAAAAAATTATACAAAATTTGCACTCTAATATCTTTAGGTATATATATTAGATACATAAAATCGTTAGTAACTTCAAATCTATACAAGTCTTTCAAAATTCGACATATCAAACCTAAGCTTTTAGTTTTTTAATTTTTCTTTGAGTGTCATCATCTTTGTCTGAGTTCTTATTCAAAGATTTATTAGCAGACATTAAATCATTGTACTTTTCAATAAAATTATTTTAAAAAACTTTACATGCCCTTAAACTAATTTTTTCAAGCTTTGACAATAGTTTTTCTCCACAAAAACACTCGCTAGAGTTATCTGAAGAAAAATTTTCAATATAAAACATTTCACAATAATTTATTAAAAAGAAACAAGTGATTTTGTGAATAAGTGAGATGGTTTTCACATTCAATGAACTGAATGTAGTGGTCTTCAATAATTTTTTGAAAAATTACCCAGCACAAAGTTTAATATATATTTCATTAAAGTGTAAGTTAACTACCAACTCATGTTCTTTTAAAAGCTGTATCTTACTTTTTAAATATTTCACACTACCAGAGAGATTACTATCTGTTAACAATATGTTACAAATAAGTTTTTTAATATTGCGAGGGTGCGGAAGACATATTATCTTACAATTGTAAATTGACGTGTATGCACTGGATGACTGGATAAACAAAGATGAAGCCAACATTAAAGTGTATCCACCATATCTTCGAGTCTCAGGTTACCTTTTCAAGAGACCTAATTGTTCAATAAGAAATGACAACAGAACACATTTTTCACTCTCACTATCGAAAATGTCACTAAGGATGTCTATTACTTGATCAATCTTATCCAAGATCTTATCTTTTACCACTTCTTTCCCGTTTGCAACATATTAGGTTTCAGTTTTATAGTTGGACCGACAAGGAACAACACTAATCACACGTTCGCGGCATTGTTTATCTTATAGGTATTTTCTTTATAATTTACTCATTAGCCATTAATTATTTTAGCGCAGCCCACTACAGTCTTTTTCGTGGGCTGCGTTATTTTAATAACTTTCATAAAATTCACATAAAATTCGTGCCCGAATTAAAAAAAAATCGACGTAAACAAACATACCAAAACTGAAAACACACATGTTTTATAATGACAGCGGGCCGTGAGGCGTTTTTTTGTGAGCCTCCTACGGTCACGTGATATTTCCGCGCCCTGGCCGGTCTTTCTCGTGGGCTGCGATGCCTATCATACAAATGCCATTAGATCATAGTAGTTGTCTCTGAATATTGCGTGCTGGTACTAGACGAATATATGGGTTATTTACTCAATGGTGTTATTTAAGGTTAGGCCCTAATGACAGATACGGCACATTTTAACTCCTGCCCACCAAAGCCAGCATATAGGGAGTACTTTGTTTTCTCTGTACGCCGCTGCCAAAGCAGTATGCTCTGGTTAGTTACCTCAACTAATTAAGACTTTTGGTTTTTTTTGTTTAGGGGCTCAACAAATCTTCGACAATAATGAAAACGTCGACGGACCAGAAATCCTGGAAGTTGAAGATGTAGAAGAACAGGTTAGATCATTTAAAAAATTTCAAAGCCTAAAGATTATAGTGGGAACTAGCCGGTTGGAATAAATTCGTTAGTGGATTTAAGCTTTTTGGAAAAATCCAAAATAACGACAACTGATATTTTTAACGAGCTATATTTTTTGTAAGGGTTCCAGTCACAAAGATCTTTTTTTTACAGATCTAATGACCCCACTTGCGATACCCCGTTTGAAAGCTTATAAAAAAAGAAAAACAATGGAATTTGTTTTTTACATACGTCCATCAAAATCTTCAAAAATATATTTTTTTAATTTATATTTTCGGTTTTTTTCGATAAATACAAAAACATATTATCATTTTTTGACATTTGATTGACGTATGTCAAAAAATATATATAATTGTTTTTTTTTATAATCTTTCGAATAAGCTACCATAAATAAAAAACTGAAAAAATATTTTATTGCCATTTTAATAGACGTACACTGAGAAAAAAAACTACTTGAAAATAATAAAAAAAATTTAAAACCAAATAGAATATCTGTATAAAATAAAAGAGAAATAAAATATACATTTAGGACAAAAATTTCGATCTACCTAAAATATTTCATAATAAATTACGGGAATAAATAGAAAAGATAAAATATTAGAAACTAATATTTTATGTATAATAAAAAAAATTATTTATTTATTTTTAGTAGGCCATATATTAAACGCAAATAGATTATTTATTAAATGGTGGATTAAGTTTTTTTGAAGTTATATTTATTGGAAATACTATCCCAAGCTTCTCTAGAGAGTAACTGTAAATTACTCTCAACAATGCGTCCATTTACAGCAGCTCTCGACAGAGTATCTCTCGAGTGGATACCATGCCTGCTCCCTTGGAAACAAACTCCCCATAATGAACCGAACCGAACCGAATCGCGACTAGGTGGTCGTAAATTAGTCGTTAATTAGTTGTGGAAAAATTAATTTTGTCGCTCTTATTTTAAACCGTCTTTTTGGTTGAAGTTAGCGAAGCACTCTCGTCAAAATTGGCTTTAGACATGAATTGAAATTGAATATGGTGAAGAATTTGCCGTTAATTAGTCGTTAATTCGTTGTGGAAATATTAATTTTGTAGCTTTTATTTTAGTGTGTTTTTTTGGGTGCTTTGCTTCTTTATATGAAGTTAGCGAAGCACCCTTGTCAAAAATGGCTTTAGGCATCGCCTATTAAAATCAGATACGGTGGATAATTTCCCGCTAATTAGTCGTTAATTCATTTAATCGCTCAAATTTTGAAATTTTCTGAATAGTAATTTTTGCTGAATTAATTTTTGAAAATCAAAATCTGCTCATAATGGGTCAAACATGCACTAAAACAAATATATATTTACTTACACCTGGATAGTGTTATATGGCTTGTTTGAAAGGTCTTTAACATATGTACGCGTACGCAGGGGGTCTCGAGAAAATTTTGAAAAATAAAGTTCTTTATACCCTTGACCGGTAGAATAAGTGTACCGAAAATCATTAAAATTGATAGGATTCTGGCAAATCTCCTTTTTCTCGTTAATTTAAATACTTAAATTGATCCACTGTGGGATTCACAAGCATTATACTTAAATTTTCATGAATTTAAAAAAAAATATTTTGCAGGAGTTTTACGAAGAAGTAATCGTCGATGACAACGGATTTATTAAAGGCAAGAAGTTCGTCGTTGTAGCGCAAAACAATGAGGGCAAGAAATATATTCAAGTGCCGCAAGAAGAACGCAAAGGGGCTAGGTTGGTACTCTAAACATTATATTTTACACTTACCACATTAACATTGCCAACATTTGGTACAAAAATATTGGATACGTTGGGTAAAGGACCAAAAATGTAAGGCAAAAATCAAAAGACAAAACAACGAAATTACAAAAGATCTAAAAACAAAAGATTGCATTATTTTAAACACAATAAAAAAACAATTTTTGGTGGCTAAGCGGGCATAAAAATAAAAAAAAGGCCCGCCTTCCGAACAAGTATTTTCAAAATTTGACACAAAATGGTCAATGGTGCCAAATCATTAAAAGTGCGTCAGAACAAATTTTTGCGTCATTATGACTAAAACCGAGTGTACATGATTCTTAGACATTTTAGAGCCAATGAATTTAGTTCTTCTTGTACAGTCGGGGACTTTTTAAATTGCCGTTTTATATTTCTTGTGTCAAAATTAATCAATTAAAGAAATCAATTTAAATATGTATGTATACAGACAGAGGTAAAGTTCACAATTTTTTTGTTTTGGTTCAAACTACTTTTCCGAATTTCAAATAGGATTTTTTTTTATGTTCCAAAAGTCCCCGACTGTACAAAGCAGTTCACTGTAATAATTTTTATTATTGCCAACTTTCCTTTAAACAAGCCAATAATAATAATATTTTTTTTTTCTATAGGTACCAGTCCCTCCAGTCGATTTCCTCCCACCACTCTCCACAAAAACCAAAACAATCAAGCAACCAAAACCAAAGATACGAATACATACCATTGCAAGAAAAATACTCTAGTAAAATAGTTAAGAATATTATTCGACAGGATGCTCCTAGGTAAATAGAAAGCAGACTTTTTGAAGAATACATACAGTGGCGCAGCCAGGAATGTGTCTTAAGGGGGGCCCGAGGCCCCTCCCCGCCCCTCTGCGCTTGGCGTCCTTTGAGAAAAAAATAGAAAAACTAAATTTAACGCAAAAACAAATGGTGCCCCCCCCGCCCTTTTATCACCGACACGCTACTGCCCGAGGCCTCTTGGGGGGGGGGGTCGTGTTTTATGCTATTTTATCTTTTGATTCATGAAATATGTGGAAAATATCTAAAAAAATCTTAGGCCAGGGTGCGCCCATGATACATATACAGAGTGTTTTTTTTAAGGTAACAGGAGGCTCTGCTTGGCAATATCTTTGAACACGTTATTTTTGTTTTCGAGGGGGATACTTTTTCGCATTGAAATTTTTGTAGCACCCATTCGGGGGGTAAACTTTAACTCTATATTTCAAATAGAGAAAGTGGTTCGAGTGATTCATAATTTGTTTTGAAGATCTCTTCAATAAATTGATGAGTTTCCGGATTTTTCAATTTTTTTCTCAGAAATGTAAAAAAACGTTTTTTATTGCTCCATGGTAATTTTGGATATAAATAATAAGCCTTTAAAAAATGAGGTTGTTCTTGACTTTTCGTAATCAAAATATGATAAAGATAGCTAAAAAGTGTCCCGATCGGAAACAAAATCGACATATGCTAGAGTTTTTTTCCGAAAACGTACTACAAACCCCCGAAAAAGCATCTGTTACCATTTAGAAAAACACCCTGAAGTCACCGAACATGAAGTTATACTTACCGAAGAATCCAAAAATTAAATTAGCGCTACGGCTGTCCGGACACTGCTTCTTCCGAGGCTTCTTCTTTATACTGGTTGTACGATTCATTATTCTAACTAAGATTAGTTAAATTCCTATGTGAAAATTAAAGTTGAAAGCAAACATTTTCGAAGAATAGAATAGAACAAAATTATGTTATGATTTTTCAATTTTTTCTTAAAATAGGTACTTATATTTCTTTATAGAGTCCATAGATATGCTGTGATAGAACCTGAGGAAACCGAGACTGAAATCTGCACCACTCATGATGGAAGATACGCGCTGGTGCCCATTGAAGATTTTAAGAAAAACAGGTAAAAATCAGACACAGAGTCAGGGTGATTGAAATTGGATACCTTTGAAGGGTTTAAGGTACTGCCAGCGGCAGTAGAAAAAAACGCCCCCTCGCAATTTTAGTTACCGATTATGCGACAAGATTTTGTAAAAATGACCATCGCGCTTACAATCTCGCAGCTCTACAAATCTGCAAACCTCAAAGTATCGACAACAAAAAATTGAAATAAATAATCACAAGTAGGGTTATTTTTTGTCAAACACACTGTTTATTGTGTTACAATGTAGTCAATAAAACTAATTAGCAATATTGAAATTTACTAGAAAAAAAAAGATTTTAATAGAAATTGTCATACCTACCTAAATAAAACAGTTATAGCCCCCTCCCAAAATCTAGCACAAAATGCATACTTTTTAAAAGCCCTAAAACATAAAAACGGCTTGCTATGTAAAGATACGGCGTTTATCTTATAAATATTTTCTCGAAAATGGAGCGTCGCAAAGGGATTATAGCAGACCCCCAAAAGTGCCCTATTTGGGTCACCCAAAAAAGTATTTATTAATAATATTACAAATTATTTGGTAACAAAAATTTATTACTTATACTGATATAATTTTTTAACTTCTAATTATCTTTTTTTTAGATACGAATACATCCCCACCTCCCCAATCAAAAAACAATCGGTCAAACCTCTAACCAGACATGCATCTTTTCACACCACTCCCTCAAAGCCAGTTACGGGAAGCCGATACGAATTTACAACTACACCCTTAAAAGAATCGGTGACAGGAAGCCGATATGAATATACTACTCCCTCGAAAGAGGTCAATGCAGGAAGCAGATACGAATTTACCACTACTCCCTCAAAAGAAAAAGTGACAGGGAGTCGGTATGAATATACTTCACCTTCCAAAGATGGAAATGTGGAGAGCAGATACGAGTATATTCAACACTCGCCCAAACCAGGGTCCAATCCTTACGCAACTCAAAAGTTACACGAAATATTGTCGACGCCTAAGAAATCGAAAACTCAGACAACTCAAAAGGTTTGTAATCCGTACACGCTTGAATTCTTCATGCCAACGAGAAACTGTCGACTGATGTGGTGCTTCGTTACCGAAAACAGAAATTAGCTCGGCAAGGCATTCTTTTTGAGATAATTTCCTTCGAAAGTTGTAAAAAATGATAGCCTGAAAATTTCTCGGTTTGATTCCTTTTTTCTCTGTAGCCATAAAACTATACCTATGTATCGTACTGACGCACAGTGGGGCAGAAGCACAGAAAGATGCGATAAAGTCCCACAGTACAATGGATGTATTGTTTTGTAGTCAGGAATGCTTAAAATGAATTACTTGGAGATCCAAAATAAAAAAAAAAGTGACCCCGAGCTGTTAGTCGAGGTATAAGTGTCGAATAAGCTTCAAAATATTTCCGAAAATAGTATGTACGACGGCAATGTTTACAAAATATTATATTATGTTGTCGACCCTACAGAAACAGAAAGGTCAAGTTTGCCCCCTCCCCAATAACTAATCGTCCCCCTGAAAAATGAAAACACCTAACCCCCCCCCCCAAAAAAAAACCTTTAGAGAACCGACATAAAATTTTGCACACTTTCCTTCTGACTGTCTTTCGCCATTTTTAAAACGACTTGACAAAAGCTTTTAATGGAATGAATCTGATATTGAAACTATTTGGTTTTTAAATAATCATATTAATATATTATACTAAACAGAACAAAAATGATTTTAATTATATTAATGAATCAAATAATAAGTTAAAAAAGAGATCGGTGTGAAAGTGTAAAATTAACGTATAAACCTCTGTTCGGTCCTCAGTACATTCATTTCGTGTGGATGTTAGAATTTAGTTATTTTAATTTTACTTTTTATTGGATTAGATATTTTTTGGCTCACTGTGTAGAATTGGGATTTGTTCACCTTAGCTGTAGCTTTTAGAAAAATATAATGAAAATTCAGTGTGAATTTGTAGTTACAACGGGATATATCGTTTCAAATCCCTATTCAATCACACGGTGTGCAATCAAGTGAAGCACTTTTAGTTAAATAATTTTAAGTAAATAGATTTACGAATTTTCGCGAGTGTTTTCCCTCGTCCTCCCTTCCTTAAAACCTCTGCAATGGAAACCCCTCAACAGAACTGCTGAAGCCAGGATAAAGGCGGCCGCCCATCGATCCCACAACACAGCAACGAACAGTGAGTAGAACAAAAACCCTTTATACAGTCCATTTTAAATCTCTCCTGAGTAAATTACTCAACACCCCCACATTTTTGGTCCTTTTCGCCAGATCCTTTCTAGCGTTACTCCTACTTTACTACCCTAATCGTCGTTTTTTTTATATAGTAGGTAGACTTTTTGATAAAAATACATAGTGACTTTGATCCGCCTTTCACTAAACTCAAAGTTAGGAGTAAACTAATCGGCATATAGTCATTAATTAACATAAATTTTTAGAGTTCTTGCTGTAAAACATTCACACAAAATTTCCAATTATAGGTCGTGCATTTATTCAAATTGAATAGAAATCAATTTCTTTATCGCCTTTTTTTGCTTTGTTTCGAAGCCGGCAGTTAGCAGCCGGTCTCTGTCGTGTTAGTAATGGGAATGGATTCTCATATAGTATAGAACGTATAGTGTCTCAGTTAGCGCTTGATTCACCGTTGATTTCACACTCGCAATTAGAATTTAGCCACACTCCATATTAGAATTTACTGTATGCATTGCTTTAGTACTGTGTCCAGCCATTAGTCATACACAGTGACACGTATAAATTGAAAATTGTAGTAGCTTTTTTCTGAAACCATAAAATAATTAATTATAGATGCTAATTAGGTAAATAACTGATAAAATTAATTGCGTATTTAGTAGTAGGAGCATTTTTTCTTAAAATTTCCAATTGATTGCTCAATTTATTAGTTGAGAAAAAATAGTAGAAAAATTTTGTTTTCAACAAATAGTAGCACTCGTTTACCACGTTTAGACAACTTCATTAAATTGGTAGTTAGTAGATTTCTCGCCATTTATTAAGTTTAAAATTTAACTTAGGAAATAAAAAAAAAAATTTTTTGTTATTTTTTTAAATTTAAAATATAAAACAGATTTTTTTATAATTTTTAATTTGGTTTAATTATTAAGCTACAATGTCAGATAAAGTTAGAAAAGCAACAAACTTAAGACTGAGTGAAATTAGTCGCATGACTGAAATATACGATTTTGCTATAAAAGCTGAGACTGATAGCAAATATCATGCTTCACTCAAGGTTCGCTATCAAGACCTAGAACAAATTAGAGATGATTTCAGTAAACAGCATAACATTTTGATAGGTTTATTAGATGAACAGGATGATTTTCAAGCTGAAGATAAAGTTCGAGCTGATTTTGAAAATAAATTCTGGCATATTAAAAGCATATATTTTAGCTTATTTTCTCATACAACTAGTGAAACGCAATCTTCTGTTTCCTTATCAAGGGCACCTCAGTTTACTAACAATCTTAAACCTTTAGATTTACCTATTTTTAGAGGAGATGTAACTTCATTTCCTAGTTTCAAAGATATGTTTGAAGCCCTGGTTCATAACAATCCTCACTTTTCGGATGTAACTAAATTCGAATATTTACTGAAAGCCCTTGAGGAACAGCCAAAACTCCTAGTTCAGCATTTGCCACTAACTCATGCTAATTATTCCATTGCTTATGACACTTTGTGTAAAAGGTATTATAGAAAACGAATCATAGCAGCTAGTCATTGGTCAGCTATTGAAAATGCTAAAAAAGTATCTTCAGAAAATCCTCAAGATTTACGTACCCTGTTAGATACCTTTAACGATAATTTAGAGGCCTTGCGCAATTTACAGTTACCTATAGACGCCTGGTCATTTCCATTAGTTCAAATGATTAATAGAAAAATAGATATTTCCTTAGCAACAAAATTTGAGTTACAGCTTTCTGATTCCAATAAAATGCCTGATTATAAAGAGTTAATAGCGTATTTGGAAAAACACTGTGAAGCTTTAGATAATGTAGAATTAACCCGAAAAGAAGATAAAAAATTCTTTAAAAAATCTATAAATAATAATAGTAGTAGTTTTAAATCAGGTAGCTCCAGACAAACTTCCAATGTTTTTCTAAGTCAACCCAATCAAAATAATAATAAAAATACTTGTGTAGTTTGCAAACAGGGACCTTATCACACTCTTTCTAAATGTCAGTTCTTTCGCTCAAAAACTCCCAATGAACGTTATAAACTTGCCAAGGCAAATTATTTATGTTTAAATTGCCTTTCTAGATCGCATAGTATAAAGGAGTGCCCCTCCACTAATTCCTGTTTTCGTTGCGGTGTTCGTCACCATAGTTTACTTTGTTTCAGTGGAAATGATAGTTCCAATCAAGTTAGCACCTTATATAGTAGTCAGAATAATAGTAGTCAGAATAATAGTAGTCAAAATAATAGAAATTTTCAAGCCTGCAGTACTGTTACACATCATAATAGTCAGGGTCCTAAGTACAATCCTGTACACAATCATAGTCAGGGTCCTAACCCCCATTTTAGTAGCTTTAGTTCCACTCCAAATTATTATAATCAGAGTGTCAATACTCATTGTAGTCCAGTAGCGCATTCTAGTTCTAGTTTCCCGAATTCCATTGGCCACCCCACTAGTTCGGGTGCCAACCACCATGCCAACCATAGTAGTATAGTTTCCAATAATGCTAACTCTGTAGCTCAATTACCTCATATTGATAGTCAAAATTCACAAAGCAACCCCAATGCTTTTGTCGGATTAACTGTAGACAACCCCTTATGTTTAAGTAGTAGCATCGATTCTTCGGGTGTATTATTATCCACCGCAATAGTAGAAATTTTAGATAGCAAAGGCGATTATCAACCTATTAGAATAATCGTAGATTCAGGTTCAACCTCAAATTTCATAACGAAAGCTTGTGTTAAACGTCTTGGTTTACATAGTTACAAATCAGATATCGATGTGCAAGGCATTGGTGAAGCCCCTATGCTTAAAAGTTGTGAGAGCATTTCTTCTACCATTCGTCCTTCAGGAAAATCTAGTCCCCTTTTAGAATTTAGTGCCGTAGTTATCCCTAAAATATGTGGAAATCTTCCACTTTCAACACTTTCCACTACTAATTGGCCTTTCTTAAAAAATTGTCAGCTAGCCGATCCTTATTTTTACAAATCTAGACCGGTTGATATATTAGTAGGAGCTGATATATTTGCAAGAATACTTAAAGATGGAAAGATTGTTGCTGGTCCTCATGATCCAGTGGCAATTAATAGTATTTTTGGTTATTTGCTTATGGGTAAAACTTGTTCTTCGTCTAAAGTAATTAGTCAATTCATTTCTCAAACATTTTTGGCAATGGACACCCTCGAAGATACCATTCAAAGATTTTGGCTTGTCGAGGAAGTTCCCAAGGTCAATTCGACCACACCTGAAGATAGTTTAGCTGAAAAAATATTTTCTGAAACCACTTATAGAACCGAGACAGGCAGATTTGTAGTATCTTTACCTTTTAAATCTAGTGAACCTTCTTTTCCCAACAGTAGAGAGTTAGCACTCAAGCAATTCTTAGCATTAGAACGTAGATTGTTAAAAAATTCTGATCTTTACATGCAATATTCCGATTTTATGAAGGAATACTTATCTTTAGGGCATATGAAAATAGTTTCATCTTTGGCCATTCCAGATAAAAGTTATTATATCCCACATCATTGTGTACTAAAGCCTTCTAGTGTCACAACTAAACTTCGCGTGGTTTATAATGGCTCTGCTAAAAGTTCTAGTGATCCTTATTCATTAAACGATTGCCTGCTTCTTGGTCCAAAACTTCAAGCTGACATATGTCAATTACTTCTGTTATTTAGATTGGAAAAATTCGTATTTACAGCGGATATCTGTAAAATGTTTAGACAAATTCTAGTTACTCCTCCTCATCAGGATTATCAACGCGTTCTTTGGCGTTTTCAGCCTGATGGTCCAATCGAAGACATAGCTCTCTGTACTGTTACTTATGGATTAACATGCAGCCCTTATTTAGCTATCAAATCATTGCTTACTTTAGCTGAGCAGGAGAAAGTTAATTACCCTGAAGCTTCAGAACTAATTATCTCGCACTCATATGTAGATGATATAACTGGCATGCATTGTGACCTTGAAGGTGCCAAAAGGATTCAGAAAGACCTAATTTCTCTTCTTGCCAAAGGTGGGTTTGAATTGCGCAAGTGGTGCAGCAATGACCCAAGACTCTTGGCAGACTTTCCTTCTTCTCATCTGTGTAATGAAAATTTATCCTTTGATGCTGATTCCAATAATACTCTTAAAGTTTTAGGACTTGAGTGGAGTCCATCATCAGATTGCTATCAATTTTCGATAAACTCAATTTTGTCACCGTGTACAAAACGTAATTTACTTAGCAACTTAGCTAAGATTTTTGACCCTCTAGGTATCTTAACCCCTGTTACTTTTTTCCTAAAACATTTAATACAGAAGCTTTGGGACTTAATGCTCAATTGGGATGATCCACCCTCGATAGAAATTAGTAGAATATGGGAAAAATTTACAAGTGAAGTTAGTTTGCTATCTTTATGTAAAATAACTCGTAGAGTAGTGCCTGATAGTTACCAATCAATTCAGATTCATGGCTTTTCAGATGCCTCTGAAAAAGGCTATTGTGCTGTTGTTTATTTTAGATTTTCATTAAAAGATAATGAATTTTGTGTCAAATTTGTGACTGCAAAATCCAAAGTAGCCCCTTTAAAAACAATTAGTATACCCCGCCTTGAACTGTGTGGAGCAGTTCTGTTATCAAAATTGTTACATTATGTTCTAGGAATTTATCAGCCCAGGCTAAAAATTAGTGAAATATACGCTTGGTGTGATTCAACTATAGTCCTTTCTTGGATAAAGTCTTCCCCACATAGATTTACCACTTTTGTTAGTAATAGATCAACTTTCATCCAAGAAAAAATCCCTTCCTCGCATTGGCATCATGTCATATCTGAGAACAATCCTGCAGATTTAGGTAGTCGTGGTCTCCTCCCATCTGAGTTGTCAGAAAGCTCAATGTGGTGGTATGGCCCTAGTTTTTTGTCGCAACACACCGACACATGGACAGAAATAAATCTTCCATTGTCTGATGAAGACATTCCTGAACATAGAAAAACATGTCTTCTTGTAGCAGAATTAGAACCCCATTTGTTAGCTCAACTAATAGAAAATATTTCTAGTTTTGATAGATTACGTAGAGTTTTAGCATATATTTTAAGATTTTTGTCGAATTGTAGAAACAAAATCAAAGTAACTGAACCTCTTACTAGTTTAGAGTTACATCAGTCTGTCATGCTCTTAGTAAAGCATGTACAAACTTTAGCTTTTTCTCATGAAATTGATAGAATCCAACAGCATCTTTTACCCTCAAAATTATTTAGAAGACTAAGCCCCTTTTTAGATGATGAAAGCATACTTCGCCTTGGTGGCAGATTAAGAAATTCTACTTCGTTGTCCTATCAACAAAAATTTCCTGCTCTATTGCCCAACAATCATCGATTTACGGAACTTTTGGTTAGTTATGTACACTTGAAATATTTCCATGCAGGAATTCAATCAATTCAATACATAATTGCACAACAATTTTGGATAATTTCCTGCAAAAATGTAATTAGAAAGGTAGTTTCTAAGTGTATTACTTGCTATAAGATAAATCCAACCCCTGTTCAAGCTCCCATGGGTGATCTACCCTTACTTCGCGTGAGCCAAGTTAAGCCTTTTCTTCACACAGGTGTTGACTTCGCAGGTCCCTTTAATCTGTTAATGACTCGCTACCGAGGAGCTCGCACGACGAAAGCATACCTTTGTCTTTTCGTTTGTTATGCTACCAAAGCTTTGCATTTAGAGCTAGTTTCAAGCTTGTCTTCCGATGCTTTTCTGGCAGCCTTACGTCGCTTTGTAGGCCGTAGAGGCAGACTTGTTTCACTCCACAGTGACTGTGGAACTAATTTTACTGGAGCTTATAGAACTTTATGTAATCTAATGCGTGATGCTTCGAAAGCAGAAACAATTTCGTGGAATTTTAATCCCCCCTCTGCACCCCATTTTGGCGGTCTTTGGGAATCTTCAGTAAAATCCGTTAAAACTCATTTGTTACGTGTAGTTGGATCTCAAATCTTAACATACGAGGAGATGTACACTCTGCTTGTACAGATAGAAGCCTTTTTAAATAGTAGGCCTTTAACCCCCCTTAGTAGTGATCCGAATGACATTTCGGCAATCACCCCAGGTCATTTTTTGACCTTAGAGTCTCTTAGTGCACTTCCCGAACCCAATTTTAGTGACACCCCCCTTAATAGATTAGATCGTTGGCAATTGCTCCAGAAGTTGCACCAGGATTTTTGGTCTCGGTGGTCTAAAGAGTACTTACATACTCTTCACCAACGTGCTAAATGGCATGATAGTAAAGGTTCACTAAAAATTGGTAACCTTGTGGTTATAAAAGAGGATAACACTCCCTGTATGCAATGGCGACTGGGTCGTATTGAGGCAGTGTATCCAGGTTCGGACGGTGTAGTACGAGTGGCAAGCGTGCGTACCACTAACGGTACTTTAAAGCGACCGGTTGTTAAGCTGTGTCCGCTCCCCATTGAAGACAATGTAGATAGTAGTTAAAATTAAAAGGGGTAAACCCCTTTTGGCCGGCGGTATGTTCGGTCCTCAGTACATTCATTTCGTGTGGATGTTAGAATTTAGTTATTTTAATTTTACTTTTTATTGGATTAGATATTTTTTGGCTCACTGTGTAGAATTGGGATTTGTTCACCTTAGCTGTAGCTTTTAGAAAAATATAATGAAAATTCAGTGTGAATTTGTAGTTACAACGGGATATATCGTTTCAAATCCCTATTCAATCACACGGTGTGCAATCACTTTTAGTTAAATAATTTTAAGTAAATAGATTTACGAATTTTCGCGAGTGTTTTCCCTCGTCCTCCCTTCCTTAAAACCTCTGCAATGGAAACCCCTCAACAGAACTGCTGAAGCCAGGATAAAGGCGGCCGCCCATCGATCCCACAACACAGCAACGAACAGTGAGTAGAACAAAAACCCTTTATACAGTCCATTTTAAATCTCTCCTGAGTAAATTACTCAACACCCCCACAACCTCGTTATAAAAGAGTATTTTTATCCTTTAACAAATTGTAGCTTTCGCTACACTCGTGCTAAAAACTTTTTACCTTGAGATAAAAAGTGTCACTTTTATCCCTTGGTATATATTATAAGAATAGGGCCCTCCTTAATCCTTATTTTAGCGATAAAACTGTCACTTTTTATCCTTAAAAATCAAAATAAAAGGCTCTATCAGACATTATGTTTTTAGTAAAGTAGCTGAAAACCACATAATTATAATTAAAACTTAATTTTAGGGCAGAAACATCCAAAAGTTCAAAAAATATCTCCTAAAATTCGTAATTGGTGTCTTGTTAGCAATTGGCCAATCATATACCTCGCTACGCTCAGGCCACAAACTTTTTGCCTCGGGATAAGGTGTGACTTTTATTCTTTAATATATAATGAGTATAATAATAATATGTGTAGATGTATATGTATTTAAGACTTTATATTTTAAATATATATACACTACAATTTAAACACATATTTCGCTAAGTCTGGAGAAAAATGTTAATATTTAAAAATTAATTAAACATCATTTTAAAAAGGAAGGGTCAATAAAAAAGTACATGTGAAAACTGGCCCGCGACAGCGGGCGACAAGTTAATTTTTGTCCACGTATATTTTTAAGATTAAAGAAAATAATAAATTATTATTTATACGAGAATAATGTACTCACCATAGTGATTATCTGACATAATTAAAATTATTTTAACCAAACTTGATCAACATTAAAAATTGTGGCAAAGTTGATTTATTTGTGCTCTTAAAACAACTACGCAACGTCAGTTTTCAAAACACGCTAACTTTGACAAGGTGTTTTATTAATTTGTTTGACTATCGAAGCTAACTTGCTATGGTAAAGCGATTATTATTAAATAGTTTTCAGTAAAAATATCTCCCATATTAGATAAATGAGTTCTGCACTAAATCGCATGTTTTCTTGATTTTGCCCCTCTGTGTGACGCATGACGTTTTGAATTTAGTTTAGGTAAAAATTGAGGTTAAGTTTTAGTAACGGCATTCGATCAGTGTCGCCCTATATGTTCCTATATGCAAAATATAAAAGATAGCCCTCGTATATCAAGATGCAGTTTTTACCTTTAATAATCTCTTGAAAATCGAGATTTGCAAGTGAGATTCTACACTACTTGAGACCACCAAAAATATGGCAACACAAAATCAGCATATTCTATTTCCCTTGCAGATGGTTCTCTCACCAAGCGCTCCTAGAAGAATGACGTCTCCCACCTTATCACCAATCGCAAGAGACCCCTTCGCAACCCCAAAGACTTCCCCTCAAAAAGTGACACGGCAGCCCTCAACTAGAGTGCAGCAGAAGTTGAATTATGCCATTGGGTCCAAGCACATACTGACACAAGAAAAGAGGTACTTACACCTATCTATTTAATTTAAAACTATTTCCCCTTGACATGACATGACATATTTGGGGTGTTCGGGCAATTATTCTAGATGAACTAATGAAACGGATTTCAATTCAGCCAGTAAATTTATAAAACTTTTAGTATCACGAAAAAGTAGAGGTTTAATAAAAATGACCCTCCAAACTACTTTTTAGGCTTGCTTCTTGATAGTATATTTCGATTGTATTCTCTACCACGATAGAGTTTTAGGATTCGTGGTAATCTTTCTTGATTACCACTAAATAATTACACTTATTTAAAGTCGCAAATGGGTATATCCGACTACTTCAAACCAAAAAGAAACCCTAATAATAATAATAATAATATTTGTAACTACTCCGTTCCTTTTACGCCATGATGAAAAAAGTGGCCTCGACAACGTAGTAGCTCCTTAGCTGCAATATAGGAGTGTGGTGCTTACTATAGTGACTTTAAGCACTTGGCTAAGTAGTAATAACCAGAAAGTAGTTCCCCAATTAAGGAATTAGCACGTCGCTGTATGGTATACCTACCGAGACGTAGCGGGAGTACGTTGCAGTTACTTTTAAGAAATTCTAACTGGTGGGGGTTTCGTGTTGACAACTTTAAATGTTAGTTGGGCGGAGGCTTTTTAAAAATAACCTTTTTTATTTATAAAAAATTAATTTAATAATATTTTTCCTACACGAGTCCAAATTGTCATTCCCCCAATCAAGACTTGTTCGAACTTTTCTTTGCGCCGTTCGTCTGCTTTTGAGTGCGGGAAATTATCACTCTGCGCACTTGCTAGAAAAATAACTATATAATTTTCTATATTTTAGAAGTACAGCAGTAGTAGCTCCAATGTGCTCCAGTCCTATTCAGTCTATTTATGGAGAAACGACCTACTCAAGTAAAAGCGAATCCTGGATGAATTTATCCATGAAAAGAACGGCTTCTGGAAGAGCATTGGTCATAGCAGGTAATTAAAAATTACCAGAAGTAGAAACAAAAGAAAACTTACAATAAGAAAAACAAGAAAACACAAATAAAAAGTCGCAAAAAACAAACACAGAAAAAGTAAACGAATTAGTACTTATGAAATTACTAAAATTCCTGCTCAATATAGAACTAAAAAACCATAATGCGTAAAAATTCATTAAAGTGGGTTTGATAGTATTTTTGTAAATACAAAAACCCTAATTTCTTGAACTGTGTCTCCTCCAGTGAAAAAAAGCCTGGAATCTGAATTTAACTTATTGAACGTCTGTCAAAGGACGTCAAACTAAAACCAAATACAAGATGGCAGCACAAAGATGAGTTTTTTCAATGGTTACACAACTAAAAGATCTTGTAACCATTGGTTTTTTGTAGAGCCTCAAGTTATCCATCTCCAACGATGTGCCTTCACACGTCACAGAAGTCACTTTCGTCGAGCTACAGACTTTTCGCCTCGGAAGTAAAATTAGTATATATATATATATATATGTATATATATATATATATATATATATATATATATATATATATGTATATATATATATATATATATATATATATATATATATATATATATATATATATATATATATATTTATCGGTTTCACAACGTTCTACGTCTTCCGATACCCAATCTCCACTCGTTTCTGTTTGCCCATAATTCATCAACTAGGCCTCTTATTCTTATTTCACTGTCTATTCCTTCTCTCCAGCTTCTCCTTGGCCGTCCTCGTTTTCTTCGGCCAGTTGGTTTCCATTGTAGTATTTGTTTAGGTAGTCTTTCATCATTCAGTCTTTGTACATGTCCGTACCACACCAGTTGTTTTGTTCTTATATCATCCACTAAAGTACGTTCACCCACTGTCATAATTTCTTTTTTTGATTTCCCTGCTGCTCTTCTCCAATAGTCCATCTCCGTAGCGGAAAGCATTTGTTCTGTTCTATCCTTGATTGGCCATACTTCTGAGCCATATGTAATAATACTTTTTACAATGGTGTTATATATAAGCTTTTTGTTATGCTTTGATATACTTTGGTCCCAAATTATTCCATTTCAGCTTCTCCTTGGCCGTCCTCGTTTTCTTCGGCCAGTTGGTTTCCATTGTAGTATTTGTTTAGGTAGTCTTTCATCATTCAGTCTTTGTACATGTCCGTACCACACCAGTTGTTTTGTTCTTATATCATCCACTAAAGTACGTTCACCCACTGTCATAATTTCTCTTTTTGATTTCCCTGCTGCTCTTCTCCAATAGTCCATCTCCGTAGCGGAAAGCATTTGTTCTGTTCTATCCTTGATTGGCCATACTTCTGAGCCATATGTAATAATACTTTTTACAATGGTGTTATATATAAGCTTTTTGTTATGCTTTGATATACTTTGGTCCCAAATTATTCCATTTAATAAAGTTATTGCTTTTCTTCCTTGTACGTTTCGATCTTTTACAGCTTTGTCTGGTGTTCCGTTAGCTGTAATTTTTAGACCTAAGTATTTTTACTCATCACAGGATTGAATTCGCTGCCCGGTATTTAAGATTAGATCCTGTTTCATTCCACCGATACACATATGCTCTGTCTTAATGAGATTAACCTCTAGTCTACACTTATTGTACTCTTCTATTAGTTTTCGTGTCATATATTCGAGGTCGTCATAATCCTGAGCCACTACTATCTGATCCTCGGCGAAACATAAAGTATACAAGGTGGTTTCGTCCAACGGAATTCCCATGTTTTGGCATTTTCTCTTCCATACTTTAAGGACTTGTTCCAAGTATATCTTGAAGAGCGTAGGCGAGATACAGCAACCTTGTTTAATACCTTTATTTAGTTGAAAGCCCTTGGTTAGTTCTGCTTTTATTTTAACTTTTACCTTACTATTGTGGTATAACTCTTTGATGCCCTTAATTAGTTGTATGCTTATGTTTGTGTTTTCCAACGCTTTCCAAAGTAGATTTAGTGATATACTATCATATGCCTTCTGCAAATCGACGTAAAGCAGATGCAGCTCTTGTCCTTATGCCATTTTCTTTTCAATAACTTGGGTTATACAAAAGAGATGATCTGAAGTCGATCTACCCGCCCTGAAACCAGCTTGTTCTTCTGCTTCCATGTCTTTATATTCGCTCTCCACTTTATTTCTTATTATTTTACCGTATATTCTGCTTAGCGTACTAGTCACAGATATATATACCTCTATAATTGTCACATATATCTCACTAAGTTTATAATGCTGATTGTAATTTATTTTTGTTTTTTTAGGTTTTATGATGTTTTTGTGCGGGTCGCTTACATCAGGTCTGTGTTTCTATATGATTTCCAAAATGGGGCGATTGTATTTTTTGGACTTCGGCACCATCGCAGGTTTCACGTGCGTCATTTTGGGCCTGCTCGGGTTCCGCTCGAGGAACGTGTACTGGTTGCCCAATAGGAACTATATATCCGGTAAGTTTTTATTAAACTGTATAAATTTAATTAAAATTTTTATTAAGTATTTACCTACTGCTTTTAGGTATTCTTGTCACAGCGGGCATATTATTGGATTTTTTAAGGTGCGTATTTATACGGCGAACGAACCTAGGAAATGAATTCGCTACCGCTCAGGGTCATTCTATAAGAAACATATAAACTTTATATGATATCACAAAAACTAAAAGTGATTGAGAGAATTCAATTTGACAGTTAGATGTAAAAATCAATTAAATCAAAATTAAATTTTTAGTTTTCTTTTAAGTTTTTTAGGTAAAAGTTTTAAATCCGTTCCAAAATGCATGTTTTTCAAAAAACTTCCGTAACTTGAAAACGGCTTGCTATATCAAGATGCACATTTATTTATTTTTTGCCAGGTCAAGTCTTGTCTCCTCATCTTTCGTTTTTAGTGAGAAAACAAAACAGCCTGCACGAGCCTGCACGCGACCTTTTAAACTGTTATACAGGGTGTCCCATAACTTAGCGGCCATAGGCAAACAGGTGATAGAGTTCCTATAATGGATGGGTCAAAACTCTTTTTTTGTCGAAATACAGAGCATCAAAGTTGTCAATTTAAACTTTTTAAAAAAACGCAATAAAAATATAAAATTGGGTAGAGTCGTGTATTAGAACAAGAGCAATAAATTTAAATAAAACTTATTTTGAGAAAAATTAGTCGGTCAATTTTTTGTAGAAAAAACTATTTTTCTGGTATAAACTTTTAGAAATGCCATATTAAAGGCAATGTTTTTTTTTTATATTTTTTGTTAATAAAACAGGTCTCTAGCAAGACATTATAATAAAATATTATTGTATTTTTTAGGTAAATACGTTTTTGTAGGTTATTTTGACAGCCTGTATCTCCTCAATTTGTAATTTTATCAAAAAGGAATACCACATTTACCACAATTACCTGAGTATTCAGCTGGCTGTGACAGATTTTCTTTTTTCTATAAAACCCTTTTCCCCCCCACTCCTCTAACTTTAAATATCCTATATCTTAAAAACAGATGTGTGTTGACCCCCATGTTATATAAACTTTTATCAAGTGAATTCTAAGTAGATTTTGATCAACGTCAAAATCACTTAGGGTCACGCCTTTTGTACTCGAATTTTAGAACGCGACTTGTATGGCTTTTCTACCGAATATTTTTGAGATTTTACTAGAAACAGTACCACCTATTGGCAGCATTTTTCACTTCGACGAAATCTATACGGGAGCACTATAGCCTCTACACTCTAACTAACTCATTCATTCATTCAACGTTTTTACAGTTGAAAAATCTTGTTCAGCTTTTAAAGAAAATCTTTTAAAATTGTCTTGAAGTGTGTATTAAACTAGTGAATTTTTAGAACTTCCTTTCGAGTCACTTTTAAGTTAAAAAAAAGTGACAAAAAAAGACGCAGAAAGTTAGTAGGTTTGAGAAGTCTTAATCTAGTGGCATTTTAGAACATGTTATGGAAGACTTTCCCTAAATTTGGCACATGAAAATAACGAGGGTAAAAAAGACGTTATATACACAACACCAGAATTTTCAGCAAAAATTGCATTTTTATAGCTTGATTCCTCCTTGTTTTAGTTATATTTAAGCATGTAGATTTAACAAAGCAAATATTACATGGTTTAAGTATGTTTTGCAACAAACGCAGATTTTTTTGTACTCGTGAACTAAAAATCAACCCAAACCAAACCATAATTTACGGTTGTTAGTATTTGGCTCCGCCGACTGATGCCGAAGTCTTTAAGGGGAAAATAATCGAAATAAGCATTAGCCTGGCCTTAAAGGCAATGTGTTGTCGAATGTCACATGATGGATTCACTCTTTTAATCGATCGATATAACAATTTATTACTCGCCTGCTTCTTCTAGCTTCTCTTGTATTTTGGTAGATGGCGCTACTTGTGGCGAAACATTTTTAGCGTACGCGAACGAATACTGTGCTCATGTCTAAACGCACCTTTATAATTTCTTCCAGGTTATCTAGTCCTCAGCCTCTTCAGCCTCATGGACTGCGCCGGCCTTCTGATGCTCCTTATTCAACAACCGAAACCGGGCACACCGCTGGCCGACATGACGTCAGGCGGGGTTTGCGCGATTTCGGTGCTTTCGCTCCTGCTTGCCGCCACTGGAGTGGTAAGCAGTTATTGTTGCAAATACCCACCGCCTGACAACCGGGTCGAACATTGTTCGCCTGGATTAACCGTTTAATCAGATTTATAAGACCCTATCCAGCTCCGCACCGTGGTGTAGACACAAAAAAACAATATTTTTCTGTGGTATGGGCAACACGCTATCGGGTAATGTATTATTGTTTCGCAAATCGAACACAAATGTAAGGATAGGTGTTTAAGGGCTCATTCTTAAATTACGTAACGCAAAAATCACCCGTCTCTCTTTAACTCATTGAAAGAGTCATAAGGCTCTCTCTCTCTCCCTCTGACTCTCAATCTCTCGCTCTCTCTCTCTCTCTCTGAAAGTGCGTATACTATCTACGATCCACGGGAAAACAGCAAACACGCATTGAAATGAAACCTCGACAACAGACTGCCGATGCCGTCCCAAAGGATCTGCGAACACACAAAGAGGAGCCGAAGAAAGCTGGTTTTGGCAAACGGCTTGCCAGCGGCGCGCGCGCAACTTGAAAACGCGTTACGTGATTTAAGAACAAGCGGTAAGTCGTTGGGGTTCATCAATAAATTACGTAACTCTCGAGGAGAGAGGGTTATTTTCTTGAAAATGCGTTACAAATGGAGGTTCGGAGGTCAAAAATCCTCAGAGTTTAAGTTACGTAATTTATAGGTGAATAATTTGTATTTATGTTATTTATTCTGGTCTACTCTATTTATTCTAATTTAATCTAAAAAAATTAGAACATAATTATAATAATTTACAATTAAATCATATTTAAAATGTAAATTTTTACTTTTTTTCTAGTAAACCTATTTAAGATGTATTTTATGCGAAGTTTTTAAATAAGCAACCGTTAGATTATCAAATTCTTTTTAAACTTAAGTCTTTTATTAGTACAACTGTATATTTTTTGGTTAAAGTTCATCTTTTTAGTCATTTAAAAAAGTATTTCCAAAGATTTTTTTAGTCATATTTAATAATAGGCTTAGTATATGTATCATATGTTTTTTTTAAAACAGAAATAATAAAATAATAAGTGCCTAAATTTAAAAATAAATAATTTATTACTTAGTTTCATGTTTTAAAAACTTGTTAGTTTTTTTAACTGATTTAATCTTAGCGTTTTCGTTGTAGCAAACCCTAAATGTAATATATTATGAGCTTATAATAGTTTATTGTTAGTATAGATTTAACAAACATGTTATAAAATATTGTAAATACGTTTTTTTTCTGAAAAATAAATGTTTTAAAAACACTTCTAAGGTACTTTTACTAATACAACGGATCACCTTTTGTGAGGTGATCCATGCTAATACTTTCTGAACCACTAGTTCTCTGATATTACCGCTTTTTTACAGGCAAAAAATGTCAAATAATTTATTTAAAAATATTGTAATAAAAGTTTTACAAACTTGACAACAACGCTAAAATTACGGGTTATTACCAGTTGTGGATCGGAGAAGGGCAGATCCTCCGACGATAGCATTATTATTCTTGGGCTTTAGTTTAAAAAATAGCAAAGTGCATAAACAAAAATAAAAAAAAAATCCTAAAACTCTTCAGCAGGCGAATTTTAATTGCATTGCAACATCAAAAAAATATATACTTTGGTTCTTGATGCCTCTCTTGTCCCTCCCTTGTGACCGCGGCGAGATTGGCCAGTGCCATCAGGGCTTTATACAACTCAATGGCCAGTGCTTATTACCAAAGGTTACCATGGTAACCAAACCAACCAATAATAATTCTCTTGACAGAGTTAACCGACTTTTAACTGATTTTCATTAAAAAAAACGAATTTTTAAGTCAACTAATCCGACTGAAACTGATGATATGCGTTTGTTATATTTAATTTATGATTATCCTTATATTTATTTACTTTGAATATTGGTTTCAATAAGATATGCTCGTTTTCTAACGATGTTATGAGCACATTAAGGTGTGTGCCTTAAAGATTTTTCTTCTATACAGGGTGTGTTTTATAAAAGTAAGGAAAATTTAAGGAAGTGTTATTTAAGAAAAATATTCTCATCCATCTTAAGATCAAATCTACTAAAAACAAAATTATGATTAATTCTTAGACCACTAAACTAACACAAATTAACCTTTTAGTTTATTTTGGCACAGCAACTGCCAAATTTGCTTAGAATGCACAAAATATGAGATTGAAAAAGTAACAGTAAAGAATTAGTATAGTTTTTGCAAAGTCAGTTGAACAAAGATAAAAGCCGACCATCGGCATATTCCTTATAGAAAGTGACATGAGCGGCGCTAGATATATTCATGAAAATTATTTCATTTAATTATGGCGTAAACTAAAGAAATAAAAATAGATTTTAGATGCGAGCTTAATAAAACTCTTTTTTAAAAAATAACTTTATTTTATTTAGTCACTTTTACAAATAAGACAACTTTAAAGTTAGATGTGAACCGTTTAGATGCTAAGTCAAACCTAAGAGACATTGTTTACCTACTAGCCTACTTATAGTTTTAAGAGTGCTGACACAGCTTTGCGTGGGTTCCCAAAGAATGTGGAAGTAAACATGTTTATCAAATGACTTTTATATGATCTTGAGACAACAATAGCAATATTGTGCAATTATGGTACTACGTCTTAACTTATTCTAGAAACTACGCATTAAGTAAATACGCCTACGCATATTTTTAATATAACAACTCCCTCGCAATTTAAAAAGTTAGTGCTATACAATGCAGTAACTTTTACTAACAAAATTTAAAATTCCTAAAATTACAAAATACAATTAAACATAAGATTTTCTTAAGACATTAGTATTTAATTCAATATCTTCTTCGATTGGCTCTGTAAGCCTTATTGATGGCCTACGCCTAGCTATTGAAAATCTTTTGCCTAAACTTGATAAACTTGATATATTTGGTGATGGTGGAAAATCATTGTTATCAGTATTATTTTCGATGCCTATACGTACATTTTTAGCTCTTCGATTTTTACATTTACAATAAAAGTAAATTAAAACTAAAACCATAATCAAAGCCAATACAAGATATGTAAGCCATGAATGATATTTTTCAATTTCAGGTTCATTGATTAAATCATCCAATTCATTTGCATATTGATCTAATTTATGTTTAGCAATTTCCAAATCTTCCAAATTTAGTTTTGTTATTTTTAAAGGTTTTAATCTAGGAAGATTTCTAAGTTTTTCTGGATATTTTTCACAACAATTGAAAGGAATTTGAATAAAATTTGAATAATTATAACTTAAATCAAGTGTTTGTAATTGATTGGCTTGGATTTTAGTTGATCCTACAAAAGCTGAACAATATGGTTTTAAAGACAAAATTACATTTTTTGTTACAATTTTCGAAATAGTATCAGTGTTACATTTTATTGTAATTGGAAGTTGATTTGTTACACTTATTAGCCAAACATTATTTTGTAAAATTTGAATATTATAATCTTCTGCTAAAATCAAAACTAACTCACAGGTTTTTGGAAAAGTTAACAATTTTTGAGTTCTTAATAACTGAGCTTCACAAATTGAATTGCTATCAATCGGAAGAGGATATAAATTTTTACAAATTTTCATTTTATAGCCCAAATCCCTACAAGTGTCAATTTCTGATAAAGATAAATAGAAATCATCATCGTTATCTTTAGCAATATATTTCTTACTAATAGGCAAAATATGATGTAACATAGTTCGATTATCATAAATTGGTATTGGGTACAATCGGAAAACGGAATACCATTCTGGTCGAACCAATGGTATGTCCAAGACAAAAACAAGTCTTTCATTTGTAATATAAGCATTCAAATCAATAATATCTAAGTATGTTGCAATTCTATCGTCCATGGGTGCTACCGGTAAATTATTTGTATGTAAATTTTGGGCAATTTGTTTTAAAGCATTAGTTAAATCATTAGGAAGGATAATACTTGTATGAATAATTTTTAATCTGGCAAAAGAAATTGAATCTAATACATCCGTTATTTGAGATTGAATATAAGTGTATGATTCCAATAATTGTTCACAAAGATTAATAAAATAAAATTTAAGATTAAGAAGTTCGATTTCATCATGAATCTGATGTATTGATTTTGAAATTTCAATTATATTGGAGTTGAAAGTTTCTTCATCAATTTGAAGTTTGCGCAAAGTTGCATTAAATTGTTTTATTACTGACGTAGTAACACTTATTTGATTTTTCATTAAGTTTTCCAATTCTTTATCATCTTTTTCAATTTTATTGATACAATTTTCATAATATTGACCGTCAGCTGCATCTAAATTTCCCGTTATATACTTCCAAACAGTACCGAGAGCGTTTATTAAACCTCTTTTACGTCTTGGTGTGTAAGGCATGTCTGAATAGATTTCATTAAATTTATTGGTTATATCATTGGAAATTTGAAATAAAAGTGACACGTGTGGTCTTATATCTAAGTGGATCATTTTAATATTTCCAGTTGATTGATAAAGCATTAAGCGTAAGCTATCTAAAATAACATTATTACTAATAAAAGCATCTTGCAAAGCTTTAATATCTTTATAAACTAATAAGGTCCATTTATCATTTGATACCTTTATACTAAGTTCTTTATGAAAATAAACACCTACGGTATTATTTATTTCATCGATCTTGTATTGTCCTTTTCCCCATCCGATAAGGAAAACGAGTAATCTGAAACAAGGAAAAGTTTCAGTCAGAATCAGAGTCTGAATCGGGTTTATGACAAGGTTTTAAAAGATCAAAATTATATTTTGAAATTTGTTTAGTTATTGGATTATAAACAGTTGCAGAATTATTTGAAATTGCTCTAATTTCAAAAGGTCCATTAAATTTAGGTGATAATTTTCCAGTAATTTGAGTTTCTTTCACGAAAACTCTATCGCCTACTTTAAATTCATAATTTGGAGTTACGTGTTTATCGAATCTTTCTTTAGCTTTTTGTTTTGACAGTTTTGTTCTTGATCTAGCTATACGATAATAATGTTTGATCCTTGCATTTAAATCTCTGATATATTTGCAAATAAGTTCTTCTTCATTGTAAAGAGTTTCTGGAGGTCTTGCTGCTGTATGTCCAAAAACTAACTCGTACGGTGTAAATCCATGAGTTTTACATGTTGAATTGTTATAACAAATGACAGTAAATGGTAACAATTGTAGTGGATGTTCTTCAGGACTTTCTGTTTTACAAACTCTGATCATTTCTAATAATGTTGCATGAAATCTTTCTAAACTTCCATTTGATTGTGGATGTCCTGTACTTGAAAAAGTTAGTTTGATATCGTACATCTTACACAAGTCTTTTAAAAGCTGATTATTAAATTCTCTACCTAAATCCGTATGGATTCTTAAAGGAGTTCCATAATGTTGAAAAAATAATAATAGTGTATTAACAATTGATTTTGCAGTTTTATCATTTAATGGATAAGCTTGAATGAATTTTGTCAATTCGTCTCTTATTGTTAAAACCATATTTCTTTCTGGAATTTCTAAAATATCTAGATTAATTCTTTCAAATGGTGTTTTTGGAGTTTCAGTAATCACAAGTGGATTGTCCAAATTTTTTCTTAAAATTTTATTTCTTTGACATATTTCACATTGGTTTATAAATTTTTCAACATCTTTGGTTAAATTTTTCCAATTATATTTTTCTTTAATTCTCCTAATTGTTTCATTAATTCCCCTATGAAAATTCTTTTTTCCGGAATGATATTGATCAATTATTATTTGTCTTTGATCTTCTACTGGCTCAGTAACTATATCTTGACAAATTACTAAATTTAAATCTTTTTCAGCAAAGACAAAACAGAGCATTTCTAAAATTGGTAAATCTACATTATTTTCAACATAGAATGTTTTGGAGATATCAATGTCATTTTGACATCTACATAAAATTTTGAAAAGAGTTAAATTGGCTTCTTCCTCAACATACGGTACTGGAATTATAAAATACTTTCGTTTATTAACTGTTTTTGAAGAACAAATATTAATTTTATTTAAATCAAAGTTAAGTTCTTCATCTAATATGTCACTTATTATAGTATGATGTTTTTCTTTTAAGTTATCTTGTTGAAAAATGGTTATAATATTTTTGTGTTTTTTATCCAATAGTTGATCATTTGTATATCTAATCTTTGAATAATCAATTAATGATGTTGTTTGATATAAATTGTGAAATCTCTTAAATTCATTTTCCAAAGTTTGAGGAGACATTAAAGCTAGTTCATCTTCAACTATATTTTCTGATTCATTGGAATTTTCATCTTCTGTAAGGGCATTAATTAAAGCAGATCTTTTATCTGGTAAAATATAAATATTTATTTGTATATCAGTTGATTGAAAGGTTGATTTAATCATTGCCAATATAATGTTCCAATCGAGTGAGTCTAAACCACATGCTATTTTGGGTATAGCTAAATATTTCTCGTTATTTTGCAGAAGAATATTTTTTAGGTTTTGCAAAATTTGATAAATTGTATCATATGTTGGCTTTTGATAGTATAATTCTTTTGTAACTAAATAGTAAATAGTTCTATTGGATAGTTGTAAAGTTGCTATTTCACCAATTTGTTTATTTTGTTCTTTTAAATAATCTACATTATCAAATCTTTCTTTGAATTCTTTTGCAATTCCCTTTTTCATTTTTAAATCTTTTGATACACAATGTGCTAATGAAAAATTTTGAGGTGCATCAAATAAGTTTCCATATAAAATTTTAATATTTTCTTCATTAATTTGCTTTTGAAACATTACTGAGTGATATATTTTGTTTATGTTTTCTTCAATTCTTATTCTAGAAAGGGCATCTGCATTTTTGTTAATTTTTCCTGGTTTATAGATTATTTCATAATCATATTCTTCCAGTTTTAATCTCCATCTGGCTAAACGACTTCCAGGATCTTTAATTGAGAATAACCAAGTTAAAGGACGATGGTCCGTGATTAATTTAAATTTTCTTCCGTATAAATATGGTCTGAAGTGTTTGACTGACCATACAATGGCTAAAAGTTCTCTTTCAATGACAGAATATTTTTGTTCCGTATTATTTAAAGTTCTTGAGGCATATGCAATAGGCAAATCTTTTCCTATTGGTCCTTGAGATAACACAGATCCTATTGAATAACCACTGGCATCAGTTGTTAAAAGAAAAGGTTCATTAAAATTAGGATAAATCAAAATTGGACTGGTTGTCAAAATATTTTTTAATTTTTCAAAAGATTCTTTACAAGTTGCGTCAAAAACAAATGGTTGATCTTTTTGTAATAATTTAGTTAATGGTTTAGAAATTTTGGCAAAATCTTGGATAAATCGTCGATAATATCCTGCTAATCCTAGGAAACCTTTAATTTCTCTTTGATTTTTGGGTTCTGGAAAATTTTTCAAAGCTGAAATTTTATTTGGATTAGGTTTTACACCTTTATCTGTTATTATGTGACCTAGATATGCAACCTCTTTTCGTAGGAATTCGCACTTATCTGGTTGAATCTTTAAATTTGCTTTTCTTAATCTAGAAAAAACTTCTTTTAGTCTTTTCACATGTTCATGAATTGTATCAGAATAAATAATAATATCGTCCATGTATACCAAACATCTTTCGTTTTGGATACCAAGTAAAATATTGTCCATAACTCTTTGAAATGTTGATGGAGCATTTTTAAGTCCAAACGGCATTCGAATGTATTCATAATGACCGTTTTCAACTGAAAAAGCTGTTTTTTGAGTATCTTTAGGATCTACCTCAATTTGGTGGAATCCTGATGCAAGATCTAAAGTTGAAAAGTATTCACAATGTCCTAATTGATCAAGTAAATCTGATATCATTGGCAAAGGATATTTATCATCAATTGTAACTTCATTTAACTTTCTGTAATCAATTACAACTCTCCACTTTTGTTTGCCTGAAGCATCTAATTTCTTTGGTACTACCCATACTGGAGAGGACCATGGAGAAACAGAATGTTGAATTATTCCTTGTTCTAACATTTTTGAAACTTGACTTTTTACTTCCTGTTTATGTACTTGAGGATATCGATAGGACTTTGTAAAAATTGGTTTGGTTTCTTTGGTGTGAATGGAGTGTTTAATTTCGCTTGTAAAAGTTAAATTATCTCCTTCTAAGTAAAATATATCCGAAAAATCTAGACAAAGTGATGTTATGATTTCTTTTTCTTCGTCATTTAAGTGATCTAATCTTAATTGCTTTGGTATTACATGTTCTCTTATTATTGGTTTATTTTCTTTTAGATTAAAACATACTTCAGTTGTTTTTGAGTTGCTAGGTAAATTTTCAAATTCAAAATTATCAAAATTTATCGTTTTAGTAGTTGTTGATGTTTTGAGGGTTGAGTAGAGCAGCGGGACTGTATGCGCTGGCCGTTTTATAAAATCTGGGTGCAAAAATCCTTAAAAGGACGATGTAAAAATATTAATTTTTTCCGAGCCACACAAAGACAATATAGAGGATTGGCACTCACCTTTTCAGCTGTTTCCGTCGTCCAGAGGAGCTCCTCTCGCTGGCCCAGTCGTTGCAGGCGATCTACACTAGAATCACTTGTTTGTGTAATGGTTTAGTTTTATTTTCTAAGAATGTTATTGGATTTTTTGGTTAATAGAATTTATCACCATGCTGCGTGGTGATCTCGATAGAATACGACAGACGAATTCTTTTTTGGTTACGCCCTTTTGCGCAGATTCATTTTTTGTAGATGGCGCTGGCGTTTGCTTGTGCCAATCAAATTGAAATTGTGTGGGTTTTCCGAATACGGGAATTTGGCGCAAAATTTGAATTTAAAATTAAAGTTGCACGAACATTTTCCGCCCACTTAAAACGAAGTTTTACATTGAGATTAATTGAATAAACAAATGGCTATATAAAAAGAATATAAGTTAATTCAAAACCTTAAGTAGGTAGGTAGTTAAATCCGTTTTAGGTTTATAGATCAAAAGGAAAAAAAATGAAAAAAAAAATATATATATATTCTAGATAACGACACACGAAACAAAAGAAGTTGCTTGGGAGTTTAGTGCGCATCTAAAGGTAGTGGGCACAACTTGACCACGGGACGAGTGAAAAGTCCGTGTTGTGTTTTAACAGTAGCAACTCGAATGTGATTATCCCGACCAGGATGTACAGATACTATTCTACCCAGCAACCAGTGTAATGGCGGCCTAGTTTCATCCTTAATTAATACAAGCGTATCTAGCTTGATTTCAACCGAAGGGTCCGACCACTTAGAACGCTGTTGTAAAGTATTTAAGTACTCGAGTTTCCAACGCTTCCAGAAATCGGCATGAATTCGTTGGATAAGTTGCCAACGCTTAAGGGTATTAACTTTAAGGGTAGAAAGGTCAGGATCAGGACACGAATTAAGGGGTTCCATTTTGAGGAAATGACCCGGAGTCAAAGACGTAAGATCGTTTGAGTCAGAGCTTTGCTCACAAAGGGGTCGAGAATTGAGTAATGCCTCTATTTGGGCGAGGAGAGTATAGAGCTCTTCGAAGGTTAGTATCTGGTCACCGATGACCCGATACAAATGTGTTTTTATAGATTTGACTCCTGCTTCTGCTAGACCATTTAGGTGGGGGGCTCCCGGACTATTAAGACACCATTTGATTTTTAAGCTCTCAGAAGCTAATTTCGAAAGATTATGGAGCTCCTTAATAGCCCCAACAAAGTTTGAGCCTCTATCACTTGTGATTTGGACACAAGTGCCACGTCTAGCGACAAAGCGTCGTAAAGCAGCGATGCACGCCTCTGTGGTTAAATCCGAAACAAGCTCGATATGGATTGCCTTGACAGAAGTATCGACAAAGACTGCGATATATGATTTACCAACTTGTGCTCCACGACGTCTCTGACCTACAAAGGTTTTGATTGGGCCTGCATAGTCTAAGCAAACGTGTGAAAAACATTTTAATTGTGACGTTCTAAAAGAAGGTAAATCCGACATGTACGGAGTGTAAGGTTTTGGTTTTAAGCGAAAGCAGGGAATACATTTTAATAAAACCCTCTGAATAGCTCGACGTGATGACATAATCCAAAACTTTTGACGAATTAAGTATTGGACTGTGTTTATTCCGGGATGTAAATTTTCGTTATGAGTTTGAATAATGATCAATTGGGTTAATCTATGAGATTTCGGCAATAATAAGGGATGTTTTGCCTCAAAGGAGAGTTGAGAATGCCGTAAGCGTCCGCCCACTCTAAGGAAACCCAATTCGTCCAAAAAGGGCGCGAGTTTACGAAACGGCTTAGGTAATAGCTGAGTATTTTGAATTTTTTGAATGATATCCGAAAAACACTCTTCTTGGACCCTTTTAACTAAAACAAGTAGAGCCTTGTGTAGTTCAAAAGCGGAAAAAACGCCGGATAAAGGGTCAACTGAGGTTTTTCGATTGTGAATAAGTCTTAGAAAATGACAAATGATTTTTTGAATGGTATTTAAATTGGATATTTTATCGATTAATCTATCAAAAAAGTTTTGATTTTGAATTTCTGCCGTCAGCACCACTGAATTTTCCGGTTTTTCTTCTTTGAGAACCTCGTCTGGAACTCCCAAAGAACGTTCATTTATAAACCTTTGAATTTGCCACTCCGTAGTGGGCAAGGTAATCCATGGAGGGCCGTGAAACCAAAGAGGGTGATTTATTAAGTTATTGGGCGACAACCCTCTGCTAGCGCAGTCGGCAGGGTTCTCGAGTGAAGTAATGTGATACCATGGGACTTCGGGGATTGTTTCTTGAATACGACTTACGCGGTTTGCCACAAAGGTCTTCCACTTGTGAGGTGAAGATGTGACCCAATGAAGCGTGACCTGTGAGTCCGAGAACGCAAGAATTTCATCGATTACGAGTAATGATGAATAGGTGCGAATAACTAGTTCGAGTAAATCAGCTAATAGAGTAGCTCCAAGTAGTTCCAAACGTGGGATTGAAATAGTGTGTAAGGGAGCAACCCTTGACTTGCCCATGACTAGAGCAGTTTTGATAATTTTATTTGGTAATTCGACGCGAACGTATACGCAAGAAGCGTATCCTAGCTCGGATGCATCGCAGAAACCTAGCAATTGACATCGTTGAATATTATTCGAAAAAATATGTCTAGGTATACAAAGATTCGAAAGAGTGGTTAATTGATTATTGAATTGATTCCAAAGAGTTTTGATTGGATCGGGGGGTATTTCATCCCAATCAGTTTTGCATAACCAAAGTTTTTGCATAATCACTTTGGCTAAAAATGAAACAGGCGATAAGAAACCTATAGGATCCCAAATTTTAGCGATAGCCGATAAAATATTCCTTTTGGTGCAAGGTTTTTCACAAGGGGTACAAGAATAGGTAAAAGTATCTGTAGAAGGGTGCCACTGAAGGCCCAACACCTTAATCGATGTTGAAGAATCGTCTTCAAAGGTAACAGGGATCTGACAATCAGCGGGCGACAAATGTGAAAGAAGTTTCGGATTATTTGATGCCCATTTTCTTAATTCAAATTTTCCCAATTTAAGCAACGCTATTAGATTCTTTTGAAGCGATAAAGCACCTTCTAGCGAGTTAGCTCCACAGCAAATATCGTCCATGAAAATGTTATTCAAAAGGACCTGGGATGCTTCAGGATAATTCTTAGCCTCCAGGATGGCTAGTTCTCTAAGAGTTCTAATAGCTAAATAGGGACTTGAACTAACACCAAACGTCACTGTATTAAGCCTGTATTCCTGCAGGGGTTCGTTGGGATCAAATCGCCAAAGTAGCCTTTGGTAGTCCCGATGAATTGGATTAATTTGAATTTGTAAAAAGTGCTGTTTTATATCAGTCAAAAATACGATAGAATAAAATCTGAATTTTAATAGAATTTCGGAAATATCGGCTTGTAATTTTGGTCCTATTAAAAGAGTTTCGTTCATGCTTAGGCCTTTCGAACCCTTAATCGAGGGGTTAAAAACCACCCGGAGTTTAGTCGTTGATTTGTCAAGGCGAAGGACTCCGTGATGTGGTAAATAAGAACATAACTGAGGTCTAGGTTCGGATCTTGGAATTAAAGACATGTGCCCGTTTTTGAGATATTCTCTCATAAAATCCGAGTACATACTATAGAAATTTGAATTTTTTATTAAGCGAGATTCGAGAGACAAAAATTGACGATAGGCCACTGAATATGTGTCTCCTAGGTCAGGAGGGTCAATGTGACGAAAAGGCAAATTTACCGTAAATCGGCCCGAAATATCTCTAGTGGTAGTTTTTTGGAAAATCTCTTCACATCTTTTTTCTTCGGGTGAGAGAAACGTTTTTGACTTAATTGATTCTAGTTCCCAAAATCTGCGAATATTAAAGTCGAGAGACTGCTCACAGGAAGTAAAGTAAGAATTGACTTGAGGTGAAATATTTATGCTTTGAGTTTGGCCCATCAAGACCCACCCAAAAACTGTCTCAAAAGCGGAGGGTAGGCCGTGAGGTCCTGGAATTCGTCCTGATTGGACGATTTCTGTGTAAAGTTGTGCACCTAAGAGTAAGTCAATTGGACCAGGGTTGTAAAATTGATTATCTGCAAGCTTTAGATTTGAAATATGACTCCAATTGGATGAATCTACCTGTATTGAGGGCATATTCGAACAGAGTTTCGGTAAAACGAAGACTTGAATAGAAAAGGCAGGCTCTTGTTGGCCTAGGGCTCGAATAGTGCAAGTAGAAATGCCGTTAGTGGCCGATGAAGATTGATTTAGTCCCAGAACAGGGATCGAAATTTTGTTTCTTGGCAAGCCTAACCTGTTAAGACAAGCTTCGCTTATCAGGTTAGCTTGGCTACCGCTGTCCAGAAGTGCTCGGACAGGTTGGTAGTTACCCCGACTATCGAGTACCTCTAATTTTATAGTCGCTAGAAGCACTGTCGTACGGGGCGTCAAGGTGGATAACGAAGAGTATTGATTTGTAGATGTATTTGGATTCGAATTGATTTGAATTGAATTTGAACTGGGTTGAACAAAACTAGGGTTCTGTTGGCTAAGACTTGAATTTGAATTCTGATACGATAAGTTTGTGCCTGTGCTAGGCACGGCCACTTGATTTGAATTAAAACTTTGATTTAAGTTCGAATTTTGATTTGAATTTTGGCTTGAATTAACAAAGGATTGACTTGAATTCTGACGGATTGAATCTGTCGTTTGCGATAGATGAATAAGACTATGGTGCCTATGTCGACATACCCTGCAGTTGTAGGTACTACTGCAGTCGATTACTTGATGATTTGAACGTAAACAGTTGATACATAACGATTGTTGTTTTACATAAGTAAAACGATCTGAAGGAGATTTGGAAATAAAAACACCACACTGGGAAAGTGGATGAAAAGAATTATTGCATAATTTGCACTTATAGGGTTGTTGGTTTTGTCGAAATTGAATATTGGATTGTTTATTTGCTACTTGTGAGTGCGTATGCGCTAAAAAATTTGATGGAGGGCTTGATTTGTACTGATTATTTGAATAAGAATTATATTTTTGATTACTAGAATTCGAATAATTTGGTTTTTGCTGTTTTGAAGTCGAAGGTTGCATTTGCGTATTTTGGAGAGATAGCTGTACTGTTTCAAGAGCACGGCATTGGTTTATAAGAAACTGAATTAGATTTTGATATGTTGGAATCTCGGTAGTACTATACTTTAATTCGAAAGCGGTTCTTGTGGTTTGATCGATTTTTGATAATAAAATTGAAAATAAACAAAAACACCACGACGTTACCGGAAATTCAAGATTTTCGAGCGCCGCAATATTCTCGGAAAAGGTATCTACCAAGACTCTAAGATCCTTTGCTGACTGGTTTCCCTTTAAAGAATTTGCATAGTAGATTGAGTTCCAGTAGGTACTGGCTAAAAGTCTTTTATTTTGATAGCGATCTGTTAATACCTTCCAGGCGATTGCGTAATTACTTGCCGTTAATTTTATAGAACTTAAAATATTAAGTGGTTCGCCCTCAAGGAAGGTTAGCAAATGTTGAAATTTCCTTATATCGGAATAATTCGAGTTTTCGTGAACCAAACAAGAATAAACATCGTAAAAGGTTGGCCACTTTTTTACGTTTCCATTAAAGCAAGGTACCTTTAAAGGGCCCAGATCATCGCTACGTGAATAGTGTGAAGTTGCGGGGGTGAAATTTGAATGAACTGAATCGGAACATAAACTCGAAAAAAGAACTTTAGCTTGGTGGTAGAATAGATCCGTATCTCTCCTAATTTTGTCTTGTACTTCGAACTCATCATCGTCGTCGTCTTTCAAGAGACCTATGATGTCATTATGAATGTTTTTAAATTGTTCATAGTGATCATCTAACGATTCGTAAAACGCCTTAAAAATTGGCAAGGAAGAACTATCTGATTTAGCTTTTGTTCCCAAGTTATACGTTTCCGTAATACGAGATATTGAAACTTTGCGTTGATTCTCAAGCTTTTTTAACGACATATTGTTAATTAAAAAAAATAAAAAATATTTAAAAGGAATAAAACTAACACTTGACCCCTATTGACTTTAATCAGTCCAAAAGAGTTCGACAGCATATATTTTATTATCGATTTCTCGAATAAATGCAAAAACTGTTATCCTAGGTCGCGATTTTTCTCCCAAAATAAATGCACACAGATACAACTTGTACCTACTACCGTTTCTCTTATTATTTACAGGTAAATACTAATTCTACTAGATGTGTTTGTTTACCTGTTAAATAAGAATAAAGCATTTAACTCACAAGCACTTTTGTTGTTTTGAATAACTATTAACATATTATTTAAACAAATAACTATTATTTAAACAAATTTCGATTTTTGAATCAAAACAAACGACGTACGAAGTGCCAATTTCGGCTGCAATGAAATGTGGGTGGAGCAACAGTTAAGCCACGCAAGGGGGGACGGAACCTCCTTTCTAAACCGGACACGGCAACAAATGAACCAAAATGGCGAGGCGAAAAAATCTAATATTTCTAGCAAACAAATTTTAAAAAACTATCTGGGTCGTGGGACCAGAAAATGTTGATGTTTTGAGGGTTGAGTAGAGCAGCGGGACTGTATGCGCTGGCCGTTTTATAAAATCTAGGTGCAAAAATCGTTAAAAGGACGATGTAAAAATATTAATTTTTTCCGAGCCACACAAAGACAATATAGAGGATTGGCACTCACCTTTTCAGCTGTTTCCGTCGTCCAGAGGAGCTCCTCTCGCTGGCCCAGTCGTTGCAGGCGATCTACACTAGAATCACTTGTTTGCGTAATGGTTTAGTTTTATTTTCTAAGAATGTTATTGGATTTTTTGGTTAATAGAATTTATCACCATGCTGCGTGGTGATCTCGATAGAATACGACAGACGAATTCTTTTTTGGTTACGCCCTTTTGCGCAGATTCATTTTTTGTAGATGGCGCTGGCGTTTGCTTGTGCCAATCAAATTGAAATTGTGTGGGTTTTCCGAATACGGGAATTTGGCGCAAAATTTGAATTTAAAATTAAAGTTGCACGAACAGTAGTTGCATAGGCATTAATAATTGTTGTACAAAATTCTCCTTTTTCATTTATTTTAACAATGCAATTAGGAATGTAACATTTGTCTTTTTGTTGAGCTAGTAAAATAACTTCTGTATTTTTTAATTTATCTGTTTTTAATTTAAAAGCTCTTTCTGTTCTTCCTTCTATTTGTATTATATTTTTTATTGGTTCATTATTTACAGTAAAGTCTTTTTGTTCTGGGTTAGTTCTATATAAAGGAACTGTTTTAAAATTGGTAATCAATTTATTATTTTGATAGTCAATAATGCAATTATAATGTTTTAAAAAATCTGATCCTACTAGTCCATCAAATCCTATGTCAAGATCACAAACTAGTACTTTAAAAGGATCTTTCAAAGTAAAAGGGATTAAAACTGATTCGTTAATTGAAATTGGTTCATTTGAAATGCCTTTGACAGTTACATTTTCAGGAAATCTTTGTAAATATTGCTCACATGTTTTTGGTTTAAAAACAGAACAACTAGCACCTGTATCAACTAAAATTTTAAATTTTTGTGTAATGTCTGTAAAATAATAAAGATTACTTGAAAAAGTTAAAATTTGATGTTTTACATGAACTTGTTTTGAGTTTGGTTCGCTTGATCGTGTTCGTTCTGTATTGACATAGTTTGAAAATTTATTAACGTTTGATCGATTTCCGAGGCTTGTCTTCGAAAATTTACATTTTGTTCATCATTAGATTCATATTCTTGTTCAAAAGAAACATCTTCATATTGTTCAAAATTATTATCATAAAGATTTTGATCATTAGAAAAATCATTAGTTTGATTTTGATAATAAGTATCTTCAAAATCTTGAGTTCCATTTTCTACATTTTCCATAAAATGCATAGGTTTATTTTGAAAATTTGATCTTTGATTATTGTTTGATTGAGGATTATTATTTGATTGAGACCTAAAATAATTTCCTTGATTATTTGGTCTATAATTGTTAGATGTTGGTGATTGATTTGGTCGATAGTTTGACGTGGAAGGTTGGTTTTGTTTAAAATTTGACGTGGAAGGTTGATTTTGTCTATAATTTGGGGTGAAAGTTTGAGTTTGTCTATAATTTGACGTGGAAGGTAAAGTCGGATTAAAGTTTGGTATGTAATTTTGAATAGTTCTACTATTTTGTTTCGTTCTACACTCATGTATTAAATGTCCCGATCTTTTGCAAAAAGAACAAATTTTTTGTTGACTAGGTTTTAATTTTTGAGAAAATTGCAATTTATGAAGTCTTTGTTTTTGAAAATATTCAAATTGAAGTTCAGATTTAACACAAGAAACTGCTTCTAAAAATGTTGCAGGTTTACTTGCTCTTACGACTAAACTTAAGTCTTTATCTAAGCCTGTTAATAAAGTATTTAAAATCATTGTTTCGATTAGTGTACCTTGAGCTTGTTTTTCAATATTTGTTAAGTCCTGTTTATTAATTGCAGCATTTATTTTAGCAATATGGACTTGAAGTCTTGAAATAAAAATTAAAGGACTTTCGTTTGGTAATTGAAATAATTTTTGGAGATCTTGAGTCAAAGCTGACAAATCTCTTTGATCCGCGTAATGGGCAAGAAGCATTCGTTTAATTTGTGCCCATGTATCTAAGTCTTGCGAGTTAATTAATCTAGAGGCTTCTCCGCGTAATTGATTTTTAATTTTGACAATTAAAAATGATCTTTGTGTTGGAACACACATTTGGTACGCCAGATCGCACGCATTTATAAAGGTATTAAGATTAATAGGGTTACCATCATATTCTGGTAGTAACGAAAATATTTCGGAAAGTTTATAAGGTTCAATTGTTGTTGTTGTTGGAGCTTGATTTTGATTAATATTATCTGGATTTGACATTTTTGAAGTATTTTTTAAAACTTAATAAATATTTATTTGCTTATTTTATATTTATTAAGATATTTTAAATTGAAACTTAATTATTTGTAAAATTAAATAATAGTTTTACGTGTACACACACGGAGGTTGACAGCAAGTTCAAAAAATAAAAATAATTAAAGGAAATAATAATAAAGTTGCTTACATAGAAAGTGTTGTCTTCATTTGTTTCTTTCTTCTTTCTTCTTTTTTCTTGTTTGATTCAATCTGCTGAAGGACTTTGTTGCGCAGCAACCCTCAGAAGCTGGGTTCAATTCCGGGCGTCTCACGAAGTTCCAATAGAAAATTCGTAGCCACTTCCAAAGGCTGGGTTCAACTCCTTGCTCACACACAACAATTTAAGTCTTCAGTGTTGAATGTTTCGTTTACTTTGTTCAGTTTGTACTGGTATTTTTCTTCTTTTATTTTCTTTGAGTTACTTCTGTTCAGGAGCTATGTATATCCACGAATGGAGACTGGAGACCAGTTTTTTATACAATGTTCTTGATTTTTAGCACTTTTTTAGTACGTATGTCCTTTATTTTTCGTAAAGAAGTTAGAACTTCACCACGCGACTTTAGAGTACGACGTGTTCAAAAAATCCTACCGACTGCGCCAATTTTAGATGCGAGCTTAATAAAACTCTTTTTTAAAAAATAACTTTATTTTATTTAGTCACTTTTACAAATAAGACAACTTTAAAGTTAGATGTGAACCGTTTAGATGCTAAGTCAAACCTAAGAGACATTGTTTACCTACTAGCCTACTTATAGTTTTAAGAGTGCTGACACAGCTTTGCGTGGGTTCCCAAAGAATGTGGAAGTAAACATGTTTATCAAATGACTTTTATATGATCTTGAGACAACAATAGCAATATTGTGCAATTATGGTACTACGTCTTAACTTATTCTAGAAACTACGCATTAAGTAAATACGCCTACGCATATTTTTAATATAACATAGATAATAAAACTTTATATTCCTACACCTACACTGATTTATTTTCTAACTGCATACTGCCGACTAAAGGGGTCTCCGAAAAGCACACCCGAAAGCAATTAAAATCGCATCTCAAAAAAATCTGCCAATCAGGTGCCGTTCATCCACCTGGGCTCGGTCGGTCGGAAAACAAATACTTTGTGCTCGGACCGCAAAGAGCCGCGCCTCTTCTATGTCGGTAGGGTTGAAATTATACCAGGAAGATTTGATATGAATTTGGATAACTTTTGAAGGGCAGAATGAAGCAGAATTTCATGAAATCGATAGAGTATAAGAAGTTATTCAAGTGACTTTGCAAAAACTATAACTATTTTTTTGTGGCTTAAAAAATGTGTTTTAAATGGCAACATTGTCCTAAAAATCTTATGCTTTGTTTAGTCAGTACGAAGCTCAAAAAATTTCTGCGCTTGCGTACTCTGTTAGCAATCATTTTCAAGAATTTTCCTAGAGGAAAAAGTTGGGCGTCTCGGCAAAACAAAGCTGTGTACTGTGAACTATCGCATACAACACCCAGTGGCAGGGTCGGGAATGGTACCGGGATCGGACGTGTAGCAAGCTGCATAATTATTAGCTACACTACAGAGACCCATTTTAATGGTTTTAAACCATATACGTAATATTCCAATACCCCCTGTTACCTATTTACACAATGGTTGGCGTTTGATGCAAACATTCAGAAATAAAGGTACGAAAAATGCACAGATACCAAATTTACATAGATAGAGTTTTTGTCAACTGTACGCCGATGATTTGACGTAACGAATACAAGAATAAAATAATATTCATGCGTAAAAGTATAACCACCCACATAGCACAATCACGTGTTTAACACGTAAAAAAGGCGTGAGAAAAAAAAACGTTGATTTTAAAAGCTGCTAGAAAAAAACGTTTATTTCATATATGAAAACAAGCTTAATAGGTCATTCATTAACGTTATAAAAAATAATGTTGCTAAAAACTGCGTTTTAATAACGCCATTACCAAATTAAAACAACAACGTTTTTACGTTAGATTCAAGAGATTTTTATAAACGTTAAAATCACATTAGATTCACGCCTTTTCAACACGAATTTTAAAACGCGATTTGCATGGCTTATCTACCGAATATTTTTGAGATTTTACTAGCAGCAGCGCCACCTATTGTCGGGATTTTTCACTTTAACGAAATTTATCAGGCAGTGCTTTGGCCTCTAAAACTCCAAAAACCTGTTAAGGAACTGATCTCTGATCCACGATCACGACGCATCTGTTATTAACCTGATAAAGACACATTCATATTCTGTGAAAGTGTTTATTGTTAAAGAATCTTGTTTAGCTTAAAAAAATACTCTGCCAATATATGGGCCCCTAAGCTCACACTAGGTACTATAGTTATGTGAGCTAATATAACTAAAAACTGAAATATATTTTATTCAACTCCACACTAAATTACCTTTTGTTTGATACCACACAAGCCATGTTTTGACTTAAACTCAAATTTTTGAAATCCACCCCCACCCTTAAAAAAAACAAAAACTAAAATGTATTTTGTTGAACTCCGGACTTAATTACCTTTCGTTTGATATCACACACGCCATATTTTCATTTAAACTCTAATTTTTGAAATATACCCCCACCCTTTTTTTTGAAATAAATTAAAATGTATTTTGTTTAACTCCAGACTCAATTACCTTTCGTTTGATATCACACACGCCATATTTTCACATAAACTCTAATTTTTGAAATCTATCCCCACCCTTTTATTTGGTTTGTGTTCGGTGGATTTTGTTCATTTTTAAATGGGACCATCTCGACCCAAAACCCAGCCCAGGTACCAAATTTCATTAAAATCGGTCAAGCGGTTTTTGAGTTATGCGCGTTGGTCGTTACAGACAGACATACAGACACACAGACAGACAGACAGACAGACAGACAGACAGACAGACAGACATACAGACAGACAGACAGACAGACAGACAGACGGCGCAACAAAAAAGTTTCAAAATCATCTGAAACGCAAAGATATATAAAAATTTTTGAAATCGGAGCAACTTTTTTTTTCTCGAAAAAATTAGGATCACCATAGCTCACACTACTATAGTATAGTATATGTGTGAGCTAAAAACATAATGTATATAGATAGATATATAGATATTTGGTCTTGCCTTGACCGCCATCTTTAAAATTGTCTTGAAGTGTTGTAGTCTTAAACTAGTGAACTTTTATAACTTCCTTTCGTGTCTCATTTAAGTTAAAAAAATGTTATTAAAAAAACGTGACCAAAAAAGACGCAGAAAGTTAGTATGTTTGAGAAGTCTTAATCTAGTGGCGTTTTAGAACATGTTGTGGAGGACTTTTCAAGTGTGAATTTGGTACATGAAAATAAAGAGGGTAAAAAACACGTTATATATGCAGCACCAGAAAATTCAGCAAAAAGTACATTTTAATAGCTTGATTTCTCCTTGTTTTTAAGTTATCTTTAAGCATGTAGATTTAACAAAATAAATATTACATGGTATGAGGTTGTTTTCAAGTAAAAAAAAACTTTGTTATTTTTGTTCACGTTAATTTAACGTTGATGTGATTTTTGTGCTATGTGGGCAATCAGGACATTTTATCTTAAGTACCGCAAAAAGGATAGACCATTGAGTTGTATAAAGCCCATAGAAGTCAAAATGGGATAGACTTATACCCATTGATATTGCTATTTCAAATATATTTGCATTTTGCATCGTAAGGTACCGTAGGTATTACAATAATGCGTACTATATGGAAATAATATGCATATGTCTTTGAAAGCAACCAATCAGGTCTTTTTTGCTTAAAGACCCCAAGGCCCTCATGTTTGCATCATGAATGGGCAGTTACCGTGGGTATTGGAATATTATGTATATGTTTTAAACAAACAAAAACTTTTCAGTAAATATTTTACTTTTAGAAATAATCAACCGTCTTTATACATAACTTTTAGCCGCACCCCGTATAGGCATACCAATACCTAAAAAAACTGGCAGGTTAGCCTTGACGTACCACCAAACTAAGATATTTTTTCTGTTAAAAAAATGTTGTAAAGTAACGGAATATTTATATTTTTAGGATTGCATATTTTCTATTTTGCGACACAAGGAAATTATCATTTATTCCGACATTTTTTGTTCGAAACATTTTGATATAACCTGCCTTAAATATTTTAATAATCTTCAAAAAAGTTGTCGGTCCGTAGAGTTATTTAATTTTAGCTCACACATATACTATACTATAGTAGTGTATTAGCTCACACATATACTATACTATAGTAGTGTAAGCTTTGGTGATCCTAATTTTTTCGAGAAAAAAAAAATTGCTCCGATTTCAAAATTTTTTATATATCTTTGCGTTTCAGATGATTTTGAAACTTTTTTGTTGCGCCGTCTGTCTGTCTGTCTGTCTGTCTGTATGTCTGTGTGTCTGTCTGTCTGTCTGTCTGTATGTCTGTAACGACCAACGCGCATAACTCAAAAACCGCTTGGCCGATTTTAATGAAATTTGGTACCTAGGCTGGGTCTTGGGTCGAGATGGTCCCATTTAAAAATGAACAAAATCCACCGAACACAAACCGAATAAAAGGGTGGGGGTAGATTAAAAAAATTGAGTTTATGTGCAAATATGGCGTGTGTGACATCAAACGAAAGGTAATTGAGTCTGGAATTAGACAAAATACATTTTAATTTATTTTAAAAAAAGGGTGGGGGTATATTTCAAAAATTAGAGTTTAAGTGAAAATATGGCGTGTGTGATATCAAACGAAAGGTAATTGAGTCCGGAGTTTAACAAAATACATTATAGTTTTTGTTTTTAGCTCACACATATACTATACTATAGTAGTGTGAGCTATGGTGATCCTAATTTTTTCGAGAAAAAAAAAGTTGCTCCGATTTCAAAAAATTTTATATATCTTTGCGTTTCAGAAGATTTTGAAACTTTTTAGTTGCGCCGTCTGTCTGTCTGTCTGTCTGTCTGTATGTCTGTCTGTCTGTCTGTCTGTCTGTATGTCTGTAACGACCAACGCGCATAACTCAAAAACCGCTTGGCCGATTTTAATGAAATTTGGTACCTAGGCTGGGTCTTCGGTCGAGATGGTCCCATTTAAAAATGAACAAAATCCACCGAACAGAAACCAAATAAAAGAGTGGGGGTAGATTTCAAAAATTAGAGTTTATGTGAAAATATGGCGTGTGTGATATCAAACGAAAGGTAATTGAGTCTGCAGTTAAACAAAATACATTTCAATTTATTTAAAAAAAAAGGGTGGGGGTATATTTTAAAAATTAGAGTTTAAGTGAAAATATGGCGTGTGTGATATCAAACGAAAGGTAATTGAGTCCGGAGTTTAACAAAATACATTTTAGTTTTTTGTTTTTTTAAGGATGGGGGTAGATTTCAAAAATTTGAGTTTAAGTCAAAACATGGCTTGTGTGGTATCAAACAAAAGGTAATTTAGTCTGGAGTTAAATAAAATATATTTCAGTTTTTAGTTATATTAGCTCACACGTACACTATAACTATAGTACCTAGTGTGAGCTTAGGGGCCCATATATTGGCAGAGTATTTTTAAGGGTGGGGGTAGATTTTAAAAATTTGAGTTTAAGTCAAAACATGGCTTGTGTGGTATCAAACAAAAGGTAATTTAGTCTGGAGTTGAATAAAATATATTTCAGTTTTTAGTTATATTAGCTCACACGTAAACTATAACTATAGTACCTAGTGTGAGCTTAGGGGCCCATATATTGGCAGAGTATTTTGTCTGTGTCTGTGTGTATGTCTGTCCGTAACATGATAGCTCCTAAATCGCTAAACCGATTTTCATGAAAAAAGTGTTCGATACTGCAACGAGCTGATTAGATTTTCGACAAAATCCATTGATGCTAATGACAGTTTTTCAACAGTTAAGAATTTGAAAATATGATAACTTTTTAACAGAGCATCGCATTAATAGTATAGTAGAGCACATTTTTTTCAATAATATGTGTTATAACCAAAAACTTCATAGAAGCTTTCGTTTTTGTGATTATTTATAAAAAATTGTTTTCAAGGCTGATATGGTGTGGGCTATATATCATTTATTTTTGTCGAAAATTAAATTTTAAATCAATGTGTAATAACTGCGTTAGTCTAGCTGCTTTCGTTTTTCAAAATATATTTGGAACGATAAAAAACCGCAAAAAATATTTTAATGTTTGCTGCCATTTTGGCCCCTCCTTCCCCTTCCCCTCCCCCGGAAGTCCTAAATCCGCCAGTGCATGTATGGGTATACATTGTAAATACTCTGCCAATATATGGGCCCCTAAGCTCACACTAGGTACTATAGTTATAGTGTACGTGTGAGCTAATATAACTATAAACAGAAATATATTTTATTCAACTTCAGACCAAATTACCTTTTGTTTGATACCACACAAGCCATGTTTTGACTTAAACTCTAATTTTTGAAATATACCCCCACCCTTTTTTTAAAATAAATTAAAATGTATTTTGTTTAACTCCAGACTCAATTACCTTTCGTTTGATATCACAAACGCCATATTTTCGCATAAACTAATTTTTGAAATCTACCCCCATCCTTTTATTTAGCTTGCGTTCGGTGGATTTTGTTCATTTTTAAATGGGACCATCTCGACCGAAGACCCAGCCTAGGTACCAAATTTCATTAAAATCGGCCAAGCGGTTTTTGAGTTATGCGCGTTGGTCGTTACAGACAGACAGACAGACAGACAGACAGACAGACAGACGGCGCAACAAAAAAGTTTCAAAATCATCTGAAACGCAAAGATATATAAAAAATTTTGAAATCGGAGCAACTTTTTTTTTCTCGAAAAAATTAGGATCACCATAGCTCACACTATTATAGTATAGTGTGTAAAATCAATTAGTATTATTATGCAGCAAGTTTGAGTCAAATTGCTATAACTATTATAACTACACAACACAATTTTAAAATAATTGCACATATTTTAGTAAAAACATTTCTGAACGAGGTGTCACTTGACCCAATTTCCCTATTGAAATAAGGCTCATCAAAAGCACTCCTCAAAGATGGTGGGTGCATTTTACAAACATTTCAATCATCCTAAAAAGGGTCTTTTAATTAAAAATCGACGTGTTTCAGTATTTTTTGAAAACCTCATGTTTTAGAACTGAAAACGGCTTTTAGTTTTCCTTATGTATTATGATGTACTCATAGTAATTATTGCACATAATTTATTCATGTTTGAATTTGCACCAAATAAACTGATTCACAATTGAAGTGACGAGACGCACCGATTTTTTGTATTTATGACTGCTGAACCAGTAACCCAAAGTTTACGATTTTTTTCAATTCAAATTTATTTTTAATAACTTTTTTAAATATCCTTTTAAAAAAGCAAAACAAATTCGACTAGATCCGAGTTATAAGGATGCAATAGGGTAAACTTTTAGGGTTGGTAACGGTTTTCCATGGTTTTCAGCGAAACTAGACCTCCTATCGAAAACTAAAATAAAAAGTTTTGTACAAACAATTTTTTTACAAAACCTTGTTTTTTTGTTTTTGATTTTTTTTATTGCGCTATTTCACGCCCAATCAGATGCTGTATCGAAATTAAAAATATCTACAGGGGTGTTCAAAATATCGAGCAAAAACTAAAAGTTGTGTTTTCCAAAAATTTAAATATCTTCTATATCTTGCAAACAAATTTTATAAAATTTTGTAGTTTTGTATAAGCAGTTACGGCCAATCGAATGACGATAACGATTTTTTTTTACTCATTCTAGTTTTCTTGTATCCATAGTCAACTTTGTTGTTTCTTTTGACCGCCATATTTGATTTATGCGGCATTAAGGCTTGGAATAGCGCCACTTTATTTTATAACCAAAATTATATCGACTACCGTTTCCGAAATCCCTATGTAGTTTCTTTTATCTGGAACACTCTGTATAGAAAAACTATTTTGTAAAAGTTTTATACCTGTTTATAACCTATAACTTTTGTATTTGACTTTTTTCTATAGGAGATCTAGTTTTGCTGAAAACCATAAAAAATACTCTGCCAATATATGGGCCCCTAAGCTCACACTAGGTACTATAGTTATAGTGTACGTGTGAGCTAATATAACTAAAAACTGAAATATATTTTATTCAACTCCAGACTAAATTACCTTTTGTTTGATACCACACAAGCCATGTTTTGACTTAAACTCAATTTTAGCTCACACATATACTATACTATAGTAGTGTGAGCTTTGGTGATCCTAATTTTTTCGAGAAAAAAAAAGTTGCTCCGATTTCAAAAATTTTTATATATGTTCGGTGGATTTTGTTCATTTTTAAATGGGACCATCTCGACCCAAGACCCAGCCTAGGTACCAAATTTCATTAAAATCGGCCAAGCGGTTTTTGAGTTATGCGCGTTGGTCGTTACAGACATACAGACAGACAGACATACAGACAGACATACAGACAGACAGACAGACAGACGGCGCAACAAAAAAGTTTCAAAATCATCTGAAACGCAAAGATATATAAAATTTTTTGAAATCGGAGCAACTTTTTTTTTCTCGAAAAAATTAGGATCACCATAGCTCACACTACTATATATGGTATAGTATATGTGTGAGCTAAAACATTATCCACCCCTATAGGCTCAATCCATTTCACCCCAATAACTCAGATAGAGTCTAATTTTATTTTCCTAATTTCTGCTGTTTCTAATTTTCCTTCCAAAAAGTATCTGCACTGGTCTACATGCCTAGAGACAAAAAAATTAATCTATTTTTTTCGCCTTGTTTTCAAGATATTATATTTTGTAGGAATCAAAAAGGTTCTTTAAAGATTCTCCTTTTGTTAATTTTATTTTTTTAAATCACAGGAGGCTAAATAAGAAACAATAAACATATCGCACCCCCGCAAAAAATAGTCACAACTCAAAAAACAATGTTATGAGAAAATCGCTGTTAAAGAATTTAGTTCATTAGAGAGGTTCATTTTTCACTTACATGACAAATTACGAGTTAACATGTTATTTTATATCAACAGGAACCTATGAACTCAATGTAATTGGTGCAGTACGTTTCTCAGAAAAAATGATTTTTGTCGTTTTTAGTTAAAAAAAGACAAAAACCCGATATTGTGACACTTTTTTAGAACAAGGCATCATGACGTTGTAAATCAGGATGTCACGCAGGATGGTAAATAATATAAAAAAAGAAAACAAATAAAGAAGAAACTTTGTATTTATTTTTACGAGTTATAAAATGCTGAATAACAACTGGGAATGTGATTATTCTCTAATAAATTCAAAAGATTTTTTTCTTATTCTCCTTTATTCTAAATACACTGAACAATTCGAAAAAACAGTCACAACACAAAAAAGAATAGTTTTTTACTTGTTATATGGGTCAGATTTAACCAATAGTTCACACGAAAACCTTCACAACTCGAAATGTGACTCTTTTCAGGATGAAACTCCACGTTCACGCTGTTATAAAGTCAAAAGTGCCACTGTAAAGGAACGCATCCTCAGCTAAACTGGACAAAATAAAAGAGTCACATCGCCATTTCGCGGTGAATTGTCAAAACATAAATGTTACGCTTTTATGGACGAAAGTACAAGTTATTTCGATGATGGCGGCAGGTTTATCTCAATAAGGGCGATTTTTGTGTTGTGACTCTTTTTCAGCGGGTGTGCGATATTGCAAAACTTCTAAGAAAAAAATGGGGTGTGCCATTTTAAATGTAAATTAGTTTATATTATTTCTGTTGAATAAATTAATCTAATTTTTAAACTGATAAACCAGTTCACCCAGCAATGACCTTTCTGAGAACCAAAAATAAATAAAAACAATCGAATTAAAGTACAAACGTTTGCGTCATCGTCTTGTAAATTGGGAATCACCATAACTGTGAAGTCCCTTACAGCCTGAAAAAGTGGTTTTTCATCTTGTTCGGGTATAAAAGAGAACTGAAAGAATGCATATCTAACAATTGTTTTATCCACATCAAGAAAGTTAAGTAGTAGTTAAGTTAAACAAAAAGCTTTAAGCAAACAAGGTAAGACTTGATTATTATCAAACAAGTAAAATTATTTAAAAAATACTAGATATGTCAATTTATAATTCAAATGGGACATTATTTTGAATATCTTGATTGAGTGGGGTGGTTTATTTTATAGTGCTTCTAATAATTAAAAAAAAAATTCGAAATATTCGCTTCGCTAAAATGTAAAATAGTAAGTTAAAAAACCTCTTCAAAATTTGTTTGATTGAATAAAAAATCTTAGATTATATAGCATTGTTTCAACTATAAAGTTCTTTATTTAATATTTTTTTTATGTTTTTTCTTAAAAGCAATTTTTTGCGTAAATTTTTAAGGGGGGTCATATTACAACTGCTTCTTTCCTGTAGAAATATTTAAAAAATCGTTTAGAAGGAATTTGTTTGACAAAAAGGATTCACGTAAAAAACCATGGTCATCAACTGTTCGTACCTTTTGTTAAATAAATTATTTGCCAACTCTTTTTTGAAATTTTTTCCGTAATAATTAGAAGCACGAATGATTATCTTTGTTTAAAAATTAGGATTAAAAAGAAAAGGGAGCAGGCCGTCACACCTGACTAGTGACTGCACACCAAGTAGTAAAAGTAGTAGCCTGTAGACTGTTTAGTTTACACTTGAAAACGGTTAGAGATACTTACTAACCGAGAGAAAATTTTTATTAGTTGAACTTATTAAGCTACAAAAACGGGTATTTCTGTTTTTTTTGTCAAACGATTTTCTTTTGTCTCAAATTGTTGATGCCAGTACTAAAATAAGCGATTTTGTACATATATTTTTAAGGCTTAAAACTGTCTTGAAATTTTATGATTAATGTGTAATTTTATGACTTTTTATGAATAACTTCAACATTTTATGACTTTCTATGATACTTGATTACTGATGAGCCTAAAATTTTATTATCATCGTGGAATTTTATAATTCTCTTATGACCACGTTAACATTTTTTGACTTTTAATGATTTTATGATCGGTGCACGCTCTGAAATTTTCAAAATAGTTCGAAATTCTTATGTTTTCTGTATGTAAAACACTCTCTAGTTGTATAAACTTTTGCAATTTTATCTTAAATTTTTAGAAAATGTCTCTCCTAATTCAAGCCACAGTAGTTCTAACAGTAGCCGTTTTCTTAATGCCTTCAACCAGTGCACATGTGTTAAAACCAAATATAGCGGCAACCCCAATATATCTAGCAAATGGAGTAGCCGTTGAAGAGCCCAGATTATCGAGAGAAAGAAGATTTGTAGAAGGTAAATAAAAAAAATAAATAAGTAAATAAAGAAACTTTCCCCCGCAGAATCGGTAAACTCTGTTTGTAACCCCAGACTAAATTTTTACTTGATACAACGCAGGCCATATTTTTACTAAGATTTTAGATTTTTAAAAACTACTACTTACCCCCCTTTCTTAGATTTTAGCTCACACTACTACTATACTATAGTAGTGTGAGCTATGGTGAACCAAATTTTTTCTCGAAAAAAAAAGTTGCTCCGATTTTAAAAAAATTTATATATCTTTGCGTTTCAGATGATTTTGAAACTTTTTTGTCGCGCCGTCTGTCTGTATGTCTGTCTGTAACGACCAACGCGCAAAACCCAAAAACTGCTTGCCCGATTTGAATGAAATTTGGTACCAGGCTGCAGGTTGGCAATACATATCAATAATTTCTTGTCAAAATTTGAAGTTGTCATTTGCCGCAACATCTACGGTAAACCAATGTTAGTAAGGACAAATTATACTCTAGAAAAAGATCAACTATATTTTTAACAACGTTTTATTGTTTCAAAAATGTGTAAATAAATAAATATAAAAAGTGCACCAATTGACCTGTCAATTCCAAAATTAAAAACAAACTTAGACTAAGACCAATGATTACAAAAATAGATATGCAAAACAACAAACTTAAAAACAGCAGCGGACATATGGCGCTACCGTGTCATCATTGGAACTACATGAATATACCGCAGAGCCACCTATACAAATATACAACGCGTAGAGTTTCAAAAACAATTCAACTCGCGAGCTACGCGATAGGTGGCGCTGCTTAAATGTCATGAATTACTTGTGGTTAGTAATCTGTTTTGTTTTTGATGTTAAAATTTGAAGTATTTAATAGTTTTCCCCTTTTAAGGTGACCAGCCAAAGATCAACCCATCTAATGATCAAAACAAAAAGCAAGGATGGGAGCTGAATCCAAATTTGCAAAGAAACGACCAGGGCACAGTGAGGGGAGACGTTAGCGTACAAAATCACGGCAAGAACCACGACTTTGAAGCTACGTGGGGGCAAAACTTGAAGGGACCTGGAAAGCACTCTGAACAGTGGAGTGTGGGAGGCAGATATAGGTGGTAAAATAGATAGGTTAGGTTTAGGTTAGTAGATTTTATTTAATTGAATTTTTATATTTTTTTAATAAAGCAAGGAAAACAAATATTTGTTATTATTTTCTTTTATTAGGAACGGCAACTTTATTTTCTCATAGGACAGCTTCTATTTTTTATTTTATTAATGAATTATGCATTACAATTCAGAGTAATATACAGTAGTGGTCAATAATTCAACAAACTCCTGAACATTGGCGTAGCTAGGAGGGGGCCAGGGGGGGCCTGGCCCCCCCCTGAAGTCCCTCAGGCCCCCCTAAGATATTTTAGGCCTCCACTACCGACTACTAGTAAAAGAACATGACGATGAAAATACATACTTTTCTATTATTATTCGGGAAATATTCAAATAAAATAGGTGCATTAAAATTTAAAATCATTCAGATAATGTTTACATCTCAGGAAAAAGCCCTTGTCTTGCGGAATTAGGCTTTTTCTCTTTAAATTATCGGTAACTTTTCTGCACTTATGCAATTCCCGAAAATATTTTTTAAATTTAAACATAATTATGCATATTGAATATTTCATACATATTGGCGACATCTTGTAAAATATTATAGAAATGTAAGTTAAATTTTGCATTTAATAAAGACAGCGACCTTTGCCCCTCTGTTTCCGAAATCGGGTTGTAGATGTCGTAAGGTTATAAAAGACCTTTTTAAACTGTTTTTCTAAAATAAATATAATAATCTTTTTAGTTTTTTTGAGGTTAGCGTTTAGTGTCTTATGAAAATTTTCCGATTTTGGTGACAATTTCATAACCATTTTCATATTAAGTTTTCCCACGTCGTTAAATGGAATAAATTCGTTGAGCAATACCGGGAAATTTTTAATATTCATACTTCTGCTCTAAGAGCAGAAATGACCGTTTTAAAGAATTGTATTTTTCGGTTAAATCAAACTGTTGGTCATGATTCTATCAAACAACATATAGCAGAAAACACCTATCCAAACCTCTACCAACTTTTTAAAGTTGCGAGTATTCTTCCAATTTCAAGTGCAACTTGCGAGAGGTCTTTCTCTGCCATGAGGAGAGTTTTTAATTGGCTTAGAACAACTATGACTCAAGAGAGACACTCAGGTTTGTCATTGTTATTCATAGAAAAAGATGTTGATGTCGACTTAGACAGTGTGGTAGACGCTTTCAGTCAGCGACGTAGAAAACTTTCTTTGTAGAATTGCTGAATTAAATACTTGCTGTGTATACATATAAATAAGTTGGTAAATGTATTATTAAATTTGTTATATTAACATATTAGAACATTTAATGCGCGTATTTTTTTTTTTATTTATTGCACACTTTGCACGACTCTTTAAAACCTATGTTTGCTTTTTGTTCAAGATAGACCGGGGCCACGGCCCCCCCTGAAAAGCAAGGCTAGCTACGCCAATGCTCCTGAAAAACTGTATGAAAATCTGATCCTACACTATCAAAAAAGTAATGGTGTAAACTTTAATCTATAGTGCTTTTTTATGACGTTTAAAAAAAGCTTAAATTAATATTTTTTTAATGCAAAACTCTAACGCAATTTGAAGGAGAGGTAAACATTTTATATCTGAAAATTCCATAACAATTGGACAAAAGATATTCCAGTATAAATTTTTAAATTTGGCAAAAATTGCTAAAAATAACCAATTTTGCTCGAATTCTGCCAAGTTTCAAAATTCATATCTAGACTATCCTTTGATTAATTGTTATGGAATTTTGAGGAGGTATAAAATGTTTACCTCTTTTTCTAATCGCGTCAGCCATTTTGGATTTGATTTCGAATAGCGTCAGCCAGTTTTGCATAAAATATAGAATTTTTTTGAGCTTTTTTTTAAACATTGTGAAAAAGCATTCATTTTATTTAGAAATCATGAGTTTATTACCTTTCCAGCGCGCGTAGCAATGGCTAGAGAAGGTATTATTTTCGACGAAAATTTTTATTTTTTTGAGATAGCGCCAAAAATGAGTTTCACACACACACACACACACACACCAGTATTTACTAAGATCTTAAGACTTAGCATTGTAGACCGGGTTTAAGTATCAAGTCTATAGACTTGATATCGACCGGTTTAAGTGTTTTTTTTTAATACTCACAGGTCAAATAACTGCAAAGATTTGGTTCACCCTAATGTGCAATATGATAGTAAGCATTTCTCAGTGAGTTTCATCTCATATAAATTCCAAATAACTTTAGAAATAAAGAAAATCCACATAAAAATTTTGTAAGAAAATGTCATTTTTTGGAAATTTAGTCCGTGCAGTCGTAGGATCCCCGTTAAAAATAGTCTCAAATTGTAGTACCACCTCTGAGGGGTGGTTTAAAGTTCGAAAAACAATAGAAATAATCCCTGATTGACAAAAAAACTTATATACAAAAATATTCAAAGCTAAATAATACATAAATAACTTACAACTATATCTGTAGATGCATTACCGTATTAAATACGTATCAATATTTAAATACTGTAAAAAGCACAAGATATATTAGAATCCCTTTTCAATTACACATTCATCAAAACAATCGACCATCGGTTTAATCGTCGCTAACTTGTCTAAAAAATTAACATGTAAAATATAGCGGACAGCTGACTGACACTGACTTACACCCTTTTTATTCGACATTTCCTAGTGACGTTTGGAGGTTTAAATATGGCTACCATTTTTAAACTAAAATATTTTATTCTTTTTATTTATTTATAACCTTTTTGTGGAAATAATGTCTTTTTTACAACGAAAAAAGATGACCCATATCGCAAGGTGTTTATGAACAATTTATATAAATATTAAAAACTATTGCATTCACGGGAAAAATAAGTTAAACCTACAACCAAAATGTAAACTTTTAAACCTAGGATTATATAGTTCAAATTATACCCATTTGTAATGACGTCATTTTTGTTTATCTTTGTTTATTATATTATAAACAACGGTGACAATAAACTTTTTAAAAAAAGTAGTGTCTATGATTTAAATAGGTAGGTAATTGGTTATGTGAAGTATCCGTCCCTGTCCATCAAAAAACATTGATTGGCAAAAATATCTACGCCATACGTTTTTTTCTTACCTGGTGACGTCATTAAAAATGCGTATAATTTAGACTATAGCACTTAGCACTGTAGACCCTTTAGTAAATACTGGTGACAGTGTGTCTGTGTGTATATTATTTCTGTCCATAATAAAGTAGCTCCTAAACCGCTGAACCCATTTTCATAAAATTTTCAGGTAATATAGTGTTCGACACTCTTACGAGCTGATTAGATTTTGGCCAAAATCCATTAATGCTAATGACAGTTTTTTGACAATTATAAACTTTAAAAAATGCTAACTTTTTAACGGAGCATCGTATCAATACCCTGTTTTCGGAATATAGTAGCCTATATTTTGCTCAATAATTCGTATTATAACCAAAAACTTCGTATGAGCTTTAGTTTCTGAGATATTTACAAAAAAACTGTTTTCAAGGCTAATATATTATCATGGCTTCATTTGAAATATGATAACAGGCTAGCTAGGAAGGTGTCAGATCCGTCATGGATCCATTTATTTTTTGAAAAAATACTCAAATTTGTAGATTTTGTAATACTGTTTATAAAAAAAGTCATCGTAGGACATGTAGATTTTGTAATACTGTTTATAAAAAAAGTCATCGTAGGACATGAGCGAAGCAATAGATTCGATTTCGAATGGCGTCAGCCAGTTTTGCCTAAAAAATAGTTTTTATAAGCTTTTTTTGAAAACATCATGAAAAGGCACACATTATAGTTATAGTTGAAAAAAATACTGATTTGTAGATTTTGTAATACTGTCTGGCTAGCAGTGGCGGTTTCTCCATAAGTGCACATGTGCACGTGCACTCCTAAATTAATACTCGGTTTTTATGTGTTTGTATTCATGTTCAAACCACCTGCGGTGCATGGCGGATGCGCTATATAGTTAGTTCGAATCTAATTATTCACTTTTATTTGCACAGTAGATGTTACGTCGCATTCTAATTACGAAATATAGAAAGAGAGGACGACAGTACATAGAATCTGAACCTTCCTGCGGCACAGCGCGTATAAAAAAACTAGCTTCGATCCCGCCCGGACCCCTGTGACGTCTCCCGCGCCCATAGTTCGCGTTGCATGTTAGAGCAGCTCACGGGCACGTTTAATTAGTGCGCTTAGACAATTTGGCATAGTGATGTGCAACGATTACTTTTCCAAGTATCGAGTAGATACTGATAGTTTCTATTCGAGTATCAGATTTTTGTATTCGGTACTAAGTAATCATTATATTGTCGGTAAATATGTTGTCAATCGTATACGTATACGCAATAGTTCATTTAATAATTTAAGTAAATAAATATCGGTCCAAATGATTACAAGTACTCCAAACTCGTTACGAATACGACCGATGCCGATACAATTGATACGAAAGTAACACTTCGGCTTCGGTCCCATTCGGGATTCGAGTAACGAGTATTTGGCGTCGAAGGATTCGATTACTTCGAATCCGCCCATGTATCAGATATTAAAGTATCGAGTTCATATAGTAGTATTTGCACACTACTAATATGGCATTATCGGTCGAGCGCTGAAGGTTTATTTTGATTTCGACGATTTGGTATTTACGACAATGGCGGAAGTTTCTAATTCTGATAGCATTAGCGTGCAATATTTAAAGGCAATAAAATCTTCATCTTTGCGATTAGAAGAGAAAATATGTAAACTATGTATGATACATTTATTATTTATTTATAATTTTAATAATAATAGGTAGGTAACTAATATCTAACTAAATATCTTTAATTATTTGCAAAAAAAAATTTCGCCTGCGCCGCAATTTTTTTTTGTGTGCACTCCCAAAGTTTTTTATCACGCGCCACCACTGCTGGCTAGTATAAGAAAAAGTACAAGTGGGCAAGACTAATTTCACTCTATCTGTCTCTTGCCAAAGAAAAATTTATCATCGAAATTATTAGTATCGTTATGTAGAGGATGTACCAGAAATAATGGCTAAAATCGTAAATTCCTTCGGCAAAACTGGTTTGGCAACGCTTACCTTAGTCCAAAAGTTCATAATAAGAGAAATACGGGGTTTATGTTTTTATTTTACGATTTTCTTAATTATCTTTTTTACAAACCTATATTTTTGCATAATTTTACTGTTGGCGGTTTCTTGGGACAAGAAATTTAATTTTTTGAATGAATTAATTAATTAATTCCACGGCGTAGTAGTCATCTTACCAACGTCTTGTATTTACGGTAAAAATATCCTTGAAATAAAATATAAAAAAATACTTATATCTTATAGACGTCTTTTAAAAGGCATTTGTAGAATATCTTCATAAAATTCAAGATTTCTAAAAACTTAAAAACTTTATTTTATAAAATATGTATTTATGTATACAAAATTCAAAAATTTCCATGTACAAATGACACTTATTTAGCTGTCAACTGAAATTTGCCTTGTGACAGTTTGGTAATTTTGTTTTTATCGGATAATCGAATGGCGAAACTGGATACAGGACCGTAGGTTTTTTATATATATTATATACGTGGCTTATGAAGACGACTATTATTCTTTGCTTTTATTAGGAGTTCGTTCAATGGCTAGGATTTAAAAAATACTCTGCCAATATATGGGCCCCTAAGCTCACACTAGGTACTATAGTTATAGTGTACGTGTGAGCTAATATAACTAAAAACTGAAATATATTTTATTCAACTCCAGACTAAATTACCTTTTGTTTGATACCACATAAGCCATGTTTTGACTTAAACTCAAATTTCTGAAATCTACCCCCACCCTTACAAAAAAAACTAAAATGTATTTGTTAAAGTCCGGACTCAATTACCTTTCGTTTGATATCACACACGCCATATTTTCACTTAAACTCTAATTTTTAAAATATACCCCCACCCTTTTTTTTAAATAAATTAAAATGTATTTTTTTTAACTGCAGACTCAGTTACCTTTCGTTTGATATCACACACGCCATATTTTCACATAAACTCTAATTTTTGAAATCTACCCCCACCCTTTTATTTGGTTTGTGTTCGGTGGATTTTGTTCATTTTTAAATGGGACCATCTCGACCCAAGACCCAGCCCAGGTACCAAATTTCATTAAAATCGGCCAAGCGGTTTTTGAGTTAAGCGCGTTGGTCGTTACAGACAGACATACAGACACACAGACAGACAGACAGACAGACATACAGACAGACAGACAGACAGACGGCGCAACAAAAAAGTTTCAAAATTATCTGAAACACAAAGATATATAAAAATTTTTGAAATCGGAGCTACTTTTTTTTTCTAGAAAAAATTAGGATCACCATAGCTCACACTACTATAGTATAGTATATGTGTGAGCTAACACACTACTATAGTATAGTATATGTGTGAGCTAAAAATGCAATGACCATCCACTACATTTATGTTGGAAAATCCTAAAAGCTTTCTTTATGATATTTTAAAAGTTTTAATCATACCGTTGCAAAGTTACTTTTCTACATTTTTATATAATTTTTTATGCTTTCCCTGCGCTTTACGGTTCAAGCGTGGATTTGAGGGGGGGTAACGGGGTAATTACTCCCACCACACTAGACAAAAAATATGCACTTCTTCCTAATATAGAAAGGGAAAATAAGAAAATTACCCCCCCCCCCTAGAAAAAAAATTATACTACAAAAAAAAATCGTCGACTATTCCCCCCCCCTAGATTTTTACCCAGATCCGCGCTTGTTACGGTTAGGGGATTAGCTGCAATAAATTTTAATTTGATCAAAATGCTTGTTTGCGCTATGCTATTTATAATTTTTATTTTAATAATTTTCCTTTTTATATTTGACACCCACTAACCTAGATCTGTAATTGGAAATGTTTAATTTAAATTAAATACCTACACTTGTTTATTGAAATTTTACTAGGTACTAACACTATAGGGTAAAAGTAGGTAGGAACTTATTATAATAATAATTTTCCATTTTGTAAAGGCCGCTTGACATGGTGCATGACGCGCTGCAAATATTTGCTAGCAAAAAATTTCGGTCAAACTGTTGCCTGCAAAAAATCTTCTTTTCGTTTGACATTGTGCATGGCCATGCATGGATTCCCCAGAATCTAGGTAAAGGCCGCTTGACATGGTGCATGACGCGCTGCAAATATTTGCAAGCCAAAAATTTCGGTCAAATTGTTGCCAGCAAAAAATCTTCTTTTCGTTTGACATTGTGCATGGCCATGCATGGATTCCCCAGAATCTAGGTAAAGGCAGCTTGACATGGTGCATGATGCGCTACAAATATTTGCTAGCAAAAAATTTCGGTCAAATTGTTGCCTGCAAAAAATCTTCTTTTCATTTGACATTGTGCATGGCCATGCATGGACTCCCCAGAGTCTAGGTAAATGCCGCTTGACATGGTGCATGACGCGCTGCAACTATTTGCAAGCAAAAAATTTCGGTCAAATTGTTGCCAGCAAAAAATCTTCTTTTCGTTTGACATTGTGCATGGCCATGCATGGATTCCCCAGAATCTAGGTAAAGGCCGCTTGACATGGTGCATGACGCGCTGCAAATATTTGCAAGCAAAAAATTTCGGTCAAATTGTTGCCAGCAAAAAATCTTCTTTTCGTTTGACATTGTGCATGGCTATGCATGGATTCCGCAGAATCTAGGTAAAGGCCGCTTGACATGGTGCATGACGCGCTGCAAATAATTGCAAGCAAAAAATTTCGGTCAAATTGTTGCCAGCAAAAAATCTTCTTTTCGTTTGACATTGTGCCATGCATGGATTCCCCAGAATCTAGGTAAACCTAGATTCTGGGGAATCCATGCATGGCCATGCACAATGTCAAACGAAAAGAAGATTTTTTGCAGGCAAAAATTTGACCGAAATTTTTTGCTAGCAAATATTTGCAGCGCGTCATGCACCATGTCAAGCGGCCTTTACATAGATTCTGGGGAATCCATGCATGGCCATGCACAATGTCAAACGAATCTTTTTTTGTTTGACATTTTGCATGGCCATGCATGGATTCCCCAGAATCAAGAGGCCGCTTGACATGGTGCATGACGCGCTGCAAATATTTGCAAGCAAAAAATTTCGGTCAAATTGTTGCCTGCAAAAAATCTTCTGTTCGTTTTACATTGTGCATGGCCATGCATTGATTCCATAGAATCTAGGTTAAAATTCCCCAGTTTGCATGCAAGTACAGTTTACATGCAAAAAAATGGCACCGGACCGATAAAAATGGATTGTCTGCAACAATCAGCTGGATTTGTACTGCGCATGCACCTGGGCAAAATTTCATGCCATTTGCCTGCAAATTTTATTGTCATGCATCATGTCAAGCGGCCTTAAACCATGTCTCGTAAGGTGGCTGAGGAGTATAACACTTTTTTAATCTTGCGACCTCAAAAAAAAAACTCTGCCAATATATGGGCCCCTAAGCTCACACTAGGTACTATAGTTATAGTGTACGTGTGAGCTAATATAACTAAAAACTGAAATATATTTTATTCAACTCCAGACTAAATTACCTTTTGTTTGATACCACACAAGCCATGTTTTGACTTAAACTCAAATTTTTGAAATCTACCCCAACCCTTACAAAAAAAAAACTAAAATGTATTTTGTTAAAGTCCGGACTCAATTACCTTTCGTTTGATATCACACACGCCGTATTTTCACTTAAACTCTAATTTTTAAAATATACCCCCACCCTTTTTTTTTAAAATAAATTAAAATGTATTTTGTTTAACTGCAGACTCAATTACCTTTCGTTTAATATCACACACGCCATATTTTCACATAAACTCTAATTTTTGAAATCTACCCCCACCTTTTTATTTGGTTTGTGTTCGGTGGATTTTGTTCATTTTTAAATGGGACCATCTCGACCCAAGACCCAGCCTAGGTACTAAATTTCATTAAAATCGGCCAAGCGGTTTTTGAGTTATGCGCGTTGGTCGTTACAGACAGACATACAGACACACAGACAGACAGACAGACAGACAGACATACAGACAGACAGACAGACAGACGGCGCAACAAAAAAGTTTCAAAATCATCTGAAACGCAAAGATATATAAAAATTTTTGAAATCGGAGCAACTTTTTTTTTCTCGAAAAAATTAGGATCACCATAGCTCACACTACTATAGTATAGTATATGTGTGAGCTAAAAAAGAAAAAAAGGTCATTATGTCTTTAGTTTCCTTTGCCGCCCTCTCAATTTGCCGTTGCCGGCACTGCTACTTATTAAAGCTTAGGGCGCTTTGGCCACCCATGGGGCGACAGCACCTTCGGGGCGGGGGGGACAAACCCCCCCCCCCCACGCTACGCCACTGTTAGTCAATAGTAGCACGGTTCACCAATAAAGTTATAATACACATAAAGATCAGGTATGTGGCCCGTCGGAAGTGATAAGGTTTGATAGGGTAGAAAAATATGTTTTTTTATTACTATCGTTACTATTAGATATAATAATATAGGTTTTATTCTTTGATTACTATGGGGGCTTCACTAAAAATATTTTTGCATTAAATTGTTCTGCAGCCATTTTCTATTTTTTTAAAATTATATATAAGCTCACACTAGTTACTATAGTTATAGTGTACGTGTGATATAACTAAAAACTGAAATATATTTTATTCAACTCCACCCTTAAAAAAAACAAAAACTAAAATGTATTTTGTTAAACTCCGGACTCAATTACCTTTCGTTTAATATCACACACGCTATATTTTCACTTAAACTCTAATTTTTGAAATGTACCTCCACCCTCTTTTTAAAATAAATTAAAATGTATTTTGTTTAACTCCAGACTCAATTACCTTTCGTTTGATATCACACACGCCATATTTTCACATAAACTCTAATTTTTGAAATCTACCCCCACCCTTTTATTTGGTTTGTGTTCTAGAACTACTATAGTATAGTATATGTGTGAGCTAAAAACAAAAACTAAAATATATTTTGTTAAAGTTCGGGCTCAATTACCTTTCGTTTGATATCACACACGCCATATTTTCACTTAAACTCTAATTTTTAAAATATACCCCCACCCTTTTTTTTAAATAAATTAAAATGTATTTTGTTTAAATGCAGACTCAATTACCTTTCGTTTAATATCACACACGCCATATTTTCACATAAACTCTAATTTTTGAAATCTACCCCCACCCTTTTATTTGGTTTGTGTTCGGTGGATTTTGTTCATTTTTAAATGGGACCATCTCGACCCAAGACCCAGCCTATGTACCAAATTTCATTAAAATCGGCCAAGCGGTTTTTGAGTTATGCGCGTTGGTCGTTACAGACAGACATACAGACACACAGACAGACAGACAGACATACAGACAGACAGACAGACAGACAGACAGACAGACAGACGGCGCAACAAAAAAGTTTCAAAATCATCTGAAACGCAAAGACATATAAACATTTTTGAAATCGGAGCAACTTTTTTTTTCTCGAAAAAATTAGGATCACCATAGCTCACACTACTATAGTATAGTATATGTGTGAGCTAAAATGTGGTTGGCTGATTATATAGTCTTATTATGACACGATATTTTTATTATCACTTTTCTGCAAGTAAATGGTTTAAAAGCCATAAGATTTATGATACCAACTTCTGTCAACTATCCGGAGTTTTGTGTTTTTAAAATATTGTAATAAAAATAATAAATACTTAACTACGTTTCTTCATTATTTATTACTTTATTATTTACTTATAACTTAATAATAATTAAATTATACTTTCGTCTACCATGTTTCGCAAATTGTTTAAAAAAATTTTGTTTTGTAAAAATAGTATGACACTGGGCCCTATTAGGGACCCTGGAACCTGCCTACCCAAAACAAGAAATATTGAGGAATGCTGTTATCAATTTTTAACCAAAAATACTTACCCTTTCTCAAAATACCATCGAAAAACGAAAACCACGTTTTTTATACGGAGCTCTTCAATGATGTGACACTTGTGACTCTTATTGATTTTTCAGCCCAATTGAACGAACAGAAACGGCGCTTGTGACTGCCCCGTAGTTAAGTCGAAGTTTCGGTAATCTCCGTAACCGGTACAGTGTTGTCGATAATACGTGTGGGCCTAATTGGGCTCCCGGGCCTTATTTGGCTCACCTCCCTTACCAAAAATTAGTACGTAAATAAAGCTCATTACACTTCTTATTAAACAAAATTGCAATCTTAAGAATCGGACAGCAGCGAATTTTCCCAGCGGCAAATCGGCCCGCGGAAAATCGGCTGCGGCGAATCGGCCGCTGCGAATTGTCTCCTACTCGTTGATAAGTATTGGATATCAAATTTGTTCTGGAGAAACTGTAGTAATCTTAAAATGGCAAAATCGTTTATTTATAATAATTACGAGGATTTACCTTGCCAACGGTGTAAGTTCAAAGTCTTATGATTTAAAAATAAACAAAAATGTTTTACTATGCAACAAACAAATAGTACCAGCTTAGGTAAGTACGACGCAAATTAATCCAATCCAAAATCATTATAAACAAAGACAAAACTATGTGAGATATGACACGCTAAAGAGAGATAGATAATTAAATTTTATTCTCTTGACTTAAGTCAATGTTAAACGATTCTTACAAACGCGCTTGCTTCACTTTTCTTGATTTTATTTTGCTCAGTTCATTCTGTACGGTTGAGGATTGAAGATTTTTCGTATCTTCTTTGAAGATTACCTATGTAGGAAGTTATGTAATATAATAGCGGCCGTTTCAAGTGGTTTATAAATTTAGTGCTTTTTTAGCCTAAAGGAAGTCCATTTTTAGTGAAAATTAAGTGTTTTTTTTGCAATAATGCTGCAATGTTACTTGGAAGAGTGAACATTATATACTAAATGTAGAATTTATGGAAAATGTGAGTTTTTATTTTTGGTAAGTAAAGTTAAGATGATTTTTCTATTAAGTGGAAAATGGATCTGAATTATTTAGAATCGCCGACAAGATATCAAAATATAAAAAAAATCACTTTAAACGAGTGTATTCAACTTTTTAAATAATTTATTAAATATTTTCTTAATGAACCTTCTAAAAACACAATGTCTTAATTTAAATATTTTAATAATGTAAATTTTTACCCTCCTAGCCCGCGCAGCAATGGCTAGAGAGGGTATTATTTTCCACGAAAAATTTATTTTTCAGTTAACGCCGAAAATGTGTTATTTGGGTGTATTTTGACCATTTTGACCTATCTTAGCAATATCGTCATGATGTCTGTGTGTATATTTCTGTCCGTAACACGATAGCTCCTAAACCGCTGAACCGATTTTCATAAAATTTTCAGCTAAAATAGTGTTCGACACTCTAACTAGCTAATTAGATTTTGGTTGAAATTCATTAATGCTAATGACAGTATTTTGACAATTAAAAATTTTTAAAAATGCTAACTTTTTAACGGAGCATCGTATCAATATGCGGTTTTCGGAATATAGTAGACTGTATTTTGCTCAATAATTTACTGTTTTTGAGGCCGATATATCATGGCTTCACAGAAGTGTGCTAATAGGCTGCTAGGAAAGTATCAGATCTGTCATGGATCCATTAATTTTTTTATAATTTTTTAAAACCTCACTTGACAAGGGAGGTAAATTATAAAAAATATTTGGACGTGTGCACAAGAAAAAACTGTTAAATGCTTTTAACACTTTGTACAGGGTGTTTCCGTGTATTTTAAGGTTTACTGGTTCTAAAATGCAAATATTTCAAAAACGGCTCGTCCAAGTGTCAACATATTATATATTTTTGAATTCAGAAAAAAAGATCGATTCATTTGGGTGTTTTGTAAAATATTTGCCATGTTTGTAGGTTTTTGTTAAAACTTTGCGAAATTTATATGTTTTGTTAGAGAACATTGTTTGGCGGTTTAGGATAAACCCGTCCAAGTATTGCATTTACACTTTTTATATCTCTTATATTAAACGCAGTAGGTTAAAATATTGAGATATTAATTTTAAAAAAAATCAGAAAAACCGCAACTGCGTGATTTCAACGACATTTGGTTGTATTGTTGGCCTGCGTAACGTATAGAAGTAATTTTATTAAAATCATTTTAATTCCGTGGGACACTTTTTAAAGGTTATAATTTAAAATTTTTAAACCACAAATTTTTTTTTGAATCTAGAAATATATTTTTGTGCAATTTTTTTTATTATAAATCGCAATTTGTTTTAATATATTTAATAGGCGCCAGTCGATAAAAGCATTCAACATTGCAAATGCGCATGTATCTACGATTTTTTAGTATGTTGCTGGATGCTTGGGGGCAGTTCATTCCCAAGTTTGCAACCCTGAAATTCCTGTGCTACTCGCGTGGGACTCAAAAATTCTACAATTTTTTTAGGTTTTTTCAAAAACCTCATTTGGGTATTTATGTTCTGCACTTTTGTAAAGTCAACCAAATTATCTGCCTACAATTTTGGGTAACCCTAGCTTCCTAAGTACATTAGTTGCGGAGATACGTGTGGTCAAATGTATGAAGATTTTTACAAAAAGTGAAATTTTATGGGTAGTGTCATTTTCCGAGCCACGTATCTGCTAAATTAATCGTCATAGAGAAAAGTAATCGAAAAAGAATATATTGACGTTATTTGATTCTCTATCAAACAACGGTATAGAGAAATGTATTGGCTTTAACACGGTACTAAAACGGTGCGTCTAGGTATTATAGTTTGAGCAAAGATAAAAATACTCTGCCAATATATGGGCCCCTAAGCTCACACTAGGTACTATACTTATAGTGTACGTGTGAGCTAATATAACTAAAAACTGAAATATATTTTATTCAACTCCAGACTAAATTACCTTTTGTTTGATACCACACAAGCCATGTTTTGACTTAAACTCAAATTTTTGAAATCTACCCCCACCCTTAAAATAAAACAAAAAACTAAAATGTATTTTGTTAAACTCCGGACTCAATTACCTTTCGTTTCATATCACACACGCCATATTTTCACTTAAACTCTAATTTTTAAAATATACCTCCACCCTTTTTTTTTAAATAAATTAAAATGTATTTTGTTTAACTGCAGACTCAATTACCTTTCGTTTGATATCACACACGCCATATTTTCACATAAACTCTAATTTTTGAAATCTACCCCCACCCTTTTATTTGGTTTCTGTTCGGTGGATTTTGCTCATTTTTAAATGGGACCATCTCGACCCAAGACCCAGCCTAGGTACCAAATTTCATTAAAATCGGCCAAGCGGTTTTTGAGTTATGCGCGTTGGTCGTTACAGACATACAGACAGACAGACAGACAGACAGACCGACAGACAGACAGACAGACGGCGCAACAAAAAAGTTTCAAAATCATCTGAAACGCAAAGATATATAAAAATTTTTGAAATCGGAGCAACTTTTTTTTTCTCGAAAAAATTAGGATCACCATAGCTCACACTACTATAGTATAGTATATGTGTGAGCTAAAACTAAATAATTATGTATTTTATAGTATATTTAAAACACCAACCTGTATTGCTGAATTACTATTGGTGATTGGTGGGAACAAACACTGCCTAACCTATAAACAGACAAAAATGCTAAAAAGGCAAAGTAATAAAATATTTTTTTAATTCGCTTGAGTCATGAAACTTGGCGTGCATGTTAATCCTTCAATACTGATACTTCAGCTATCAAAAAAAATACATACACGGATTGAGTGCAGGTAAGGTATAAATGACAACAAATTTGGATTGGATTTAGATTATGTTTTTCTGAGAATTGCTCCTGCTTGGTCTTAAACTAACATGTAAATAAACCAAATCAATCAATATACAGGGTGGTTTAGTCGAGTGGTGACTCGATCGCCGATGTTCGTACACCAAAAGGAAATACCTACGGTATTTCCTGGTATTTCCCAGTATTTTCTCAAATTTCACTGGTATATCCTAGTATTTCCCAAGCACTTCCCGATATTTCCTAGTATATTTCCCAAGTATTTCCTGGTATTTCCCCTAACCTGTACACCAGAAGGAAATACCGAGCCAACCCTCGGGTTTAGTAGGTGGATTCGATAAAAAGTAATAAAAGTAAAGTACCTTTGTTGTAAGAGATATTAGAAAAGGTTATTAAGAAAAGTTGTTTAGAATTAAATGTTACAGCTGATTCTTAATTTTCAGAAAAATCGTATAAAAATCGTCTAAAGAAAAATTTTAATAATTGACTTACAAAATCAAAGTTGGCTAATTTTTCTGAAAATTGAGATTCTACCGTAACTTTTGATTCTAAACAACTCTTTTTCATAACCTTTTCCGATATCTTTTAAAACAAAGGTACTACTCTTAATAATTTTGATCAAATCAGCCTACAAAACCACCCTGTATAAAGTTGATTTGGCAATTTTTTTTTTAAATCCTAGTTTGCAACCAAATTTTTTGTCATTTGTACCTTACCGGCACTCAATCACACTGTTTTGTCGTTCAGACAGATTGGCTTTATAATATAATAGAACGTAACAAAAAAATGCTTCCTTTTTTGGTACGTTCGAGTACGAGTCCCACGGGACATGTGCAATGTATGAAACCATTTAAACCGATTTGAAATTAAAAAAAAATCTATGACACCCATTCAAAAAATACAATCTGACCCGATCCGAGTTATTGGGATTATTTTTTTTTAATCCAAATATTGATTTTTAAATTTTATATTAATTTAAATATTACAATGAAGCCCCATTTTTACCCGGAAATACCCAAGATTCGAAAGCAGTTTTTATAAAAACAGTGGTTATTTGTTTTGGTAAAAAGTCTATTTTTAGATATGTAAAAAAATTAGCCAGGAAACAGATTTAAAGCAGTTTAAACAAAAAATAGTCAAATAAAATTACTGCAATATAATTCCAGTCAATATGCATATCTCGTCTGTGCTATTTTTGATGTGTCACTTTTTCGTATTTCCGAGGAATTTTTTTTATAGTAATGTTAATTTTTTTACACTATCTAACAGTACACGTCTTAACAATATAAGCGACCACTATCTAGTTTCGTTAAAAACCACAAATAAAAACACGCATCGAGTTCAATTTATTTTTTCTGTTCGCTAAAATAAACTTACTTTCATTTTCACTAGTTTTCATGCTGTTACTAAAATTTTTCTTTTTTTCAGAAAAACTTTAAAATTCTATGGCGCATATTTTACGGCTCTGGAACGAAATAGCGATGTACAAAATAGCGACTATTAAAATAGCGGTATCGGAATAGCGACAATCAAAATAGCGATGTAATGAAAAGGCGACTATCAAAATAGCGATGTAACAAAATAGCGATTGTAACGAAATAGCGATGTAACAAAAAAGCGATGTAACAAAATAGCGACTATCAAAATAGCGGCTATCAAAATAGCGATGTAACAAAATAGCGACTATCAAAACAGCGACGTAATAAAATAGCGACTATCAAAATAGCGATATTTCGGTTCCGTTTTGGCATATAGCTCGACTAAAGGGTTTCTTTCTAAGAAATGTTTCAAAAAAAAAAACTTTCCTGACTTCTTTCCCGGGATCCTAAAGGGTGTGAATCCGAACCGAACCGAACCGACCCAAACTGAACCGAACCGAACCGAACCAGCATATTTTTCAAAAAAAACTCTCCAGACTTCTTTTCCGGAATCCTAGAGAGTATGAATCCGAACCGAATTCGGTTCGGTTCGGTTCGGATTCACACCCTCTAGGATCCCGGAAAAGAATCAGGAAAGTTTTTTTTTTAATAAGCTGGTATAGTCAAAATAGGATATAATTGCGCATTTCGGTTCTTTTCGGTTTGGATTAATTTGATTCGATTCCGTTTGGTTTGATTCGGTATTTTGATACATCGCCATTTTCATACATCGCTATTTTGATACATCGCTATTTTGATACATCGCTATTTTGATACATGGCTATTTTAATTGTCGCTATTTTGGTTGTCGCTATTTTGATATATCGCTATTTTGATTGTCGCTATTTTGATACATCGCTATTTTGATATGTCGCTGTTTTGTTACAAACGCTATTTTGATACATCGCTATTTTGATAGTCGCTCTTACATTACATCGCTATTTTGATAGTCGCTATTTCATTACTCGCTATTTTGAACGTCGCTATTTTATACATCGCTATTTCGTTCCAGAGCCGACATATTAAGCTAAAATTTTCATTAAACTTCGTATCACGCGTAACGCTTATAAATAATACGGGTAAGTCCCCATTTAAAAAAATTAACAGCAATGCCGAATGAATATTAATTAATTAATTTTTTTACCAAATGTATTTTCTACTAGAACTAGAAATTTCTAGCTAATGTATTTGCTATCCAATTTTCCTCTGCCAAATGTACGTTCGACCAGTGGCGGTTCCTCCATAAGTACACCCCTAAATTTTACTTAAAAATAGATTGAAATTTGGCCATTCTTTTATTAATAATTTCATTATGAAGTATCAATAAACCCCAAAAGTAATTCACCAAAAACTTGAATACTAGCTAGAAATTAATACCCGGTAATAACTTGTCTCCGTGTTCAACGAAGATGCGTAGGCCGGCTGCCGCCGGCCCCGCGTGTAACTAAACTTAAGTTCTGGGCACTGTGGATGTTGTGAATGAAAGGACGACGTATGTCGCTATAGAATTTTACAATACATAGAATCTGGGCCTTACTTCGGCTCGTGCTCTTGTGAATCAATTGCGACGATCGATGCCTCCAGCACCCCCGTGATACCACACGCGTCAACGGTTACCGTTGGCTGTTAAAGGTAACTTATGTGAACCTTAAATTAGTGTACTGAGATAATTTGGCGTTATTGGTCGGGCCGTATTGTTTTGATTTCGTAGTTACTCGATGGCCCAAAAAGTTAGGCGCGGCTCTGAATTTTAGCTCACACTACTACTATACTATAGTAGTGGAGCTATGGTGATCCTAATTTTTTCGAGAAAAAAGAAGTTGCTCCGATTTCAAATTTTTTTATATATCTTTGCGTTTCGGATGATTTTGAAACTTTTTTGTTGCGCCGTCTGTCTGTATACCTAGGCTGGGTGAGCTTAGGTACCCATATATTGGCAGAGTATTTTTTTGCGTGTGCACCCTCAAAGTTTTTAAACACTGCTTTCCACCAAAAGATTTTTTTACCAAAATTCTTCTATGAAAATATTTTCTACCAAATGTTTTTCTACCAATATTTCGAAATATTTACAATTGATGTAATTTTAAAGTCATTTTCATTTTTCGAAAAAAAAATATTTATGCGACAATTTATGGTAGTTTTTATGAGACACTTTTTTGATGTTCAGAAGCATCGTTAATATAAATAAATACCTTCAATGAATTAAATACGAAGTATATTATATAGATCACTGCCTATCTTCCACCAAAAAATTGAATTTTGGACGTGATCTCTAATTTTGACAGTTTTGAGGTCCGTGACTAGAACAAGAAAAATTGTTAATTTATTTTTAGTGCTTCATCGAGTATGTGGTTTTGTTTTTGCACATCATACCAAGCTATGTAAAACAATTGTAATTTCTTTAGCCTTACTAAAGCATGAAATAATTAACTGAACAATAAACAAAACAAAATGATTCTTGTGATGCAATATGTAATGCAAAAATCTGCCTACATTGCAATGGGATAATTTAATTTCTACCTACAAAGTTTGGGGTTCTTACCGATTTTTTAGAATTTGTATATTTATTTTCTAGAATCACGAAGGTTCAGCAAAAAGGAAGAACAATTCTTGATTTATTTTAAACATTTTTTTAATTAAAATTGGTCCATTTAATCTTTGGAGACAAAAACTGAACGCTCAAACCAAAACACTCGGTACCTATATAAAAAAGACCTTTCAATTCAGTACTCATTTCTGTCCCCACCGGCATTTTTAACGTTTATGGATTTTATTTTTCCAATGACGGCAACAGTCCAAATACTAGGGACATTTGGGGTCTGTTAAAATAACAGAAAATTTGACATCTGTTACCGTTATTGTTACAAAGAAAGATAGAGTTTGGAACACTAAAGATAAGCATAACACAAACGTTAATTTAGTAGTTTCACACTCCTCATACTTTTTGTTTACTTATTTTTATTAGATATGATTGGTTGGTCGAATTTTTTACTAAAATTCTGTAGCTTGGGTTGCAAACGGCCATAAATCTAATAAAAATAAATAAACAAGTATAAATAAACAAAAAGATGAGTAGTGTGAAACTACTAAATTAACGTTTGTGTTGTGTTATCTTTAATGTTCCAAAATCTATCTTTTTTGCTGTGAATGTCGCCGTTATTCTTAGTAACAATAACGGTAACAGCTGTCAAATTTTCTGTTATTTTAACTGACCCAAAATGTCTCTAATAACAAAAAAGAAGCAGCCAGCAAAAATTTCTTTGAAAAAATATCGTTCGAAAATATTTTCGAACAAATTTTCATTTAAACAAAATGTTTTTCAACAATTTTCCGTTAAAAAAAATGTTTTTGAACCATTTACCATCGTACAAAAAAATTCGAACACATTTTTTCAAAGAATATTTTGCGACCCGAAAAATGTATGTTTTGGATAGGAAAGTTCTGCTCTCAGCCAACCAATAGTTAACTGATTTTTTATGCATGAACCCCATATTAAGGCGAACTTAAGCAAGAAAACAATTAACTGCAAATTTGTGAGAAAAAGTTAAACATTAATTTTTAAACAACTAAAATGAAAGTTGCCCGTATATTTTTCCAAATTTATAGTTAGAAAAAGATAAAATAATCAGTTGATATGGTCTGTAAATCTTAAGGCATTTTTACCTTTCCATAGTAAAACTATTAATGGTCGGTTTTCTTTTGAATAGCCCACTCTGTGTAATAAAATAATTATAACCGCAGCCTTCGTAAACTAACGAGCCACGAACCAGAAAAGGCAACATCGCAAATTGGCCGGCTGGTGGGCCGATATATACATGGGAGATATAGACATCTGCTATTTGTTTTGATTGTAGTTTGGCAATTTTGTATTTTTTTTTTGTAAAAACTAATAAACTGTGTTTAGGCGTGTTACATTTAATTTTTAAAACAAACAGGACATTTGGAAATAAATATCAGTGGCCATTAATCATGTTAAAAAATATGTAACAAAACCTAGAATAAACAGAAGAGAAATTACTTTTAAACAATTTGTGAGAACAACCCTAAAGTTCGATTCATAGTACCGTGAAGTAAGCTGTATGAAGTGAGCAGTAAGAAATAAAAATGGTTCCTTTCTTACTGCTAAGTTATTACTGTCAAGTTTGAACAACAGGATGTTTGTGGGATAGTTTATGTCTGACTGCTTACTTTACGGAACTATGAAGCTAGTTTAAGTGGTAACATGTTAATTTAAACTTTAAATGAACTTACCTTTTTTTCTATCTATTCTATTTAGCCTTCGTCAATCCATATTTGGCCAAGTTCTCCAGTTTACGATACATTTGTTCCATCAATCGTCTGATAATATGACCGGCAAATTTCCATTTTAATTTTGCTACTTCTGCTCTGACATCCCTTACTTTTGTTTTATTTCTTATCAATTCATTCTTTTTTCTACCTGTTAGCTTTACATGTAACATTTGTCTTTCCATTGATCTTTGGGCTTCTTGCCTTATCCATGTTTGATTTTGTAAGTGTCCAGGTCTGGGATTCATAGGTAAGTACAGGAAGGATACATTGGTTATACACTTCCGTTTTGAGGTACTGAGGATATTTTTTATTTCTTAATATGTTGCTTAATTTACCGAATGCTGCCCAGGCCAATCTTACTCGTCTCTTGATTTCAGCTGTTTGCTTTTCTTTTTTCAGTTTAATAATTTGTCCCAGGTCCTATATATTCCTCTTCTTGTTCTATTTTCTTTTAGATTGATTGATATTATCAGCATATCTTGGTGGTTCAGAATTGTACCGTTTACTTTGATGCCTATTTCTTCCCAATCTAAGCTTTTAAAAACATCTTCTAGGGCCTGGTTAAATAATTTAGGGAATATTGTGTCAGGCTGACACCTCTTCTTATGAGGATTGGCTTGGTTCCTCTGTGGATTTTGATTAATGTTGTTACTTCACTATATATATTGTCTATTAAGTCTGTATATCTGTGATCTATTCGGCTATTAATTAAAGATCTTTTACTGCCCAGTGCTCAATGCTATCGAAAGCTTTTTCGAAGTCTATAAACGCAATATATATTTATATATATTTCCATACCCTCCCTTTCTTCAATTTTTTTTCGCCTGTCGTCAGGATTTTCTCTTACTGGAGGTTTGGGGTTTGACATATACTCGGGTTGAGATTCAAATAGCCGATTTATTGCCCCATTGTTTAACTTAGGGAATGTTAGTGGCACCTCCTTTTGTACTCCCTCTTTATCCCTAATTATCTCGGTTCTAACAACGTCACTTATGTCAAAATTTTTCCAACAAACCACTGAAGATGCAGTCACAACATAATCTTCTCTGAGTATGGCCTGAAGCCAAGCATTTTTTAGGCCATTTTCTTTGCTAAAGGTTGTTTTGTGACCCTCTTCATTAATCATAGATGCATCGTTACTTTTGCAACCGGGTGCCCAACACTTTCGCGGCATGTTTAAAATTTAAAAAGAAAAAACAGACCAAAAATTCCAAACAAAAACAAACATCTAACCTCACTTATTACCGGTGTACAAAAGGTCTTTTTTACACGGCTTTTGTTAAGTAGGTAATATAATTTTAAGTTCACCACACATCTCACTAAAACCAGAACAGTTGTTTTATTTGGTAACGCGATTTGAAATATACTAAAAGTTAAAAAAAAACATTATCTGCGCGGAAACGGCCAGTAACTAGCGTGGTGGGCGACGCACGTGGACGAAAATGACTGGCCTCCACGCTGTGTTGCCGTTTCTTCTGGTTCGTGGCTCGTTAGTTTACGAAATGTTATAACTTATTTGCACCAGGACAGGGTCGCACTCAAACAAATGGGTGCGGCCAACTAGGCGCAAAAATAAGTTTTCCTACAAAATATGTAGATGAAAAATATGGAATATAAGTAGGTATAGAATAATCTTTACCGGAGTACAGTATTAGATTAGGCTAGGTAAGTTGTTCACAAAAAGAAGGAAGTAGAGTTGAGATATATACTACTTGGGGCAAGTTTTTGCAGAAGTTGTGGTTCAGATACACACCAAAAATTAGTTTTTTAATAATTCTTCATAATTTTACAGACACTGAGTAAAAAATTGTGTTAAATGACCTTAAGCAATGTAATATTTCAAGTTGGAGACAAACCGGTTAGTAAATAAGAAAATCCGCCATTTTGGATTTGCCACTTTGAATTTTTTTAGTTTGATAATAAAACTGTATTAAGTGATCTCAGCAGTGGCGTATATAAGGGGGGGGGCGGCCCCCCCACCCCGAAGCTAAGATTTGTTTAGATATTTTCCGCATATTTCAGGAATACAAACATAAAATAGCATAAAATACGGCCTCATGGGGTCTCGGCCCCCCCCTGAAATAGTGTTGCCCCCCCCCCCCCCCCCGAAACTTTTTTCTATATACGCCACTGGATCTCAGGCACTGCAAATTTTCAAGTTTCAGACAAATCGGTATAAAAATAAAGAAACCCGCCATTTTGGAATCGCCATTGTTGTAATAAAAAACGTAAATTGTAGTGTTACCAGGTTACCAAACACTACATCTACCAAATTTCAACACTCGACTTAATGCATTTATTCTACTTAACAAAACCAAATTTCAAGAAAATTGCGTAAAGGATTTTTTAAAGATATTTTTGTATAAATAATATATCTATTTTGTTTTTCATCTGCACATTTTATCGAATAATTTTTTTTAGGCCGGCGCCGAGTTAACCCGGCGCCGAGTTGTTCCATTTCTTTCTGTTACCTTCCTAATCAATTGAATCATGATATATCAGCCCTAAAACAGTTTTTTGTAAATATCTCAGAAACTAAAGCACTTACGAAGTTTTTGGTTATAACACAAGTTATTGAGCAAAATGCAGTCTACCATATTCCGAAAACCGCGCATTGATGCGTTCGTTAAAAAGTTAGCATTTTTTTCATTTTTTAATTGTCAAAAACTAATTAGCATTAATGGATTTTGTTTAGTGTCGAACACTATTTTACCTAAAATTTTTATGAAAGTCGTTTCAGCGGCTTAGGAGCTATCGTGTTACGGACAGAAATAATATACACACACACACACACACACAGACAGACATTACGACGATATTGCTAAGATAGGTCAAATAACACCCAAATAACAAATTTTCGGCGTTATCTCAAAAAAAATTTTTCTTCGAAAATAATACCTTCTCCAGCCTTTGCCTCGCGGGCTATGAAGGTAAAAATAATACATACAACTTCTGACTATGCCATTTTTTTTACTCACGGTTTTAAAAGCACTTTATGTGCTCGTGCAGTCAAATTCAAGCGTAAAAACTTTGTTTTGGTCACTGGTTTTATAAACTTCTATCTTATTATATAAAGTGACCAAAAATGGTTTACTCCTACCTATTTCTGGCCACATGCATGACCACATTACATAAAATTGCGACAAAACACTAAACAAACTATCCCTTATTCATTATTTAATAAAAATTTACTCATATTTTCCGAACAAAGTTTGTATTAGTTTAAATAAACTCACCTTGTATCTTAACTAACAAACCACGTGAATTGTTGCGCTCTGAACTTTGACATAAGATATTAATAAATTATTTTGTGGGTGGCGCTAAATTATATGTGTCAATCATAAAGCTTTATTTTAGTCAACGTGGCCACAAATGGGTTGGTGGCCAGTGGCCACAAATGGTATCTCAATCCTACTATTTTTAAAAAGCTTTAAAATTCTGAAAGTTAATAATTTGAAAACTTTCAAATTTTTAAAAAATTTTTATAACATTTTTCAAAAATTCCGAAAATTTCAAAAATTTTAAATACCTACTTTGAAAATGTTTTAGAACTTTAAAATTTTCCAAACATCCTTCATAAATGTAAATAATACCAAAAAAACTTTTAAATTTCTCTTCTAAAAAAAATCAAAAACCAACTTTACTGCTACAGCGAAATCTCAAAAAAATTAATTAAAGGATTTATTAAACATATTTCTGTATATTCATTTACCAAGTTGAAGCCAAACTCGACTAGGAATATAAAATCGATTTTTTTTTTAGATTTTGACAAGAATATGTAATCGAATCATTCATACGTAGAGCCAAATACTTCAAAAATGGAACGAATTTTTAAAATTAAAACAAGTACTGCACCTAACCCGACCGATCTGTATCCTTCTGAAAGAAGATATTCAGCATCTATAATTGCAGGTAAAAAAAAACCAATGTCCAGGGCATTAATAAAATGCTTTAACTAATCACTTACTGTTTATTGAAATTTTTTCAAGTTCCGTGAAACTAAATAAAAAACATCTAAATAAATTTTGGCAAAACTTATGGTTTAGGAATTATGAACGTTTCCAAATAATGCTAATTTTTTTATGAAAAACTAACAGGATCCTTCTCTAGTTTATTAGTTACATAAGAAATGCAGTCATCTACTAAATACAAGAAATAATATAAAGCAGTGTTCCATTAGGCCGTTCGACAGTCATAAAACCGTCCGCAAAATCCCAAAGCACGCGCAATGCAGTACGAGGACTGTTTTAAAACAGTTTTGGTTAGATGGAACGACCAAATAACTGTCCAAAAACCGAATGCTGTTGGGGTAGTGATCGATTTACTTCAGGCATGTGATCACATGCGAGAGAGTTAAATTCAATGTCACGCGACTAAAAGAAAAGGTAGATTTGTTGTCTCGCGTAAAGATAGATCGAAGGCAACGTATGAATTCGAGAGCACGAAATTAAAGTTGCACACAGAAAGGATTACACAATTGCATAGGATTATCATAATATATTTTTAATTTTAGTTCTTTAAAATGCAGATTACATTATTAATTTAATTTATATTCACAAACTATAAACCACTACAGACTGCCTAATAAACTAAATATACCAAAAATTAAAACGAACTTGCATTACCACATGTTTTTGAGGGAAACTTATGAACAAATATTTATTTTTTCTAATATCACAAGTTTTATGTGAAATTTATATATTTATTTATTTGTATTTTGTAATTTCATTTTTACAAAATATTTCGGAAATTACCTACATATTTTAGAAAGCCTTAATATTCACAAGGTTTTTGTAATTTTATTCATTTTTAGGAAATAGAGATCGCGATACTTCTAAGAAGTTAGGAAAATCACATTTTGTAGCTTGTACTTTGGTAGGTATATAGTTAATGACCTTAATGTCGATGCCTTAAAGCGAAGTCGTTCTTTCGCCAAATCTGGTGTAAAATTTCACACCCGGTGTTATCCCTCCTCTTTTAACTTTTAGTTCACAGATCACCGGGATTTGCTGCGATCAGGGTAAAGTCAGTTTTTATTCCTATCCAATCACCTGCTAAACTAGTTTTTCTTTTTCTAAACCTGCTACCCTATGGTCAGTAGAGCTTTTTTCCATGTGGTACACCGAGCCGCAGTAATAAAAATCAAGAGGCTCTTGCAAAAAAATCAACAGATGCTGCAGATGTTGCACAATTATTTTTTGGTTTAAAAAATATTTGTATATTTACGTGGCTTACATTACAACATTTTGCCATGTGTTAAAATTGGTTGTGAAACTCAATTTATTTTGACAAAAATTTTAATTTTTTGGGTAATTTATTGTTTTTTAAATTTTCTCAGACAAATGTAAATTTAATGTAATTTTATGGTATATTTTTATCTCAGGTGAAAATGAAACTAGAAATGTGTGTGTTTTACATACAATTTTTCCAGTGCAACATATGATAAACACAGGCAAAGAAAAGAGAGAGAGCAATCATTTCTAATGCGCCTGTCTTCAAACCTTGAATTTCAGAGGAATCCGAAACCAGTTTGATGGAACGGAAAACTGACTGTCCGATAACAGTACAACGTCGACCTGGAACGCAAAAAGGATTTTTCGTACCGTTTTATGACTGTCGCACGCGATGATGGAACGAAACTATAGTAACAACCTATTACTGTATTTTTTTAGGTCTCAGCTTTGTAATACTGAATTTCGGACTATGTGCAATTCTCATGGGCTCCTTGATCATCAGAAAAATGACAATCTTGCACTCAGACTCAGAAAATGACACATTAATCTCACTAGAAGAATCTCAGAAGAGATTGGCAGAAAAACTCGAAAAGGATCTGGCGTATTCGACTGACCAAGCCTACTATTTTCACACTTATATTAACATTCCTGCGACTATTTGTGCTATGTGCTTTTTAATGGGAGTCGGTGATTTTTTAGCTTTTGTTTGTGGCATGTTTGCTTGGAAAAAATGGTATATTGACCACAATATTACTCTTTTCTTTTTGTCATGTATTTTTTCGACGTTAATTGCCTTAACGACTTTCATTATAACGTTTTTGGTCGTTATTAACTTTCGTTTCGATAGATTTGAAGATTTCAACGAAAAATACAAAGAATATTTTCCAGTTTCGTTACCTTTGGCTCTAAATATAATCATTTTATCTGCTATTAACACAATTTGGTCGATTTTAGCATCAAGAGTAAGTTTTAAAGGTATGAGAAACCGATACCCAGAAGATCTATACCAAGTCAAGGGTGGTAAAATCGAAGTTAACGTTATAAAAAAAGGTAACAAAAACTTAAACACAAACTTACCTCAAGATATTTTAAATAATTTACAAGGCAGTAAAGTGGCTAAACATTTTCCCAAAAAAGAAAATACAGATTTGCCAAAAGCAGAAAGCAATGCTGAGTATCAACAGCGAGTTAATCACTTTTTGGAAAGCGACGCCGTTACAGAAGAAACAACCAAAAAAGTTTAAATTATACTTACACCGTAGAACGTTAATTGTTTTAAAAACGTTATTTGCAACGTTTTTCATTGTTATTAATTTCTGTTACGATAAAATCGAAAACTTCAACGAAAACTACAACGAATATTTTCTAGTTTCGTTACCTTTGGATCTAAATATAATAATTTTAACTCGTATTGACACAATTTGAACGATTTTAGCATCAAGAGTACCAAGTCAAGGGTGGTAAAATCGAGGTTAACGTTATATAAAAAGGAAACAAAAACTTAAACACCAACATACCACAAGATATTTTAAATAATCTACAAGGCATTAAAGTTGCTAAATATTTTCCCAAAAAAGAAAATATAGATTTGCCAAAAGCAGAAAGCAATGCTGAGTATCAACAACGGGTTAATCACTTTTTGGAAAGCGACGCCGTTACAGAAGAAACAACCAAAAAAGTTTAAATTCCACTTATAATGTAGAACGTTATTTGTTTTAAAAACGTTATTTGCAACGTTTTTTATTGTTATTAATTTTTGTTACGATAAAATCGAAAACTTCAACAAATATTTTTTAGTTTCGTTATCTTTGGTTCTAAATATAATAATTTTATCTGGTATTGACACAATTTGGTCTATTATAGCATCAAACGTAAGTTTTCAAAGTATGAGAAATCCATTAACTTTCCTAGATATCAATGGAGAAATCGATACCCAGAAGATCTATACCAAGTCAAGGGTGGTAAAATCGAGGTTAACGTTATAAAAAAAGGAAACAAAAACTTAAACACCAACATACCTCAAGATATTTTAAATAATCTACAAGGCAGTAAAGTTGCTAAATATTTTCCCAAAAAAGAAAATACAGATTTGCCAAAAGCAGAAAGCAATGCTAAGTATTAACAACGGGCTAATCACTTTTTGGAAAGCGAGGTCGTTACAGATGAAACAACCAAAAAGGTTTAAATTCTACTTAAAACGTAGAACGTTAATTGTTGATAAAATCAAAAACTTCAACGCAAACTACAACGAATATTTTCTAGTTTCGTTACCTTTGAATCTAAATATAATCTATCTGGTATTAATACAATTTGAACGATTTTAGCATCAAGAGTAAGTTTAAAAGGTATGAGAAATTGATACCCAGAAGATCTATACCAAGTCAAGGGTGCTAAAATCGAGGTTAACGTTATTAAAAAAAGGAAACAAGAACTTAAAAACCAACATATTTTAAATAATCTACAAGGAAGTAAAGTTGCTAAATATTTTCCCAAAAAAGAAAATACAGATTTGCCAAAAGCAGAAAGCAATGCTGAGTATCAACAACGGGTTAACCACTTTTTGGAAAGCGACGCTGTTACAGAAGAAACAACCAAAAAAGTTTAAATTCTCCTTACAACGTAAAACGTTAATTGTTTTAAAAACGTTATTTGCAACGATTTTTATTGTTATTAATTTTTGTTACGATAAAATCGAAAACTTCAACGAAAACTACAACGAATATTATCTAGATTCTTACCTTTGGATCTAAATATAATAATTTTAACTGGTATTGACACAATTTGAACGATTTTAGCATCAAGAGTACCAAGTCGAGGGTGGTAAAATCGAGGTTAACGTTATATAAAAAGGAAACAAAAACTTAAACACCAACATACCACAAGATATTTTAAATAATCTACAAGGAAGTAAAGTTGCTAAATATTTTCCCAAAAAAGAAAATACAGATTTGCCAAAAGCAGAAAGCAATGCTGAGTATCAACAACGGGTTAATCACTTTTTGGAAAGCGACGCCGTTACAGAAGAAACAACCAAAAAAGTTTAAATTTCACTTATAATGTACAACGTTAATTGTTTTAAAAACGTTATTTGCAATCGAAAACTTCAACGCAAACTACAACGAATATTTTCTAGTTTCGTTACCTTTGAATCTAAATATAATAATTTTATTTGGTATTGATACAATTTGAACGATTTTAGTATCAAGAGTAAGTTTCAAAGGTATGAAATACCGATACCCAGAAGATCTATCCCAAGTCAAGGGTGGTAAAATCGAGATTAACGTTATAAAAAAAGGAAACAAAAACCTAAAGACAAACATACCTCAAGATATTTTAAATAATCTCCAAGGCAGTAAAGTTGCTAAATATTTCCCAAAAAAATTAATACAGATTTACCAAAAGCAGAAAGCAATGCTGAGTATCAACAACGGGTTAATCACTTTTTGGAAAGCGACGCCGTTACAGAAGAAACAACAAAAAAGTTTAAATTCTACTTACAACGTAAAACGTTAATTGTTTCAAAATCGTTATTTGTAACGCTTTTCATTGTTATTAATTTCTGTTACGATAAAATCTAAAACTTCAACGAAAACTACAACGAATATTTTTTAGTTTCGTTACATTTGGCTCTGAATATAATAATTTTATCTGCTGTTAATACAATTTGGTCGATTTTAGCATCAAAAGTAAGTTTTAAAGGTATGAGAAATCGATACCCAGACAATCTGTACCAAGTCAAGGGTGGTAAAATCGAGGTGAACGTTATAAAAAAACAAAAACAAAAACTTAAACACAAACATACCACAAGATATTTTTAAATAATCTAAAAGGCAGTAAAGTGGCTAAATATTTCCCCAAAAAAGAAATTACAGATTTGCAAAAAGCAGAAAGCTAAATATCAACAACGGGTCAATAACTTTTTGAAAATTGTTAGTAATTTCCGTTTTGACTAATTCGAAGATTTTAACAAAAAATATAACGAATCTTTTCTAGTTCCGTTACCTTTAGCTCTAGACATAATAATTTTATCCGTTGTAACACAATTTGGTTCATTTGAGTTCCAGAAGTAGGTTTTAAAGGTAATCGATACTGAAAAGATCTTAATGGTGTTATAATCGAGATCAACGTTATAAAAAAAGGAAACGAAAAATTGAACATAAATATATCGCAAAAGATTTTATATGGTCTGAAAGACAACAAACCCGGAAACAATAAAACACTTACAGATTTCAAATCAAAAGCAGAGAGTTAACAACTTTTTGGAGTGGCAAAAAATAAAACTTTACCGTTGATTAAATAAATCTGGCTTTTGACATAAAATAAGAAAACGTGCTATATTTATAGAAACGTCAAAGACACAATCATTTAAACTTAAATATGGAATATTTAAAATGTTCACATTAAAAAAATTAAATTTTTGTAAAAAAAGCTATTTGTGTCAGTAACTTTCAAGCTCGAACTAAATTTGACAAGCAGCTTGAGAACTATCAAGCTGTTAACAAATATATACAAATGTTGTGTCCAATACATAGACGAATGACAGAGATAGACCAGACACTTACACGGTGGGAGTTGTATTACTAAATTGGCGCAGTATACCGGGGTGTCGTGCACGAATCAGCGCCTCTCCAACTTTGTGCTCCGTACTAAACATTTACAGGGGGATTTGAAACAATATAACGCTTGCGCAGTTTGTCTCTAAGCTACAGGATGGCTTTTCAAATTATTGTATACCGGATGCTCGTAGCCATCAATGAAATCGTTCTCCAATCAAGCTACATCTTTTAATATAGTGTTTTGAACAGTTTTTATCAAATTAAATTTTAACACTAAAAAACTCATTCTACTCGTCAATTACATAGATTTAAATTTAAACGATGCGCGCTGATAGGAATGAGTTATTTTGTGTCAAAGCTCAATTTGCTTAAAAAGACTCTATAAACACCAATCAATAAGGAAGCTTAATCAAAGAATGTTTAAATTAATGACTACTAGCAATAAAAAAAAAGGAAATTAAAATTTTTATTCAATCTATAAGGTTTAAAAGTTTGTTTCCCATTCATTTAGGTACATAAATTTCCTTGAGAGGGTAATTTTCTAGGTAAAAAAGGCTTTTTGACAAATATTCTACAGTAACTTCCTTTTTATTAGTGCATAGAAAATATTTACACATTCTACATTAACTTAAATTAATAATGTATACTTTTACAATACTTTATACATAATAATGTTGCAAATATAGGTTTCTATAAACGGAAACATTTTTAATTGTTTTTTCATGAAAAATAAAAAAATGTAACGTAAACCTTTTAAAGTAAAGTGAATATTGCCGGTTATTCATTTAATTAAACAGGATCCGGCATAATGATCTCCCACATTTTGCACTGCCACTGTGCCTGAATCACTGAAGAGAGGGGAAGCTTAGCGTAGTTGGTAGCTCGCGGCTTGCCATTACGTTGCTATCGTGCCTTCGTTAACGTAACGAATCTGTGATTACGACACAAAGAACTTTTCGTACTCACTTCGCACCTGGTAGACATGTTTTAGTTCCAGATACTTTGGGAATATCTGAACACTATTCCCAAACCATTGACGAATTGAAAGCAGCAATACACCAAGAAATTACAGGAATATCGCTTTAGAGTTACTGCACAATGGCGTTTTTATTGTGGGAGATCATTCTGCCGGACCCTGTATATAAGTATAGTGAAATAATCTATGTTTTTTCAAATATTAACATTTAAAACTCCGTCCAGGTTCAACGTGTCCATCACACTCTATATATTTGTGAATTTCGTCTTTCGTCAAAGTTAGTTTTTTGCCGAAGTATTTTTTTTTAGGTTCCGTTTGGGAATGACGCTTGCTAACATAGTCTTCGCACCCACGAACACAAAATTGTTTTCTTTTAAATTTCTTAATTACCGATAGGCCACAATTTAGCAAAAAACACTTTTAAAAATAAGGTAAAAAGTCGAAAAATCACGAAAAACTGCAACCACAAATGAAAAATGCCGAATTACCAAAAACATTCAGGGTTCCTTGAATTTCTTTGCGAATTACATTTACGTCATATTTTTATCTGTTTTGCCAATGTCAGTCATAATCAAAAACATATACCGAGAGTAGCGGTTAATGTCCATGGCGACAGCACAGGAGTCTGTACATAATATTTTTATACCAGGGGTGACGGTCTGTAATAAGCGCCTCTCGAACTTTGTATTCCGAACTAATGTATACAGGGGGTATGTATAACAGTATTATGACAAGACCACTTTCCTTACTATAAATAATTAGTATACTGTGGTCCAATACCTTTGGCTCATAAAAAATACTAAATGGTATTGTTTTACCTTGTTTAGAATTACTAATCCAGAGCTGTCACAAGTATATTATTAAAGAACTTGAAGTACAGGTACATCAATATTTGAAAAAGTAATTGTAGTTTTAAATATATATATTTTTTTCAAATGTACTTCAATTATCAAGCACACAATAAAAGTACTTAGGCTTATACTTAAAGTAAATTTTAGTGTCCTTGAAGTACTTACTTTACAAAATCAAGTACATTGTAAAAATAATTCAAGTAACAAGTTCAAGAACTTGCTCATTTAGTTGTACTTCAAGTAAACTACTTGCAAGTACCTAAAATACAAATTCAATCTCTGCGTTAGTGGTTTATTTTTAGAAGTTTAAAAATAGGCGGTAGGTAAAGTGTCTTAAATTGAAAATGCAAATAGATAGCGCGCGCTTTTACCAAAGATCAATATTTTGAGAAAAACTTGGCAACGTTGCGCCCGCTCTGACAGCAACGGTCGTATCTTCCAGCCAACCCGAGAAAAGCGTCTTCTCGGGAGCAAATCCTATTGTTGCAAAACAAATACTGCATTGCCAAGCTTCAGCCAAAAAGCCTAATAAGCCGTGCTCCGCTCGCAAACTAATTGCATTTTTAAATGAAGATACTGTACTTATACCCCTAATAGTATTGTAAGAGAACAAAATGATATTTAGAATATCCATTTTGTAAATTGTAGATATTTTTAAATAATTAGACTGATTTGACTAATTTAAAAACTAATAATTATATATACCTATTATATAAAACATTTACCATAAATTATGTAATAAATGTTTGTATTCTTTTATCCACACTTTTTATAACTCGTCACTTTGGTGGGGAACAAAAAAAATACAGGGCGTTTCCAGATAATTTTACAAGTCAGTCATTTACAACGTGTTTAAGGAATGATTGCAAAGATGGCAAATTCTTTCTAGCATAATCCAGTTCAGTGGCGGTTCTAGGGGGGGGGGGGGTGCTAAAGGGTGTAATTACCCCCCAGAACTCGAAAAAATATGTTAAAGTATAAGGGCGGCTAGATACTACAGGTAAGTTATATTTTTGTTGTTTTGCTTTATCAGAAAAGCACTCAAGGAAGAAGTCGCCTATGGAAAAAAGTGTACACGGAAAAAAGCGTACAGAGCACACCTCCAAAATTTCGAATAAATTGAAAAAACTTAATCAAAGTATTGGAGTATTATACCGTGAAGTTGCGTAAATGGTACAGTTTCTAAGCCATCAAATAAATTAACTTCGGAGAGCTTCATTATAAAACAACGTTGACATTGAAAAAAATTTTTATATTTTTTTTTCAGCGGTTTTCGCATTTTTTTGTATATATAAGAACCCTGGATAATTAGTTTTAATTAAATATACAGATCACTTTTTTATTTTATGTGCCGGTGTAAATATTACCTACGATATTAGGGTAAGAAAAAATCTTACTCCAGGCCTACGACCTAGCAATAATACTAGCCCATTTATGTTCTTAGGATAATTATGGGCCTAGACGTGAATCATAACAGGTTTCAAACACTATTTTTAGTAAAGAAAATTTTCAAAAATATTAAAATAGTTCAGAAATAATAAAAGATCTTCAAGTATACTACTTGTACTCAGTACTCAGATAGATATTAGAACAGTTAGAGATTGGATTTCACAACTAACCAAAATAGAAAGAGTGGGATCATCATATGTTTGACATTACCATTAAAAACGTAATAAAAATACTTGGGCACTACTGGGCACAGCCTAACTAAACCTACTTATACTCTGATTTGTATCAATGCCTTGTCAAAATGATGGAGACCATCAATTGTTGTTACAGTCATATACGTAATATTCCGTATATGGTTACAGTAGACTCGCGCTTGTGTGAACCTCCCAGTAGTGTGAACAGTAAGGATCAATGGATTATAGTAATATAAAGAGTAACGAGTCTCGATCGTATAAAAACGGAAAAGAGCTGTTAAGATTTAGGGGAATTACCGAGAATTACTTAGTTTTAATTCGTTTTTTTTTTGTAAATAATCAGGGGCGTCTAGTGCATAAGGGCTGCAGAGCTGCAGAACCCCCAAAATTTTCACATTATTTGACTATTTTTCAGCCGCTGCTATTTTTCTAATATAATTATTTTATTTCTAAAATTATTGGAATAGCAGTATATTTTCGGTCCGGTGTTGGTATAGTAGGCCTTCAAATCGCGTACGTGTGTTGAGTATGACGCCACGCGCCGTCGCCGAAGGCCGCATTTCACAGTCGGTCAAATGAAGTTATTGGCATTGTTGCGCTGCTAAATTGCAACACAACGTAGCTGGGCGGCTAACGAGATCTGTGCTCGGCTAGGAACCCCTTCCTTCGCCCCGCACCGCACTTGATCCTGGGTTTAGATAGCGAAATCTAGGCAAAAATAGAGCTGCAAAACTTGCAGTTCCAGTATAATTCCGGGCGGGCGGGCTCAGCGTTGCGTGTTTGCGGGCGCATTTATTTATTTAGAAGACGCGAAGAAAATACTTGCAGGCAAAACATTGGTGAGTAATATGCTAAGGTAGTGAATGTGAATTAAATCTTTTGTAAAAACGCTATTTTTTCCTAGGCATTGTGATTTTTGCCAAACCAAACTTGGCAATTTTGTACTTTTTATAATAGACACGTGATCTGGAGACTGTAAAAAAATAGCATTTTTTATACCCTATCGGCAGAACTCACAAACTTTACTGTCACGAGCCGCCACTGTAAATAATAGTTACATTTAAAAGTTGCAAGGTATGGATATATTATATCTTACCAATAATATATATATCGGTTTTAGAATAGACCTTCCGTAGTGTGAACAGTCTCCATGGTATGAAACTGCAGATTTTTTTTGTGTTCACAGTAGCGCGAGTCTACTGTATTTTTGTTGAAAAATAAAGAAATTCTCGGACTTTTCCTACTCTAATGGAAGAAGTAATGTTTTAAGACCTTGAACAGTTTTCAACAGTTAGATTTCATCCTAAATTTAATTAGAAAAACTGACAAAAAAAAACAAATAAAAAAAAACATCTGTTGGCAAGCCCTTGACATTTCTAAACCAGAGAACGAAATGTCAATGGTTAAAAAAGGTCAGGACAGGGGCCATTTTTGATTTGCCGCTTTTACTTTGGTCAAATCCAATCCATCAATATTCTATTATCCGTGCTAGTACTGTGCTGGTAGGGGGCGTAGTAAGCTGAATTACACAATACATGATATTTGGACAGCGTGATCGGACCCCCATAGTTTATTACAAATAAAAAATCGTCTAATATCATAAAAAAAGTCATGTTAAAAACGAATTCTTCAAAACAAGCCAAGAGCAAATTGTAAGTTCTGTAGTCTTTTATCAAAACCGGACAAAATCATAAAAAGGGCTCGGCCTAGCTTGTGACGTGCACCTAAAGAAGAGCGGTTCTGATATTGCTATGCAATGGAAGCGTCCTTCAATGCAATTTCTTTACTGCCATGCCTAAAGAAAACGCCGTAACTACATAGGGATTGCTATAGCGCATACGGCATTTTCATTAAGCAAGGCCCATCCTTGAAAAAGGTCAGGTGTCTAAGAGGTTCGGTTCGGTTCTGATAACACTGATTTAGACCTCTCAAAAGAAGGACAGGGGAGCTAATCAAAGTAAAAAATGAGGCATTTTTTTTTTGTATTTTCGGCCCCTTTTTATGATTTTCTCCGGTTTTGATAAAAGACAATAAACTTCGATTTTGCGCTTATCTTGTTTTGATGAATGACGTTTTGTATAATCTCCGGTTATTAAGAATTCCGTTTTTGCCATTGAACTGTTATACCATTTTCATTGACGACGATGGATAGGAGTTCAGTATTTACATCGGGAAATACCATAAGGAGTTTTGTAACTAATACAAAACCAGAAAATCCCACAAATAATGAGGAATGCATTTATCAAATCCCGCGTGAGTGTGGTAAATCATATGTAGGTGAAACGAAACGCCCTCTTCAAGTAAGAGTAAAGTAACATGAAAAAAGTACCCAATTAGAGGATATTGAAAAATCTGGTCTAGCGGATCATGCGTGGTCAAATGATCACAGGATTCAATGATCTGAAGCTAAAGTTTTGCATAAGGAGTCGCATTGGCGAAAACGACAAAGGATTCAGACTACTTGTAGAAATTATTTGGAATCTCCCATAAAATCAAAAAAATTTCTTAAAGAGTTTATATTATAAGGAAAAACGGTTGTTTATTTACAGATACCTTAAATATACCTTCAAAAATGTTTATACCATTCACAAATATATATTAAAATTGTACGTACGCAAAGAACACTTTATTTTACCATAACAAGTAATAATAACAAAAACATGTGGGTCTCCAATTTTTTTTCTCTTTTATTCGACTTCAAATATTTTTTGTGGCTTTGCGGGGGGGATTTGTTATCCCCCTTTAAACCATCCCTGAAACGCTGGTGCCAAAACGGCTATAAAATTAGCCAACTTTCTTTTATTAGGAAATAATGGATATTCTTTACGTACGCTTAATATTTTCTTAACTGAAAACGACAAAACTATATACAATGACACTTTCTAAATCAGTTTAAAATGGTGTAGTTTTTCTGTGTTATGGGGTTATATTGTCATTTTGTACATGAATTTTATATATCACAGTAAATTTCATTGTTATTGTAAAAAGAAAGAACTTAAATTAATAAAAAAAAACTTGAGAAGTTTTTTCAAACAATATGACGTACAAATACGTATATTTCATAAAAGAATAAGATATTTATTAATGGACTATACTATTAAACTTTAAAAAATCTTCCAGATTTTCTTATGAAATTACATTACTTATTTTGGGTTTACAAAAACGGTTCTGGATTAAATAAATGTCTAATAAAAATAGTTTCCGAAAAACAATATGTTTCAAAAATTAATTTTTGTGCTTTAAGAAAAGTACATAACCTTAAAAACAGCAAAAACATTTAGAAAAATGTTGTGTTTTTTTAAAAGCGGAAAAACAGTTCTACTTTTTAACGCGCTTACTAATAAACGTCAACATAAAAAATATAATATAAAATTAATAACCTAAAAGCTACTAACTACTTAAACCAAATTGAAAAACAAGATATAAAGAAAAGATAAATAAATAGGTACGAAGAAATAACTGGCTGTCCAAAATTAAACCAAAGTAAGTAGCTGATAGTGAGTTTTTGTTGTACGGAACATAACCTCAAATATACAGTGAAACTTTTGTGCTGCGTTTTTTTATACGATCGTGGTTTTTTTTAAACTTTTGTTTTATGCAATGAACAGCTTTGAAGAAGGTTTATTCATCTATCAATCTTCCTCCTTCCTTCTTTTTTTTAACAATCCTTGTACCAACCAACCAAATTTTATTCTCTCCAATATTGTTGTGTTTATGATTGTACTTAGTGAAATTGGTATTGTATGGTAAATTGTAAAAATTTTTTGGACTAATTAATAGATAAATGAGGCACTATGCTCCCATTACTCCTATGCTTTTCCAAAACTTTATCAATTAATTAAATTTTCTCGGGTGTAATAAATCTTCATTTAATTTGTTTTAATTTTGGAGAGCCATAATGATTTCTCTTTCTCAAATAGTTTAGTGGCATATAGTCAAAAAGCGTGTCCCGTGAGATAGTTGTGGAAGATTTTTTAAAACTACACTAGATCGATTGGTGATCACACCGGGTATTTGCCTCCAATTTGAGTACGAGGGCCTGTGTGAGGTTTTTTCATGTATCCCTATTCAAAGGTAACACAGGTGTTTTTGGGTATTTTTCGTGCTAATTTGGAGAAACGCTCGGACACGTCGATTTTGTTTGCGAGGGGGACACTTTTTGACTATCTTGAAATTTCGAGGGATATGATTTATCACTATATTTTGAATAGGGAAAGTGGGTCTAGTGATGCCTTGTTTTGAAGGTATCTTGAATGTCTTTACCACCGTGCAAAAATTTCGAAAATTCATTGATTAGTTTTTGAGATATTTGCTTTCATAAAATAAAATTAAATACGAAAAATATTAAATGATTAAATTTTTATTTGATCAGTACATGTTAAATTTGAAAGTTTGAAGGGAAAAATATTGTTAATTTTTAAATATTAAAAATGATAAAAGTTTAAGATTGAGCAAGAAAGTTTAAGGCTACCATTGATCGATGATTGATCACTCAATGTTAAGTCGTTGGGTGTTTATCCCTTCTTTACTATATTAACTCGTATTCTCTTGCAAACAAAAAATGTATTTACATGAAAAAAGCCGCCCTCTTGGATTTATGACGTCACAGCGGCCTTCCTACTCAAATTGGAGGCAAACACCCGGTGACATAAAATTGTGTGATCTATTACCAATCGATATAGAGTAGTTCAAAAAATCTTCTACAACTATCCCACGGGCTACTCAACTAAAACCGAGAGAAAGGGAAGTACAAGGTGATCCAAGTTAAACACTTTTGTTGGGTTTAAGTGTTACCAGAAGAGATAGAGAAAACTGGCCCCTCTTGCGACGCTTAAGTATAAGGTAAAAATCTTCTCACGTCCAGCAGTTTTCGAGCTTCGGGGGTTTTTTTTAAGTTTGCATTATTGGAAGGGGTTAAGTTTTCATTCTTGAAAGGGGTTTATAACTTTTTTATATTATAATAATAATTATGGTGTAAACTGTTTTTTAAGGCAAACTGCACTTTATCTGTCACTTTTAGTTTGTAAGATGTTATGAAAAGTTGATATTTAGGGCAAAAAAAAATTTTTAATGACGAATTGCACTCAAAATTTATTTTTTTTAAACATTTTTTATATCTGTATTATTTTTCTGCGCCTGTTTTTAATTCATTAATAATTTTTCGATTTACTGTTTTTAAGGTATATTTAACCAACTGAAGAAAAACTAAAATAAAATAAAATAAATGGATCCATGACAGATCTGGCACCTTCCTAGCCAGCCTACACTTCAAGTGAAGCTATGATAATCAGCCTTGAAAACAGGTTTTTGTAAATATCTCAGACACTAAAGGTCCTACAAAGTTTTTGGTTATAATACGAATTATTCAGACAAATTTAGTCTACTATATTCCGAAAACCGCATATAATATAATTGAATTTATTAATTGTCAAAAACCTGTCATTAGCAATAATGGATTTTGACCAAAATCTAATCAGTTCGTTAGAGTATTGAGCACTATTTTACCTGAAAATTTTATGAAAATCGGTTCAGCGGTTTAGGAGCTATCGTGTTAAGGACAGAAAAAAATACACACTCACACAGACAGACATCACGACGATATTGCTAGAATTGGTCAAAATACACCCCAATAACACATTTTCGGCGTTATCTCAAAAAAAAATTTTTGTCGAAAACAATACCTTCTCTAGCCATTAAACGCGGGCTAGGAAGGTAAAAATATATAGATTGTATAAAGTCGCTGATGAAATACTGTGTAACAGTTGGATTGCTTTTAAAAAACTATACAAATTAAAAGTCTCATAAACAAAAAAAAGAACCCCATCTAACAATGCAACATTTTAAAAAACCTCTAGCAGCTAGAAAATAGCTTGATGTATCAAGATACAGTGTTTACCTTTTAACTTTTCTCAAAAATTGGGCATCGTAAAGGCGTGTTAGTTTTTCTCTATATACCACGAAAGGATCTCAAACCCCCAAGAGTGCGCAAAAAATTTTTTTCAATCACACAATGAGTATTACTGACACTATTTGTATACAGGGTGTTCGGCACATGAACCGTCAAAATTTTTTGGGATATTGTTGGGGTCATTTGCTATCTTTTCAACCTTGGAACTTGGGTCCTAAAAAAAACAATTCTGCTTTAAAATACGGATATTCCGTGAGACGGGCAATAATCGTTCGGACTTGATAAGAAAAACAATTTGATGTTTATGATCGTTTCGAATAAAATTTATAAATAAAGAACACAATACATTATTGTTAAAAGTTTCACTTTTGTTTAAGTAGGTAAACGATCATAAACATCAAATTGTTTTTTTTATCAAGTCCGAACGATTATTGCCCGTCTCACGGAATATCCGTATTTTAAAGCAGAATTGTTTTTTTTAATCAATGTGTAGCATACCGGTAGAGAGGTAATCAACTAGAGAAGTTTTTAAAAGAAAATGAAGTGTCAAGTGTCGATACTTTTTAAAATTTTTAATTTTGAAATTGATGTTCTTCAATAAAAAGTACTTTGGTACATACATTTTAACAAATCTATTAATTAGTTGAAGTAGCATAAGACTACAGAATTATAAAAAAAAATGGTGCTTTTTCAGACATTAATAAAAAGCCTACGAGGGGTTAAAGGTGGGATTTTGGGTAATTTGAGAAAAAAATTACAAAATTCATATCTCTTTAGCCGTGACTCTAAGGATATCTCAAAAAATTTTGACGGTTCATGTGCCGAACACCCTGTATATGAATTTGTTTTTCAAAGGTTATAAACACATAAAAAAATACTATCAGTAATATTAATAGGGTGCGAGTCCCAAAACTTATCGAGTTTTTTTATTTCCAAAAGAGTACAAACCAATGAGGTATTTTTGCGAACTTGTTGAAAACAGCAGAAAAGAGAAAATAATAAGATGCAAAGAAAAAATATTCAAGAAAAAGACCGCTTGGACATCGATACAAATACAAACAATCAGAAAAAAAAACAATCACACATAAATTGAAACAATACATACATAAATTAAAAATAGCTACCGGGTGATTCACCATATTTTGACATGAAAATATCTAGACTTAGTGTCAATTTCACGATTCAACAATAAAGAGTTTGGGAACAATAACACTAGTTTCATGTAAAGGTGGCCGTGAATGCTACAATTCAAGCTGTTTAGCTAAAAAAATTACTAGGTATCATAAATAAGTGAAAAGTTATTATGATTATATTTTTTGTTAGACACAATACAGCAATGCTTTGCGTTAATCAATAAATAAATCTTTTCGTTTATTTTTTTATCTTTACCTTGAAGTATTACAGCTTATGCTAGCTACAGTACCGACTAAAAGGCTGCATCTCTCGTAGCCTGTTTTCCAAAATGATTTGCGGGACGTTTTCATCTATTTATTCCTCCTAATTCATTGCAGAAGAAAAGTTAACATTCATATGATACAGTATAAAAAAATTACTGTGTATACAATATTTGGTGGTTTCTCTACTTAAGCTTAGAAGAAAAATTATAAAACATTATAAACATAGATATTTTCATGTGAAAATATAGTGAATCATCCTGGACATACCGGCAATATGGAAAATAAGGCCAGCTTTAAACACAATAGAGAATTATTGAAAAAAAGCCAGGCTATAATAGTGCCAGGCACAATTTTGAAACCTTCACATTGTAATATCAGCTGTGATCTTTCAACACACGGCCTTTGTTTACTATATGAACCGGAATAAATAGTGTCTTCTTTTATTAATTAAAAATAAACGACGAAAGTTTTAAATTCCACATTGGTATGTCAATTTTGAAGGATCAACTGTCAGTTTTTAATGTGAATGTGTCAAAATAGTGCCTGGCACAATTATAGCCTGGCTGTATTTCAATAATTATCTAATATCTAAAAAAATATTTTTCGGTATAATCTATAACTTACCAGCTTTCTTAGCGTCAAAATTTATGACCACTATATTCGTTGTTTCATGATTTCATTTAAGGCACTTATGTTTCGTTTGTCGTTGTATAACCGGGAAATTTCTTACTTCCTTTTATGAATTTAATGGTTCTTCTGTAAAATAGGCGTGGTTAAGCGCTTGAAGGGCAGACACTCGTTTCATCGGGTCGAAAGTCAACATGTTCTAAAAACAAATGTACCTATCTCTAATAATACAAAACTGTCACCAAGTCACATTCATCTGTTTAGTCTTGCATGGGAAAAGCGGTCTCTTCGAGTATAGAAAGAGAGCACATTTGTGCAGGTGAAAGAAAAACAGATATATTGTGCAACGTTGCCAGGACAGGTATGCTCGAAATCAAAAATGCAAAGCGTTTTTAGGACGCTCACCGTTTATGACGTCAAATTCGCAATGGTATTTACATATGATAGCGCAGAGCATTTTTTCTAAAACGATAACCGTGTTTAAAAAAACGCGAACAAGCGCATTGCGCGAGATCGCTCTCTTATATCGGCTTTACGTGCGTCGTGACACGCGTCTGATAAACTTTACCATCGTCCGTCCGACACTTTTCTCGTCCTTTGTAAGTATTATTTTACATTGGCGACGATGCGGTTACGTAATAAATTCGAAAAGTTACGGTCGATCGACGTGATTGCGTTGACAAGGACACCAAAGAGTAAGGTTATGTTCTTTTGTTTATTTATGCTATGGCGCGAAAAACTTGTTTCTGGCAGATTGTAAACAAGGGCTGCAAGAAGGAGCAGGAATTAGACTGGCAAAATGGCATTAATTGGCTCAATTCCTGAATTCGACTCCAGCAGCGAGTGTTGGACTGTTTATTCAGAACGTTTAGATTTATTTTTCACGGCAAATCGTATTGATGACGAAAAAAAGAAAGTCATAACGTTAATAGCTTTGGTATGAGCAAATACGTACAAACTATTCCGCGATTTATGTCACCCCAAGTTACCAAAAGAAAAGAGCTTTGACGAGCTGTCTCAATTGATTATCTACATGGAGGGAACGGGCGAAATTTTGGTCTGCTACTAAAAATGAGGGTGAAGGGTCGTAAGAATGGTATACAAGAGTGAGAAGTTTGGTCGTAGACTGTGGTTTAAGTACAGAATTAGACTTTGTGTTACGTTAAAAGTTTGTTTGTGGTTTAAGAAAAGGTCCGATTCTCGATAGGTTATGTGAAACATCAGCTGACGACAAGGCCGCAACATTGGAAAGCCTTGTGAGACTGGCCGTGCAACGCGAAAGTTCGCAATCGAATTCGGCTCTCGAACAAAATGTACTCCGGCCTGCGTGCAGTATAGCTTTCAAAACAGGTGAGTCCTCGTGGCGGAAACCGCACCCGACCAAACCGTTGTTCTCTGGTGCCGGCAGCAAAATGTCAAGTTGGACCCAGAAAAATGTAAACAAACGGGAAAATTTTGAAAACAGTTCGGGCCATCAGGAAAAACCGTGACTTTGCGACGTTTGCGGTAAAGTTCACGTAATTAGGGGTGCGTTTCGGTATAAAAACTATTGATGTAGACTGTGTTCGGCTGTTGGGCATCTGTAATCGGCGTGTCCAAGAAACAGAGTGCAGCGGCAAAAGAAAAATGGGTCAAAGGGTAACAAGCACACTGAGAAGTCCTTTGACGCCAAATCAAAACTTTGAATTACAAAATTCAAAGACTGAAAAGCCAGTAATTGAGACAGTGCAAGACACGTACAAAGAGAGGGAACCTCAAAGCCCTCATGAAGAAATAGAAGTGCAAGGCACTGATGAAGAAAATAAACAATTTCTTGGCTTTAAAGAGACTGAACAAACAGGTTTAGCGGCGTGCTCCACAGAAAATGCTCAGAGTGTTAAGATGCATGTGAACACTCAACCTGGGGTGACAGAACCGAGCTGCAGTGGACAAAATCCTAGACGCAGCAAAAGACAAAATAAACATGTTCCCCCAATCAGGCTCAAAGATTACACACTACAGATTGACTAAAAACATTTCCGCGTGTTGTACAGTGTGTTAGTGCCGTCTAAGCTAAATGTTTGTAAATTAAGTGTCTCAAGATTATGTGGAACAAATCTTAATGTGGAGGAATTTGTAATGTATTCATAAATCAGCTGTTCAATGCCCACATATCTACGCGCACAAGCGCTTGCGCGGGATCGCTCTCTTATCTCGGCTTTACGTGCGTCGTGACACGCGTCTGATAAACTTTGATTAATTAGCTAGCTAAAGTGACTTTATAGTGAAATAAACTGTACCATCGTCCGTCCGACACTTCTCTCGCCCTTTGTATTATTTTACAAAAAATTTCTACAATTGCATTGCATTCGCACCTAAATGTATCCAGCTAAAACTAAAAAAGACTAGAACGCGTTAGTAAATTCTGCAGGGAGTGATTTAGAATATCTTCTTTTGGGATAGGATACTGATTACGTTGAAGATATTAATTAACAGTGGTTTTATAATTAGCACAAAGTCTAGTCTCAGTCTTCGTGGGTTGTCACGATCCTAATATTTTAAAATATGCTATACATACAGGGTATGTAATATAAACAAATTGTTATTTATATTCTTACCATGATAAGCGAATAGCCAGTCTCGCAGATATTGGGGGCTACATCTTTGACGTTCACAGGGTTGATAACTTCAAATGAATTGTATTTGATGGCGGTGCTTTCTTCTGGCCATTCGTCTCTTGGAGGTTTGCCCAGTATCCTTTAGAAGTTAAGATGGTAAAGTTGTTTCAGTATTTATAAAGATTGAAGAACTCGGCTAAAGTTTGACTTTAAATTGTTCATATTTAAAAGTCCAATGTGTTATTGTAAGCCTATAAAAGTGGTTCAATTTGATTTTTACCACACCTACTAGCTTCCCTAATACGAACAATGTTATTAGATAATGAAACGAAAGGTTTGAAAGAACCTATACTTTACTGTGTATTAGTGTTTTTAGACTAAGAGTATTTTGTGAATAGGAAAGAATCAAACTGAAGTTTACCTGAAAATTTCTGATAGCTGTTCATTTTCGGTTTTACCACAAAATAGTGGTTTTAGGGTATAGAGTTCGACCATAATGCAACCTACAGACCAAATATCGACCGAGGTAGCGTAAGCGAGGCCAAGTAAGACTTCAGGAGCTCTGTACCAGAGAGTGACGACCTGAAAAAAAAAGAACTTTAAACGGTAATGTAATTGAAAAACTCTTCAGGAGCCGTATTCTTCAAAGTTTGTGAAGGGAGTGCTCCCGGGAACGTTCCCGGGAACGTTCCCGGGAAGTCAAACTCACTTTTTCTGCCGGGAATGAAAATGTTGTATTCTTGAATGCTCGAAGCGGTTTGTGAGTGCAGGGTTTAGAATCAAGCCGTGCAACTCCAGTGTACAACGTTGCCGCGTATCTTGCAACTAACCAAAGTGCGTTTTATCCCATTTTATTTTTGAATTCAGGACGTTTTTTTTTTTAAATTAGGGATTTATTGCAAATAAAACCAGGCAGTAATAGTGCCGGGCACTATTCCGACAGTTTTCCATTGAAAACTGACAGTTGATCTTTCAAAATTGACATACCATCGACGACATAAGTCGAATTTATAAATCCAGTAGTTTATTTTTCGGCTCTTATAATACACAAAGACAAAGAAGACAGCTGTTCTTATAATGGGAAACTGTCGAATAGTGCACAATTAGTGCCTGGCTTTATTGCAATAAGTCCTTAATTATCTAAAAAAAATTTAGCTTTAGGGAGCCCTGGCTCGAGACCCTCCCCTTGGTGCGCCTATGTCTTACATAAACATAACTCACACTTATTTCTGTCAGTTATTTTAGGCCAAATGGAGTTATGATTATAAATGTTTACCACTTTGTTTATAGAGGCCTATTAAAGTGCTTTTATATAAGGACAGTTTAAAAATGTAGTTGTAAGAACACTACATTATACATTATTTTAAACCGCCTTTAGGTTCAGATAAACGTTTCTCTGTAGTGTCAAATTAATAAACACGTGGCTTTTCTCGCTTTTAAGATGTAATATAATATGTTATATAGGTACACATTTATATTATGCATTAAATTAAACACTCTCACTCAATTTTTTTTTTCTTAAGGGTATGCGCACTCGCAAGGAGATCCCTATCACGCTCGAGAAGCGGCAAGTGCGCGGAAATGTTGGTGTGTGTTGGTTTTGAAACGGTTCAGGTTGTAACCTGGGTACAAATTGGTAAAATCAGTGTATTGGGTCTGAAAGTGGAGATATTGCTTTTAAAATATGCACCGCAGTATAGCAATTTAGTTTCAATGCATATACATACATATATCTAATTAGGGCTTTACCTAAAAACTCTATTTTTACTTTCGCAAAAAAAAACAAATCACAAATAAAAAAGTGAGGTTAGAAACTTTCTCGGGAACTCGTTTTCACCTCGTGAGAGGTGGTGAACTTGAATTCACGGGAGTGTGCTTTGGGGAATAGAGCATTCACCTTTTTACAGTGAGGGCTACTCACATTCTCCTCCCAAAAATTCAAGAATACGTATCCTGATTTAATTTAGGCTATCAGTTACGGCCCGATGCTAAGTAAGTCGCATGGCATGTCATTGGTTACCCAACCAAAAAACACTGGGGATCTGTCACTAATGACAGCGAGGTTTAACAACGTAATCACCCACGTTGATGTCTTTATTAAAATACTCTGCCAATATATGGGCCCCCAAGCTCACACTAGGTCCTATAGTTATAGTGTAAGTGTGAGCTAATATAACTAAAAACTGAAATATATTTTATTCAACTCCACACTAAATTACCTTTTGTTTGATACCACACAGGCCATGTTTTGACTTAAACTCAAATTTTTGAAATCTACCCCCACCCTTAAAAAAAACAAAAACTATAATGTATTTTGTTAAACTCCGGACTCAATTACCTTTCGTTTGATATCACACACACCATATTTTCACTTAAACTCTAATTTTTGAAATATACCCCCACTCTTTTTTAAAAATAAATTAAAATGTATTTTGTTTAACTCTAGACTCAATTACCTTTCGTTTGATATCACACACGCCATATTTTCACATAAACTCTAATTTTTGAAATCTATCCCCACCCTTTTATTTGGTTTGTGTTCGGTGGATTTTGTTCATTTTTAAATGGGACCATCTCGACCCAAGACCTAGCCTAGGTACCAAATTTCATTGAAATGGGCCAAGCGGTTTTTGAGTTATGCGCGTTGGTCGTTACAGACAGACAGACAGACAGACATACAGACAGACAGACAGACTTCAACAAAAAAGTTTCAAAATCATCTGAAACGCAAAGATATATAAATTTTTTTGAAATCGGAGCAACTTTTTTTTTCTCGAAAAAATTAGGATCACCATAGCTCACACTACTATAGTATAGTATATGTGTGAGCTAAAAACAAAACTCCTTTCCAACGATGTATCCCTTAGTGCGATTAAATTTACTACCAACGCAACAGTGAGGTCCACAAACCGAGGTTGTTTACAAAAATCGTCAAATGACAATTTTAATAAAAAGTTTTTTTCAATTTTCTTGAAAATAAAACTTTTTGAAAGTTATCCTACGTTGTAGACAATAAAATGTTCTTTTTAACAATGTGTAACAGACGTGACTCAAGATTATGACTAACATTTCAGTGCCGTCCGAAAAAGAAAATGCATTTTAAAAATTACAAAAAAATATTTTTTATTATAGGTTTTATTAAATTATCTAAAAAAACCAATCTCTACATGATAAATGTATAAACTAGGTTTTTTGGAGAACAAAATTTCCTTTTAAGAATATGTAACTTGGTGGGTTTTAGTTTACTCCTAACGGCACAGTGACATCTATAAATGTGGGTTTTTTACACAAAATTTAAGAAAACAAAATATGAATAAAAACTTTTGTCTTTTTGGGTCCTCTACCAAATGGCTTGTTATGTCAAACCCAACTGTTTTTTAGGAAAACTCATTTACTCAGTAAAAATATATATTTCTTGATTTTATTTATTAAGAAAAGTATTAGCAAACATTTTGAAGTTGAATTAGGCAGGATATAAGCATATTTTACAACAAGGTATAAGGTGTTTCCGTATTTTTAAACCAAGGTCTACTGCAATTATTCAAAGAAATAGAAAAAAAAATTATAAATGCAAAAGTTGTGGACTTTATCCTATACCATCAAAAAAAGTTATAAAAAAACACAAACATTGTAAATCTCATAGGGAACATCCTTCAAATTATTATGTTACCTACAATTTCAAGTATACTCGATGATATAATTGGTATACTTTAAATACCTATTCCGAGCTCAAACATTTAAAAAAAGTCAACATTACAGAATAAAAGAATAAAATTCATGAAAAGCCCTGCTCAATTAGACTTTTTCAGAACTAACCACGGATGACCAAAACAACTAATTAACATAAGAAATGCAACAAACATAAGAATAATAAAACAAAAGGCAAAAAAACACTACTTTATTCAGACTTTCTCAGAGGCAACAAACTAATAATAAACTAAAAGGAACTCAAAATTCAAGACTAGGAAAAATAATGAAAATTTCCACACATATTATGAAAAATATGAAGGTTTTTCTAAAAATATGAAGTTTTATAAAGTCTGAAAAAAAATATGAACATTTTCATAAAATATGAAGGTGCTGAGAGCCCTGGTAGGTATATATAGATAATAAAATTTTCTTTTAAATTATGTATAACATGCTTGGATCAAAATTGCAACTAATATTTCATGAAACGTTTCCAAGGCGGCTTACTACAACAAGGCAAGGTACTATCAGCTGCCCTCCGAGAACACCAGATTTGGCACCCAATGATTTTTTTATGGGCCTGTGCAAAAAGCCAAATTTATTTGCATGGCCATTGAAGAGCGACCACTATGGATGAACGTCGGGCAAAAATAATCTCCACTCTACAATCAGTGACACCTGAAATGCTAAGTAATGGAACTGAATTTTATAACAGGCTCGGATACTGTTTAACATAGAGCGGTTGTATTTTTGAAAATTTAATTCGTTAGGTAGTTCTTAAATCAATATAAAAGAATTTGCTTTTTAAACAGAACGCTCTCTTATTTGTTTCGCTTGGGAAGCCATAAACTTTAGTTTGTGGTTGACACGGCATTAAATATTATAAAAAAGAACAAGCTTGAAAAAAAAAGTTTATACGTTGCGTAGTTATTGTCTAACTGTCCGATACTTTATGTACAACTAACATTGATCGATTTTCTTTACAAACTGAAAAAAAAGATCGCCGCGCAAGGTGAAACAATCGGCGTCAGAAATTTCCTCCTTCTATTTTACCACGGCTATCCTGAAACAATGGGCGTAACCACGTGTAAACTTCTATCCTTTTTCTTACACACTACATATTTTATACATACACATGCAGTTGTTCTTATCTTACATAGAGTAATAATTTCCGATTTCTATAGCATTTAATAATGATGTATGTTTCAACCGGTACACAAACTGAATATTTTCAAGTACCTACCTGTATAGTAAACATATCTATACTTTATTTAAAAAAATGTGTGGGTAATAGGAATTTTCTTGTCCGAATTGACCTTATAAATTTTAAATAAAACATTTTTAATCTCAATCCTCTGAACTAAGAATATTACAGTTTTATTTAAGTTTACTTACCACTGAAGTAAGCTTCATTTCAAAATCATACGTTTTGGCCAGGCCGAAATCGGCCAACTTGATGTGTCCATCGTGGGTGACTAGAAGATTTTGCGGCTTCAAATCGCGGTGCACTATGCGATTGCTGTGCAGAAAGTCCACTCCGTTGATCATTTCTTTCGACATGCTGCGAATTTGGAAAGTGGAAAACCCTCTGCAAAGAAATTGAAATTATTGTTAAACAAAATACTGACAGCTAAATGATCTTTTTAGTTAAATTGTGACAACGCGGCTTATAAACCATTGATTATAATCTTACCTAGGATGCTTGTCAATATACATGGCCAAGTCCTGTTCAACGTGTTCGAAAACCAGAAACATCATCAAATCTCTTCCCATCTGCTGCCCATGACATATGTCAAGCAGTTTGACAATATTAGGATGGTCGTAGACATTCAGCTGTTTAAGCAGAGCGATTTCTCGGAGGGTGTTCATTGGGATGCCATCGTCTGTGAGCGGGATGCAGACTTTCTTCAAGGCCACCTCGTTGCCGGTTTGTTTGTTTTTTGCCTTGTAGACAGTTCCATAGGCTCCTAAGATTATAAAAAAGGTTGCAATCAGTGATCTCTATCTACTGTTGCAATGAATAAATTATCTGGGTAATCACACACACCAGGTGGGCCAAAAAAAACCGGACAATTTTTTTTCCCTTATAGCTTTTGAACTATACAATCGATTTTAATGGGACAAACTGCACTTGGCAGATAATTAATCAGAGTTTTGACTAAATATATTTTTTTGTCCGCCATCTCAAAATCCAAGATAGCGGACGAAATTAAAATGTACCCTTCAAAGATGCTAGTTTATTCCTGTGTTGCAAACATGTTTTAATTATTTTTTAAATTAGTAAAAAAGCTGCATTCATGCCACGCACAACAAGGTACGAATCAGCAAAATCGGTTCTGTGGTTCTAAAAAAAAAGATTTTTGCTTCAACAATTGTTTTGCATATTATACGATTGCCTTGCCAATCATGTCTGCATTTATTTCCTTATAAATTCATTAGTACTGAACCGATTTGAATGAAATAAAAAACATCCTATTTAAACTTAAAGATCATGATGAATCAAAAATGATCAAAGTTTATCGCCATCTCAAAATTTAAGATGGAGGACAGAGTCATATTTGATTCTTCAAAATGGCGTGTTTATTCTAAAACATTTTCGGAAAAATAAATTAGTTTGCATCATGATGATTTTTATTTCACTAAAATTGGTTCGGTAATAATGAATTTATAAAGAACTGAATGCAGACGGGATTGGCAATGCAATCGTATAATTTGTAAAACAATGGTTAAAACAAAATCAGATTTTGTGAGAACCACTACTAGGATTTTATTAATTTTTACCTCTTTATGCGAGAGAAAAGTAGTTTTCCTATAAATTTAAAAAAAAAACATTTTCGGAAAATAAGAATAAACGTGTCAAGTATGATTCTGTCAGACATCTTAACTTTTAAGGTGGCGGCAAATTTCGGTTAAAATCTTTAAAGAACAATCAATATCAATTATTTTTATGTCACGGACATCGGTTCAGTCAGGATTGGCAATGCAATCGTATAATGTATAAAACAATGGCTGAAACAAAAATAGATTTTTTTACGAACCACCACACCGTTTTAACTAATTTGTACCTCGTTGTGCGGGCGAAAAAAAGTGCTTTTCTAGAATTTTCAGAAAATAAGAATAAACACGACATTTTAAAAAATCAAGTATAATTTTGTCCGCCATCTTAACTTTTAAGATGACGATAAATTTTGATCATGATCTTTAAAAAGCAATCAATTCTCACCAGGATGTTTTTTATTTCATAAAAATTGGATCAGTAGTAATGAATTTGTAAGGAAATAAATGCAGACATGATTGGCAAGGCAATCGTATAATATTTAAAACAATGGTTGAAACAAAAATATTTTTTTTAGAACCACCAAACCGATTTTGCTGATTTATACCTTGTTATGCGTGGCAAAAATGCCGCTTTTTTACTAATTTAAAAAATAATTAAAACATGTTCGCAACACAAGAATAAACGAGCCTCTTTGACAGGTACATTTTAATTTCGTCCGCCATCTTGGATTTTGAAATGGCAGACCAAAAAATATATATTATTTGATTCTATCCGTCATCCTAAATTATAAGATGGCGATAAATTTTGATCATGATCTTTAAAAAGCAATCAATTCTCACCAGGATGTTTTTTATTTCATCAAAATCGGTTCAGTAGTAATTAATTTATAAGGAAATAAGTGCAGACATAATTGGAAAGAAGTATAATGTTCAAAACAATGGTTGAAACAAAAATATTTTTTTTAGAACCACCAAACCGATTTTGCTGATTCATACCTTGTTATGCATAGCAACGACGCAGCTTTTTTACTCAGTTAAATAAATAATTAAAACATGTTCGGAACATAAGAATAAACCAGCATCTTTGAAGGGTACAATTTAATTTCGTCCGCCATCTTGGATTTTCACATGGCACACAAAAAAATATATTTGGTCAAAACTCTGATCAATTCTCTGTCAAGTGCAGTTTGTCTTATTAAAATCGATGGTATAGTTCAAAAATTATAATGAAAAAAAAATTGACCAGTTTTTTTGGCCCATTAGAACAAAAAAATAATTAAAAAATACAGGTTGTTTCCTGTAAATATATGTAAAAAATTTGACAAAAGAATCACATATGTAATTTTTGGCATCAGATTTGTGAGTTTTAAAAAATCCTACAACTTTGCCAATACTTTAGTGTGTGATCAATGATAAATGAGATAGCTATTAAGTAAACAAAAAACTGCTGTCACCCACACACCAAACCCAACTAAACCAAGCATTAAAATAAAAAATTAAGGGTCCATTCTTGAAATACATTTGTAAAGGTGTACAAATTTTAGTTGAGTTTTTAGGAAATTCAAATATTAATGTACTTGTAAGAGTTACGCTTGCCTACCAATCTAAACCACTCACAACATAAAATATTATAAAAAAATCAGAAAATGCTGTAAGTGGAAATAGAAAGAAATTAAATAGTAAAAAAAAAACTTTTCTTGATTATTCAAATTCTAAAAACTAAGTAAATATTGTGGAAATAAGAAAATTATGAGCCTTGGGACTGGATAAAAGTTTATTGTCTAATGATATTGATGTTTGGCAATGTTTGCTCAATTTTTGGTGATGGTTTTTCATCTTCTTCAGATCAAGGTGAAAAACCATTACTCAACAGACATTAAAATTTATCCAGTCCAAAAGCTCCTAATTCTCTTCTTTCAACAATAAGATTCTGATCAAACAATTAGTATAACTCAATGCTGGTAGGGTGGTAGGGGTATTTTCCCTCAGAGTCATTGTTTATGTTGGTTTTCACACAATAATATTGAAATACAAAACTAAGTAAGTATTCCTGTGTTATTAAGTAGGTATATACAAACCTCTTCCTATTTTGTTGATAGCTTCGTAAGTGTTACTTCTTTCCTGGGTAGTGCTGCTGGAGCTTTGAAGCTGTGCCATACTGTTTGGTGTACCTAAAATTACAAAAGTAAATAGGGTATTCTAAGGAAATTAGATCTTAGGGAATGTCCTTAAATTACATAACACAAAAGTTCAGGAATTTTGAAACCCCCCTCCCTCCCTCATAACACAATTTCAAGAAAAACCACATAAAAAAAACATTGAGTGTAAGGCAAAGCCAAACCCCCCTCCCCCTAGAGCATTATGTAATTTAAGGGCCCTTATAGTAAATATAACCAATTGCATATTTATTTCTCGCTTCTGTAAAAAAAGAAATACAAATTTCAATAAGTTCAGCCCCTCCTTTTCCAGACTCCCCAAAGTAACCAAATCGAACCAGATTAAAGAAACTTGGTGTATTTCAAGATGTAAAAAATCTCTTGAGGAAGAGAAGTTACTATTACACATATTTAGGTTTTATCTAGGATAAAACTACTTCTTATTATTAAATGGTAAAATTGATATTACAATAATTAACTTTTTCAACCAAAATGGACTACCTACAACCAAAATGGAATACCTATGTACCTACCAAAACCATGATTTCCTAAACAGGGATCCCCTTTCTAAAAAAATTCAAATCTTGCAAACATTAAAAAAAATAAAATGGTTATAATTTTCCATCATAAAAATAGCTAAAAGAGAGGGGCATACAAAAGAAAATTATAGTTTTCTGGCATTTTTCTCACCCTTTTTTGTGGGATCCGGTTTTTGTGCCAAACGACAAGGCCAATATCAGTGCCAATTTTCGTGTTAAAATAGCAAATTTTATTAAACAAAAAGTAAAAAATATATTGTATAAATACACAAAGAAACAAATACTGAACAAAAATCAAAATAATACAGTCAAAAATGACATGGAAAACACAAAAAACCAAAAAAAACTAACGAAAATTCACAAAGACAACAAGAAACTGACGATGAAATTTCGTAATGTTGACATCTGCCGGAGGCAACCATTCGTGAGTTGTTCTTTCTTTTTTCTACGCATCGCGGTCTGGTTGTTAAACAAAGAGGGAAAATTCACATCAACAGATGTCCTCGAAACTACAGGATCGTTTTGAAAAGTACACTTTTAAGGCGTTTTTTGGTCACTAGAAAATCTTTTGAATTCCGTTGCACTGTTTTGTATGCTGCTTGGTTTCTTTTAGTTTAAAACTCAAGCAATCAATTGTATTTTTATCCAATTATATTTATTTTTTTTTTGATTGGTAAAAACATGGTAAAAGCCTAAAAATTTTTTAAAGACCATTTATTTATATATGGGCGATGATAAGTCTCATGATCACTGATATGCATATGGAAACTTTTACACGTGTGGGTGAAACCTTAACCATTAAAGTTGACCTCCTGTGCAGCTTATAAAAATTAATAATTTATAAACTGATAGTTGGGAAAAACTTGCACTTTTAGTTAAGAACGAAAAGACAAAGTACACAAGTCTCTTCTAAAAGCAGTTGTTCATAGGCGTACCAAAAAAGAGTAAATTTTTAAAATCTACATCTTTGTCTTTTCTTGTGGTATTTTTTATCCTTTTTCTCCAAAAAGTATTTTTAGTTCTAAAACCCTTTGTACACAGGTCCTACAATATTATATATAAGCGTTGTTTGAGGGATCAAACCTCGGTGGATAGAATTCTATCCACCGTGGGATCAAACAACGATATAAGTAAAACATATATTTGTAAAACCACATCTACACACCCGCTGAAAAAGAGTCACAACTCAAAAATCGCCCTTATTGAGATAAACCTACCGCCATCATCGAAATAACTTGTTCTTTCTTCCATATAAGCGTCACATTTATGTTTCGACAATTCACCGCGAAATGGCGATGTGACTCTTTTATTTTGTCCAGTTTAGCTGAGGATGCGTTCCTTTACACAAACAGTGTCACCACAGATTAGGTAAATAAGTAGTGTCACTTTTGACCTTATAACAGCGTGAACGTGGAGTTTCATCCTGAAAAGAGTCACATTTCGAGTTGTGAAGGTTTTCGTGTGAACTATTGGTTAAATCTGACCCATATAACAAGTAAAATACTGGTCTTTTTTGTCTTGTGACTGTTTTTTCGAATTGTTCAGTGTACTTAGAATTAAGGAGAATAAGAAAAAATCTTTTGAATATATTAGAGAATAATTACATTCCCAGTTGTTATTCAGCATTTTATAACTCGTAAAAATAAATACAAAGTTTCTTCTTTATTTGTTTTCTTTTTTTTCTATTATTTACCATCCTGTGTGACATCCTGATTTACACCGACATGATGCCTTGTTCTAAAAAAGTGTCACAATATCGGGATTTTGTCTTTTTTTTTAACTAAAAACGACATAAATCATTTTTTCTGGGAAACGTACTGCACCAATTACATTGATATAAAACAACATGTTAACTCGTTATTTGTCATGTGAGTGAAAAATGAATCTCTCTAATGAACTAAATTCTTTAACAGCGATTTTCTCAAAACAATGTTTTTTGAGTTGTGACTATTTTTTAGCGGGGGTGCGACATAGCCTATATTTTTGTAGGGTAAAACATTTTGTTTGGCTTGGCGTTACACTCTATGTTTTTTAATGTATTTTTTCTTAAAAATGCGTTACGAGGGGGGGAGGGGGGATCAAAAATCCTGAATTTTTGCGTTACGTAATTTAAGGACGTTCCCTTAAAAAAAATAAGAGGGTTGATAGGAATATTTAAACCATAATTAATAACTGAACATTCAGTTTCAGCCAAGTTTAAAAAACATTTCCAAACTAGTAAGAACCTTTCATTTTGAAATTTGTATTAGAGAACTTGGCTCAATTCTTTTTATGGAATGCCATTTTCGCGTACTTGGCTTTTTTACATGAAATGTTTTTGTTATGGTTTCACTTCTTTTTTAAAGGAATTGGATAATATTTATATTATAATATTTTTAAATTTTTTCCTATAGTTTTATCATAGTTCCTATCAGTCTTCCAATGTTCAGCTCTCTAGCGTTTCTGGAAAGTGGGTAATGTTACTATTACATAACTTTACATTTATAGGGGAGGAGAGTAAATGAAAATTTTCCCATGGTTTTATCATAGTTTCTATCAGCTTTCCAAAGCTCAGCTCTCTAGCGTTTCTGGAAGTGGGCAATGTTACTTTTATATAAATTTACATTTATGGGAGAGGGAAGTAAATTAAAATGTTGGTGTTTTTAAATTTTTGCTATAGTTTTATCATAGTTGTCTTTCAGTCTTAAAAAGCTCAGCTCTCTAGCGTTTTTGGACGGGCAGTGTTACTTTTACATAACTTTACATTAATAGGGGAGGGAAGTAAATTAGAATTTTGGGGTGTTTTAATTTTTTTTCTGTAGTTTTATCATAGTTCCTATCAGTCTGCCAAAGCTCAGCTCTCTAGCATTTCTGGAAGTGGGCAAATGTTACTTTTACATAACTTTACATGTATAGGGGAGGCGGGAGCAAATTAGAATTTTTGGGGTTTTTTGATTTTTTCCAGGGATTTGGTCATAATTTCTATCAGTCTTCCAAATTTCAGCTTTGTAGCATGTCTGGAAGACAGTAGAATTTTGATGATCTATACATGAATGAGTGAGTCAGTGAGTGAGTGGCAAGTTCGACGTTTTTTGAAATTTACTACTTTACTTCTTCATGGAAGTCCATGAAACTTGGAGGGATTGTTAAATCTATGAAGATCTACGACTGTGCAAAGTTTTAAATAGGTCAAATATGGGCTGAAATGTTTCAAGAAAAGATGGTACGGCAGCGCGAACTTTGCGAGGCACTGCCGTGCCCTCAGATTTAACCATATTTGGTACGTTTATGCAAGATACACCGCTACTTTTAGAGGAAAATTATGTATATCGTTAAAAAAAGGCATTTTTTCAGCTTTAAAAATAAGTTATAAAAGAAGACATGTAGGACTATACAATTCAGTCTCAGTGTAAAAAATTTCAGCCTCCTAATTTATGAGCTCATTTGTTGCAAAGACCACATAAAATTGAATTTCAATGCTGGTACTGTAAAAAATTAAAATATTTATTTCTGGCAACAGGGTTCCTCGTTTTGCCCACGTACTAGACTCCGTTTTGCTCCAAATCACCTGTTAAATTAAAAAAAAAAATCAAATACAGTAAAAGGATAATTTTACAGGCAACGCGTTTGATTATGCATTCTACCAAAACCCAATAATTATCTAATTTAAACAGAATATTATTAAGTCTTAAAAAAAATGTACCTATAGCCAGACAGCAAAACTTGATCCCTTGTAGGGTAAACTGCCCAATTGTCGTCCACTTAGTGGAAAGTTCAACTTTAGAGCCCGAAATCTCGAACATTATACATCATTTCGTATTATGAGCGGCTAATTTCCATTCTTTGATGATTTAAGAATTCAAAAATATTTAATTTAGATTTTTTTTGGTTTAATCTAACAGTTCCAGACAATTAAAATGAAAAAAATGTCGTTTTGCCCAGTTTCCGTCCACGGCCTTCCCTCCTTCCGTCCAAAAATTTCTAGTTTTTCGACCGGACGAAAACTAGGTTTTGGTGGTTCGAACAATTGGTTTGTTGGTGGTCGAAAACTGGTATTATTCGACCATTTTAGGACGAAAAATAGGAATTAATCGACCACACGCCAAATAAACTGGTCGAAAATTGGGGTTTTTTGGACGAAATTCACAAGGAAAAACTTGATTTGAGCAGATTTAGGAGCAATATTCCCGCGAAGTTCGTTAAGCATAGTGTACCTAAAAAACATAGTGGAACAACTGGAAGAGTATTCGGTTTCTTGCGTTTAATTTTCTTGTTGAAGGCAACTTCAACTTAAATCTTAATGGTAAACTAGTTTAGTCACCATAAGTTACATTCGTTATTATTCTTGGGTCGAGGAAATTTAGTCGAAATATCTGTGTACTTTTTTTTGGTATACGTACCTACTATCCAATTTTTTTATTTTGTTATGGTTACAAAAAGAATATGAAATATAGTTAAATTTTTCAATGCGGACAGTGATGTCATAGAAAGTAACGACAGATTTAAAATAATATTTTCTTAAATGTTTTGACGCCATTATCCTCATTGAAAAATTCAGCCATATTTCTTAAATACAGAAAAACAAAAGATTTAATTTTCAACTTTTATTAAAGAAATTTAACAAAATAAAGCGTTAAGTATCGAAAATGTTTCAATACATAAAAAAGTACAAAATCGTCCAGACAAAACAAAAAAAAACAAAATATTGGAATATCCTGTAATGCAACCAAAAAGAACCTAATACCTACTGGAACTTATGAAGTGGAAAAATTATGAACATCAATGCAATTTTTTCAAAAGGATTTGTATCTCAAAAATGGTAAAAATTACCAAAATACATTTTTCACTATATAAATTCTTATAAAATTTAAACTTTGCAATGTGGACCATTTTTTTATTGTCCCTAGAAGTACCCGAAAAATTTAAAGAGTTTCCAACTGGGAATAGGTAGGTACCTACTTTCATTTTTTAATTACCTATTTTAACAAGAAACAGTCAGGGATGAACTTCTTAATTGCTAGTGGTCGAAAAAAACCTGGTTTTCGTCCGTCAAAATCAACAAAAAATTGATGTGGTCGAAAGATTCCAGTTTTTCGTCCGGCCATATTTTAGGTGGTCGAAAAATTCCATTTCTTCGACCAGCCAAATTTTGCCGATTTTGTGTCAATAATAACTCTGGTAAACAAAGAGAAAAATGCGGACGAGAACTGGACATGATATTATAGAAAAAAAAAATCTGTTTGCAATGTGTCTTAAACTTACACTAATTTTAATAATAAAAGATTAGGATAGATTATAAGCACATGGACCAGTAACCCAGTTTTCGTCCACCTGGACGAATAAATATTTTTGATCTTTTTTTCATCCAGTTCGGCGACCACCCATTTTTTGATAGAAAAACTAAGAAATTGTAACTAAAAGTGATAGTTTTCGATGGGAAAATTATTATTGTAACTAAACAACATAAAAGTTCAACACATTTTTTAAAATTCTACTACTTACTCGCTATTTCCCGCAGGCACCTACACTAGCAAAAACATAACGAAAACTTCACTTTGGTTCAACGCACTTTAACCCTCCTAAAGACAAGACTGTACTGGCTAAACTTTTGGCGCGATTTAAAAAACGACTTTACCGTTTGGTGGGGGAAGGATCATTTTTTAAGAAAGTGTCCATAGATGGAGCCATATGGTGCTTGCTATCTTATTTTTAGGCAGAAAGTGCCAAAGTGGACGACAATTGGGGGTGGACGGCAAACAGGGTGTTTTACCCTACATACGTGTACACTGGTCGGGCATGATGGGCATACATTTTAAGCAGATTTCGGTAGGTTTTGTGCGGCAGGATTTTTATTAGATTTTAAGAGACTGTACAAGAATTGAACAGGGATTTTACTTTAAAAGATGCAAATTTCACCCGAGGGGTGGCTCGATCGCCGATTTTTGTACACCAAAAGGAAACACCTACGATATAATACCTACGGTATTTCCTGGTATTTCCCAGTATATCCTCAAATTTCAATGATATGTCCTATTATTTCCCAAGCAATGGTATTTCCTAGTATTTCCCCCCCTAGTAATTTCAATGGTATTTCTTAGTATATTTCCCAGTACTTCCCAAGTATTTCCTGGTATTTCCCCTAACCTGTACACCAAAAGGAAATACCGAGCCACCCCTCGATTTCACCAAAAAAGAAGCATAAGTTTTGCCGAGATATGACAAGATTTTATGAATATTTGTGACCAGTTTTGAGCAGTTTAAAAAATTTTGACAAGCAGAAGTTTTGCCGAGATATGATAAGATTTTATGAGTATTTAAACAGTTCATAGTGACCAGTTTTAAGCAGTTTTAAAAAAATTTAGCTAGCAATTGTTTTAATTTTATCTATTTGTATCTTAAAGATTTAATGAGTGTCTGAATATTGACTAGTTTTGGTAAGTTTTTACAAGCATGTTTTCCTATAAGAATTTAAAAGATTTTTTGAGTATCTAGTTTAAGAAGATTTCAAATTTTTATGTTTTCTATGTGATTTTAAAAGATTTTGTGAGTTTTCAGTTTCGTTTTTAACAACAAATTTCTTCCTAAGAATTTAAGAGATTTTATGGACAGAAACTCGTGAAAGTTTGTGAGACATGATACAGATTTGTCGCGAATCAGAAGGCCAATTTCTGGTGAGATCTTGCGAACTGACAGATTTGACGTGGATATGCCCGTAATAATATGCTGACAAAAACTCATGAAAAATTATAAGATATCTTCTGCGGATTATAAAACACCTCTTCCTGGTGTAATGTCATAAACTTTCAGCAGTATAAATATACATACGTGAGTCGTGAAAGTTCGCGAGATTTGCTAAGGATTTGACGCGGATCATAAAACCAATTTCTTGTGAAATCTCGTCAACTTTCGACAGATTTAACGCAGATATGCACGTAAAAATGTGCTTTTAGAAACTAAAAGTTCGTGAGATCTGCTAGGGATTTGATGTGTAGCATGCAACAAATTTCTGGTTAAATCTTGTATACTTTCGACAGATTTAACGCGGATATGCTTGAAATAATATGCTAACAAAATTTCTTGAAAGTTCATGAGATCTCGTAAGCATTTTCTGCGGAGTATAAAACACCACTTTCTGGTGTAATCTCATAAAATTTCAACAGTTTAAAGAATGTCTTTTTAAACTGGTTAAAGTTCATAAGATTTCACTAGAAAGTGGTTTTTAACAAGATTTGATGCGACATTTTTGACAGGGTAACCTTGGTTAAAGGTTTTCCTTGCGACAATGGCGGGTTCAAAACCTGTCGGATATCCCGTGCAGGCAGACTTTGTTACATACTTCTTCAGTGGGTAGGCCATTCTAAGGGAGAATAGGACCGGACAACGCCATGGAGGGTGATGGGGTTAGAGTCCCCCTTCAATGTTCGCGGATAGTTAGGAAATTTTAGTGGAAGTTGAAAAAATTGATCAAATAGAGGGGATCTTTTTTTGCTTTAATTTTTGGAATCAAATTTTTTTAAGGCAAAAATTTAAAACTGCCAGACGCTTTTGTTTATTAAATGAGACAAATAGGCTTTGCTTCTTCCCCCCAATAATGAGTCTTTGCGACGCCGGCCGGAGCGGATAACAAAAATACCCGATCTTAGTTTTCAAAGGTATGGCCAAGCACCTGTGCGATTAAACGTTTCGTACTGGCGGCTTTGGTGTCAGCGAAAAACGTCATACAATTAATAAAGGGGGAGATACTTGACCACGCGATACCACTACTCGGTGCCTTTGCCCGTAAAATGGAAATGTATGTTTTTGTTATAACTTATTCAATTGGTCGTAATTTTAATTTTAATTTGGACTTATTTAATTATAATTTTACAATAGATATTATACCTACAATATTTCTAAAAAACACTGGAAAATATCACCTTTATCATTAAATCTACCATGGATGGCTTGTCTCAGTCCGTCTATCGCCATTTTTGTACCTACATCAACTTGTGCCTTTTCTCATCAGTTCTTTGCAGCGCAGCAGTTAAGGTACGACTCAGCAGTACCGTTACTATAAACTCGTCTACTGCTAGCAGCTCGCAGGATACCATGTAACTTCAAATATAAACTAAAGTACCAAGTTGAGGAACCAGTCCAACCCAGACAGCACAAGTCGTACTATGTACTTGCATAGTGCGTAATTCTCTGACGTAGTATTTTTGGACTTATGTACACATATGTGTCGTAGGGTCGTAACTTTAACTATTATTTTTCTTCGATTTGTACGTACTATGTACGTACAATAGACGTATGTTGGACGAATGTTCGTAAAAAACGCGTAGTAGGTACATAGATGATACTTCAAATTAAACATAAAATTTACATACTCTAGACGTACTTGGAACGTATATAGTATGTACCTTATGGCACGTACACAGGACATCAAATTAAAATAAAGTGTAGAGCTAGGTACCATTTAAAACTATTCGGCTTCCTGAACATTCCTACTTGAGAGTGGATCACAGTACTGGTGGATAGTCCAGTTTTACCTTGAGGCTGGAAGGCTCGAAAGGTTTGAAGTTTGTCTTGCTTGATTTAATATTTAAGTAAATAAAATGTACGTACTATGTACGTGCATATTTTTACTTACTATATACCTAATCACCAAAGTAAAATATACGTAAAATATTGTAAAATATCCGTAGAACCTCAAATTGAACCAAACTTAAACGTTTCCTGTCAAAAAAATCGCTTGAAAACTTTAACAAAAATGAACTCATAAAATCTTGACCATATTTTACGAGATTTCATTGACTTGACAAGTATTCACCAGCCAATAATTTGTGCCATATGAAAACTGACAAGATCTGATTGGGCCTTGCAAATCTTAATTCTGGCTGTTGAAAACTTAAAAGAATTTAACTTAACAGGAGAAAATTTTTAATGCAAATATACTGTACAAGATTTTATGAGTTTACATGCGGCATAAATTTTAAGCAGATTTCGGTAGGATTTCTATACGATTTTACCAGACTGTACAAGAATTGAACAGGGATTTTACTTTACAAGATTTCACCAACAAAAGGCATAAGTTTTGCCAATATATGACAAGATTTTATGAGTATTCAACTAGTTGAATGGTGACCAGTTTTGACGAGTTTTGAGCAACAGGTTTTTGTATAGGAATATAAAAGATTTTCAGCAATTTTGACTAGCGAATCTTTTTTAAAGAATTTAAAAGAAATAGTGAATTTTGAAAATTTTAAAAATATTTAAAATATTTTTCTTTTTTAATTTTTGATTTTTTAAAATTTTTTGAAAATTTCAATATTTTTTTAGAATTTTAAATTTAGATTTTTTTAGAATTTTTGAAACTTTTTATTTTTTATAGATTGTTTGAATTTTTATTTTTTTTTTTTAGTTTTGAAGATAAAGTGTAATTTCATTCAGAAGATATTTTTAACAATCGTGCAAAATAATAATTTTTGTTACTTAGGGTACAAAATATTCACTTAGGAAACGCTAATAAATATACGGTTAAAAAAAACATTGCATATTTTGGAAATTATATAAACTTTGAAATATTGTGCCGTCCAAATATATCCTTCTGAGACCTGACGTCCATTTAAATGGACATTTAGTTTTTTTTGTCTAATCGTTACAATCTGTGGAAGCAAATCCATCGATCCATTACAACAGACATGCAGACCAAGTGGTAGGGATTAAAAATTTCCCATTTTTTCCAGTTCTAACCGGTCATTTAGGTTATAAACACCACACAAAAAGGCACGCACGTGGTTCTGATAAACTAAATGGTAAGTAGAGGGGATATTTATTTTTTTTTGTTAAAATTTCTATTAAATACCTGTATAAGACTGGTTCACTATCAATATGTGGTAAAAAAATTTATTGTTTTTTGTTATTTTTGTAGTTTTTAAAATATGTCTATTTAAATGGGACACCAGGACAAAAAAATCTTCAATTTTTATTACTTTAAAGTTTTTATTCAGAAAAAGTTTTTAAATCCTGGAGAAGATGAGAAGGCTCTCTTTAAATTGTTAGAAAACGCCGATATTGACGTATTTGATAATAAGGACTTGGCAGATGTTATTTCCATCAATGAAGGATCTTTTTAAGGATTCCAAAAGCAAACTTTAAATCAGAAGACGAATACACGTCTAGGGATGAGCCTTTCAGTGAGATCAAAAAAAATATGGTTGCTAAAAATAAAAGTCCATGTCAACAAAAGATTTATCTGACTTTAAAGGTTCCCCTCAAGCATCCAAAGCAAAAAAAAAGGAAATTGAGCACCTTCCCACTATGTACTCAAAATCCAAAGTATTAAACAGAAAATCGAAAGTATTTTCTGTGTCATGCCGGATGCATTCCTCATTAACTAGAAGCAAGAATTGTTATATGCAGTGTCACACTAATTAAAAGATATTGATTTAGTCCTATAGTCCATTCAAATGGATGTTTTTTTTGAAAACTAAATTAAAAATTTGGATTTTTTTTTGGATTTTTATTTTATCTGAACCAAAACTAGATTATTTTGAAAATTTTAGCAAAATCGGCCTAAAGATAAAGCTTGAAGTCTCAGGAGGATATAAAATAAATAACTTCAAGACGAAGTGTTTTTAAAATTAGCAACAAAAATTTACACCAAAAATTACAATCCAGTTTTGCTAAATTAATGGAATTTAAGTACTTTTAAAGAAAGACGTATTATATCTAAAGTTTAAAAACATGTTTCCCAAATAACATTTTTTTAAGTCCATTATTTTTGTTGATAATTTTAAAAATGTACCGTTCTGTACTCTGTCCGGTTATCCATTAATAAATGAGGAGTTGACTCGACATTGAAGCGTAAAAAATCTTTTGTAAAGCAAGGTCAAACATATTAATAATTTGCAAAATGAAATGGCCCACCTAGATGATTTTGACCCTTAAACATTGAGTAAAATAAAAATGTCTAATTTTTTAAAAATGTTTCAAAATCTTAAAAAAGAACTCAGGTCATTGAATCCATAAAAATAGGCCTGCTACTTTTTTAAACTTTGAAACCCCCATCATGGATCACGATCTGCCACGATAGCCATCCGACTAATACTACATTTTAAATTACAAAACACAAGGTTCCTGCTAGGTTGTACCATCAACAAGAACCACCATATACATAAGCACTTCTTCACGCGGGTACCGCTCAACTTGTATGTAGAAAGAATTTCCTTACCGCGTCAGTGGTTCTCGTTGGTACTTTTCTATAGTCGCGCTCTAGTAGCGTTTACTGACTAATTTCGAAGGTTTTTTAGTGGTTTTGAACAATTTTTCAGTGCGAAAAGGGACTAATTCACCTGTTTGAGTGAGTACCTCGTGGGAAGTACCGTAGAAATGCGGTCGAGTACTGACCTAACCTATGGGTCCGGTTTTGTAGCCACTGACCTAAATAGCAAGTGATGTAGTGAGAATGTGTACACGTAAAAATCTGTAGAAAAAATCAAGCTTCCGCGTGTTTAATGAAATTTTTTAATAAAAAAATTAAATAAACTATTGGATGAAATAATTGGACTTGGGATAATTTATTAAATCATTAATAGTTAGAAGATATACGATTTTTACAGTTGCAGTGAACTGTTTCTTCTTTTAATTTTACGGTTCGCTATTGTGAAAATATTGAGTTTTCCGGACAGTTGCGTACATTTTATTTTACATGTCGGTAAATATAAAATAGGATTGGTTAAGGAAAACATATTTTGAAAACTAATAGAGTTTTATAGTGATAATAAATGAGTTGACGTTAATAGTGAGGACAGAAATATTTGTGAAAAAATGGGGAGCTTATGTAAAAGATGGAAATGGGTTATTTTGCTATGTGCCATGTTTAGTAATGGTAAGTTGCTAAGATGCTGAGAGTCTTTTAACCTTCCTAGCCCGCGCTTATTTATTATTTTCAACGACGATTTTTTTGTGATAACGCCGAAAATGTATTATTTGGATGATTTTTTACCTAGCAAGATCGTCGTGATGTCTGTCTAGGTGTGTGTGTGTATGTCTGTCCGTAACACGATAGCTTATAAATCGCTGAACCGATTTTCATACCATTTTCCTGTAAAATAGTTTTCGACACTCTAACGAGCCGATTAGATTTTGGCCAAAATCTATCAATGCTAATGAGAGTTTTTTACAATGACAATTATTTTAAAAATGCTAACTTTTTATCGGAGCATCGCATCAATATGCGGTTTTGAACGTAGTAGAGTACATTTTGCTTAATAATTTTTGTTAAAACCAAATACTTCGTAAAAGCTTCTGTTTCTGAGATATTTACAAAAAACAAGGCTGATATATCATGGCTTTGAAGTGTGCTAATATCCATTTATTTTGTTTTGATATACGCAAATTCAGTTTTTTATATCTTTAACAAAATTATTTTGGCTTTTGACCATTTTATTCATGGTTCTTCGACAAAAATTAATTTAAGGGGACTAACTCTTTTATTTTTCCAAGGTCTCCAGTTTACAATACATTTGTTCCATCGATCGTCTTTCTGTCTGATATTTTCACCGGCAAATTTCAATTTTAATTTTGCTACTTCTCCTCTGACATCCCTTACTTTTGTTTTATATCTTATCCATTCATTCCTTTTTTTAGCTGTTAGCTTTACATGTAACATTTATCTTTCCATGAATCTTTGGGCTTTTGTTACCTAATCCACGTTTGATTTTGTAAGTGTCCGGGTCTGGGATCCATAGGTAAGTACATGAAGGATACATTGGTTATACACTTTCGTTTTGAGGTAACGAGGATATTTTTAATTTAATTAGCAAAATTATGGTGAAAGACAAAAACCCCTTGATCTATTTTTATGAGCGACACCAAAGAACGAGCATCTACAGGGATCAATAAATTTAGAATTTTAGCTCACACTACTACTATACTTTATAGTAGTGTGAACTATGGTCATCCTAATTTTTCGAAAAAAAAGCTATCTGTCTGTCTGTATGTCTGTCTGTAACGACCTTAGAATCAATTTCATTGGTAACGACCTACTCAACAACCGCTTGCCCGATTTGAATAAAATTTGGTAACTAGGGAGGGTCTTGGGTCGAGATGGTCCCATTTAAAAATGAACAAAATCCACCGAACACAAGGCAAATAAATGGTGTGGGTAGATTTGAAAAAGAGTTTATGTGAAAATATGACTTGTGTGATATCAAAGTAAAGGTAATTGAGTCTGGAGATAAACAGAATACATTTTAGTTTCTGTTGAAAAAAGGGTGGGGGTAGTTTTCAAAAATTAGAGTTGAAGTGAAAATCTGGCGTGTGTGATATCAAACGAAAGGTAATTGAGTCTGGAGTTAAACAAAATACATTTTAGTTTTTAAAAAAAGGGTGGGGGTAGATTAAAAAAATTAGAGTTTAAGTCAAAACATGGCTTGTGTGGTATTAAACAAAAGGTAATTGAGTCTGGAGTTAAACAAAATACATTTTAGTTATTAAAAAAAGGGTGGGGGTAGATTTAAAAAATTAGAGTTTAAGTCAAAACATGGCTTGTGTGGTATTAAACAAAAGGTAATTGAGTCTGGAGTTGAATAAAATATATTTCAATTTTTAGTTATACTTATTTAGCTCACACATACACTTTAACTATAGTACCTAGTATGAGCTTAGGTGCCCATATATTGAAAGAGTATTTTTTGTGACGACCCCAAGTCGAACAAATGTGTGTTTTTAAAAACAAGACGCTATATTGATTTTTATAATAGCGTCCATTTTAATTAATAAAGACCTATTAATTTGCTATAACCCATCGTTAACTTTATGAAAATCGAGAATCTTATTATTTTATTTTTTTTAAATTGTCCAGCTTTATATGGATTATCCGGTATTGTTGGTTGAAGTTTAAACTGGCGCACGGAATTCAAAAAACGTAATAACTTACAATTATTATAAGAAACCGTTATAAATAATAAAAAGTTTCTATTATTCTTAAATAATAATTATCTACCAAAAGGACCAATTTTTCTCGCAGATACCAATAACAATAACAAAAAAAACGCTGCCAAGAGAATTATCATTAAAACAATTTATTATAATACATCGACGTCTATTAAATTATTTTCATTTTGAGGCTTCAATGGGGATTTCAGAGACCTCAATCCAAAACATTTTGCATGAAGAATTAGGGGTAACAAAACTAGTTTTCTGCTGGATACCGCATCTGTTAACCAAAGAACAGAAAGAAGCTTCTGAACTCTAGACCGCCTTGAGGCAGAAAACTCGAAAAACGTGTAAAGCATTGTCAGTGGCGACGAATCGTGGATTTACTCACATCCGCCCGAAAATAAACATCAGTCGTCTGTTTGGGTATTCCAAGATGAAGAAAAGTCAAGAAAAGCCATCCGTTCTCGAAGTGTATCAAAAAAGATGGTCGTGACATTTATCTCAAAAGCAGGTCATGTAGCAACAATTCCTCTGGAAGATCAAAGGACTGTTACTGCCGATTACATCCCCATTTGTTTGCCGAAAGTTATCGCTGAGCTTCGAAAAACGAACCCCGAATGACGAATCATCCTCCACAAGACAATGCAAGTTCGCACAAAGCACAAAAAACCATTGAATTTTAAAGTCAACAAAACGTCGAATTATTGGACCATACGGAAGACCAGAGGAAGCAGTCGACACCCTCAAGAAAGCAACAACAAACGAGTGGAATCACAGCTTTGACAACTGGCTTGAGCGCATGCAAAAGTGCATTTATTTCGTGAAGAATGCTTCGACAAACAATAAAATCTTTAAGAGTTACCTGCTATTTTATCCCAGGTTAACTCTCGTATTATTTGCTTTATCCTTTATCGAATGATATTGCAAATAAAGATCATGTAGTGACGCCTGCCTTGTTAAAATAAGAAACAAAAACAAAAGTTCCCATCCTTGTTTCTATTATTATTCTAGCGATTAAAAGCGCAGCTTGAAAAATAGCTCCTTTGTAGAGCAAGAAAATTAGCACGTCCGAGTTTTGAGAAGTTGCGCTCCTTTTAACTTTGAATCTTGAAAGGCATTGTTTGTTAATTCCGTGCATAATAATTAATATTATGGTAAAAATAAAAACAAACACAGAAAACCTGTGTAGGTATCACAGTGGAGTAGCTAGGGTAGTGCCACCGGTGCCCCCCTCTCCAGGGCGTGACACTGCCCACATAGCACAATCATGTGTTTAAGACGTAAAAAAGGCGTGAGAAAAAAAAACGTTGATTTTAGAAGCTGCTAGAAAAAAAACGTTTATTTCATATATGAAAACAAACTTAATAGGTCATTCATTAACGTTATAAAAAATAACGTTGCTAAAAACTGCGTTTTAATAACGCCATTATCAAATTAAAACCGCAATGTTTTTACGTTAGTTTCAAGCGATTTTTATAGACGTTAAAATCACATTAGATTCACGCCTTATCTACACGAATTTTAAAACGCGACTTGCATGGCTTTTCTACCGAATATTTTTGAGATTTTACTAGCAGCAGTGCCACCTATTGTCGGGATTTTTCAGGAAATCTGTCAGGCAGTGCTTTGGCCTCTAAACTCCAAAAGCCTGTTAAGGTACTGATCCACGATCACGACGCATCTGTTATTAACCTGATAAAGACACATTAATATTCTGTGAAAGTGTTTATTGTTAAAAAATCTTGTTTAGCTTTTTAAAAAACATAATGTATATAGATAGATTGGCTTGAAGTGTTGTAGTCTTAAACTAGTGAACTTTTATAACTTCCTTCCGCGTCTCTTTTAAGTTAAAAAAATAATATTAAAAAAACGTGACCAAAAAAGACGCAGAAAGTTAGTAGGTTTGAGAAGTCTTAATCTAATGGCGTTTTAGAACATGTTGTGGAGGACTTTTCAAGTGTGAATTTGGTACATGAAAATAACGAGGGTAAAAAACACATTATGTACACAAGAACAGAAACTTCAGCAAAAAGTACATTTTTATAGCTTGATTTCTCCTTGTTTTTAAGCATGTAGATTTAACAAAATAAATATTACATGGTATGAGGTTGTTTTTTAAGTAAAAAAAAAGTTTGTTAATTTTGTTCACGTTAATTTAAAGTTGATGTGATTTTTGTGCTATGTGAGTAGGGGCCACTACCCATACGGGCGACGAAGTAGCCAAACAAATTACTAAACTTGTTTTAAAAGAAATAGAAAATAATTCAGCAAATAGTTTTGGCAAAAAACGATAAAGCAATGAGCTTTAATTTCTTCTTACACTTTGTTTTTGAGCATTTTCAAGGAGGGCGCCTGTACCTACACAAATGCACCTTGCAACGTATGCATTGTTTTGCATGCGGTTTAAAATTTTATTCTCATACTCACATTATCCTTCCGAAAATTCAAGAATAAGTATCCTGGAGGTTAAGCTTATGTTGCGTCCGTGTTTAATTAGCTTGTCTAACGAACTGTCACGATCAGCTGTTTTTCGATCCAAGATGGTCGCCATAGGACAAACAAAGCGTTTTCCCATAAGCCGCAATGTTAACAAAAACGTAATTTTAAAAAAAAGTGAAACGATTTAACTTACAACAAAGATGCTGTTTTAAGTATTGAACCTTTGTACACATGGGAAAAATGTGTTTTTCTTAAAAAAAATCAATTGAAGCCAGTAAATCTCAAATAAAAGGGACCATGTTTTGTTCAAAAGTCAGGTTGTTTTTATTTACTTTTGTTTTTTTTTTTACTTTTTTTCCAGTTTTTTACTCAGTTTGAATCATTATTATTAGTTTCTGTGCTGTTATGAATTGTGGCAGCTGGGGAGAGCTTGATAATGTTAGTTTTGATGGAATGCCAAGTATTTTAACCTTAAAAAATCATCTTGATTTAAATGAACTAAGTATCAGCTCAAAGAAGGGAAAAGAAAGTGGATAAGTGCTCTATTACTATTACCTGACTTAACAGATGATAAATTGAAATATTCGAAAGTTTTTTGTCAGGTTTGTTTTGGATAAATGTGTAACTGCCATTTTGGCAACATTTTCTATTGGGATCTTTTTTTGTGCTTGAGTGGACCTTTTGCAGAAGTGTAACATAGAATTGTGTTAAACTGTAAGAAATATTTCACTATGATTTTTTTACTATTCTAGGCAAGCAACTTTCAACTCTCCTGAATGGATTATTGTTTCAAAACGGTTGAAAAATTTTAAAAATTATGGTTGAAAAAAGGGTCCAGAGAAGAAAGAAAAGGAAAACAATATGAGGTTAAAGTGTGAATAATGAGCTGAACCAAATTTGTACACCACCCTAAAGAACTCTTAAATAAACTTTTGGTAGTGTAGCATCCTGTATAGTGTCGAGTGAAGTCCTGTATCATCAAAGTTTCTTTTTCTTTAATAAATATTTATTTTACAGACCTCAAAACAGTTTAGAATAAACTGGTGAATTTGACAATCTCCCTAACTCAAACCTCTTTTTAACTTGTACACCGTAAAATTTGTATAGTATCTGACTGGACCTACTACAAGTCCTGTTGTGAAATTTCTACGGTACTGTTCTGAGCTTATTACCAAAAAAATTTTTTTATGGCATCATTATAATAGATGGAAAAAAAAGTAATCTTTGTTGACTTTGATGACCACAAGAAAAACAAATAAGTTCTCTCAGAGAGTTTTTTCAATTTCTCTCAAAAACACTTGGGTTCTAATACTGCCAATGGGTCATATGCTGTTACGCCCAATTGTAGAGTAGAGTATATATTTATTTGCGTAAACTTTTAGATACATAATTAAGCAAATATTGTTACAAAAAACAGTAATAAAAGTAATAGTAACAGTAGTAATACAACAGCGAATATTGTACTGTTGTAAAATTTGAACAGTACTTACTGTTGTGAGCTGATGAACCTTAGGTTTGACCGTACTTAAGCCCTATGTATTATAGTTCATGGAAAATCATATGGTGATGTACGGTGTGTGAGGCCAATGACAAGGAAAAACTGTATTTTAATTTTGCAAGTTTTTTTTTATATAATGTTTACTTATATTTTTTTAAATAAACATATTTTGTAAACTACTTATTAGAAGTTTGCTTGACCAACCTCGGTTGGAACTCATATGTGCATATTGATCTGTTGGACTGACCTACCTATAAGTTGTGCCTCTTTTTCATGTCACTACTGGAGGGTTAAAACAATTAAACTTTGTCTAAACCTAAAAATCATAGTGAAATATTTTTCACAGTTTAACGCTATAGAAGGCCTATTACTTAGCAAAAGGTTTAGTCAAGTACAACAAAAGATCCTAATAGAAAACCTGAATCTGATGAGAAAAGTATAGTCTATTTCAATTTCGTCTCTGTTAAGTGAGCCTTGAAGTGAGCTCTTTGAATAGAACTATTTTGCCCTACCTTGGGCTGATAGTTCATTGATTGATTGGTCAAAAAACTTCAACAACCTTTGGGGACCCGATCCCTTTGGGGGGCCCCCAGAGGTCTTATGATGTACTTTATGCTATTTTTTCTGTTTATTCATGAAATATATGGAAAATATCTAAAAAAATATGTGGTTTGGGGGGGTCCGGGCCCCTAGCCCCCCGCCCCCTTGGTGCGCCCATGTAATAATTCAAAATAAGTGAAAAAACTAGAAAAAAAGTTTTAAAAAAACAAAATAAACAAAAACATAACCTACTTTTTTGAAGAAAACATGGTCCCTTTTATTTCAGATTTTCTCGCTTTAGTTTAACATTTTTAAGAAAAACGCATTTTTCTCATATGCACAAAGGACCCGTTCTTAAAACTGATTAATTTTTGAGACTAAAGCTCTTGTCGTTTTTGTAAAATTTACGTTTTTGTTAACATTACGGCTTATGGGAAATCGGTTTGTTTGTCCTATGGAAGACATCTTGGATTTGATCATATGTTTTGTTAGACAGCCCCATTATACTTTTTTAATTAATAAGAATTTTGGGTTACAAAACCTTTGTTGATGCATTTCCGATACCTCTTTATGCCGTCATCCATATTTAATCATAATAGTTGCAAAATTTGCGGACATCACTTTTGCATGTGTCATATTTCGGTTTCACCCACGAAAGTTTCTCTTTCAATTGTTGCGTATATATGTGGCACGTATATATGTGGCAAACTAGAGGTTGACAATAAACAATTTAATTTGAATTTAATTACCTACCTATTTTATTTAGAAAACGTGCACTAACAAATTTCTTTATGACCATATTGAAGTAGTTGTTTGCTTAACAAGTGCGGAAAGTAATACTTTATACCACACAAGACGGCAGTTTTCCGAACGACGCCTACGTTGAGTGGAGCAGCCTTTAATGGCGAAGGCACTTTGAGAATGGAAAGTTGGGTAAATACTTGAATAAAGACCAAATTTTTTTGAAAAGCTTTTCTTTCTTAAATTGTACACGATAATATAGCAAAATATTAGATGTTTTTTTGCAAATACAGTAGAACCCCGATTATCCGTGCGCGGATTATCCGGGCACTCGACCAAAACCTTATGTAGAATTATATTTTAGCTCACACATATACTATACTATAGTAGTGTGAGCTATAGTGATCCTAATTTTTTCAAGAAAAAAAAAGTTGCTCCGATTTCAAAAATTTTTATATATCTTTGCGTTTCAGAAGATTTTGAAACTTTTTTGTTGCGCCGTCTGTCTGTCTGTCTGTATGTCTGTAACGACCAACGCGCATAACTCAAAAACCGCTTGGCCGATTTTAATGAAATTTGGTACCTAGGCTGGGTTTTGGGCCGAGATAGTCCCATTTAAAAATGAACAAAATCCACCAAACACAAACCAAATAAAAGGGTGGGGGTAGATTTCAAAAATTAGAGTTAAAGTGAAAATATGGCGTGTGTGATATCAAACAAAAGGTAATTAAGTCTGGAGTTAAACAAAATACATTTTAATTTATTTAAAAAAAAGGGTGGGGGTATATTTCAAAAATTAGAGTTTAGGTGAAAATATGGCGTGTGTGATATCAAACGAAAGGTAATTGAGTCCGGAGTTTAACAAAATACATTTTAGTTTTTGTTTTTTTAAGGGTGGGGGTAGATTTCAAAAATTTGAGTTTAAGTCAAAACATGGCTTGTGTGGTATCAAACAAAAGGTAATTTAGTCTGGAGTTCAATAAAATATATTTTAGTTTTTAGTTATATTAGCTCACACGTACAGCGTGTCCCATTTTCGATGGGATTAAATGGGAAACTCGGTTATTATTAAAGATATCGATTTTCTGATTGCACCTTACCGTGCTCTTTTTTGGAGCCCTTTAAAATGGTGTAATCAGATTTTTGCTATACCCCGTGGTTTCGCTAATACAGGGAGTTTTTGAAAAAATTGCATTTTAATTAGTTCCTTGTATCTCGCTTATTTTGCAAGATATTTTTATTCTGTAAAAACCTTTCTATGGCAACTTTTTTAGAGCAAAATAATGACGTTGTCAATTTTTTAAAATATTGTTTAGTTTTTGAGATATGGTATTTATCATAAAAAAATTAAATACGGACCTGGATTTTTTTATTACTACTTTCATTGGTTCCATGCTATTAATACCTTAAAATGATAAAACTTTAATATTTTTTTGATTTAAGGTTAAAAAAAACTTTTTAATATTTGAAAAAGAAAATTATAGTCCGAACCTGGAAATTTCCAACGTAATTATAAATTAAAAAATTGCACACTAGTTGAACGATTTATAGTTTATCTGTTTTGAAATGATAATTAAAAGATTTATAAATAAAGTAAAAAATGTTAAAAAGTTACAAAAATAATATCATACTAATTATTTGATGTCACAGCAGGTCGTGAAATTTACAAAACAAAAGCGTGGAATTGACATTGTCATTTTACTTGTCATTTTTGTGAATGGCTTACAATTATTTTAAACTGGCTAGAAATCGACCATATCCAGATTTTGAAAAATGTGATATGTTTGACTGCTTCATTCAAGCAACAAAATCCCAATATTTAAATGGCAGAAATATTTTTATGCAAAATGCGTTAAGAAAAATTACTCAAAAATGCCAACAATGTCTTACACATAATGGTAATCAGAAACATTAGTTATTTTTTATAATTTGTTTTTTTTTGTATTTTTCCCAGACTTTGTTTCAAATAAATCTGTAAATTAACGTAAAACCATTATAATATGCTAAGTATCAAAACAGTTAAACTAAAAATTGTTTATCTAGCAATTTTTAATTTATATTTATGTTAAAAATATCCAGGTTCGGACTAATTTTTTTTTAAATATTAAATATATTTTTTTTACGTTAAAACAAAAAATTTTAAAATTTGTATTATTTTATGATAATACTAGCATGAAACCAATCAAAATAGTAATAAAAAAAATCCAGGTCCGTATTTAATTTTTTTATGATAAATACCATATCTCAAAAACTAAATAATATTTTAAAAAGTTGACAACGTCATTATTTTCTTCTAAAAAAGTTGCCATGAAAAAGTTTTTACAGAATAAAAATATCTCGCAAAATAAGCGAGATACAAGGGATTATTAAAAATACAATTTTTTCGAAAACTCCCTGTATTAGCGAAACTACGGGGTATAGCAAAAATCTGATTAAGCCATTTTTAAGGGCTCAAAAAAAGAGCACGGTAAGGTGCAATCAGAAAATCAATATCTTTAATAATAAACGAGTTTCCCATTTAATCCCATCGAAAATGGGACACACTGTACCTACCTATAACTATAGTACCTAGTGTGAGCTTAGGGGCCCATATATTGGCAGAGTATTTTGTTCTGTTATCTTTTTATGCAATACATACATATAAACTTAGTTTGAACTTATGGGATCTTTTTTTTTCTGTCATATTTTGAGTATATATATACATAATATGTATGTAACACGTAATAAATTAATGTTCGGATTATCCGTGCTTTTCACTTATCCGTGTCCGGTCCCGTGGATCACGGATAATCGGGGTTCTACTGTAAATGATTCCATGGCAGATCTTATACCTTATTAACCCATTAGCACACTCCAAGTGAACTCCACGCTTTATTAAAAACAGTTTTTTATAAATATCTCAAAAACGAAGAACAAATTTTTTTTTTGTTCAATACAATCTAAATTTGCCTCTTCTTAACCATTTGTGAATTGGTCTTTTGAAAGTTTTTTAATGGCCTATTCATTAGGTATTAAAACTAAAATTATTCAAAAAAAGTTTTGCTTTAATCCGCCTGAACAACAAAACAAAAAATATTTCAACTTTTCTTGGTCGAGATGTGTTGATCGGTAGTCGTACCAAAGCTCAATAAAATGCAGGTTAACAAATGGTGATCCCTAATGATATCTCCTGGAAGAATTCTAATAATTTCTGCTTCTCGGTTAAAAACCACTAAAATCTACATACTTATATCTTTTTTCTCCTAAGCCCTTTGTAAAAAGCTTTAGCAACTTAGAAAGAAACTTCTTAGAGAAATTCGTATGCGCATTTAATTTTTTGCCAGAGCATCCGAAATATCGTATTTTAAAGCTGTTGGAACATTAAGGTTTAAGGTTAAGGATTCGTAGAGCCCATAAGTATATGTATTATAATATATGGTAGAGCCGCGGGACCATAGATAAAGGATTTTTGCTGTGGTTCAGTCAGATTTTATTAGATAGGCAACTCCGGCTGTTTGACAGATCATTAACTCTACTGAGCTGAGTGACGAACTAAAAGTGGAGGCGGGAAATTTGAATCGCCTGTAATAATAAATTTTCTTTAATTTTAAAGTTTTTTAAAAATTTTTAATCAGTCAATATTTTATAAAGACATACACTGTGTTTATAAGATATAAACAGATTGAAAATGATATAAGTGCAATAAATAAAACATTTTTTAATTAAATGAGTTTTTATTATTATAAAAAAAGCTACAAATAAAAACTAAATTAATGACTAACTATAGATGAAATAATACATAGTCTAATTGATTGGTAAAATAAAATATAATGAAAAACCAAACACTATCCAGTAAATTTAAATATGCTTTTAACATTTATGGTGAGTGATGAGTGAATAAATAATGAAACAGTTGATCGGGATGAGTGATTCATTCTTAAATGTCTACTTTTTAACAGCTTGACAAAAATCTGACGTGATTTAAAAGTACCTCCTTACCTTGGTAGTAAGTTGTGTAGGGTATGTTTCAAAGCAGTATATACATAGCTTATCAGTGGTTGCACATATCATCCAAAAGCTGAAAACAATAAAAAAAGATCAACTTATAACCACCTTAATCATAGGTACTAGATTATGGTAAGATAAAGATTTAAAATTAAGGAATACATTTATTTAAAGTATATTACGCTGCTGCGTAATCCCTCGTTTACCCATCAATTAAGCAGAAATTTAGTGTAACCTTTGTATGTGTCTCCCTTTTACTTAATATCAAAAGAAAGAGATAGACATAAAATTAACACTAAATTTGTGCTTAATTGATTGGCAAATAAGGTGCCCACCAGGCATTGGAAACCTGTATTCACAGTTCCGTAAAGTAAGCGATAAGAAGGTAAAAAGACACTACCAATACAAATTTTATTATAAGAAAACTTACCTTAAAATTTCTCGGAAAACTATGCATCTTATACTCGTCTGAACTTTAAACACTTCACCCAGGAAAGCAACTAGAAATTCTCATTGTTTTAATTTAAAAATTGCAAAAGTTACAAATTTAACAAAATTTAATTTTAATGCGTCACAGCAACAAAGATTACCTACATAAGCCAAAAAGATAGATTTAAAATGAACCCGAAATAAAATGCGGTGGAAGAGGTTTTTCTACCTGAAGAAAAGGGGGACGGAAATTCCAAACCACAGATAATTCTCAAAAAAATTGAATAAGGAACAAACGCGCGACCGTAGCGCCTTTTTTCAGCTTAGTGAGAACTTTAACCTAACGACCTGTCAAATTTCATTGAGTTTCCTAGGCTTGCGCGAGACTGCAAGCGCGTTGGTCGTTTTTATAAGTTCTCGCCAAAAATATTGAGGATTCGCATTCATCTTTGCCGATGTTTGTCATCGTCCGGAGGAGCTTCTCTTGCTGGCTCAGCCATTGCATTCGATCCACACTAGAGTTTCACAAATAATTTACCGGGTTTGTACGTTTTTACTTATTTTCGAATGAATGTAATTGAGTTTTTGGGTAGATAGAATTTTTATCACCATGCTACGTGGTGATTTTCGATGGAGTAACATCTCTTTGCTCCCCCCTTTCGCGCAGATGCATTTTCCGTAGATAGCGATAGCATCTTGCTTAAATAAATACGAAAAATTAAAGTTATAAGGTTGCATGAAAAAAGCTTTTATAAAATCTACCCGGTTCACAATGGGCCATCCTGTAACAAAAAATGATATTCGCGGGTACGCGTTTTAGGATTTTGTGAACGGCAATGTAATAAGAAATGTTTTTAAACCATAATAATGTTCAACAGATTTTTTTAAAATTTATTTTGTATCGGAATTTTTGCGAGGCGATTTTTTATTTACCTCTGTTTAGTATAACAGTTCTGTTTCTTAGCGATTTTCATTAGGTATAAAATCAAGGCGTTTTTTAAGCAATAGTTCAAAAATAAGTGTTCTAACTATTATGGAGGAGCCAAATATAAGTAAGCATTTTACATTCATAAAGAGAAACGATATACACAGATCACCACGAGTATTAAAAATACTCTGCCAATATATGGGCACCTAAGCTCACACTAGGTTCTATAGATGTAGAGTACGGGTGTACGGGTGAGCTAATATAACTAAAAACTTAAATATATTTTATTCAACTCCAAACTTTGATACCACACAAGCCATGTTTTGAGTTAAACTCTAATTTTTGAAATCTACCCCCACCCTTAAAAAAACAAAAACTAAAATATATTTTGTTTAACTCCGGACTCAATTACCTTTCGTTTGATATCACACACGCCATATTTTTACGGAAACTCTAATTTTTTTAAATTTACCCCCACCCTTTTCTTTTAAACAACTAAGATGTATTTTGTTTAACTCCAGACTCAATTACCTTTGGTTTCATATCACACACGCCATATTTTCACACAAACTCTAATTTTTGAAGTATACTCTTTAATTTGGCTTGTGTTTAGTGGATTTTGTTCATTTTTAAATGGGACAATCTCGACCCAAGTCCCAGCCTAGGTAGCAAATTTCATTGAAATCCGGCAAGCGGTTTTTGAGTTATGCGCGTTGGTCGTTACACACATACAGACAGACAGACAGACGGCGCGACAAAAAAGTTTCAAAATCATCTGAAACGCAAAGATATATAAAAATTTTTGAAATCGGAGCAACTTTTTTTTCTCGAAAAAATTAGGATCACCATAGCTCACACTACTTATAGTATAGTATATGTGTGAGCTAAAATATATTTTTTAAGTGAATCGTAGATGCTTAAAAAAATTAATGCGTTTTATTTGGAGGAGAGCCTAAACAATCTGGAAGAATAAATTTAATACCTCCAGTAGCGGTTCCAGGGAATGTTAGGGGGGTATGTCCCTCCTCCCTTCTTGACATAAAGCTAATATTTGTTAGTTGTAGTAAAAAAATGGCTAGATAAACCGCAATTTTTATAAAATTTAAAAAAAATAATGTTCACAAAAATTACTTTATTTTCCAAAAATTTTCATCTGAGGCGCATTTTATTTGACTTCAGATTTGACAATTTATGAAACAAGGCAAAAAAAATTGTTTTGGTGTTTCCTGCCTCCTTGGCACCCCTCTCCGGATATCCTGGATCCGCCACTGGCCGGACATCCTGGATTTTAGACTTGCAGTTTGCAATGTATGATTTTTGCCATTTTACCCATTTAAGGCCCACTGTGTCGGTTTTAAAATAATATTATAATATTTAAATTTCCAGTAAAACTAAAAACTCTTCATTATAAAATTCAAAATAGTTATCTGTCTAACAAAAAACATTAAACAGCTAGGTTAGGTACTCGATGCTCGCTTGTGCCCAAGAGAGCATAAAGGCGAACACCCATTACCAATTACCCATCGACACTGGCCAATCGAAATTGTAATTTAATGGTCAGCGAATTATACACTTAGAATTGTGTACAGTCATCCGTTATAATCTGCAATCAAGTTCATTTAAAAATATTATATACGTCTTAATATAGTGAAAGCAAATTGTTAAGATATAAAAGTATATACAAACAGCAAAAATCAAAACAATTTTTTTTGCCGTTTTTCATAAATGTGAACTCTGAAGTCAAGCAATTAAATGCGCCTCAGGTGAAAATTTTTGGAAAATAAAGTATTATTTGTGAAAATTAAAAAAATATATAATTATACAGGGTGTCTCTAAAAGGTCTGTACAAAATCCTAGCACATATTAATGAGGTCAAATTAAGTCGATTTAAAGCAACTTACCTTAGTCTGAAATTGCTTCATTTCAGAGATACAGGGTTGTAAATTTAAAAATTAAAAATTGATTGTCTTAAAATTTATGAAGAATTTATGAATTTATGCATTACCTTAAAAATTGGTACTCGTGGGTTTTTTGAGATGCAAAACCTAAATCTCGATACCTTTTCACTGTGGCCGTTATAGGGCGCTTCAAAATGCTCTTTTTATAGTTTAAAATGACTATAACTTTGTTCTCAGTGTAACTTTTAACTTTTTTTGTTAAGAAAATATTTTTCTGAATCTTTTTAAGCCAAAAAAGTACTCTTGTTAACATGCGCTAAAGTAAATCGTTTTCGAGATATTTCCGTTTTTAGTGTTCGATGCCGCAACGGAATACTGAAATTATTTTGAATGAGTATTTCACTAAAATGTTTTATACTGGCAAAATGTCATAGCAACGGCCAGTTTTCTACTAACTATTGTTCTCAAAGCTTTATTCAATTATTAATTTTAATAAAATCGATTTTTAATTTTTAAATTCACCACCCTGTATCTCTGAGAAGCAATTTTGGACTATGGTAATTTGCATTAAATCGACTTATTTTGACCTCAGGAATATGTGCTAAGATTTTGTACAGACCTTTTAGAGACACCTTGTATAAGAAATTGCGGCTTATCAAGCTATTTTTGAATTAGAACTAAAAAATATAAGTCCACGTCCCTGGATCCACTATTGGAGCTATTAAGTTTCTTATTCCAGATTGCTTGGGCTTTCCTTCAAATAAAACGCATTAATGTTTTGAAGCATCTTTGGTTCGCATAAAAAATAAATTTTAGCTCACACTACTACTATAAGTAGTGTGAGCTATGGTGATCCTAATTTTATCGAGAAAAAAAAAGTTGCTCCGATTTCAAAATTTTTTATATATCTTTGCGTTTCAGATGATTTTGAAACTTTTAGCTCACACTACTACTATAAGTAGTGTGAGCTATGGTGATCCTAATTTTTTCGAGAAAAAAAAAGTTGCTCCGATTTCAAAATTTTTTATATATCTTTGCGTTTCAGATGATTTTGAAACTTTTTTGTTTTGCTGTCTGTCTGTCTGTCTGTCTGTCTGTCTGTCTGTCTGTCTGTCTGTCTGTCTGTCTGTCTGTCTGTCTGTATGTCTGTCTGTATGTCTGTCTGTAACGACCAACCCGCATAACTCAAAAACCGCTTGTCCGATTTTAATGAAATTTGGTACCTAAGTTGGGTCTTGGGCCGTGATGGTCCCATTTAAAAATGAACAAAATCCACCGAACGCAAGCCAAATAAAAGGGTGGGGGTAGATTCCAAAAATTAGAGTTTATGTGAAAATATGGCGTGTGTGATATCAAACGAAAGGTAATTAAGTCTGGAGTTAAAAAAAAATTAATTTTAGTTTATTTTTAAAAAAAGGGTGGGGGTAGATTAAAAAAAATTGAGTTTAAGTCAAAACATGGCTTGTGTGGTATCAAACGAAAGGTAATTGAGTCTGGAGTTGAATAAAATATATTTCAGTTTTTGATTATATTAGCTCACTCTATAACTATAGTACCTAGTGTGAGCTTAGGTGCCCATAGAATGGCAGAGTATTTTGTTTTGCTGTCTGTCTGTCTGTCTGTCTGTATGTCTGTCTGTCTGTCTGTAACGACCAACCCGCATAACTCAAAAACCGCTTGTCCGATTTTAATGAAATTTGGTACCTAAGTTGGGTCTTGGGCCGTGATGGTCCCATTTAAAAATGAACAAAATCCACCGAACGCAAGCCAAATAAAAGAGTGGGGTAGATTCCAAAAATTAGAGTTTATGTGAAAATATGGCGTGTGTGATATCAAACGAAAGGTAATTAAGTCTGGAGTTAAAAAAAATTAATTTTAGTTTATTTTTAAAGAAAGGGTGGGGGTAGATGTCAAAAATTAGAGTTTAAGTGAAAATATGGCGTGTCTGATTTCAAACGAAAGGTAATTGAGTCTGGAGTTAAACAAAATACATTTTAGTTTTTTTTAAAAGGGTGAGGGGTAGATTAAAAAAATTTGAGTTTAGGTCAAAACATGGCTTGTGTGATATCAAACGAAAGGTAATTGAGTCTGGAGTTGAATAAAATATATTTCAGTTTTTGATTATATTAGCTCACACTATAACTATAGTACCTAGTGTGAGCTTAGGTGCCCATAGATTGGCAGAGTATTTTAATACTCGCGGTGATCTGCGGTGCATATAGTCTACATATTTAAAAAGTAAAATGGTTAAATAGTTATTGTGTATAAAAAATTAAAAAAGCACTTTTGAGTAGTTTTTTTTTAAATCTTAATTCAATAGCGCGCAAAGAAAACAATTATATTTAAAATTCAGCCTTAAAATAATTAGGCCGCAATAAATGTTTAAGATGTTTATATCATTTCTTTTTATAACTGTAAAATGCTTACTTATATTTCTTATTTCTCTCCTCCATACAATATTTAGAAAAATTTTTGAACTTTTGCTTAAAAAACTCCTTGGTTTTATACCTTATGAAAATCGCTAATACTGAGAGGTATACAAACAAATACGTCGCAAAAATTTCGATAAAAAATAAATTCAAATAAAAAATGTTGAACATTTTTATAGGTTAGACATTTCTTATCACATTGCCGTTTTCAAAATGCGGATATCATTTTTTGATACAGGTTGGCACATTGTGCGCTGCCTGTTCAAATTGAACACTTTTGATAGGAAACGCCGATTACTTGAGGAGCTAGAATAAAAACTAACCTACATATTACGATCCAAAATTTGTAAAAAAAATGAATGCCAAAAACCGCACATCGATATCTTGTTTATTTAGGAATATCTATTGCTGTAAAAGGACACCACTGGGGTGGTAACTATGAAATAACTTTCACTTGGTTACAGTTCATATCATTATTTTTGAGACAACTTTTTACAGCTTTTTTTGTTGGCCTATGCTATATGTTATGGCAGGGCTATCAAAACGGACGGGCCACGATCCTCCACTTTGTTGACGTCACATCCGGGGCTGATTTTTTTTTGATGGTCACGTCACCACACAGCTGATTGTCTTTAAAATATTGAAGTTGGAATGACGGTTCGTGAATATTTGATTTATTTAAAAATATAGCCGGTTTTGAGTTTTTTTTACTATATTCTTGCAGAACAATTTTTTTAAAATGTATAATAATCCTTAATTTTTCAGAGCCGCTACATTAGCGCAAACAAAAGTTAAATTTAAAACAGAAGCGATTGTGACAAACGGAGATGACAAAGTCAAATACTTGTCAAATATAACAGTTGGCATGCGGTACATGGCGGGTAATTTGAATTCATAATAAAAAATGCTAAATGTTGAAGATTTTAACCATTTAATCACCTTGCATCCTTACAGAAATTTGGTGGAATATGAGGATAGTGTCTGAGAATAGTTGACTAAAATTTCGCGGTAATCTGTAGTGCCATTTTGAAAATATCATAAAAAAACGTCTGACCTCCCATAAGACCCAATGTAAAAGTCAGCCCCCAGAGAACAGCTGATTTTTTTAGGGTCGTGGCCTGTATTTTTTTGTTGGCCTTGGTTATGGTAAACAGCTGAAAACTGTCAAAAAGTTATCTCAAAAATTATGAAATGAAGTATACATACCGTTTACAAGGAAATTTTATTTACTATGACGAAGTTTGGGACAAATTTATTAATAAAGAGCTTGGTTTTTAAGAAAATTGAATAAAACCTGTGTAAAACATGTTTTTTTAATGATTTTTTAAAATCACTTCCATTTACGGACGTCGGCGTCGCTGGAGAGTTTGTTATAAGTCAAACTCCACCGAATTTTACATTGTTAGAAAAGGAATTTTATTGTCTATAATAAAGTAGTTTTTTCATGTTAAGCTTAGTTTCTGAGCAAATTAGATAAAACGTGTCAAAAATGGTTTATTTTCTACTTTTTCAAAATTTATTTAATTTATGGATGCCTCTAATGTTTAACTTGTAAAACCAATTTAATCACGTTAGACATCATTTTAAAGGAAATTTTATTGACTATCATGAAGTATAACACATAATTTCTTGTAGACATTAGTTTTTTAAATAAATCGAATAAATATTGGGAAAAACATGGGTATTTTGTCAACTTTTTTAAATTACTTTAAATAACGGACGCCGCTGGAGAGTTTGTTATTAGTCTAACACCATTAAGTTATATCTTGTTAAAAAGGGAATTTTATTGTCTATAATAAAGTGTATTACACATTTTTCTCTTAGAAGCTTAGTTTTTAAGAAAATTTGAAAAACCTCACATTTTCAAATTTTGGGGGTTCTCGGGGGAATTTTTTGTGGTTTTTGCAGCCATTAAAAAAAACTAATATGATACTATATAAATATATATTTTAAATGTAAATTTGCGTCAATTTGGGCTTTACAGCGGCCATTTAAAATTTCGTAACCATGTTGGCCGCCATCTTGAATATCTCAGCCCCTGTCAACATTTCGAGGAGGAAACAGTGATATTCAGATTTAGCGGGGTCAAAATAGGGGGAATTGACCATTTGCCAGAAAGTAATATAAAATACTTCTAGAAAGTGGATTTTCCGATATCTTGCCTTAACTATTTTAGCGAGCACAAACGACTGATTTGCTCCAGTGCACAGTGGGCTCTTGGACCTGATTTTTGGCCAAAAGTAGAAAAAATGGTTTTGTGATAATATTTTGTTTTGAATAAGCAAAATATATTTTAAATAATTTCAAAACCATTTTATTATCAAGAAAATAGTAATTATGAATCAAAATGGCGGATCCAAAATGGCGAAGTTTCCTATTTATGAGCCGATAAGTATGAAATTTGGAACTTTGGGGTGTTAGTAGTCGCTAATTATAATATTTGACTCAAACTTAAAAAAAAAACTAAATATGGCGGTTCCAAAATGGCGGACTTTCCCATTTATTATTATGGAATTTAAAAAAAATTTTTCATAGCGGATCCAAATGGGCTTTATTTCTGAACCGATACATATCAAAATTCATGAACCCATAAATATCAAAATTGGAACTTTGAGGTGTATATAGTCGATAATTATGATTTTTGACTTAAACCTAAAAAAAGAGATATGCCGATCCGAAATGGCAGACTTTTGCATTGATGAACCGATATATATATATTTCAAATCTGAAACTCTGCGGTGTTTAAAATTGCCAATTATGATTTTTGAAACAAAAAAAACTAGCATGGCGGACCTAAAATTTCTATCCTATAGATATACTATCTTATTTATGAACCGATTTGTGTCAAACTTGGTACTTGGGGTTCTTTAAGTTTAAATTGCTCTCACTGTGGAACGTGTAACAAAGATGCTTTGGAAAGGATGTCCTTATTGCGTAAATATACCTTCGATTTTGTTTAATTTTTTTTATTCATAATAATGTTAAAGTTATCTTCATTTTTAGTTTTTTGTTTCTGAGATATTGCAGTTGGTATTTTTTTATATCAAATGACCTTTTTTTATTTAATATTTAAATGAGTATCAAATTTTGTTTAAAATGTCGTCTCACAATGAACATTTTAACTTTCTAATTTGTATTTTTTCATATTTTTATATTTTTAAATAATTTTATTTGTTTTATTTGGCGTAAAGTACTTAAAAAATAATAGGCAAGCACTTTTCGTTTTTCTTTAATAAATCCATTTTTAGTAAATTATTAATATCTTTCATATAGGCAACTTGCGGGACCAAATTTCAAAGCATTATTTTTGGAAGATATGCACTTTTTAAGAAAACATAAATTTGAAGAAAACGGTTGATGACGGAAGCAAAGTTTTTATTCAACTTTTATAAGAAATCTATATTCTTATAGAATTTCAGACATGCCAAACATAAACGATCGTCTGACCTGTCAACACATCAAAATTGGAATCAAAATGTAGTTGTATAAAATCCACTTACCTCCCGCTACCAGACCCATTTAACAAGAATTTTATACACCACCAAATAATTTCTCAAAATGGCTATGAATCTGGATCAACCGCCATACAAATACGGTTCTTTTAACGCATTGGTCAGAAAGGAAAAATGACACTTCTCAAAAATAACTGAAAGTTGCATCAATCAAATCATAGTTTTTTTTCAAGACCTTCTATAGTTAATATTGTATTAAAGTGGCACCGCGTCATCAAAATCGTGATGGGCGGGAAGGGAGTAAAGGGGTATATACAGTGGCACGCACTACCTTTAACTTTTTTGTTGATATTGATTCCCAAAACTAGGCACTGCACTAATTAGTCATTAGCTTACTATTTTACTTGCTTTTTATTTATGTCTTCTTCTAAACGATTTCATTAGAAAGAAACATATAAACTCTTATCTGGTTGTTACGAAAATATTGATTTATCCGAGCTTTGACGTTTTCTATTCGTTGTTGTTTTGACTGTTTTATGTCAAACAAACTATTTACATATTATTATATTTTTACAAAGCAAATTACCGTTTTTGCTACTAAATCAATATTTGCGCACATTTTAATATAATTATACAAAGCGGCACACTGCATGTACAAAGTGAAACACTAATTTTTTAAGGCTTCTTTACTTAGATTTTGCCGCAAAATTTGGTTTACCATAGCTATGACGCGGTGCCACTTATATACATCCTCAAGTATAGTCTATCTACTCTAATTTACAAAACGTGTTGGGGAGTTTCAGTATTATGTTCTTAATTTAACCCTTTTTGCCAAAAATGAGGTTCCTGAGCCCACGGTGCTCAGGTCTGGACGCAGCTTAAGATATTCATAAACTATCAAAGCCGATATTTATTTGTTATTATTAAGATTACCACGACGAAAAGTATATCATTGTTTTACTTGTATTAGGGTCAACGATCGACCAACTAATGCAAATAGTTTTATTCTTCACAGAGAGTACAGATTTAAATATAAGTAATTTAAATATCTTCACGATCTTTCCGTGATCCTTCGCATAATAAGAAAGAACAACGTTCAAGTTTATAAGCATGAACAACGTGACACTTTGTTGAAAACAGTAATAAAGGTCATAAGTCTTCGTTGTAACCGAAAAAGAACCCCACATGAAATACCGGGTGGACAAAAAAACCGGATAATTTTTTTTTCATTATAACTTGAAATATACCATTGATTTTAATGGTACAAACTGCGCTTGGCAGATAATTAATCATCAAATAATCAAAGTTTTGACTAAATATATTTTTTTGTCCACCATCTGAAAATCCAAGATGGCGGACAAAATTAAATTGTAGCGTTCAAAGATGGTCGTTTATTCTTGTGTGGCGAACATGTTTTAATCAGTTTTTTAAATCAGTATAAAAGCTGCATTCTGGCCACGCACAGCAAGGTACGAATCAGCAAAATCGTTTCGGTGGTTCTAAAAAAAAATATTTTGTTTTAACCATTGTTTTGCATATTATACGATTGCCTTGCCAATCATATCTGCATTTATTTTATAAATTCATTACTACTGAACCGATTTTGATAAAATAAAAAACATCCTGGTGAGAATGGATTGCTTTTTAACTGTAATAATTAAAATTTATCGCCATCTTAAAATTTCAGATGGCGGACAGAATCATACTTGATCCTTTAAAATGGCGTGTTTATTTTTATTTTCTGAACATGTTTTATTTTTTATTTAAATTTATAGAAAAGCACTACCTGTCCCCAGCACAACGAGGTAAAATTGGTAAAATCCGTGTGGCAGGGGCGGCTATTGCATAAGGGCTGCAGAGCTGCAGAACCCCCAAAATTTTCACATTATTTGACTATTTTTCAGCCGCTGCTATTTTTCTAATATAATTATTTTATTTCTAAAATTATTGGAATAGCAGTATATTTTCGGTCCGGTGTTGGTATAGTAGGCCTTCAAATCTCGTACGTGTGTTGAGTATGACGCCGCGCGCCGTCGCCGAAGGCCGCATTTCGCAGTCGGTCAAATGAAGTTATTGGCATTGTTACGCTGCTAAATTGCAACACAACGTAGCTGGGCGGCTAACGAGATCTGTGGTCAGCTAGGAACCCCTTCCTTCGCCCCGCACCGCACTTGTTTATGGGTTTAGATAGCGAAATCTAGGCAAAAATAGAGCTGCAAAACTTGCAGTTCCAGTACAATTCCGGGCGGGTGGGCTCAGCGTTGCGTGTTTGCGGGTGCATTTATTTATTTAGAAGACGCCAAACGCATGAGCGGGAAGTTATGGTCGTGTTTGTTTTTGTATAATTGTGTCACAATGAATGTGGTGGATAATTTAATTAATGTAAAAAAATTCTCTCTCTTTACTTATGAATTGCCAAACCAAACTTGGCAATTTTTTACTTTTTATAATAGACACGTGATCTGGAGACTGTAAAAAATAGCATTTTTTATACCCTATCGGCAGAACTCACAAACTTTACTGTCACGAGCCGTCACTTTTTTTGTTTCAGCCACTGTTTTACACAATATATGATTGCATTGCCAATCCTGTCTGCTTTTATTTCCTTATAAACTCATTATTACTGAACCGATCTCAGTGGAATAAAAAAAATCATAGTGAGAATTGATTGTTCTTTAAAGATTATAATCGAAATTTGCCGCCGTCTTAAAAGTTAAAATGTCGGATAGAATCATACTTGACTCTTCAAAGAGTTCAACACGTTCATTCTTATTTTCTAAAAATGTTTTAGTTTTTTTGTTATTTATAGAAAACAATACTTTTTTCTCGCTTAACAAGCTACAAAGTAATAAAATCGGTGGAGTGGTTCTCACAAAATCTGCCATTTTTATTACAAATTATACGATTGCATTGCCAGTTCTGGCTGCATTCGTTTCTTAAACTCATAATTACTGAACCGATTTTAGTCAAATAAAAAACCTCATCGTGCAAACTGATTAATCTTTAAAGATCAATTCTTAACCATAATAGTTGTTTCACTATAATCGGTTTAGTAATAATGAATTTATAAGAAAATGAATGCAGACAGGATTGGCAATGCAATCGCATAATCTGTAAAACAAAGGTTGAAAAAAATTTTTTTTTGAGAGCCATCACATTGATTTTGCTCATTTGTATCTTTTTGTGTGGGGGAAAAGTAGCGCTTTTTTATAAATTAAAAAAAATTCGTTTTCGGAAAATAAGAATGTCACGCCATTTTGAAAAATCCAGTATGATTCTGTCCACCATCTTAAATTTTAAGATCGCTATGAACTTTGATCATGATCTTTAAAAAGACATCAAACCTAGATGTTTTTTATTTAATTAAAATCGGTTAGGTAGTAATGAATTTATAAGGAAATAAATGCCGACATGATTGGCAAGGCAATCGTATAATATGCAAAACAATAGTTGAAACAAAAATATTTTTTTAAGAACTACTAAACCGATTTTGCTGAGTCGTACCTTCTTGTGGGTGGCAAGAATGCAGGTTTTTTACTAATTTAAAAAAACAATGAATACATATTCGCAACACAAGATTAAACGCGTATCTTTGAAGGGTACATTTTAATTTCGTCCCCCTTCCTGGATTTTGTGACGGCGGACAAAAAAATATATTTAGTCAAAACCCTGACTAGTTATCTGCCAAGTGCAGTTTGTCCCATTAAAATCGATTGTACAGTTCAAAAGTTATCATGAGTTCTATTTGGCCCACCCGGTACATGGGGTCATGGACCCCACCAGAATTTAATAAAATTTTAGTATGGTTTACGGTTGCCAACGAAAAAACCTGACATTTTTAGCATAATCGTATGAAGTTGAAATGTATGCATTTTTTAACAGTGTGTCTCGGTAATACGATAATATGCAAAAGTTTTTATAAATTTAAGTCAGGTCCATGGTGCCATGTATTACGTGCGGAGTTCTTATCCTTACTTTCCCGAAAATAAGAGCAGGAAGCGTTAATAATTTCCACTCAAAATTGCGTAAACTCCTCTGGAAAGCCCAGAATGTCATCATAAAAAAAACTGCTAGAGGAATTCGTCTATAAAATTGGTTTCTTTAAATGTGTGTAAAATAAAAGGACATTAAAAAAGTGGACAAGTGTACCTACAACCAGATTTAAAATATAACGGATTAGTGCTTTAAAGTAATAATTGTGTTTTTTCACGTTTCAAATATTTCTCAAAACCCCAAAAAGAGAAATTTTGAAATTTAGTAATAAGTTAAGTTTTTAGAATGTTAAAATTGACTTTTTATATTTTTTCTTCATTAATAAAAATAACATTTGGCTTTTGTACTTAGACTTGAAAATTATAATTCCTATAGCTCAAGTTCAAGACAAAAACCACACCTTGTAAAATGCGTTAAATCACTACTAGGTTGGCCATGACTGTGTTTCTTGACCCGGTGTAGTAAAAGTGGCATAAAATCTACGGCTATTTTTTAAAGAAATGTGCATTAAGGCCATGCAAAAGTCATTGGCCACTTTCAAACTTTAGATTCCATTATAGTGTATGCGCTGTAGCTAGTTTAGTATGCAAAATATGAGGACCTCACTTTGACAGTGGATTCTAGCTGAGAATAGGTCACAGATTAACGATCTGGATGTTGCCAAGTCAGGTTTTGGTCCAATTTTTTTTGTTCGAATTTCTAAAAATTTAAGTATGTTGATGCCATAATGTCACAATTTTTTCCCTAAGCTTAGTTTTTGAGAAAATTTGAAGAAAGCCTCAAAATCCCAGGTTTAACTAATAAAATTTTATATTTAGGTTGGATTTTACACGTTTTTGATTAATTTCTCTGTCATTGTGGCTTTAAGGCGTCAACTTAAATTTTCTGAAATTCGAACACGGCTATGCGAGAAGGGGGGATAAAAGAAAATTGGACCAAAACCTGGCTTGGCAACCTCCAGATCTTTAATCTGTAATCTTTTGTCAGCTAGAATCCACTGTCAAACTGCGGTCCTCATATTTTGCATACTCAACTACCTACAGCGTCTGCACTAATAAAGCAGTTTTTTCTAAAGGTAAGTAGCTATAATTTTTTTATCCAATACTGAAATCTTGTACCGTTTTACATATTTTAAACAACTCCTCAAGTATTGTACTAAAATATTCTCAAATTTTACCTACTAAAAACTTCACCACCAAAACAAGGAAAATAATACGCCCGACAAAAATGCGTGGTGGATGACTGGATGCCTACCGTAATGACCAGACGTAACTATCGATCGGTCTTAATAGACTAGGCCACGCGGTGTCGTCTAATACACAGAAGTGATTCGTGTCAATTGGCGCTTTCAACGACCGATGAGGGCGCTGCGATGCGTAAACAAACATGGAGGAAAGCGAGTAACATTTCTTGATGGCAGTTTGAAACCGGTGTGGATTACAGCGGTTAGAGACTATTTTATTGTGTAAATTAGTGTAGTGCTTTATTTACCAACATGAGTAACGAAATTTTTGTTACTTTGGCTTCAGTCTTTTCATATCTTCAATCAGCTGCCGATGGCAGATGCATTGTAGAAGGAGAAGAATAATTAAATGCCCACCATGTTATTTTGATTTGTAAATTAAATAAAACAGACAGTTACGTGGAGATACTAGCACTTTGTCTTCAAACAAGTGCCATCAAGAGTAACCCTCATGAAATTAAAAGCATCCCATCAATAATGAATTTTCCTAAGCCATCCCTTTATCAACATATTCCTCCTGTGCTAATGCATTAACGATTTTCACACGAATCCCACTATTTTTCTTCGGAAAATAATGAAAATAAACATGTGGTTGCCTGCCTTTCCTTAAGTGGCATTCATAGACACAACAATTCGTATAATGCTTTGTAGTTCCAGCCGTTCTGAACTCATGTTACTTATACTTATATTATTTACGTAAAAAATCCACAATATTTATCTTTTAACAGGAATAACAATCTCACAAAGACTACGAATTTAACAGAATGACGCCGTAAAATAAAGAAACGCAATGTAAACACATGGCCGATCGACAAATGATTACTCGCTTTCTAGGTTCACATTTTTTCCGTCCAGAGGGCGCATAGATTTTTGGAATCGCCAATAGAATACTTCTTTATTTTATACTTTAGAAAAACGATTGTATTAAGATTCTTCTTCCAATTCTTTTAGTAACTAAAAATTCAAATATTTATTGCTTTGTAATTTTGTAGTAGGTAAAAAAGCAAATGATTTTTTTCTTTTTTATTGTGACTAGTCTATTTAATGATTGAATTTAATTTACCAATTCAATTCAATCATTTATTCGCCAATAACTTACAAAGTCAGGTTAAAAATCATTAAAAAGTTGTATAAAAAACTATAAAACGTAGGTACACTAAAAAAAACTTTTTTTTATAAACACACATAAAAAAATGTTTTTCCAGTGAAATGGGCCAAGTGCGTAATAGCTTTTTCGCTAAGGAGCTGGAAAGCTAAAAGTCAATCGGGCACCTGCTATAAATGGATCGCGAGAACAGTAGAACGTAAATTAGGCTGACGCAGTGAGGTGGGGGAGCGACCCTTAACGGGTATTAAAACGAAAGAAAACGAACTAAAGAGAGTTATGATTGAAAATAAGATTTAGATGTTTTTTTTACGGGCAAATGGGTAGGTACCATGGAAATGGAGTAATTCAATAGTGGTTTGCCTTCTTTGAGCGGTCTTAACTCTTTTTTAGCTTCACCTAAGATTTGTTTTAAGGGCACTTGGTTTTTTTAGGGCACTGTTAAGTTCTGTGCGATCGCGGCTTATTAATTGGATTTTGAATTATGTTTACCTTAACACTAATTAGCAAGTAGTTTTATTTCGGCACAGAGAGACAAAGATCAACTCTCTTAAGTGCGTTTGACCTAAGGTCACTCATCGTCAAGCAAAAGCTTGCTTGACGATGAGTGACCTTAGTTTGACCGGGTCAAAACACCGACGAAGTTAACCACAAAATGGCCGAATGACAAATCTCCATGGTGTCCCCATCTCATTTTTTTTTCACCAAAAACAATCTTTAGTCAATCAATGCTCGGAAGGTCTAAAAATGAATCTTAAAATATTTGTAATAAAATACAGTGTGTTTTCTCTAAAATAAGAAAGTTTCTTTTAAAATTAGATTGCTGCTAAGCTCTTTAAATAAGTTGTTCGATGGACAAGAAAAAAATTCATAGTTACATTGCGCCAGTGCATAAGTGGTATAAAGTTAAGGTGAATACCCTTATGGTGGGTCTCCCGATGCCGCATTGGTCATACCATCATGGTATACCTCTAATTGAATATCGGAATGTCTATTACCTTGGCTACCCACATTGTCAATGCACCGAAGGTAGGCGAGTTTTTCTAATAGCTATACCAACTTTTTATATGTCCTTACCAGAAACTAGTTGTGCCCTTATATCAAGTAGGTACTGCTGTTATGGGCGTACTGATAATTAGCCGTGGCGGATACAGGTTATGGCAATGGGTGTAGTTGGGACAAAAAATGTATTTTTGACGTAATCAATTTACTTACTACGCATCGTTCTGTCAACTTGTTAGGAAAATAGCTATTTGTAATCTTCGAAGGTAGGTATTCTATTGTAGGTTGGTGCACTTTTTGTCATTCAATAAACTACTACTAAGTCGGTTTAGAACGTTTTTCTACGTTGTCCGACGCCTATTCTCCACCTTCTTCGATCCTGACAATCATCTTCTGTCAGATTTTTTTTGACTCATTGATCTTTGGATTGAATGTTGCCATTCTAGTGTAGGACGCCCTTTTTTTCTGCGCCCTATTGGTTGCCATTCTAGGATCTGCTTTGGTAATCTTTCGTCGTTCATCCATTGTACATGGCCGTACCATATTAGTTGACTTTTAGTGATGTCATCCGTTATGCTTCCCTCGATTCCCATTCTTGCTTTTATGATCTCATTTCTTATGTGATCTATTCTAGATATTCTCACTGATTTTCTTATTGCATCCATTTCGACACTTTCCATTTTTGTTTTGTATTTTTCTGTTACGCGACAAGTCTTTATTCCATACTATAACGTGCTTTTCATTTTGTTTCATAAATCATCTTATCTCTCTGCTCCATAAAATACTGTTAAGACATCCAATAACCTTTTTTGCTTTTACTATTCCTTTTTCAAGTTCTTATCAAATGTGACACCCAAGTATACATTTATTTTATTTATTTATTTATTTATACAAGTACAAGTACAAGTACAAGATATTATTATAAAAAAAAAAAGAGAAAAGTGGTTCATGGAACCCAAAAAAGAAGAAGATGCTAGCAGAAGACACGATGAATTTTAGAAATTTGTGTGTCTCCAACTGGCATTCTTACCTTAGACTAAATTACATAGGTTACATACTCATTGCATGGAAATATTGTTTGTCCATTATCTAGTTCTAACTCACTGGATTCGTTACCAATACATAAGTACTGTGTCTTGTCCACGTTCACTGTTAATCCCCACTTTTTTTTTCTTTATCATTAGCTACAATTACTTGGTCGTCAGCAAACTGTAGTGTGTATATGGTTAAGTTGTATTCCCATGCCGTGCACTTTACGTTTCCAGTTTTTTAGAGCTACTGCGATATATATTTTAAAAAGAGTTGAAGAGATACAACATTCTTTTGAAAGTCGATTTCCATTTTTAATTTTAGATTTTGAACCTTTGTATAGTTCTTTTATCGGTTTTATGTATGTATGATTGATATTAGTTTGCTCTAACACTGTCCATAATTTTTCTAATGGAACAGTATCATATGCTATTTGTAGGTCTACAAAGGTGACATGAGTCTATATTTCTGGCACTCCTTTTTACTTGTATTCAATAAGCACAGAAAAAAAAGAAAACAAAGGCCTACTAAATATTAGTTTTTTTCGGCAAAAATGGCGCTACAGAAGAAAATGTTTGCAGTATAAAAAATACTGAAAAATTGAAATCAATTGTTTGGCAAAAATGTTGTAAAATGTAAATACATTTCGAAATTATAGCGCGTTGCAGGTGAAAATTTGAGAAAAAAAGTATTTTTTAAATAAACTAACGCCCCAGAAAATTTTTGATAAAAAGGAAAAAAGCGAAAAAATAGAAGTATTTAATAAAAGTAGTTCCAAAAGAGTCGAGTCTTAAATTTTGACTGACATACATATAGAGTCAGTTCGCCCTTGATAAATTATGCTCATTACTAAACCCCCCCCTAATTGCGACCCTGCATTACCTGTGATATGACGCTAATACATATCACATTCCATTTGAACTAGAGTTTATATAAATACATCTGTACACATTATATAGCATAGGACACATCTACTTATAAAAACACATATGGGGAATCAACTCGCTTTTAAAAAAAAGCAAAATGCAATTCTCATACCTTAGTTTCTTTTGCACTACATAATTTACTTTAGATTTTTAATTGAAAATTATTAAATTTTTTAGAGAGCGGCAAAATTTTTTAAATGCTAAAATTTGGTTGCTCTCTGAAAGTGGTTGCCTTAGGCGGCTGCCTCGTTCCCACACCCTTTGCCACGCCCCACAGTGGGGCCGGGACACATAAAAGTTACGGAAAATTCTATATGCATATAATGTTTATTAAAATTATCTATACACGCATTTTTATTCTTAAAATTAATAATTTAATGAAAAAATTATTCTCACACGAGCAGTTAGCCGAGGTGTGCGATACGCTATCGCAGTACTTACATATAGCAACAAAATTTAATATTAAAACTTAAAGTAATTTAAAAAAACAACAACCCTTATGTTCCCTGATTGTAATTTCATTATTTAGGTAAAATAACCTTTAATTTGATAGCCCACAACCCATGTTAATAAAATTAATAAATGTAAAAATGATCTATTTAAAAAAAGTATATTTAAAGGAATAAAAAAAAAACAAAACTAAACTACGTTATAATTATCACAATTTGAAGTAGCGGGGAGACGATGGAGATGGATTTTGCCAAATAATTTTTTGGGGGTCTTTTGACTGTGGGTTCCCGACCACCAATTTTAATGGAACCAGCCAGGTAACGAAAGCAAATTTAAGCAAGGAAATTTACTTCTGTCTTTTTCTCGGATGAGATTGTACTGATTCCTTGATAAACCAACTTCTACAAGAACCGAGAGCGCCTCATTTTGTGACAATTGATTGTTAGTCGTTTCTTTTACTACTTTTGTTAAAATGTATTCAGAAGCTCAATCGGGATTTAAAGATAATTCTTTTAATAGTTTGGAAGCTTAAATATATAATATAAACTCCATTTGGGCAGCATATAATCTTTCCTCAATTGTGTTTTTTTCGCAAATGTGCAGTTTTCTGACGTTTACTGTTTTCACTGCATTCTGTAAACTCTGTTAGCAGACGGCATACTTTGTAATAGACAAATTTTGGAAGTTAAATTACTTTCCAACCAATTTCTGTTTGTTCAAATAAAAGTTGACTCATTCCTAGCAGCTTTTTTCCACTTCTCTTTAAACTATAACATACATTTTGACACTTTTGCTCTGAATTTAAAGACGGACATTCTTTTACTTTTATCGAAATAGCATGACGGCTGAGTTCAAAATATTCCATTTATAATTTTTTTTTTATTTAAATAAAAAATTTTCGACCCTTATATTTCTCAATTCTGTCTTTATTAAAATATAACAAACTTATTTTCTCCTATCATTTTTAGCGCACAATATACCAAACTATAATTAATTATTATCTATAGTGATCCTACTGAAAGCTACAAGAACAAAAAGTGCGATGATTTTACCAAAATTATATATCTTTGCTTTTGTGAAAAATAATTTGAAGCATTTTTGGATTTTGCCTTTTTGTCTGTATGTATGCCTATATGTTTGTATAACACAACCAAAGCTTATAACTCAAAAAATATTATTCAATTTTTTTAGGAAATTATTAAATAGTTGCGGAGAAAATAAGTACTTATTTTCTATTCCAATTCTGATTTTAAACTTTTAAGCTTAAATGCCCAAGAATTGGCAGAATATGATTCTAAAATGTGTTTAGTCCCTTTTTTAAGTAGGCAAAGATGTTAATAAACATTGTGGGACATTTAGACGGAAATGTGGCTTGTTAAAATGTCACACAATATGCAAATGCTTGAAACTCTGGAAATCGTTTTCTTGAGTTAAACCGCAAAATACCGCAAAAAATGCTTATACCACATTAAAGATGAGGTTTTGTTGAAAAGCAAGTAATAAAAGTTTGTGATGGATTTGAATGGATCCTTAACTTTTGAGCCAGCTGAAACTACAGTTTTAAAACAAAATTCAATTTTTGTTACGTTTTGATTAGAATTTAATTATCTAAACAATATTAAAAAATAAACTAAATAAATGTATACTAAACAAATTTATACTTACCGTAGTTTGTGCTAGCCATTTACCTTTTAGTTCTACGAAATTCTGTCACAGAGAAAATGACCCTTGAAAGTACCAAATATTTTACTATAAAGAATGCATATGTAACACAAATAAAATGACGTTACCTTTGACAAGCGCTATCAATTGTTTTGTTGTTCGCACTTTTTCACGGATGCCTTAAATAAAGAAAGAGATGCAAGGAGGATAATTTTTAAGCGTTTTTTTCACTTAAATTTGATATCCTGAGTTTCATATTTTTGGTAACTTTTATGGGTCCCGGCCCCTCTGTGCGCCCCTGGTCCTCAAGGTTGGTAATGTTCCGTTATGTTATTTTTCAATAACGTTATTTTAATAACATCAACTCCCTCCTTGCGCCCGGTGCAAGTGCACACAGGACACCAAGGGCAAGTGCAGGAAAATGCCTTCGGTCCGGTCATTGCACATCCAGTTTTGGTGCCATTAAACAACATTGAACATATAAAAAAGAAAAATTGACTTTGAATTGAATGTATGTTTCAGTGCTGTCGTAATCAATAAGTAACGTAATAAAATCATCAAATATTTTTCTATTTCAAATGCTGTTTTGAAACGTGTCAATCAAATATATATTTTTTTATGAAACATATAATTATTTATATTAATCGAACATCTTTTAATTTCTGTGTAGGCATAAAATTGTCACTCTTTTACACTAGGGATAAAAAGTGAAAGTTAAGGGATAATAATAAAATATAAAATAAGTAATAATTGGTGTTGCAAAAAAGATCAGGATTAAAAGGCAAAAACTCTAAAAAATCTAAAATACCAAGAAAAAAAATCTCTTAAAAAAGGTTCAAAAGTGCAAAAACTAGCGTATTAATCTTTTTATATACATATTCCTAGACGAAATGTAACCCTCACTGGAAAGTGACACTTTTATCCCTCGGTACATAATCTATTATTTTTTCTCTCTTCTCTGGCGCCCCTGTGAATGCCACTGGTCTATACTTATAGCTTGACAAGATTGTCATATCGACCAGTGTTCTTTCTACTGATAATATATATTATAATCTATAATCTTTGTTTCTACTATTGTAATTTTTTTTTATTAGCTACCGGCTAACGTCTGTTCTGCAGAATGCTTTTTTATATTTCATATTATACACTTATGCTTTTAACAAAGTATCTAAACTATGCCTTCAGAGTTTCTCTGTAATATTGTAATTGCAGACGTGGAGAAAATTTATGCAAAATACTACAAGTGATTGGCCGAAGCGAATCTTGTTCTTTGATCTTGACATTTCTTTCTCGAAGCAGCTCACGTACCTTTTAAATTTTTTAAAAGCAATAGTTTGGTTGGTTAACTTCGAGCAGTGGCGAAAAGGGCGCTTCATGTGCCTAGTCGCCAGGCCTAGAGCCTACCCCACACTACTACTAACTTCGAGCAATACTACGAATAATGGACAACAAGGCTATCATCTCAGTAATAAATCTTTCAAATTATGATTTGTTTTTAAGAAAAGGAGATATCTTAGTAAGAATATTTACTTATAAATAAATTGGAGTTGAGCGAAATTGACTTAGGAGAATTAAATGAGCATGAAAGACAACAACTTAAAACATTATTGCTGGAATATCGAGATTGTTTTTCCATAGATGTTCAGTACCTTGAATGTGCCAAGTCGACAGAAGTGAAGATTCAATTGAAGGATGACATACCTTTTACCTACAGGCCGTATAGGATGGCAGACAACGAGAAATAAATATTAACGGGAATAATCAAAGAACTTTTAGATGCTGATATTATTCGAGAATCTTAGTAGCCTTACACATCACCCGTTCTCTTGGTTAAAATGAAAAACGGAGAAAGATGAATGTGTATTGATTATAGGAAACTTAATTCTCATACAGCAAAACAATGTTATCCTATTCCAAGAATTGACGATCAGTTAGATAGGCTACATGGTAGTTGTTATTATACAACCTTGGATTTAAAATCCAGTTATCAGATACCTTTAGAAGAGGAATCAACGAAATTTGTATCGGTCGTAACTCCAACAGGACAGTATGAATTTAACCGAATGCCATTTGACTTAACAAACGCTCCAAATGTTTTTCAACGATTAATGAATCTTGTGAATCTTGAAACTTACATATATATTAAATCTTTATAAAAAAATATTTTGTGTTCTTTTTAACTATTCTTAACAGAATAATAATGAAGCAGGCCATCAGAGTTTGTTTGAGCAATCCAAAATTCTTCACACTGAGCAATTCTTTGGTGAAAGAAAAATCCGAGATTTTATTGAAATCTTTAAACATATGAACAATATCAACCGCAACACAAGTCTTTATATTTCACGTATTTGGCAATGAGTCATCTGTAATACACTTGCGCATTTAGCTCCGTCTTCTTCCACGCGTGAATAAGATATGTACAAAGACAAATCAAATCAGTTTTAGACGAACTCTAAAGAAGCCCACCGGATATTTGGCGAAATATCAGGGAGTATTGTTTAACTAGCGAATCCTAAGGTAACTGATGATGAGTGCTGCGCTCCGAAATTCGGGTGGTATTTAGCCTGATATCTATAATACGCTGCTTATAGTCTTTCACCTCATCCTGCTGTGGCCATTCTATCGGCTGCTTTATTGCCGTGTATATCCGAGTAATCGATGTCTGTTCTGCAACTCGTGTAAACTCTCCTGACATCTTCATACAAGGTTTCACTTAATCCGACAGGATTTCAGCTTCCAGTACAGAAAAAATCCCTGCCTGAGTCTGTCGGGTGCTGATTTACAGACCTTCTGGGACTTCTCATAGTTCAATGAATAGAGACCAAAATAGGGGGGTTACCCTACAAAAGGTCCGGTAGTTCTGAATTTTGGATATGTTGTTAAGCTCAGGAGGCTAGTTAAAAATCTGAGTTTTCTTCACCCCCACCCCTGTGCTCCCTCCGCCATCTTGAAAAAACCATCAAAAATTGGCACATTTTTTAGTTTTTTGCCTTTCATTTCGTTCCAGTACACTAAATCGCAAAAAAAATTGTTTTAAATTAAGCACACCACTAGAGCGGTAAATATGAAATATTTTTTACCACGTTACACAACGTTTAAAAGGAAATTTTATTATCTACAACGAAGTAAAAAACAATTTTTTTGATAAAGGGCATGGTTTTCAGAAAATCAAATAAAACCTGTGCAAAACATAATTTTTTTAAATTAAATGGCCCCCATTTACGGACGTCGCTGGCGGGTTCGTTGTAAGTCAAACCCCATCGAGTTGTACACCGTTGAAAAGAGAATTTTACTGTCAATAAAGTGCATCATAGCATTTTTCTAAATTAGGCTTAGTTTTTGAAAAAATTACATAAAACTTGTAACAAAAATATTTTAATTTGTGATTTTTTAAAATTGGTTAAATTTACGGGCGCCTCTGAAGTGTTTATAAATAGTTGACCCCCATCGAGTTGTTTTATAACCATGAAACCAATCAGACTTTCTTGTACAGCATTTTAAAGGAAATTTTATTTGCTACAATAATGTATAACACATTTTGTTCTATAAACCTTGGTTTAAAAAAAAATCGAATAAATCATGGAAAAAACATGGATATTTTTTGACTTTTTTAAATTACTTCAATTAACGGACGCCGCGGAAGTGTTTATAAATAGTTGACCCCCATCGAGTTGTACCTTTTTCAAATTTCTACAATAAAGTATATTACACATTTTTCTCTTAGAAGCGTATTTTTTGAGAAAATTTGAGAAAACCTAAATATGTTAAATTTTGGGGGGTCTGGGGGGGTTTTTCAAGAGGTGGCCACTTTAAGGAGGTGTTTGACCCCTAAGCTCTCTTACCTTTTTGTACGTCACTAAATTTATACAAAAAAAATAAAAATAAATAAAAAACGTGCCGTTTAAAGCACTAAATTTAAAAAAATGATTATTTTCTAACTTACTTACTTTAAGTTAAAAGTTACTCCCACTCCATTACAATATTTAAAAATACATTTAAAGAATGGATTTTTTAGCTGAAAAAATTCTCTACAAGATATGTTCCTAGAACTTTTACCCTAGAACAAAGTATTTTGGAGCTTATGCCGTCTAAAGTAGAAAAAATCTGAAAATTTGCCCAAGCACGCGATTTTAGTCATTTTTGGAAATTATCTAGCTCTGTTAACACTGCTCGCAGAACAACCATAGTACCACCCGATTGTAGATAATTATATCTTCTAAAAAATTTAATATAAATCTTTTTGCGATTTAGTGTACTGGAATGAAGTTACAGGCCAAAAACTACAAAAAGTGCCAATTTTTGATGGTTTTTTCAAGATGGCGGAGGAAGCACAGGAGTGGGGGTGACGAAAACTCAGATTTTTAACTGCTCTTTCGACCTTAATAACATATCCAAAATTCAGAACTACCGGACCTTTTGTAGGGTAAAACTCTTCTATTCATTGTACTATCAAGCTCTGTGAAAACACTTCGGATCCTACACCTGCGTCTGTTTTTTTAGACTCACTTTTCAAGTATCTTTACCTTCCTAGCCCGCGCAGTAATGAGTAGAGAAGGTATTGTTTTCGACGAAAAATTTTTTTTTGAGATAACGCCGAAAATGCGTTATTTGGGTGTATTTTGACCTATCCTAGCAATATCGTCGTGATGTCTGACTCTGTGTGTGTATTATTTTTCTGTCCGTAACACAATAGCTCCTAAACCTCTGAACCGATTTTCATAAAATTTGTTGGTAAAATAGTGTTCAGCACTCTAACGAGCTGGAGACTTTGGTCAAAATCCATTAATACTAATGAGAGGTTTTTGACAATTAAAACACTTTAAAAATGCTAAATTTTTAACGGAGCATCGCATTGATATGCAGTTTTCGAAATATAGTAGATTACATTTGGCTCAATAATTTGTGTTATAACCAAAAACTTCGTACGAGCTTTAGTTTCTGAGATATTTACAAGAAACTGTTTTCAAGACTGACTATCATAGCTTCACTTGAAGTTGGCTAATGGGCTAGCTAGGAAGGTATCAGATCTGTCATGGATTCATTTATTTTTATTTGCTTTAACACTATTTCTATCACTGTTAATACCGTCGTACATTTTGATTATAAATGTTTTTGTCAAAGTCTGTATAAGCCCGTAAAGCAGATGGTTCAAAGTGATAGTTGCACTCTGGACTCAAAATAATTGATGGTGTTGCTTTTGCTACTAGCTTCTAGACATAAATGCATGCGTTTAATAATAACAAAATGATCGAGTAGCGTAGAAAAAGGAAAGAGAAATGATAAATCTTTAAACTCGCAGAAAGCGCATTAAGAAACTAATAAAATAAAAATAAGTAAATAAAAATATTAAAATTAGGTTATCACCTTCGAACATTAGGTATAATTTCAGTAACGAACCTAGGAATATGTCTTGGGGGGGGGCCCGAGGCCTCATAATGTCGTATTTGATGCTATTTTTTGTGTTTATTCATGAAATATGTGGAAAATATATACAAAAATCATAGGCTTGAGGGGGGGGCCCGGGCCCCTGGGTGCGCCCATGATAATTTTATAAGGATATCACTAAAGCCTTCGAAACTGTAGCCCGGTCTACTTTGTCAGAAACTAGGGCTTCCTAGTGCTAAGGTTCAATGCAAACCTAATTTTTTAAGTTTTTGGCAAAATTTAAAAGTTTGTTGTTTTAAACAAAAACCCTTGTTTTAGCTTTTAACAAATTTGATGTATACAATCGATAGGAGCTTTTACTTTAAAAATATTAGGATGACCACCCTCCATGCTGTCCCCTAATGTAGGGACGGCACACCCGCCCTTCCATTATACACACCCGTCCTTTCGTTAAATAAATCCCTTGATGTTATTATTTCACTACCAAATATGGTTCAATAGTTCAGAAGATGTTTGGGTGGACTTTTAAAACATCCTGCACCAAAAGTTAATGGGTTCCAAGAAACATTTCTGCGGTCTAATTGATGGAATACATAAACAAGCCTACTCTGGAGCAATTCTAAACAATACATTTTTTTGCTAGATTGTCAAAAACGCAAAAAAAATCGGCAGACATGACAAGTGAGTTATTCTTTTTTATTTAAAAATGAACAAGGGTATTTTTTCATTATACGTAGAATTACTAAACTATAAACCGGCCCTGGCAATTTTTTTTTATTCGGCCCTCGCTTCGGCACAAAAATTTTACGGCAAAGCCATATTGTTTTATTTTTGTTTTTGATATTATGGAGGTTTTGTTATTAAATAACATGCTAATTTTAGAGGATGTAAATTGCATTTTGAGAAAAAAAACTTCATATAAACATATGTATGCATGTCCTAAACTTACTAACTTGTGAGATATAAGGTGTTTAAAGACTTTCAGAAAATCTCCTTTTTTATTAATATCTGTAATACTGCTCTAGATATTTTTGTAAAGTTTTATACTCTGTATGCCTATATTAAACACTAAGTACCTATTAACATAATTAATATCTAATTTTTTCTCAAAATGAAAACTCAAAAAAAAACGTACAAAATTTCAACATACAACAGTTAGTTAAAAGGCTGCAAGTAATTTTTTTTCAAATTTAGGTTTTTGGTCTCGACGGATTTTCCATCATGTCCTATGTAATAAAATTAAAAAAAAAACAAATAGCAGTAACTGTAGTACTGCCTTATGAACAATTAAAAGTTTGAAGTCTTCTTTGGAAAAACATTTCCAAACTAGTAAGAACCTTTCATTTTGAAATTTGTATTGGAGAACTTGGCTTTACTATTATCTCAATTCTTTTTACGGAATACTATTTTCGCGTACTTGGCTTTTTTTTACATGAAATGTTTTTGTTATGATTTCACTTTTTTTAAAGGAATTGAATAATATTTAATTCTTAAAATAGTAAAATATTCGGAAAGTTGTTCAAAACTTTTGCAATGCCTTATTTAAGATTTTGAGGTTTTTTATTTTTTTTGAGTTCCTATAAGCCTTCCAAAGCTTTGCTCTTTAGCGTTTCTGGAAGTGAAAAATGTAACTTTTACATAACTTTACATGTATAGGGGAGGGATGTAAATAAAAATGTTGGTGTTTTTAAATTTTTTTCTATACTTTTATCATAGTTTCTATCGGGCGTTCAAAACTCAACTCTCTAGCATTTCTGGAAGTGGGCATTGTTAATTTTACATTGCTTTACATTAATAGGGAAGGGAAGTAAATTATAATTTTGGGGTTTTTAAGCTTTTTCCTATAGTTCTTAGTTCTGGAAGTGGGCAATGTTACTTTTACATAATTTTACATGTATAGGGGAGGGAAGTAAATTAGAATTTTGGGGTTTTTTGATTTTGCCAGGGGTTTGGTCATAATTTCTATCAGTCTGCCAAATTTCAGCTTTGTAGCTTGTCTGGAAGTACAGTAAAATTTTGATGATCTATACATGAGTGAGTGACAATTTCGACGTTTTTTGAAATTTTGTAACTACTTTACTACTTTTTGTAAGTCCATGAAACTTGAAAACGTTGTTAAATTTATGAAAATCTACGACTGTGCAAAGTTTGAGATTCCTAGCTCATTCCGAAATACAGTTTTAGATAAGTCAAATATGGGCTGAAATATTTCAAGAAAAGATGGTACGGCAGCCCGAACCTGGCGAGGCACTGCCGTGTCCTCAGATGTGAGAATTCTAAAAATAGTTTCTTTTTTAGCTCACACATATACTATACTATAGTAGTGTGAGCTTGGTGATCCTAATTTTTTCGAGAAAAATAAAGTTGCTCCGATTTCAAAAATGTTTATATATCTTTGCGTTTCAGATGATTTTGAAACTTTTTTGTTGCGCCGTCTGTCTGTCTGTCTGTCTGTCTGTCTGTCTGTCTGTCTGTCTGTCTGTATGTCTGTATGTCTGTCTGTAACGACCAACGCGCATAACTCAAAATCCGCTTGGCCGATTTTAATGAAATTTGGTACCTAGGCTGGGTCTTGGGCCGAGATGGTCCCATTTAAAAATGAACAACATCCACCGAACACAAACCAAATAAGAGGGTGGGGGTAGATTTCAAAAATTAGAGTTTATGTGAAAATATGGCGTGTGTGATATCAAACGAAAGGTAATTGAGTCTGCAGTTAAACAAAATACATTTTAATTTATTTAAAAAGAGGGTGGGGGTATATTTTAAAAATTAGAGTTTAAGCGAAAATATGGCGTGTGTGATATCAAACGAAAGGTAATTGAGTCCGGAGTTTAACAAAATACATTTTAGTTTTTGGTTTTTTTAAGGGTGAGGGTAGATTTCAAAAATTTGAGTTTAAGTCAAAACATGGCTTGTGTGGTATCACACAAAAGGTAATTTAGTCTGGAGGAATAGAATATATTTCAGTTTTTAGTTATATTAGCTCACACGTACACTATAACTATAGTATCTAGTGTGAGCTTAGGGGCCCATATATTGGCAGAGTATTTTTTAAAGCTTTATTATTATATTAAACGGTTTACAAACTTTTTAATGCGTCATCTAAACTTCTCATACGCACAGCCATTATCAACAAACATTTTGACTTGTCCCAGCCCCGTTATGATCGTGTAACTCCATAAAACATAAGAACTATCAGATACTGGGATGCGCCTTTTATGGCGAAAACGAGTGCAAAAGCAGGCAAATGTCTACATAATTGCAAAGATAGAGGAAGTTGAAAATAAAGGCTTATTGGTATTTAAACCATTTTTGGACTTGTTATTAAATACAAAGGCTTAGTAAATGTGTCATTCTCCACCTTTATTGTTACAAGGCCAGCACAAAATAAAGGGGCAGGGTTTGATGTCAAAAAAAAATGCCCGGTGGGCCGGTACAATTTTGGGACGGTTGGGCCGCAGGCCCCATGTACCTATTCCAAATTATTACTAACTAATTAAAACATTAAACATTTAAATTTAAAAAATCTGTATGTAGTAACTCTAGGCCTGCGTTACTCGTTTGATTGTTACAGTTACTTGTATATTAAAATAAGTATAATGTGTCAAGGAGATAATGTGATAATAACACTAACTTATTAATATCTTTTTACAATACCAATATTCAGAAGAAAAAATTGGAAGATTAAAAAAATGTTATAAAAATATTGTCGAATTTTTTTCCTTATTTGTGTTGCTGTTGTGAAATTTCTTTTAACACACTTTGTTGACTATTTTGGTGGGAATGGATCCCCTTGATCTCCCCCTTCGGTACGGCCTTGCCAATATTTATATTATGTATTTAGTTGCGAATCATCATTTTTGGTGCTAAAATACATAAAAAATCTAAGAAATCGATTAATCGATTAAAACATCGGTATTGGGTCTAATTCAAATTAAGGAGCATTAAGTTCATTATTAAAAAAGTCGTTACAATTTGAAAAATTAGCATACTAGCTCGGCCCCCGGTAGTTAAAAGGGCGCAAATGACGAAAGTGTGGTTCGGAAAAAAACGTCTTCAAAGTTTTAATTGTTCATAAGACAGTAGTACAGTTACTGCTTTTTGTTTTTTTTTTAAGTTTTTTTTATAATTTTATTACATAGGACAGAAAATCCGTCGAGACCAAAAACCTAAATTAAAAAAAAAATTATGTATGTTGAAATTTTGTACGCATTTTTTTTTGAGTTTTCATTTTGTGTATTAGTTATTAATTATGTTATTAGGTACTTAGTGTTTAATATAGTAAAAATATCTAAAGCAGTATCACAGATATTAATAAAAAATTAGATTTTCTGAAATTCTTTAAACACCTTGTATCCATTGGCGTAGCTAGGGGGGCCAGGGGGGGCCTGGCCCCCCTGAAGTCCCTCAGGCCCCCCCTAAGATATTTTAGGCCTCCCCTACCGACTAGTAGTAAAAGAACATGACGCTGAAAATACATACTTTTCTATTATTATTCGGGAAATATTCAAATAAAATAGGTGCATTAAAATTTAAAATCATTCGGATAATGTTTACATTTCAGGAAAAAGCGCGGAATTAGGCTTTTTCTCTTTAAATTATCGGTAACTTTTCTGCACTTATGCAATTTCCCGAAAATATTTTTTAAATTTAAACATAATTATGGATATTGAATATTTCATACATATTGGCGACATCTTGTAAAATATTATAGAAGTGTAAGTTAAATTTCGCATTTAATAAAGACAGCGACCCTTGCCTCTCTGTTTCCGAAATCGGGTTGTAGATGTCGTAAGGTTATAAAATACCTTTTTAAACTGTTTTTCTAAAATAAATATAATAATCTTTTTAGTTTTTTTGAGGTTAGCGTTTAGTGTCTTATGAAAATTTTCCGATTTTGGTGACAATTTCATAACCATTTTCATATTGTTTTCGCACGTCGTTAAATGGAATAAATTCGTCGAGCAATACCGGGAAATTTTAAATATTAATACTTCTACTCTAAGAGCAGAAATGACCGTTTTAAAGAATTGTATTTTTGGGTTAAATCAAACTGTTGGTCATGATTCTATCAAACAACAGCAGAAAACACCTATCCAAACCTCTACCAACTTTTTAAAGTTGCGAGTATTCTTCCAATTTCAAGTGCAACTTGCGAGAGGTCTTTCTCTGCCATGAGGAGAGTTTTTAATTGGCTTAGAACAACTATGATTCAAGAGAGACACTCAGGTTTGTCATTGTTATTCATAGAAAAAGATGTTGAGGTCGACTTAGACAGTGTGGTAGACGCTTTCAGTCAGCGACGTAGAAAACTTTCTTTGTAGAATTGCTGAATTACATACTTCCTGTGTATACATATAAAATAGTTGGTTATTAAATTTGTTATATTAAAATATTAGAACATTTAATGCGTGTATTTTTTTTTTATTCATTGCACACTTTGCACGACTCTTTAAAACCTATGTTTGCTTTTTGTTCAAGATAGACCGGGGCCACGGCCCCCCCTGAAAAGCAAGGCTAGCTACGCCAATGCTTGTATCTCACAAGTTAGGATGTTAAGTACATGCATACATATGTTTATATGAAGTTTTTTTTCTCAAAATGCAAATTACATCCTTTAAAATTAGCATGTTATTTAATAACAAAACCTCCATAATATCAAAAAAATAAAAATAACACAATATGGCTTCGTTTTCTTTGCGTAAAATTTTTGTGCCGAAGCGAAGCGAAGGCTGAATAAGAAAAAATTTGCAGGGCTGGTTTGTTTAAGCCCATCCAACCCTATAAAGGGGCCCTCATTCTGGAAAATCTGGAGCCCCTGGATACGTTTGAAGGATGTATTATGGTATGCGCGAAGATGCAGTGACCTATAATAACCGAAAGCACTTTTCTTAGCGTTTCCTGCCTAAACCGAAGTAAGGTTTTTATCCTCTTTACATTACATTTTGGCCCAGCTACTTTGGGATGCTGCAGCTTTCTAACGTCATCCATTTTCATTGTGCTAGCTTTACCATCCGCGGTATTGTTAATGCGCAATTTGACCAGGCTCACCGTATTGTTAATTTGGTAACCTTCTTTGACTACATCTGCCTCATTAGGGAACGTCCTTAAATTACGTAACGCAAAAATTCAGGATTTTTGACCCCCGCTCCCCTCTCGTAACGCATTTTCAAGAAAAAACACATAAAAAAACATTGAGTGTAACGCAAAGCCAACCCCCCCCCCCCAATTCGAGCGTTACGTTATTTAAGGACAGTCCCTTTCCTTGCATGTCCAAGTGTCCTGGAACCCAACAAATTAAAAAAGTATAATAATAAAGTGGATAATAAATAAAAAGAGTTATATTTAAATAGAAGATCTAGAGGAGAAATTCTTAACATGCCCACAGGTGAAATTTTATTGATTTTTTTGTTACATGAATATTATTACCTAAAGCAACCTGGTAGACACACCTTTGACCAACTAACTTGTAACGGTAAGACTGCTCACAAATAAACAAAAATTAGTTTTTAATGATATTTGGTGAAACATTGACCTTATTTGTCTGAGGTTTAATTTCATTACACAAAAAAACCTATTTATTTAAAGATAGTCCAGTCATTATAGAATTTTAGCTTGCAAAAGGTGGTGTACTCGCGATTTTGACATATGTTGTTGACATTGGAGTCGTCAAAACAAATTTGAGTTTTCGACTTGGGGGGGGATTGCTCCCCCGCTATCTTGGATTTAGTGTGCACAAAAAGGGTTTTTTTTAATGACTCGGTTACTGTAGACAATAATAAAATTTCCTACAAAAACGCTTTTGTACGGTTTTTCGTCAGACGAATGGTTTTCGAGTTATGACGCTAAACCTTTCGTCGTTATTTGGCATTTTGACAAATTTTAGAGAAAATAAAATGTTCTTTTAAACGGCGTATCACAAAGTTGTGTGATGACACTCCAGGGGCGTCCGCATATTTTATTTTTTATTTGTTTAAAACTAAGCTTTCTGAAAATTTTTGTTTTACTTTATTTTGTCGACCTTGTAATTAAAAAAAAAACAATTTCGTACGCACCAAATCCAGGATGGCCGGAGGAGCACCCCCCCTCCCTTAATGTGAAAAAATTTTGTTTTAGGGCTCCAATGTTAACAACATTATCAAAATAGCGACTACACGACCTTTTGCAAGCTGGGGATCTTTTTTTCGCTTTAATGACTGGCCTAAGAATCCTATGACGATATCTAAAGACTATATTTTTTAAATGAATCAATACTAAAAGGGTGGCCATTCTAAAGGGGCCTACAGACACGCGAACATTTCTAGAGATTAGTACGCGCGTACAAGTTTGCGCATACTAATCTCTTCGTGTGTATACAATATCCGCCTAAAATATCTCTCGAAGATTTGTTCGCGCGCACGATGTACGCGAGCAAATCTCTCGGTGTCTAGGCAAAACGCATTGATAATATCGTGTTTATGTTTAGAACGTTTAATTTTGTCTTCGTGTGTGTAGGCAATTCCACCAAACGTACATGTATGCAGAGATTAGTGCGCGTACTAATCTCAAGAAATGCTCGCGTGTCTGTAGGCCCCTTTTTACACTGAATATGATATCTTCCATAAAAAAGCTTTTCTGCGCATAGACCGTGAGTAAAGAAATTGTTTTTGCAGTCTTATTTCAATCTCAAAGGCTTCTTGACCGGAGAAATGTCAATTTTTTGTTTTGGAAGAAATTTGAGAATTAAATTTATTATATCCTTAAAATAATGCAGTATAGCCTCGCAGGTACAAGCGTGCATAGCCTTTTCGATAAGGGGGGGGGAGTTGATGCACAGTATAGTTAAAATTACAAAAGTCGGAAAACGAAAAATGAGAATTTGTTTGTGGTTTATGTTACCGTTCGTATACCGGGTTTGCCAAAAAACCCGGCAAAATATATTTTTGTTATAACTTTAGAACTATACTACCGATTTTAGTGAAACAAGCTGCATTTTTTGTTTGTCATCTTAAAATCCAAAGTAACGGACAAAATTAATCAATCAACGACTCTTTTAAAAAGTTAATTTATTCTTATTTTTCACTTTATAGAAAAGCTCTATCTTCGTAATTCGCGACGAAGTAAGGATCATTGAAATTGGTTTAGTGGTTCCCGAAAACATATTTTTTTTTAATAAATAAATTCACTTCAATGAAACATAAAGCACCATGGTAAGAATCACGGTCCCTAGGCACCGTTGCCTTCCTCTAGGGACCGTGGGTAAGAATCGATTCTTCTTTGAAGATCACTAAATTACTAGAAGAAAACATAGCTATGTTTAACTCAACGAACTTTCTACGTTCCACGGAAAAACAGCAAAGACGCATTGAAATGAATACTCGACAACAAACTGCGGATGACGTCCCAAAGGATCTGCGAACACACAAAGAGAAGCCGAAAAAAGCTGGTTTTCGGCAAACAAGCCCGCGCAACTTGAAAACACGAAAACAGGACGAATCCGTGTTTGCGCGCGGAGTGTGAGCAGCGTACTAGCGGCGCACATACGGCGCGTTCACGTAGTAGTTTGTGTATACGTACTCTTGAGGCCATGTAAGTTGATCATTTTGTTGGTAACTTCTCCACAAATTATTCTTTGATAATCACAATAGAAAAGAAAAAATCATATGCTCCTTTAGGTACTACAAGTTTACAAAGGGATAAAATACTTAAATTTTTATTTATTAAATGTATTAGAAGAATAATCTTAACACAATCGTAAATCAAGAAGTATCATCTGAGGACACGGCAGTGCCTCGCCAAGTTCGCGCACCGTATCCATCCTTTCTCGAAACATTTCAGCCAATATTTGACCTACCTAAAACTCTACTTCTAAATGAGCTACGAATCTCAAACTTTACACAATCGTAGATCTCGATGGAGTTAATAACCCCTCCAAGTTTCATGGAATTTCACAAAGTAGTAAAGTAGTTACGAAATTTCAAAAAACGTCGAAATTGCCACTCACTGACTCACTCACTCATGTATAGATCATCAATATTCTACTGTACTTCCAGACATGCTACAAAGCTGAAATTTGGCAGACGGATAGAAATTATGACTAAACCCCTGGAAAAAATAAAAAAACCCCAAAATTTTAATTTACTCCCCTCCCCTATATATTTAAAGTTATGTAAAAGTAGCATTGCCCACTTCCAGAAATGCTAAAGAGTTGAGCTTTGGCAGACTGATAGGAACTATGATAAAACTATAGGAAAAAATTAAAACACTCCAAAATTCTAATTTACTTCCCTCCCCTATAAATGTAAAGTTAAGTAAAAGTAACATTGCCCACTTCCAGACATGCTAGAGAGCTGAGCTTTGGAAGACCGATGGTAACTATGATAAAGCTATAGAAAAAAATTAAAACACCTCAAAATTCTAATTTACTTTCTTCCCCTATAAATGTAAAGTTATGTTAAAGTAACACTGCTCACTTCCAGAAACGTTAGAGAGCTGAACTTTTTAAGACTGAAAGATAATATAATAAAACTATATAAAAAAATTTAAAAACACCAACATTTTAATTTACTTCCCTCTCCTATAAATGTAAACTTATATAAAACTAAAATTGCCCACTTCCAGAAACGCTAGAGAGCTGAGCATTGGAATGCTAATAGAAATTATGATGAAACCATGGAAACAAATTTAAAAAGTCCAATATTTTCATTTACTCTCCTCCCCTATAAATGTAAAGTTATGTAAAAGTAACATTACCCACTTCCAGAAACGCTAGAGAGCTGAGCATTGGAAGACTAATAGGAACTATGATAAAACTATAGGATACAATTTAAAAACACGACAATTTTAGTTTATTTCCCTCCCCTATGCATGTAAAGTTATGTAAAAGTAACATTACCCACTTCCAGAAACGCTAGAGAGCTGTGCTTTGGAAGACTAATAGGAACTATGATAAAACTATAGGATACAATTTAAAAACACGACAATTTTATTGTGCACTTTCCGAAACGCCAGAGAGCTGAGCTTTGGAAGGCTGATAGGATCTACGATAAAACCATGGAAAAAAATTAAAAAACCACAAAAATTTAAGTAAGGCATTGCAAAAGTTTTGAACAATATTCCGCATATTTTACTACTTTAAAAATTAAGTATTATCCAATTCCTTTAAAAAAGAAGTGAAATCATAACAAAAATATTTCATGTGAAAAAAGCCAAGTACGCTAAAATGGCACTCCCTAAAAAGAATTGAGATAAAAGTAAAGCCAGGTTCTCCAATACAAATTTCAAAATGAAAGGTTCTTACTAGTTTGGAAATATTTTTCTAAACTTGGCTATTACGGCTACAAATGACTCTTAGGCACAGTGCTAAATTGAACATAAAGAAGTTTGGCTGTAATAGCAAAGTTTAAAAAAACATTTCCAAACTAGTAAGAACCTTTCATTTTGAAATTTGCATTGGAGAACTTGGCTTTACTTTTATCTCAATTATTTTTACGGAATGCCATTTTCGCGTACTTGGCTTTTTTACATGAAATGTTTTTGTTATGATTCCATTGTTACGAATCACCTTCTCTTGATCTAACCACACTAACATGGCCTAGTCTATTCAAATCGATCGATAGTTAGGTCACGGATCACCCACGGATCACCTTTGTTAGGTGATCCGTGGTTAGGTCTGGTAGTCGGCACCTAACGCGTACGGCTTGAACGACTCCTTTTATATTTGAAGGTCGCATTGTTTCATATTTTTTGATGGTGACATTTTTAATAAGTAGGTGTATTATTTTCCTAAAATTGTTGTTCACCAAAACTGCAGAACACAGGGCTATAATGTTCAGTCCCTTTAAGCAAAATTCAGCGAAATAATATTTCAGTGATTCATCGATTCTCACTGTTAAATGAATATACTAGAGGCTGCCAGTAGTGACCTCTCTGACTCTCTAACAAAGGTTAAAGCCGACCATCGGCACATCCTTTAAAGACAGTGACATGGGCGGCGGTAGATATACTCATGAAAATTATTTCATTTAATTATGGCGTAAATAAAACTTTCTATTCCTACACCTACAGAAACGACACTGATTTATTTTCTAACTCTGCATACTGCCGACTAAAGGGGTCCCGAAAGAAACACCTGAAAGCAATTAAAAGCCCGTCTCAAAAAAATCTGCCAATCAGGTGTCGTGTATCCACGTGAGCTGGGTCGGTCTCAAAACAAATACTTTGTCGTCGGACCGCAAAGAGTCGCGCCTTTTCTCTGTCGGTAGGGTTGAAATTGTGCCGTCTATCCACCTGTGCTGGGTCAGTCAGAAAACAAAAACTTTGTGCTAGGACCGCTAAGAGCCGCGCCTTTTCTCTGTCGGTAGGGTTGAAATTATACCAGGAAGATTTTATATGAATTTGGATAACTTTTGAAGGGCAGATTGAAGAAAATTTCATGAAATCGATAGAACCCCGTATTAGGAGCATTTCAGGTGACTTTGCAAAAACTATACCTTTTTTAACACCTTGCGAAACTGCTTTAACCAGAAGTTGAATATTTTTAATATTACGCTTTTTTTCTCGTACAGTTCCTATTTGTTTAAAAAGTAAATTTTGAAAATCCAATTCGTGGTCCGGCTGGTATTAACCATTTTCCTAACCTTTACTTCAAGTTGTTTAACTTTAAGAAAACAAAAACAAAATTTTAGTAAATGGTGTTTGGTACAAGTTAACAATTAAATTAAAAAAAACATTTCTTAAAATGTATTTTTTTAAATTTTATGTTAGGTTTTTTCTTAATTTTATAGTATAGACCGAATGATTTTGCGTATTTTTTCTTTCCTGACTGTTTTTACAAAAGTTATTGGTTTTCTAGAAAATCGCAAAAAACTAATTTTAAGAACATTTGGGGCCTCATATCTAGCGAAGCTCAAAGAGGATTTTAACGGAGTATATGTGGCCGAGATGGTAAGGAAAAATTATTAAAAAATCCGGCTCGCACCTATTTTTGTCCAGGTGAATTCCTAAAATGATTGGGAATGGTCTGTCCTACCTGCTTAATTAAAAGCAAAGCAATTGCACTAACGACAATAAAAAGTTTAAAAAAAGGTTTCTTTTTGTTTTAATTTTAATTAGCTTAAAGGAATTGCATATTACAAGTCTAGAATGCATACCTACATATCAACTTGTTTCTAATGAATGAAAGAGTGTGTCCTACAAAAACGAACAACTTATAAGGACGTAATGAGCTATTAGAGAGCTACAAATAGACTGACATAACACTTTACTTTTTTATATTTCCTCGGAATTAACGGAAGATATCGTGTAATAACAAAAATACCATAAATATTGAAATATCTTCTATCTTTTTTTTTTTGATAACGGGACATTCTCGCCGACCCACACAAGCTGCGTTCTGTATTTGCATCTCAGACGCGACGGATTTTTGGTCACGTGATTACAGATTAGTCGGAGCAAATTAGGAATTAACGAACGATCCGGATCAAATCGGTCAAAATTTTATAAATCGTTACAGATAATTTATTTTTGCTTTTTTTAATAATTATTAGGTCTGAAATTAAAATAAACAGATATAGAAATGCGCCGTAAGCGAAAATTTTTTAAATACTCCTGGCGTTGCGGGTAAATTTTGTAGAAACTTGCCTTGGCATTTTCTTCCCTAACTAAAACAAAAGTTTTATCACAGGGAGGCGGGGGTTGCTCGGGCCCCTCTGGCCCCTCTGGTCCCCCCTGGATCCGCCCCTGTTTGTTGTCTTCAACATCAAATAATTCAATTTCAATCTTTTTGCATAAAAAAAATTATTTTTGTAAACAAAACAAATACCCAATATGACGTCACAATCTGCACGGAGCAACCAGATTTACGTCCAACTAGTCGGAGCAGAATTATCGAACGATTCAGATCTACCTCCCCTAGATCTAGATAGAATAAACGAACGATTTCGATTAAAAAGATTAATCCGACGTTAGTACCGAACGCAACTACAGGAAAATTTTAAAGAATAGCTGTTCAAAAGTATTTTTGATTCTTCTAGAAATCTCTTATTTAAAATAGTGAAAGATTTTTTTTGGTTTAATGCTTATTTATAAGAAATTTATCTCTAGTTTACATCTTGGCTGTAGCTCACCAAATAAATTTAAACGATAAGGCGATAAACTTTGATCACGATCTTTAAAAAGCAATCAATTCTTACCAGGCTATTTTTTACTTCATTAAAATCATTTCAGTAGTAACGAATTTATAAGGAAATAAATGCAGACATGATTGGCAAGGCAATCGTATAATAAGCAAAACAATGGTTGAAACAAAAATATATATTTTTAGAACCACTGAACCGATTTTGCCGATTCATACCTTGTTGCGCGTGGCAAGAATGCAGCTTTTTTACTGACTTAAAAAAATGATTAAAACATGTTCACAACATGCGAGTAAACGAGCATCTTCGAAGGGTATATTTTAATTTCGTCCGCCATCTTGGATTTTGAGACTGCGGACAAAAGATATATTTGGTCAAAACTCTGATTAATTCTCTGCCAAGTGCAGTTTGTCCCATTAAAATCGATTGTATAGTTGAAAAGTTATAATGAAAAAAAATTGTCCGGTTTTTTTTGGCTCACCCGGTAAGTGGCCTATAGTCTAAAATCGTGTCCCGTGGGATAGTTTTGGAAAAATTTTTGTACTATTCTACCCTAGATCGATTGGTAATAGAACAAAAAATTTTAACTCACCCGGTGTGTGAGTAGAAGGGCCTGTGTGCCGTTATAAATCACAATGTTTGGCCTATAACTTTCGCTAAATTAGTTTTATAGAAAAACTATAGCTTTATATCTTAAAAACTAACAAAGATATTAGCTTTTTTAAAAATACTAAAAAATAATTCAAAATTTTTAAAAATACTAATATAAAGAAGAGAGCTGTTTTTATCATGCGAAACTGTTCTTATAATATAATGGGAAAGTGTCAGAATAGTGCCGGGCACAATTAGTGCCTGGCTTTAGTGCAATAGGTCTCTATTAGAAAACCTAATAATGATAACAAAAACAATTCCAATAAATGCGATTCAATTCACACTTTTAAAAAAATTGTAAGATATCCTTAAAATTTAGATTTGAATACCACAAGGCGTAAAATCAAACATCAAATCATGTCAATAACTTTATGTTTTTTTCTAAACAATTAACTATGGTATTGTGTGTTAAATTGGCCAAAAACTTTTTTTTGTAAAAAAATGCACTGAAAAGTTCAACGCCCGAAAATTTATTTAATAAGTTTACAGTTTCTTTTGGTAAAAAGTAAATACACAACCTGAACTAATTTGGGTCTTACAAATAACGACAAGGTAACAACAATGCAATTTTTATAGGTAGGTACAGGGTGATTCGCCATATTTTGATATGCCAGTATTTACCTCTATAACTCGAACTCAAAGGGACAACCAAAACAGTTCGAGTTATGGAGAGTTCGAGTTATAGAAATTTAAAGGTAAAGAGGTTAAAATACATATAAAAAGTGCAGGGACTACTTAAAAGGTTCGAGTTATAGAGGTTCGAGTTAGAGAGGTTCGATTGTATCTATAAAAAATCGTCAATACAAAAATTTTATAATTTTTCTTAAGCTTATTTAAGGCAAACAAACCATTTTGATAGCCCTGGCTTAAATAAAATTTGGATGTCTCATTAATCACACCTGTCATTGTAAAAGTTAAATTTTTACAGCAACTTTCTTCAGTAAAATGAAACAGTTCTTTCTAATGAAAAAATATGTAGGTAGCTAAAGGAGCAAAAGTAATAAAGTATACACTACAAAAATTATGTTTGGTATATTTTACTTCTAAGTTTTTCAGAAGGACCATAAGCGCAAAGATATAATTATTTATATTTATTCAACAGATCGTCTAACAGATATTAGATCACCACTTATTAAAATTTTACACTAACTTTAAATAACTAGTAATTTTGTTTTAGCCACACAGCTCAAATCGTGGAATTAACGCCCATCATAAAGTTATTGTTATACCTAAAACTAAAAAACTGTTGATTTCAACCTATATATTGTGTGTTTCATTAAAATTAGGGAAGTTGCTATTAAAATTTCACATTTAGAATGAAATTTGACATTGCTCCCATTCATCTAAAACCTCAACATCAGCACCTATTTACTAAAGAGTCTAAAGTCCCAATTTTTAAAATTCTAGATCTGCAAGTCTAGATTTTGGTTGAAGGTTTAACTAATTTTTACATCTTTCACCTTCCTAGCCCGTGCAGTAATGGCTAGAGAAGGTATTATTTACGATTTATTTTTTGAGATAACGCCGAAAATGTGTTATTTGAGTGTATTCTTAGCGGTCTATTAGAGAATGATTTTTATGAAAATGAAGAGCAAAGTGGGTTTCGTGTAGATCTTGTAGTGATAATATTTTTTTTCTTAAACAAGTAATTGAGAAAAGGAGTGCTAGAAATATAGAGACTCATGTTACCTTTGTGGATTTACAAAAAGCATATGATACCGTTCCAGTAGAAAAATTATGGACAGTGTTAAATCGACTTTCAAAAAATTCCTGGTAACTAAAAGCTTAAGACAGGGATGTTGTATCTCTCCAACTCTTTTTAAAATGTATATTACAGTATCTCTAAATGGAAAGTACACGTTATGGGGATGAAACCTAATGATCGATTTACATTGGTGTCATAGTTGATAAGACGGGAACAGACTTTAAAGAACTGAAAAAAAGAGTGGCAAAAGCAAAAAAGGTTATTGAATGTCTTGCCATTATTTTACTTAGCAGAGAGGTAAAAAAATAATGTACAATAGTAATTTGTCGCGTAACTGAAATATTAAAAATGGAAAGTGTCGAAATGGATGCAATAAGAAGATCAATGTGCATATCTAGAACAGATCATATCAGAAATGAGACCATAAAAGAAGGAATGGAGATTAAGGAAAGCATAACAGATGACATCACTAAAAGGCAACTGATATATTACGGCCATGTACAACGGATGAACGACAAAAGATTACCAAAATAGGTCCTAGAATGGCAACCAATAGGCTGCAGGAAAAGAGGAAACTGAAATGGCAACAGTCAATCCAAAGATCAATCAGTCAAACAAACCTGACAGAAAATAATTGTCAGGATCGAAGGAGGTGGAGAATAGGCGTCGGACAACGTTCTAAACCATCGAGGTAGTTGTAAACGGACATAGTAGTAGCAGTAGCATTATATCTACACAAAACTTTAAAAAAAAAATAAAAAAATATATTTTACTTTAAAATTGGCAGCCGTATTTAAACCTCCAAACATTGCTAGGAGATGTTGAAGAAAAACGGCGTAAATTAGTGCCAGTTATCCGCTGGATTTGGCATGTTAAATATTTGAACAAGCGATTGTTAAACCGATTCTCAACTATTTTGGTATAGTGTTAATGAACAATGTTTCTAATATATCTTGCGCTTTTTACAATATTTGAATACTAAAACGTATTTAGTATGGTAATGCATATCCAGAGACATTTTTAAGTTATTTATTTATTATTTAACTTTAAAAATGTATGTTTATAAGATCTTATAATACTGGTGTACAATTTTTGCATTTTTACATGTGTCCGTAAAGTCTGGAAACATCGAATTTCCGAAAAAATCGTAACTTTTATAGGAAAAAGCTCGGACGATTTTTATTTAAAAAGGGGATTCAGAAAAAATGCGTTATTATACAGGTTGTCTCAAAAAAAAAGATATGACATAAACTTAAATTTTTTAAATGGAACACCCTGTCTGTATTTTGCTTGACAAAAAAATACTTCAAATGACTTGGGGTATCCAAATATCTAATAATATACAGGGTGTTCCATTTGAAAAAATGTAAGTTTATGTCATATTTTTTTTTGAGACATTTTTTATAATAACGCATTTTTTTCTGATTCCCCTTTTTAAATAAAAATCGAGGTTTCCGAGCTTTTTTCTAAAAAAGTTACGATCTTCTCGGAAATTCGATGTTTCCAGACTTTACGGACACATTGTAGTGCATCAACCTGTACATCAATTCTATTTAATTTTTTAGACACTTATTTTACGCTTTGGAAAGTCTACTTTCAATTATTATAATATGTTTAATTGAACCATTGTTTTTGGCATCCCTGTATATTGCAAAAAAGACCAAGCAGGAAATTGTAATAAAAACTAGAATGAAATTAACGGAGCCTGACAAATCTAATAACTTCCCAACTAAAAGAAATGAGTAATTTAAATAAAAAATTACTTGATATCTGACCTGGACTGTCCAAAATTTTTAGCTCACACATATACTATACTATAGTAGTGTGAGCTATGGTGATCCTAATTTTTTCTAGAAAAAAAAAGTTGCTCCGATTTCAAAAATTTTTATATATCTTTGCGTTTCAGATGATTTTGAAAATTTTTGTTGCGCCGTCTGTCTGTCTGTCTGTCTGTCTGTCTGTCTGTCTGTATGTCTGTCTGTCTGTCTGTCTGTCTGTCTGTCTGTCTGTGTGTCTGTATGTCTGTCTGTAACGACCAACGCGCATAACTCAAAAACCGCTTGGCCGATTTTAATAAAATTTGGTACCTAGGCTGGGTCTTGGGTCGAGATGGTCCCATTTAAAAATGAACAAAATCCACCGAACACAAACCAAATAAAAGGGTGGGGGGTAGATTTCAAAAATTAGAGTTTATGTGAAAATATGGCGTGTGTGATATTAAACGAAAGGTAATTGAGTCTGCAGTTAAACAAAATACATTTTAATTTATTTAAAAAAAAAGGCTGGGGGTATATTTTAAAAATTAGAGTTTAAGTGAAAATATGGCGTGTGTGATATCAAACGAAAGGTAATTGAGTCCGGACTTTAACAAAATACATTTTAGTTTTTGTTTTTTTTGTAACGGTGGGGGTAGATTTAAAAAATTTGAGTTTAAGTCAAAACATGGCTTGTGTGGTATCAAACAAAAGGTAATCTAGTCTGGAGTTGAATAAAATATATTTCAGTTTTTAGTTATATTAGCTCACACGTACACTATAACTATAGTACCTAGTGTGAACTTAGGGGCCCATATATTGGCAGAGTATTTTTATGTTGATATCTCGAAAATCAATATATTTAGTTACTACAAAATGTTTGCCATAATATATTTTTTTCGACGTTATCTTATCGTTTAAAATTTATATTTTTCATTTTCAACCTCTTTAAAGTGCCTTAAATTAAATTCAGTTATGAAAAAAAAAGGGTATACATTTTGTGTGATACAGATTATTTAATTTTATCTTATTTTTTTGCAGCATTGGCACACATCTACTCCAACTCATTCATCTCTCCAAACTCAGCAGACATTGAAGACAACAAAGAAGATTTTTTTCAGCAACCTCAAAAAACTCCAGTTCTTGATCAAATTTTAAAGACAGACACATTGACTGAAGGACAGGAAGTGCCAAAGATTGATTCTTTTGAGATCGAAAAGGACTTACTAAGTTCACCGGTAAGTAACAAAATCTTTGCAATTGTCAGAGATGCAGTTTGTCGCCACTCTCTTGATTTCAGGTTAAAATCCCAATTATTGATTGCAATAATGTTAAGTGTTTTAAAAAAATTGTTTTATTATATTATATTATATTATATTATATTATATTATATTATATTATATTATATTATATTATATTATATTATATTATATTATATTATATTATATTATATTATATTATATTATATTATATTATATTATATTATATTATATTATATTATATTATATTATATTATATTATATTATATTATATTATATTATATTATATTATATTATATTATAGTATATTATATTATATTATATTAAATTATATTATATTATATTATATATATATAAATATTATATACGTATATATTTATTTTATTATTATAGGTTATTCACACTAGACTGGAACGGTCAGCTGACCCAGTTCTGTCCAAAACCTCAGTTGGCGATGACTTCATGATCAACAAAAATATCGAAGAATCGTTGGACAGTAATGATGTGGAGCTGTCGGGAAAAATAGGTTATTTTATTCAGCCCTCCAAAACGGTAAGGATATAGTATTAGGGCCCATCCTTAATTATGTAACGCAAAAGCCACTAACTGTCCCACATAGCACAAAAATTAGATCAACGTTAAATTAACGCGAACAAAAATAACATTTTTTTTTTACTTGAAAACAACCTCATACCATGTAATATTTATTTTGTTAAATCTACATGCTTAAAGATAACTTAAAAACAAGGAGAAACCAAGCTATAAAAATGTACTTTTTGCTGAAGTTTCTGGTGCTGTGTATATAACGTGGTTTTTACCCTCGTTATTTTTATGTACCAAATTCACACTTGAAAAGTCCTCTACAACATGATCTAAAACGCCACTAGATTAAAAGACTTCTCAAACCTACTAATTTTCTGCGTCTTTTTTGGTCACGTGTTTTTAATAACATTTTTTTAACTTAACATAGACGTGAAAGGAAGTTATAAAAGTTCACTAGTTTAAGACTACAGCACTTCAAGACAATTTTAAAGATGGCGCTTAAGGCAAGACAAAATATCTATATATCTATCTATATACATTTTGTTTTTAAAAGCTAAACAAGATTTTTTAACATTAAACTCATTCACACAATAGTAATGTGTCTTTATTAGGTTAATAACAGATGCGTCGTGATCGTGAAGGATCAGGGATCAGTTCCTTAACAGATTTTTGGAGTTCAGTGGCCAAAGCTCTGCCTGATAGATTTCGTCAAAGTGAAAAATGCCGTCAATAGGTGGCGCTGCTGCTAATAAAATCTCAAAAATATTCGGTAGAAAATCCATGCAAGTCACGTTTTAAAATTCGTGTAGAAAAGGCGTGAATCTAATGTGATTTTAACGTTGATAAAAATGACGTGAAACTAACGTAAAAACATTGCTCTTTAAATTTGATAATTGCGTTATTACAACGCAGTTTTTAGCAACGTTATGTTTTATAACGTTAATGAATGACCTATTAAGCTTGTTTTCATATGAAATAAACGTTTTTCTCTAGCAGTTTTTTAAAATCAACGTTTTCTTTTCTCACGCCTTTTTTACGTATTAAACACGTGATTGTGCAATGTGGGGGTCTCTCTTTAACTCAGTGAAAGTAACATAATGCTCTCTCTTAGTACATTACGTAATTTAAGAACAAGCCCTTAGACACTTCCGGTGGATACGCACCTCCTGCAATCACATTGGTTTGGTTCGAGGTTTAAGAGTTGACTACGTTGCGTGACCTATACCAGTGGCGCACGCAGAAATAAATCCTAGGGGGGGGGCTTGAGAGCGGATCGATACGCAAAAATTGCTTCTGGGGGGGCTTCAGCGCAGAACGATACATTTTTATCTTGAGTTTTGGGTAATATTCATGATTTAGGGGTCAATATTCAGTGACTCTGGGGGGGCTTCAGCCCCCAAGTCCCCCTGCGTGCGCGCCACTGCCTATGCATGCATGCACCAATATCACGGATCTCAATAACCTAGTTGACGCCCCTACGTTTTTAAGTCGGAGTCATAGAGAGCTATCGAGCCGTCAGCCGAACCAATGAAATTGCGAGATTTGTCTAGTTACGTCAACGAATACGTCGTACGAATTGCGGATATAACTAGATTTTCCAGAATACCTTAAAAATTATTATATGATTTTGCTTAATATAGGATAAAAATGGTTTCTTCAACAATGTTCAAGCCACCAAAGTTACGCATTCGGGGGAAGGGCGGGGGGCTCTTCAAGGAAGATCCTTGGAAGAGCCCCATTTGAAGAGTCCACTGGAGAACATTCAGGTAAACTTTAGCCTCCCGCAAGCAGGTTATTTCGGCGCCGGCGCCGTATAGAAATCTCGAGAAAAAAGTCGAACCGTTATTTGGTCGAAAACAAAACAATCGAAAATAGAATAGACGAAAATAGTTTAAACAAAAAATAGTTTTGTAGATCCGTAAAAATTATTGATGAAAATATTATGTCATTGATGTCATTGATAATGTAGTGTCATTAATAATATAGTCGAAGCGCAAAAGCATCGAAACAGAGATGTCGAAACGCAAAAAGTTCAAACCGCAAAATAGTCGAATCGTAAACTTGATTTTATATTGCAACTGCAATAAATGCATTATATTACATTTTGATATAGTACATTTTGGTTGAACTATTTACTGTCGGATCATAAAAAGTAATCTACAACTTCTTAAATCATAGATCCGAAACAAAAGTATTCTAAACGGTCATTAGCCTGTGAAGTCAGATTTGTGAAAAACCTAACTGGCAAAAAAATTACCCAAAAACAACTTTCTTTTACTCTAATTAATGAGTAAGCCTCTATATACTCAGACATCAGTTCAATGTATTTAGTTAAGAGGTTTGGCTGGAGATGACAACATCGCACATTCATTTTCAACTTTTCTACGGTTTGAGCTTTTTGCATTTCGACATAATTACGGTTCGCTGCTTTGACGTTTCGACTATATTATTCTCGACATTTTCACAGACCGAAAATATTACGATTTGTCTAAATCATTTTCTGCTTTATAATTTTCAACATTTCGACGGTTCGATAAAACTACGTTTCGTTTTGTCGATTTTATTTTCGACAAAATTACGGTTCTTTTTGTGTGTCGACGTTATTCTTTTATTACGGTGTTCGCTTTTTGCAGAAACCTGGTTCCTTTCCTTTTTTTAAGGAAAATCTCGAAAAATCATTTATCTGTGGCAAAAATATTATCCTGTTTTACAAACGAGCGTAATCTACAACGTCTCAAATCATAGCTCCGAACCAAATGCAGAATTGTAAAAACCGAAATTGCAAAAAAATAACCAAAAAACGACTTTCTTAAGCTAATTACTGAATACTCAGACGCCAATTTAATGAATTTAGTTAAAATAAGTTTGACCTTTTTGTGTTTCGACATAATTACGGTTCGCTGCTTTAGGTTTCGACTATATTATTTTCGAAATTTTCACAAAACTACGATTTATCAAAATTATTTTCTGCTTTGTAATTTTCAACATGTTGACGGTTCGACAATACTACGTTTCGTTTTATCGATTTTATTTTCGACAAAATTACGGTTCTACATTTTTTTTTCGACCATTCTGCGTTTCAACAAAAATATTTTCGATCTCCTTGTGGGTCGCCGTAATATATTTTCGTTATATATATTTCGACTGATTTAGAAACCGGGTTCTTTATTTAATAAAAATCTCGGAAAATCGTTTGTCTGTGGCAAAAATATTATCTTGTCTAACCGAACGAGCAGCTGTCATATGAATAAGAAACAGCTTAGCTTTTATAAATTAGCTCTAATATTCTAAAAAGGACACCGAATAGATTTGAGACTAAACTTCTGAGTCTAGTAATAAAATGACAGAAAAATATGTAAAAATAACAAAAAGCAAAACTATAAAACCAATTTGCATTTCAGACACCTTTGGCTCTGAATTCCTCCACTCTCACACTGAATGGAGACCGACAAGTGAAGAACTCTGAAGACAAAGATCAAATAGATGCATCTACACATAAAACAGATAAGGATAATGAAAATATAGATGATCAAAATAAAGCAGTCAATCCAAGTTCGACAATGCATGATCCACTATTGGTAGCAACTGTGGGTCATGGAAACCCTAGACAAGTAAGTAGTTACTCACTTGTTTTCCATCTCAAGGACTAGATCAATGTCAATTATTGCCTCTAGCACTGTACATTAGGTAGAAAAGGAGAATTATTTCCATTTGGAGGTATTTCAGTTCGTAGTTTTCATTAGGCAAATTTAAATCAGTGAGTTTTAAAAAGGCGCAAAATGAAATAAATTACTCTTTGTCGGGATAGTCTTTAATGAAACTAAATTAAACACTTATTACAAAAAAAATATATCTACAAATTATTTTTATTTTTAAAGGCAAACTCGGATATTCAAGACATAATCACAGGCCTAGTTAAGCTGCTTAATGGAAATGTGAATGTGCAAGCAAATACTGCTCCAGGTAATAATGCTTGTAATATACAAATAAGCGAATTAGGAATAACTAATGACAGATTAGCTTTTATAGAAATAATAACGTAATTAGAGAGATGGTTAAACTAGATTGAAAGATAGGTTATAAGTAAAATCAAATCAATTAAGCCTAATTAGTTAGTCACAGGGCATCGATTTAGGTCAGCCCTCTCCTATATTGGTGGTCCAAACAATTATTGCTTCGCACACAAAGATAACATTTTCTCGTAACTCTGTTACTGTGATTAATGGAGTTGTTAAAATTTTGAAATGTGTTTCTTTATGTATTTGCTATCATCACGACATAAACGAAAAGGATAATGAATGTCTTGACCGCAAATTAGGCTGGCTCTATACTTTCGGTCCTGACAAGTTTGTCTGCTTTCTTATGCCCTGCATGTTTTCTTGCTCATGTTCTGAAATGCACAGAATTTGACTCTTTAGTCGTGTGCTAATATTAAAGAAGTTTATCAGCACGTTTTGAGGGTCGTCGGCTGTTGTAACATATAACTGTATATTCCTCTAATTTTTTTAACGTTAGAGGTCTAGTTGGAAGACCATTGTGCATTCTTCAAGTGCAAAACCTTTTCAAACATTCAGGTACTTCTTAAAAACTACAGCTTCTAAGGTCAACATCTTTAAGATGTTCCTTAAAAGTTTTTTTTTATCAACTTTCTGTCAAATACCATAATCTTTTTCATTTTAAACCTTTAGATAAAGTAATAAATTATTATTTAAATTTAGGAATGAGCGGTAGACCTACCAGACCTTCCTCAACCAGGATAAACAACCGTGGTCCTCCGAGAATCAATGACGTTCCAGCTCTACCTCCAGATTTTGATGTACCATCACTCCCTGTACCTCCAATCAGTAAGGGACAAATATGCTAACATTTTAAGACTCTCTTTAGTAAAATTTTGGGTTTTTAACGTTCTGGTTCAAAACCAGTAGATTTGTTTCACCGGTTCTTTTTTAAGTACATGAGTACATACTACCTTTACTATTATCACTTGTTTTTTTTTTGTAGCGCAAATGCAACCACCAACATCAACCCGCCCTCCAACTCCTTATCCATTTGACATGCCTCCCGGCAACAACATGTCTCCAGCTAAACGACCTTACTTGGGCAACCCCAATGGAAACTTTAATGGTAACTTCAATAGCAACATGAATAAGCCATTACCAGATCAAGTAGTCCCTGGAAGCAAGAGGCCTGCATTTTATCGGCCAATTACGATACCACCTTGGAACAGGAGAAGACCTCCGACAAGGTAAAGCGTAGTTTATACTAATCAGTTGATAAATTAAAATGGATATTATAATGATGTATCTTTCTTTTTTACCGGCTTAGAACCCTTTTTGTTTTCATAACAATTTTATGCCATTCTATTTCCCCCGCAAACTTGCCTTTTTAAGTTCTGTCATTCATTCATTTAGTAGCGCAGGCCGTGAATATTTTTTGAAACTTATGTTTTTGATCGGTGTGTATGATTAAGTGTATCTTGAAACTGAAAGTATAAATTGATGTTTTAACTAAAAAATAACTGGTTGATTTAAAAAGGTAAAAAATACACCTGGTAACGTCTTCAAAATGGTAAAATTGGGAACTTATTTTCTTAGTCTTGAATTTTTTTCGGATGTTAGATTCTATTATAATGTCATGGAAAAAATTAGTCTGACTGTAACTAACAATCACGAAAACCTCGGCAGAAAACCAATGATCTCTATGTATATAACTGGATAGGCCTTTACAGATATGCAAAGTGAGGCAAAAATGTTGGATATTTTTTGTAAAGGGAGCACGCTGCGCAGGAAGTGCTACCTTTACTTGTACTCTCCGATGATATTACGTGGTTTTGAAAATTCGCGGACGTTTGATTTTTAATCTATAACTGGATTTTTACTGCTATTAGATACAAATAAAGTTTTTTGAATTATCAAAGCAACTTACTTCAAAAAGGAAACCGGCAGTTCGTTAGTTAATTTTTTACCCGGTCGCAGATACAAAAAAAACTGAAGGAGACCAAGTAGTTTCTAGATAAAACGAGGAGGAGTCAGGGGAAGGTAAAAAAGGGGCATTGCCGCTAAAAAATAAGTTCTTTTAAATTATAAAGCTTAATTTAGGATTTGGGTTTAAGTAAAATTTCTTAAAGCCTGCAAAGTTTATTAATGAAAAATATACATTAGTTTTACCAGTCTATACATTGGCAACAAAGCGTTTGAGGACCTATGTGCATGGAAACATTTAGTCAAATTGACAAGCATCAGCTAGATCTGGCAAAGCCTTGGGGCTTTTAAATAACAGCCGGATTGTATTTTAAGCTTTTCTTATATTAGAACCCATTATGTCATTTTTTTATATCCTTTCTTACTTGCCAGAAATTTCGGCCATCTTTAGGTATTAGTCAGAACATTTTCTTAGCTAACCTAAGAAAATAACAACCTCATATTCATATCTCCTTTTAAATTTTGCGACAAAACCCATCGGAAAACTTAACCAATTCATATATCAAATTTTGCTTAGAATTGATCAATCAACAATTATATCGATACTTCCCAACTGTTGTTGATAATATTCATAAAAAATATTTAATATAACATAAAGTTTGCTATTTCATAGGAGGCCTCCAGTCCTACCTTACAAACCTATGCCACCAATAAATTCTGCTGATACTGTAAGTTTGACATCACAGAGGCCAGAGGATGATATTCTGACACTTGATTTGGGCACTCAAGTTAATCAACAGAGTCATGAAGATGGTATGGAACCTTACAACGGCAATTCTGAAGAAGGACAATCTGAAGTCATTCTTGATTTTGAACAAAAAGAAGGTAATTTACTTAGATTTAATTAACCTTTGACCTCTTCTTATCTTATAAAGGCATTAGGTCAGATATACTCTAATCTATTGTTTTTAGTGTCTTACTTAATAAAGATAGTATAAACATATTTAGTTGTATAGACATATAATAGATAATACAAATTGAGTACCTAATATTACAATAGGAACAAAACCAACTCAACCTTCAACAGAATCTCATCATTTTCCACTTGAACCTTCGGAACCCGTAGATCAAGAAACCTCTGATTTTGAAAAAAACAAAGAAAAAGCGCCGAAACCAGACAAAAGCAGCAAAATTACCGTTGTTACTCCTACTCTGGATCGAAATACAGGTAAGAAAGTAATAGAAAAGATCCTTGTTTAACATGATACTTCAAATACTTTTTATTCAACAACTTTAATTATTTTTTAAATAAAGTCTAGCTTCTTAAAGAATTGTGATCACCTGGGAGAGATTGAAAATAATCATAGCTATATGAACTAAGGCCTTTTTCGCGTTTAATTTGTACCTGGATTATAGTCTGTAATAGAGCGTGTTTGGGACTCTCATTATATAAACAGAGAATTATAACATTTTCTTTTTTTTTCATTGGTGTGTTTTTGATAACAATGATATCATTGGCATTTCGTGTATTGGTTAAAAGTTTACCATTAATGTATACCCTCGTTGCAGTCCTCATAATCTTTACTAATAGTAAATATTAAAAATTAGTGTAATTAGTATCCAGCTTTTAGGAACACACCTGCTTAATATTTTTTTCTGATACTTGTTTTTCATCCCTTCAAAGAATTACTATAATTTAGATGCCCCTACTATGTATGTTTTTGTATTTATTAAACGTTGACTATTTAACATTTTTTAGGTGGCGGTAATATTTTGGGAACCCCTATATCTTTTGTAAGAGATGAGCAACTCGAGACAGCCAGTCCACAAAAACAAGAAGATAAAATTATTAATCCGAGTAGTGTCACCAAAGAAATTTTGGCAACTAAACCTGTTAATAATTCTTTAGATAAAATTAACGAGAAACATGAACATTCCGAAAAACCTGGTAACTATACACCTATTTTAAAATATAATTTTATTGCACGGAAAGAACAATGTTTAATCCGGTTTAATTTAATGTTCAAATCCTATTAATAAAAATATAAAAATTTAACTTATTATGAATTAAGCTACTCAAATAGAGAGAAGTGTGCATTATAGTTTATGAAAGATAATAAAATTTCAAATACCAAACTAAAAATTGTAAAACATTTTCAGATAAAGATATTCTGCCTACAATAGAATCCTCAATCGAAGATATAATTCATACTTTAAAGGACGATAAGAATAACGTTTCTAGTTCAGGATTATCAGGATTAGCCACAGAAGAATTGCCTTCTACAACAAAAATTAACTTTAGTCCAAATAGGACAAAAGTTGTGACTAATGGGCCTAGTGGTACAGGTAAAGAATCGTAAATTGGTTTTAAAAAAATGGAGTTGATAGTTGTTGCTTAAATTTAAATAAAACTACAACTTTTAAATATAGTTTTCTATTGTTATAACATGATATTGAGCCTGTCGTATTTAAATTGTAGGAAATTTTTTGTACTAGAAGTATACTTAACCCTTGACTATTTATGTTTATTTCGTACAGCTATTCCAATTGATGCCGACGCCCTAAGCGAACCATCTACTAGCTTTCCCTATTTCCCGTATCGACCAAGACCTGGAATAGTTCTGGATGATCCTGAGTTTAAGCCTGGTGGAGTGGACAAACAGGGTGGCCATGGACGACCATCTTTAGGTAAATAAAAGAGCATATGATTTAATTTATTTTGGTATATTTCGAATATCTTGAATTTTTTTTTATTTACTAAAGACATTTACCTACAAGAAACTACTAGAAAATCTCACATATATTATCAATCAATGCATAAACGGACATCCAGTACCTGATGATTGAAAAATGGCATTCATATTCTTGATAAATAAAAAAGGAAACAAGCTGGATTGCAACAACCACAGAGGAATTTGTGTCACCAGTACTTTAAGTAGATTGTACGGTAGGATTCTTAGAGACCTAATAGAGAATGATTATCATGACCAAGAAGAAGAAGAGTAAAGTCTTAAAGTGTCTGAAATAAGTAATTAAGAAAAGGATTGCAAGAAATATAGAGACGCATGTTACGTTTCTGGACCTAGACAAAGTACATAATACCGTTTTCCAGTAGAACAAATATGGACAGTGTTAAACGAACTACAAAAAGAGTCAAAATCTAAAATTAAAATTGGAAATGGACTTACAAACAAAAATATGAATAAAAACAAAATTTTGTATAATTCAATATGTTTTACATTTTATAGATGATCCTGTGATAACACGACCAGGTCTTCCAGTTCCAGGCCTAGGTGACGTCTTTGACATTACCGTGTCAGCAGTACAAGGTGGGCCTCCAGGAGTCGCCAGTATCGCAGTTGGTCAAGTTGGAAAACCCTACGTTATACCAGGTAACTATGATACTAGATATATTAGTTAACTTTATGTAGTAGGTACCAGTTCGTTTTTCTAGTTTGCCGATCATGTCGTCAATACATGTTTCTCGAATTATACCACATAGGCTCTGAAATTTAAATAAAAACTTGAAATTAACTTTGAATATAACTAATTATGTTAGCTTTATTTGAATTTATTATTGAATAATAATCTTACCTTGTTTATGAAACCAACTAAAAAAGATCCATTATAGGCTTTTTCCTTTTCAAAATAATTCAAAACACTGGTTTCAGACAAGAAAAACAAAGTAGGGTCTTGTAGTTACCGATAAAGAAAACAATGAATGCCTAGGTAAAATTTCAGAATTGTTTAAGCTATATTCAGGCGCATTACAGACTGCATTTGTGGTAAAAAGGGGAAGGCGATTAACAACATTATCACATCCTAATGCTATTGTAATAGTTACTGACTAATTAGCCCTTGTAAGGCCTATGAAAAAGAACTTGTGCTATGGGTATTTCTTAGAGTCTTACGACATTCATCACTCAATCTCTCTTACATTGTATGTACTAAGATAAACTACCATACCAAATTGTGACCTTACAGCCTTATTTAAAAAAACGTAACAAATACATGATTAGGTCTGTATCGGAATAATATTCAATTAAAGTGATTGTACCAATAAACAGAAAAAAAAGAATTTATATATTTGCTTTATGCCTTGCAAATATAGTTTAACTTATTCTGAATATTAAAGCATGAACATTTTCTATTTTTAGTTGACATAGAAAACGTTCACTCTGCGGCCGGTGACGTCATCACTAGTCCCGTCGGCAAAGAGGGTTTTGTGTCAATCGACGGCAAACGGACGTACATCAATTTGTTTGGAGACGGACCGACTGCAACCCCGATTGCCGCGCCATCTTCTATTAAGCCTAGCGTACCTTTACCTAATCAAGTAAGTCATCTTTTACTTAGGTACCATAATTACCTGGATTAGGTTGCTTATGAATTACGCAAGGTCATTGATTACTGAATATTAACAGATTGGATTTGACCAAATATATAGAGGCAAATCCAAAATTGCCGCCGTCCTGTCCTTTCTAACCATTGAGATTTCGTTTTCAAGTTCTTGTCAACCGCTGTTGTGGTTTATTTGTGTTTTTGACAGATTTTATTTATATTGTAACAGGGGCCTGTGTGTAACAGTGGTACTGTCACCTCAAGTGGCCAAGGCTTAAATGTTGTAAGCTACCAACTTAGGCTACAACTTATATAAATTATGAAAAGATTAAATGTTACTATATGTTATTAAATTTACACGATCTCGAAAGGGAATTTGGCGGTTCTTGGAGGAAAAGTATGCTATAAACGTTTTTCTCAAATGTATAACTACTGTAGGATAATCATACATACCTTTTCAATTTTCTTCTTGTAGCTTCACACTTTCACTTCTTATATTTATTAGTTGAATATCGACTTTTTACTACTATTAAACTTTTGTATTCAAATATTTACACTTCTTAAACTTTTAGGTTTTATAAACCTTTTATATATTTGTTGTAAATATATATATTTATCAACATCTTAAACGTTGATTGAATGAGTGAAACTATTCAATCAACTGTTTAATTCACTTAATATTACTATTTAGGTTTGGGATATGTTATTGATTAAAAATGCCGATTTTAGGGCAACGAATGGTTTGTATTTTGTTGTTAAAATAAACCATAAAACAGACAAAAACATTATTTCGAAACACTCCAAAAGAAAAGACTAAAATAATTATGAATAATAAAGATAATAGCTTATACAAAGTTCAAATAATTGATAAATTTCCCCAGTTGAAATAAAACCCCCCTTTAAGAAGTGTGAATGACAGCGTACCGTACTAGGCAAAGGCAAACTAAAGAGTAAACTCCCTGACGACTTTCGAAAGTTTCCCGTCTCAGTTAAAGCGACCCTGCGCTTGAAGGGACAAATATCTTGGCGTTGATTGGCTAGAATTCTACTCCCTTTCGCCTTGGCGAGAAAGAGATAGACTGCGCTTTAAGCGCTCCACTAAGAGACAAAATAGCAATGCAAGCCAGACTTAAAAACCCGTTAGAAAGTAAAATTATACAGTGTGTTTTTTTTAATTGAAAATAGTTTAAAATTTGTTTCCAGTTACAAAATAAGAATTATTTTGATGTTAGTGGCTCAAAGGACATATTAGCCGAATACAACTTTTAATAAAATACAGCAAACCTGAAAATATGCCTAAAAACAAGTCGCCGAGTTGCCATAAATTTTACTTAATCTTAACTTGCATATAATTAATGCTTGTTGATGTCAAAACAATATTTAATTAAAAATCTTTAAAAACTTATAAATGGCAAAAATACCATTTATATTCAAATCCCGTTTTGTTACAATATATATTATCTCAGGATTTTAAAACGTTCCTCTTTCCACTAGTGAAGAGGAAGTCCGAGATTTGCTTTCTTATCCAACAAAAATACTCTGCCATTTTGACAAGGCGGCTATAAAATCAAAGTTAGGGGGTTATGCTGTCTAAACCTCGCTGCTTTTTCAATGGTTATGTCAAACGCATGGCGTACCCACTCTTTTATCTCTAGTTGTTCTATAATATCTGCGCGCGGTGTGCTGTCGAAGACCTAGAGATACAAAAATTAATAGATCTCGCAGCCTCAAAAATGGGAGACGGAACGTTAACCGCCATTTCGCCGCAGATTTTATTTACAAGCTGTTTCCCAAGGAGATCCCTATGATGAACAAGCATAGTATAAGATACAAGCCACCACTCCTAGAGATCGCATTAAAAGAGCAGCCAAACGACCAGAGCATTCGCCAAAAATTTAATGTTTTACCGTGAGTTTATATTAATGCTGCTATCTTGCAAATCGTGCCTGCCAAGGTTGGCCTTGCTTAATTTTTAAAAAAATGGCGGATTTTAATTTCTTTGCATTTCCTCCAGACTGCGCAGGTTTGACAAGTGTTCTATTAATTTTTTTATTTCTATGGTCGAGTATTGGCTCTATCGGTTTATGGAGACGCGTCAAATGTCACATGCTTCTGTTGAGAACTTCCGTGCTGCTTTGCATGCAGTGCTTTACCAAAAGTTCGTGCCGAAAAGGACTCGCGCGGCAAATGAACGGTTTTGTGCTATTAACTTAATAATGCCACAATGATATTAATTATAAAATATATTTTTTTATAGGTAATAGGTACAGGCTACGCTGTAGAATCAGAAAAGCCTTTGAAAACACCCAACTTAGGTTCGGTTAAGCAAACCCAGAGGAAACCGCTAGGTGGAAGACCAAAGCCTAGTGGCCAACCTCCAGTAAGGTAAATATTTATAACTTTTTACTTTTTGAATCTCGTTGTACTTAGTAGTGTCTAGTATATACTTTACAACGAACAAATTTACACTCTCATGCTCTCATACTCTAAAATTCAGTTAACGTAAAGTATTCCTAGTGTCTACAAACAGTATATTGTTCCATAAACGCTCATTCGTTTTAGGATTGACACTTGCATAGTTGGGGACGACTCAACTTGTGACGTGGCTCAACATGAAATTTGCAAGACTGAGTCCAGTGTGAGCTCTTGCCACTGCCGTCCAGGAACTGCCAGGTACTTACAGCAAATTAATTTATATTCAATCTTTTTTTGACTAAATTTTTCAAGTTCAAAATAATGCAAAGGATGGTCCAAGTCTATATAAAATCCATGTCCAATTCTATATAAAATTCAGAGGATTTCCATATAAATTAAGTGCTTCTTAAGGGAATAGTTTTAAAGTAAAGGATGATAATTTACTTTCATAAGTCCGACATGTCCTTACCTGTAAAAGAAACATTCGATAAACAGTGCGTTGTATTTATCTTCTCCAAATAAACACATATTTACGCTGACCAACGCCCTCGGTAGATCGCCTGTTCACTTCAATTCCTGCATCAAAAAGTCGTGATGAGAGATAAGGTATACAATTCAAACGTACATTTAAAGATAGCCAGTCCCACACCTCACGCAACGCTTTGGCCGGTCGTTTTCTCCCTGGATGTGCACCGTTTGCTTCCTCTGACTTCCAAACTTAGATCATATACGTTGTCTCCCGCACTCTGGATTTTTGGATTAAAACATTGGATTGAAAGACCCTCTATATAAAAATTATTTTCTCACAATGCAGTATTAAACTGTCACATTAATTATTTTTCCAAAGAACGGTGAGAAAATTTAAATAATTAAACAGGAAAAAATGTTCAAGCCTAATAAATATTTAGTTTAAATTTATTTTTAGGAGGAAACACCGAGACCCATGCAGGAAAATCGTCTCAGTTGTTCTGTCACTAAGAGTTGACAAAGTTTACGAAAGAAGGGTTGTTTGGGCCAACGAGCTTCTTGAGAAGAATAGTCAAAGTTACGAACAACTGGCGTATGAAGCAGAGAGAGCGGTTAGTTAAAACTACATAACAAATATTATTATATTGTAATAGGGCAAGTTCTTAAATTAATCTGACAAATAGCCATCGATGTCATCGGTTGCTGAAACATATGATTATGACAGCCATTAGGGATGACCCTAGCAATAATTAGGAGAACCCAATTCATTAGATACCTGCATACATTTATTTGAAATATATTTTGTCCCGAAAAACGCAAAAATGTAATTTCCAATAGCTCCGTTTTTTCAATATAACCATCATGGGCGCTGACTAACAATGGTCTGACTGATCGAAACCATCGACTTTAAAGGCCGGGAATCTAATATTAAGAAGCCACCGGGGCAAAATGAAAACAAAATAAAAAATTTGTCTTACTTTCGTAAACAACACGCTTTAAGCTACATTAAAGCCTTTTCGCCCTCTTTCCGCCACAATGTTATGCAACTCTTAAAACTAAGTTGCGGGATAGATAATAATTCAGATATCCTAATTCCTCATTTGATTGATGATTTTTAACAAAAAAATTTAAAAACAACAACATTTGAGGTTGCGATATAAATCCATCCATCAACAGGCATCGACTCTACGAATTGCATCAGAACTTTTCAAGGCCTACTTTTATTGCATCGATTACCTCATCGCATCGATGAGATTAAACTTTGTGATAATTGATATTTTATATTGTTTTAGATTGAATCTGCAATGTCAATGACTCCATTTAGTGATGAGTACTTGGGTTCCAAAGTAAACAATATCTACAAAGGAGACCGGTCTCAGGTAAAGTATAGTAGCAGCGGTGTGTCGGGACCTCCTTCTTAAACGTTTTATCTTTAAATACCTCTTTTCTTGCCTCACTAAATACTTCGCATGTTGTGTGACATAATGAGCCGAGGTTTGGTCCTTATCTTTCGCACGTTGCGACCTTCTTCACCTTTAAATTTGTCAAAAATTCTTGTAAGATGCAGTTCCTGTAAGAATCCCCACAATGGGTCCAACTTGTCTTCATGTTTTTTTTTCATATCTTTAGGAGACTACCTATATCCAACCTATCACACCAGCTTATCTTGAAACTATATCCACTCCCCCGTTTCCTCGTTTTTATTACTTTTGTTTTCTTTCGAGAAAACAAAAGTGATAAACAAAGCAATGGATTATGTTTTGGGGGCTCGTTTGGTTCGTCACCAACCCATAATCCTCCCGGCTTTATCAGACCTCCCCTCCCGTTTCTCCCGTTTCCTGGTTTTTATTATTTTTGTTTTCTTTCGGGAGAACAAAAGTGGTAAAAAATGGAACTGAATAATTTTTGTGGGTCGTTTGATTTGTCACCAACCCATAATCGTCACGGCTTTGTCAGACCACTCTTTCCGTTCCTCCAGTTTCCTGGTTTTTATTATTTTTGTTTTCTTTCGGGAACACAAAAGTGATAAACAAAGCAGTAGAATATGTGTTCTGGGCTCGTTTGGTTCATCACCAATTCATAATCATCCCGGTTTTGTCTAGCCAGCTCTCCCGTTTACATACATCCTGGTATTTATTAATTTATTCTTAATTCTCCTTTTATTTTTCATAATTACCGTTTTTCTGTCACGATTATTCAGTATTTAAAATTCCTCGATTATATTAAAAGTTGGTAGAGTTTCATTGCCTTCATATGGCTTTTCTTCGTTATTGCCCCTTTAGACCCGTATTTCACCACGGAAGGACCCTGATAAACATAAAAGTTGGTAGAGTTAATTCTTTTCCGTTTCTTTTGTAAAAAAAACTTTTACCTGTTACCATAAGACATAATATGCTCTCACTGTAAATTAAAAGTGGTACCACACTCCGGTTCTATTATTTGTAAATATCCTGTTACCTGTCACCGCGAGACATATATGCTCCGGTCCAGTACTGTGAAACTTCAAAGTTGGTAAAGTTTCGTTTTCTTCCGGTCACCGGTTTAAATAGCCGTAAATTTGGTGATGGAGCTTTGGGGTTTAGGTCTGTTTTCGTAATTTGTGCTTTTCCAAGTACCTAAGTGTCTGTGCTAAAAAGGAGCAAACATAGTAAACTGGAGTTTTTTTATTTAACTTGATAGAAATAAGGGATATATAGTTTTATAATTTTATTTTTTAATTATTGATTTGCATATATTTAAATATTTTCTTTGAGGGTTTGTAGTACTAAATTAATACGACAAAATATTTGTAGCTTACTTACCTGGTTATTCTCCACTGTTTAAATGCATACCCGAGAGGCAATGGAGACTCTAGGCTCCCTTATTTCCTAGAGTGGCGCCCGAGACAAAATTCGATCAATTTAATCCCTCGAAATCCCAGGATTTAATCGACCGAAACCCTGGGACGTCAAAAGTAGGGAAAAATTCTTTAAATAACGAAACCCTCTTAAAATACAAAGTTCTTTATACGCTGTTCACACACTAATGAACTTGCTTAACAATTCCTGAGTTCTTTCAACGTAGCCTAACTCTTACCTTTCCTTTAGGGGCAAGCCGGAGTTTTTGTCAACATAACTCTCCAACTAGAAGAAAACGCAGACACCGCCCGGCCTTCAGTCAAAGCCGATATCCAAAAGCATTTACTGGGAGTGATCACTAGAAGAAGCAACAACGTTGGCAACAGCGCTCTGTGGGTAGACAGCCCGCCTGGAAGTGTGTCTAGATTACAAGGTATTTAAAATTTAACAAATTAATTGTCTAAATTTAAGACTTTTTAAAAACTTGCAAAATCAATTATGCGAAAATTTTAGCAAACAAACTTACTTCAACAAGTTCTTGCCGAGTTTTAACAAGTGATACGTCAGTATACTGAAGAAGGATGAGAGTTTATGGGCAAAATTTAATTTTTGCACCTGTCACGAATATAAAAAAGGGTGGGTTAAAAATATCGATTTGTAAAAATTATCTATCATTCTCCTTTTTAATCTCCATCTTGGATTTATTAATTTTCGGCCTTCTTTTATAGCAATCAATCTCAAATTTGTATTTTAGATTTGGATGAGTGTTCCGCACCAGATCTCCACGACTGCCACACTAACGCTCGCTGTATAAACACCTTTGGCAGCTTTAAGTGTGAGTGTACGGATGGCTTTAAGGATCCTTGGTCTGACAACAAGCACAGAGCTGGCAGACAGTGTGAGAGCTGCTCGCCTGCGAGGTGCAGCAACCGTGGAGAGTGCAAGTACCAGAAGGGGCAGGAAGTTTGCGTGTAAGTGGAAGAATTACCCCTTTATTTATAAACTTGACGTTACTGTTTTGGTTCAAAGCGACGTTGGCACGTCTCTGCTTTTTGTATTTTACTAGGGAATAAATATATAGTTATCACGTATCAACGGCAACGTTGCACATCAGGGTATTTGTATAACCAAATGGGTCAACATTATTTGTTGAGTTTTTTTCAATTTCTTGAAATAAAACACAAAGGTTCATGATAATAAGCTATTTATTTAAAAAGAAATATATATATATATATATATATATATATATAGGATGTAACGAAATTCATGGATCAAATGAAGTTAGGGATCGAAGGGGGAGGGGATGTTAGAATAGATATATCAGTATATTAGAAAATATATTTTTTCAGATTACTTTTTTTACGCGAGCATCTCTGCTTTGAATGCATAAAAGTCAAAATGCACAGATTACTAACCACAGAAATAGATAGGACACCCCCATGTTAAACTCTTAATACAATTAATGGCATTTGAACAGCGCCATCCCATAGCTGTCTGTTTGAACTAATTTTTGCGCTCTGCGCCTTGTATATTATTATACAGGTCAGTTAGTTCTCAATTTTTTGTTTTTGTTGGAATTATGTCAAAAAAATAAAGTCCAAAAAATTGCATATAAAAATAATAATTTATTTTAATCATAATTATTAGTATGAATACATTAAAAATCAGTAACTATTACACTTACACCGAACCGAACCGTAACACAACAAGCACCTCTCATTCTAAACCTTTTTTGAGATAGATCATCGCTCTGCTCTGCAAGATTTCACTTATTCATGATAAAACGCCAGCACACCGATTTTAGCTCACACATATACTATATTATAGTAGTGTGAGCTATGGTGATCCTAATTTTTTCGAGAAAAAAAAAGTTGCTCCGATTTCAAATTTTTTTATATATCTTTGCGTTTCAGATGATTTTGAAACTTTTTTGTTGCGCCGTCTGTCTGTCTGTCTGTCTGTCTGTCTGTATGTCTGTCTGTCTGTCTGTCTGTCTGTCTGTATGTCTGTCTGTAACGACCAACGCGCATAACTCAAAAACCGCTTGGCCGATTTTAATGAAATTTGGTACCTAGGCTGGGTCTTGGCTCGAGATGGTCCCATTTAAAAATGAACAAAATCCACCGAACACAAACCAAATAAAAGGGTGGGGGTAGATTTCAAAAATTAGAGTTTATGTGAAAATATGGCGTGTGTGATATCAAACAAAAGGTAATTGAGTCTGCAGTTAAACAAAATACATTTTAATTTATTAAAAAAAAAAGGGTGGGGGTATATTTTAAAAATTAGAGTTTAAGTGAAAATATGGCGTGTGTGATATCAAACGAAAGGTAATTGAGTCCGGAGTTTAACAAAATACATTTTACTTTTTTGTTTTTTTTAAGGGTGGGGGTATATTTTAAAAATTAGAGTTTAAGTGAAAATATGGCGTGTGTGATATCAAACGAAAGGTAATTAAGTCCGGAGTTTAACAAAATACATTTTAGTTTTTTGTTTTTTTTTAAGGGTGGGGGTAGATTCCAAAAATTTGAGTTTAAGTCAAAACATGGCTTGTGTGGTATCAAACAAAAGGTAATTTAGTCTGGAGTTGAATAAAATATATTTCAGTTTTTAGTTATATTAGCTTACACGTACACTATAACTATAGTACCTAGTGTGAGCTTAGGGGCCCATATATTGGCAGAGTATTTTTTTTGGATTTTTATCTCAAAAGAAATGGGAACAAAATTCACTTCGCGAACATAAATATAATCTTCGCGAAAAACAAATTTGACAAGTTTTATGAGTTTTATTGATGTGCACATCAAGTGCTTGACAAATTCAAATTTCAAAAGACATTTAAAGACACGCAGGATACAGGGCTTAACGGTGTCTTTCCTGCTGGGATAGCGCCATCGCGAAGCTATCGTCCTGAACTAAAAATACGGGGTGTAGCGCTAAAAATATTTGGCGGGAAAGCCGATGTGTCATTACTATTTTTTAATTGGTGTACTGTGGTCAAGCCTAAATTTAATTTCTAAAAATTCGGCTCGACAAGGCCAGACAAGCAACTAAAACACAGTAATTAGAAAAATTTTAGGCAAATATAAATACCCAATTAGGACATTTTAAAATATTTCGTAAACGTAAAATATAAATAACAAAGGAATAAAATGCCTTTTTAAAATATGGTACACACGAAAACACAATAACAAGAGAAGTAAACACCTTAAATAAAGTATCGAGAAAAAAGACATTACCAACATGATCGGGTTGCGACTGGCTTCACGACAAGATATAAGTGGAGGGGGAAGTTTAATGGCAACCACTTGATAGATAGGTTATTTAACTTAAACAAAAAGTGGTTAGAAGGTAGTTTTGAGTATCTTCGTGATTTTTACTTTTAAGTCGGACCGAAAGCTAATAAGTTACGTTTGATTTCTTACTCCGTATTTAAAAGTTTTTGCGCTATTTCTCTTAATATTTTTTCCTTCTATGTTACAAACATTACATTTTTTAAACGGTATAGTGCACATTGGTTTTGTCAATAAAATAAAAATCCAAATAAAAGTTAGCTATTTTTAATTTACTTTATTGTTTCTATTTTTCTTGGTTTATTTTATTTCGAACCTGTATAAATGGACCTTTAAGTGACTGCTATATATGTTTTTATAGTTGTTCAGGCAGCTATTACGGGGCCAACTGCGAGCTAGATGGGGAAGTTCTGGGAGTTGCCATCGGAGCCACAGTCGCTGCACTTGTGATTATCGGACTGACTTTGACTTGCCTAATAATGTGGAGGTAAATCACAAAATTTTATTTTTACTCAACAAACCAAAAGTAGGTAGGTTTTAAACTTTGACAACACTACTGTAATAATAGTAATTGTAGATATGAAATTTAAGCACCACTCTTTATCAAGACAAAATTGCGATATTTTGTGACCAAATTAGGGAAAAATTGAAATTTTGAATTTTTTTTAGCATTTTAAAAATATATAAAATTTTGAGAATTAAAAAAATTAAAAAGAATTGTAAATAAAATTTTAAAGAATTTTCCAATATTTAAAAAGTGAGTTCTGAGCATTTTTAAAAATTTTTGAACTTTTTTATTTTACTTGTTTTATTGTAACGAAAATTTATGAATATGGATAGGTAAATTTACGTCTGTCCTTCATTATCATCCTAGGAGCATAAATGGGCCAATACGGTCATACAACGACGCTAGTTAAACTAGTACTAATAGCACTGGTCTGCAAAAAAAAAATTCTTGACCCCTGGCATTATTTTCGCTGATTCTAATGTAAGACGCCCTGAATCCAAATATAGCTTGCGTTTTCTTGGTGGTGACCCACCATTTTTGAGGGCAGCCTTTTTACCTATTTTTATCATTTTTCGATAATAATTATAATATTATCGACATAAATTTAAATTTTTAATATAAAGAGAGTTGTTTTAGTTTCAAATAATAATAAATAAAAGGTCGCATTTCATAAAAAAACACAAAAAATAGCTTAAAATTCGACACCATCAGGCTATAGAGGCGTCGGGCCCCCCCAAGACAGATTCCTGGGTGCGCCACTGATAAATAAGAACTTTCGTAATTTCACTTGGTGCTTCCTTTCCTTTTATACCCTGAGGTACAACTCTCTCGTTTCAAAAACCAGCAGTACTCTGCCAACAGGCTTGCATTTTACTTCCCTGAAAACCTCTTTTGCAACTTAGCGATGTTTTGATGAAACCGTTCCCCGTATTCATTTGAGACTGCTCCTAAATTTTTAGGAATGAAGTCCAGATGCGAGTAAAGGAAGTGCAATTTAAGGGACATGTTACATCCCATGGCCATGTACGCTAAGAGAAATTCCTAGACCTGAGATCCCTTTTATGGTTACCCAAAAAGTTCTTACACATGTTTTGGAATGCAAACCAAGCTCGTTTTTCTTGTTGATTCAGGTGTTCAATAAACGTCGAATCTTGAAAAAGTTGTCTAATCTGGGGCCCCACAAAAACACCTTCCTTGATTTTAGCCACACTAAGACGAGGAAATTTAGTTTTCAAAAATATGAATGCGTCGCCTGTTTTATCTAGTGCTTTTACAAACTGTTTGATCAATCCAAGGTTGAAGTGCAAAGGCGGCAAGTAAATATTATCTTGCGGGACTAATAAGGATCGTTGGCGACATTTTTCTGACCGGGGGTAAATCTTTCTCGCAAAGGCCAGTTCCGTACAATGTAATGTTTGTCTCGCGCTCGTCTGTCCCATTCACAAATAAAGCAACAATATTTTATTTTCTTTATTATAGTTTCTGCATGAGCGTATACAAGGGGGGAGGGGGCTTGGGGGCAAAAGCCCCCCGCCCAAGAATCTAAAAATAGATTATGTTAAAACTATTTATTTTCCTACTTTTTAATATGTTATTAAATAAAAGTGAAAAACATTTCCAAGCCCCTCCAAGGCGATTTTTTGTATAAGCCAGTAGTTGCTGTATATATACTTTTATATACTAATATGTTGCTTTATACTTTGCTATAACGTTTATTACCTTTACCGTTAAGCTGCTGGCAGCTAAAATTTTATAAAAATAATTAGAAAATGCATATAAAACGGTAAAATCGACAATATCCGTTTACCATTTATGCAAACCCCCCCCCCCAAAACAAATGGCTTACCACCTTGCTATAAATATTAATGTTTGAGAACACTAAACTCTCCAGTATCTCAGAAATAATGATGTTAAGGCCAAAAAAAATTATTTCCGTCCAACCAACCTATTGAAAAGCAGTAAAAATAGGTAGGGGGGTCTCCCCCAAAAATGGGGGGTGATGGGGAAAAACGGAGTTCATATTTGGATTCAGAAGGTCATTTTACATAAGAATCGCCAAGAATTGTGTCAGGGCCGATTTTCATGCCGACCAGTGTAGTCGTAGGTAAAATTAATTAATTTGTTTTCTGTATCCTGATTTTTATTTTTTCAGTCGAAGGTGGAACAGAGAACAAAAAGCAGCTTCAATAGGTAGCCCAGTGTTTGGCTACATGGCCACGGCCAGTAACACGGTAAAAACACCAGTAGTAGGCGCGCCTCCGTATCAGTTGACCTTGGAGGATAGAATGAGATGGGCACAGATTGCAGATGCTATGGCTCAAGCAAACCATTATGCGGTAAGCCCCCCAAGCCTAAGATTTTTTTAGATATTTTCCACATATTTTATGTATAAACACAAAAAATAGCATGCAATCATGAGGCCTTGGGACCCCCCCCCCCTCAAAGGCCTCGCCCCCCCAAATCATATTTCTGGGGGCGCCACTGCGGTAAGTGTAATAATAATACATTCGCTGCATTTTATTTGAGGCGGGTCATTCCAAAGTGCGTCTTATCCACTTTTTATGAAATTTTAGTTTGTAACAGACATAATATAAATATCCATTTTAAACTGCATCTTATCCCATTATATAAAGGTCTAAAAATTACAGGTCTTTCCAAAATGCATGCAAAAGTTGATGTATGTATAAAGTTTTTGCCGATTTGTCAACATTTTACACAAGTGGATTAGACTCACTTTGGAATAACCTGCCTCATTTAGTAATAACATTTTTTTTTTTAATTTTAAAATTATAATTGATTGCCAATATTTTGGAACGTGCAAACGTTTCGTTGTCTATCTGAACGGTGTTGAATTTATTGTTCCTTTTTTTTCTTAGAAAAGTTTCTGTTGGTACATCGCTGGTAGAGTCCGAAATTAAAAAAATATATAAAAAGAAACTTTACACCCAGTAGAAATTTTTCTTTTAATTTTTATTGAAACATCAGTCTGTTCTTAGAAACATTGTGGATCAAAGTATATAGACCTTTTTTTTCAAAATCTTAATATGGCAACAGTGAAAGGAAAAATGTTTAAAAACTTGAGTCCTAAAAAGCCGCTTTTTTATAAAATTACTCTCTGAAAACAAATAATAAACTGGCCTTAAAAATTAAAAATATTTTTTTTTATAAAAAGTTCTTTTCTTGTATCATTTATTTGACTTATGTTTGTTATAAAAAGTTATTATAATAGATACTTTAATTTGAGATAATTGTTCTAGCCGGAACCTGGTATGGGACCAACCAGACCCTCTTCGGCAATGTTTGGTTATCCTACGCTACAAATGAATGGGACCTCCATGAGAGGTAAGGATTATTTACTTAAACTACCCTACAAAAATTTCTGAAAATAAATGTAAAGCAGTCTAGATAATCGTACTATTTTTTTTGTTTTTAGGTCCTGGCAGTACTGCAGGTACCCTGCCTCCAGTGCCCCTTCCAAGACTGAACCTCCAAGCTCAATTAGCCAGTCGCGCTTCCAGTATGCACGGTAAGATTTTTTATTTATTTAAGTCAACATAACTTCAAAAACAACAACAACAACTTTTTTTGTACAATTTTTTTCTATCTATCTATCGTATTGAGACACCGCAGCCTGCATAGATGAAAGTTTTCCGAAAATTTATGTATGGCTTCGGTAGTTTAATGTTTAGAATGTTTGCGTACAGAGCAAGAGATCCCGGGTTCGAGTCCCGGCCGAAGCAGAAAAACTTTTTTCTTATTTTTCTTTCTTTAATTTCACTTACTGTTTATAATATTTTTTTTATTAACACGTTATGCCGGCCTTTAAAATTTACCATTACATTGGTTTAACCAGAGAAAACTTTTTCTGTGTTTTAGCACATCTGGAGACCTTGTAGGATATGTAACCATTAAAGCTAGTTTATATTATATATAAAGTATATTGCGAAAAAACATTGAAAAATAACTTTATTCGTTTTTTTAAAATTTTTCGAATTTTATCGACTTAACGACAGGGTTGGATGGGATAGGCGAGCAACCGGGCAAATGCCCGGTGGGCTGGTACAATAAAGGGCCGGTTGGGCCGCAGGCCCGATGTACCTATTCCACATTATTAATATTTATTTTTGTATCTTTGACAAACGAACTAATTAAAACAATAAACATTAAAATTTAAAAAATCTGTATGTAGTAACTCCAGGACTGCGTTACTCGTTTGATTGTAACAGTTTTTTATATTAAAATAAGTATAATGTATCAAGGAGGTAATGTGATGATGGCACTAACTTATTAATATCTTTTCACAATACCAATATCCAGAAGAAAAAAATCGGGAAATTAAAAAAATGTAATAAAAATATTGTCCAATTATTTTTCTTATTTGTGTTGCTGTTGTGAAATCTCTTTTAACACACTTTGTTGAATATTTTGTAGGGATTGATCCCCCTGAACTCCCCCTTTGGTACGGCCTTGCCAATATCTCATATCTTAGTTGCGAAAGATTATTTTTGGTACTAAAATACATAAAAAATCTAAGAAATCGATTAACCGATTGAAAAATCTGTATTGGGTCCAATTCAAATTAAGGAGATCATACATAAAATTGCAGCATCAAGTTCATTATTAAAAAAGTCGTTACCACCAAACCAAAAACCTTAATTCGAAAAATAATTATTTTCAGCCGTTTAACGGGGGCAGTGCTCTTGTATGTTGAAATTTTGTACGTTTTTATTTTTTTTGTTGAGTTTTCCTTTTGTGAAAAAATTAGACATTAATTATATGTTAATAGGTTCTTAGTGTTTATTATAGGCATACAGAATATAAAACTTTACAAAAATAATTTTCTGAAAGTCTTTAAACACCTTGTATCTCACAAGTTAGGATGTTTATATGAAGTTTTTTTCTCAAAATGCAAATTACATCCTTTAAAATTAGCATTTAATTTAATAACAAAACTAACACATTAGGGACTTATTGCAATATGGCGAGGCACTAATTATTGTGCCGGGTACTATATTGACAGTTTCGCATTATAAGAACAGCTGTCTTCTTTCAAAATTGGGCCTTTGTGTATTATAAGAGCCGGCATTAATAGTGACGCCACTATTAATGGAAAATAAACGACTGGATTTGTAAATTCGATTTTGGTATGTCAATTTTAAGATCTGAACTGTGAGTTTTCAATGGAAAACTGTCAATGTAGTGGCTTCGTTTTCTTTGCCATAAAGTTTTTGTGCCGTAGCGAGGGCCGAATAAAAAAAATTACCAGGGTTTGTTTGAGCCCATCCAACCCTGCTTAACGACCTCACAGAAAATTATGTTATTGGACTCGTTTTTTAATATAGGCATGAAACCACTCGACAATTCTAGCAGCTCAGAAGAAGAGGATAAAATTGACTTACTTGGAAATAAAAGTTTCCAAGTTCCTAGACCGAAGAGTAGGAGTAACGCCTCCATAGCGGTAAGTAGAATTTGGTATAGATCTTTATTGATCAATTTTTTTCTAAATATTATTGAAACCTTAAGAACAATCTTTAACTTGCCCTGTTGTCCACTACTGTAAACCCAAAGAACATTGAAGTTGTGAAAAAACTGGTGATCGGAGATCGTCAAGTCGAGTGGCCTATGATAATAAAAAAAAATTAAATAAAAAAAACAACCAACTGCTAAATTTACTTGTAACTACTAGTCGCAGTTGGGTACAAAATTGATAGGTATATAATATAATAATGTACGACATGCTTCAATTTTCAATTTTGATGCCCAGAGCGCAATCATACAGTTTTTTATTCTCATAAATCAGGGGTAATTATGTACTCAACTGCGACTAGCAGTTACAAGTAAATTTAGCAGTTTGGTGTTTTTTTTTATGTAAATTTGTTTTTATTTTCAACTTTTAGGTTTAATTCTTATTCAGCCTTATGAAAAGCACTATGCATTTACAATTCATTTAGCTTTACCCAAAAAGTACGTGTGGATTTTCTACGGACGCGAACAGTGGTACCTTTCATTGAGGGGGAGAGAGGGAGGAGGGAACTAGTAAAATGGTGTCGAAAAAAATCTTAAAGCGTGTGAAGAAAGAATTTTTGAAATCGCCTTATATTTGTGAAAGTTATAGCTACAACTATTACTTATAAGGAGGGCAGGAGGAAAGAGGGAGACACGGGGTCGGGGGGAGGGGTAGTCGGTTCGGTTTGGTTCGGGGGGGGGGACTAGTAAAATGATGTTGGAAAAAAATCTGAAAGCGTATGCAGGAAGAATTTTTGAATTCGCCCTATATTTGATAAAGTTATGCCAATATGGTTTTTGAATAGGGTGGGGCCAATGAAAGCAGGGGAGATGTGTGGGAGCAGGGAGGACTACAAAATAACTACAGCAAATTAAAGGACATTTGCAATGCCTTGCCCTGTTCCAAGTATTTCTAGCTTGCGAAGCTCGGTTTTTAAGAGAATCTCAAAGGTACAAACCGTATCTTAAAATAGCAAGCCGTTTTTTTAGCTAGTTTTTCTGATAATTACCAGATACCTAATTATTTTGGCCTATGGGATTTGATTTTAAATGTTTTTTTTTTCAGAATCAAAGTGGCATCTACTACGATGTAGACTACGAGCAGGATAACATGTATAAACCTGGTTTTCCGATGAGCACGTATGGCAGGGCGCCATTTTATAGGAACTGATACTTTTTAAGAAATAACTAAATTATAATTAAATTGGATTAAGTACCAAAAATTTTATTAGTCGAGCAATATTAAGATCGCGAAAAGAGCATTTTTTTGATAGAGCAAAGGATTTTTTTATATAGGATGTTTCATAATTGGTGCTGCAAACTGACAAGGCATTACATTAAAATTTCATTATTAATATTAAAAATGATAAAAAATATAAAATCTTAACAGCTTGCATTATTTGTGCAGTATTTATTGTTTCAAATAGAATTAAAATAAAATTCCGAGAATTTGTAATAAAGTTTTTGCAAAAGGCTTTTTTTATAATGATATGATAAAAAGAAATTAATGTTTAAAATTTGAAAAATTTTGTATACTAAAAAAAAACAAAATTCTTAAATTTTTTAAAAATTTTGAGAATTTTGCATTCGCATATAACGTAGCCTTGTGATAAAACAAGCAACCTAGCAATGCAAACATTTTGCAAACCATGGAATTTTGTGAAATACTTTGTATAAAATGTATTTTTTGCATTTAAAAGCCAATTAAACTTTTTTCAAAAATAAAACAAGATCTTTAAAGCTAAATTTGTTTGAAAACATTTTATTCTAAAAATAACTGATTTGAATAGTTGTTTACGTAAATATTCAACGATTTTAACGAAAGTAAATTAATTTTGATGTACCTATTTATTTATATGTTTAAGTTGCAAATTTTTCAGAAAAGAACTATTGTTTTTTTGGTATGAATGAAAGCGTGAAAGTAAAACTGGAATGCCTATTTTAATATTGTAAGTTATATTAAATTTATTTTGTTATTGTTTTTGGTAGCTGTATCTTAAGCGGTTTTTTGTTAATTTAAAAAAAATATATAGATATTAAAAAATGGAAATGTTCTGTACAATTTTTGGAAAATAAATTGATCTTGCTACGCTCACGTTTTTCGTATTTTTCGTTGTATTTTTTAACTAAATCGTTTATGATGGCATAATTAGCTACTTACCTTGTCTTTTAGTGGTTTTGTAAATATTTATTAATAAATTTAAAATATGTATATTATTTAAGTAGGTTATAGACTTAAACAACGAATGTCTGAAATATGAATTATTATTAAAGTATAAAATTAAATAAGATTCCTAGGTATTTATTTATTTTATTTTAATTTGCTGACCTGGTCACAGCATACTTTAAACCAAAGACTGATCAGTCCTTGTTTACTAAAATCTCTGTTTTTAAGGCATGTGTATAGACCATCTAGGAAACAGCTATACCGGTAGCAATCATAGCAATAATATTCCATGCAGAACTACATGCAATAGAAGTATGCGGTAGAGAGATTACTCACAGGGGCCTCTCAAATAAAAGAATCAAAATCGTCTTACATAGCTTATCAGCTCTAAAAGCATTAAGCTTATACAAAGTTTAATCCAGACTAGTCTGGAATTGCCTTCAGACCCTGAGACAGATCAGCAGAACCAACAAGATCTGTCTTGTCTGGGTGCCAAGCCACACGGGAGTTGAGGGAAATGAAAAAGCAGGGGCACTAGCTAGGGCGGGAGCACAATCCTCGCTGGTTCGACCGGCGCGGCGCCTCACTTTGGTTTACCTAAAGCCACAGTCGCAAAAGAAATAGGAGAGTGGGTTGCTAGAAAGGGGACTCAAAACTGTCAGGCAAGTCCTGGATAACTACACTCCAAAGCCTTTCTAAACAAGCCAGACAAACACAGAATAAACCAACTAATTAAACAGGAATAGCGTAAGAATAATCACAGGGCTATACACAGGCCAATGCCGAATCAACAAACACATAAACAGACTCGGAGTAAGTAACACCCCAGATTGTATGTTCTGTGGCGTTGAAGAGAAAACGTCCCTTCATTTAATCTGCTACTGCGTAGCACGACAAAGAACTAAGGCGAAACTATTCGGACCAGGGTTACCAGACGTCCCGCCTACGGCGGGATGGTCCTGCTTTTTGTTGGTCCGTCCCGCTTTTTTTAAATCCCATTTAAGTCCCGCTTTTTATGCATATTGTCCCGATTTTCTCGCTCTTTTTCACTTCTTTCGTATTTTTTTACCTGTCTGCATCTACTTATATGAAACTTTAAATTTGTTCTCTCTAAATGTTTAACTTTTTCATTTAAGTTACTTGAGGGCGGATATTTGTTATCTGTACATACTTATCTTATGTTTGTTCATATTTGTTTATGTTAGATAAAATTCACAAATCACTTTAAAATAAATCACAAATCATATATTTTATTATGCACGGCATTTTGATCATCAAAATATAATTAAGCCAATGGAAGTTTAAAACTAAACTTAATTTAAAAGTTATTCACCTACAAAAAAACTAAATTTTAAAATGAAATTATTGAATGTATTTTTGGAAACGTAAATAAATAAACACACCATCTAGTTCCTAAAACACTCTAGCTTTATGTTAGAATAGATGTAAATTTTTAGTATCTATTTTACATTTTTGTGTTTACACATTTACTTAATTTGTCCTGCTTTTTAATTTGAAAAATCTGGCAACCCTGATTCGGACCTGGACATATACAGCCTCACGACTTTGAGGAAATATCACCAAACAAACTGATCTGCTTCCTAAAGAAGATAGGTATTGGTGATATTTAAGTTCATGTTTAGTTCAGTTCATGGGATGAGCCACGGTAGACCATGTGAGACGCAGTGGAGGGCCGACATTCGCACCACTTATAATCAAATCTAACCTAACCTATGCTGGTCATGGATAAGGCTGGTTAGGTAGACAAAAATTAATTTAGTAGGTGTTTAGATGCAAGTAGAAGCAAGTTATTCTCTGTATCCCCTTCCGATTCTGGCTCCGCCTGCCATTCCGAGTAAAACTAATTTAGTTGCATGAAAATAAAATATCAATACAAAAACACGTGCTCATTTGTTTTCCTGCAAAACAATGTCTCCTTCAGTGTTCCCGCTCTTCTTTTAACTTTTAGTTTATGGACCGCCCGGATTTGCGGAGATCAAGAAAACCCGTACTTTCTACTTTTATCAAAACAACTGCTAAATTAGGTTTTATTTTTTTAAGCAGGCTTCCCTGTGGCCTGTATTAATTTTTCCTATATGGTATATAGACTCGTGAATTTGAAGTTTTTCATTTAAGAATCTTGACCCAAAAAACTTCCCTGTCAAAAATGCTGCGTCAAATCTTATTAAAAAAATTCGTGAAAGTTCATGAGATCTCGTAGGTATTCCCTGCGAATTATGAAACACCACTTTCAAATGAAATCCTATGAACTTTCACCAGCTTAAAATACATATATTTAAAATGTTGAAAGTTCATGAGATCACACCAGAAAGTGGTGGTTCATAATCCGCAGAAAGCACATGAGATCTCATGAATTTTCACGAGTTTTTGTTAGCATATCATTACGAGCATATCCGCGTTAAATCTGTCGAAATTTTAGAAGATTTAAACAGAAATTTGTTGCATACTACGCTTTAAATCCTTAGCAGATCTCACGAACTTTCATGAGTTTCTAAAAGCACTTGGATATGGTCATACCCGGGTTAAATCTGTCGAAAGTTGATGAGATTTCAGAAAAAATTGGTTTTATTAGCAGATCTCTTGAACTTTCATGAGTCACGTATGTATATTTAAACTGCTGAAAGTTTATGGGATTACACCAGGAAGAGGTGTTTCATAATACGCAGAAGATACAAGATCTTATGAACTTTAACGAATTTTCGACAGCATATTATTAAATTCTTATAGAAAAATTGGCGGAAGTGGAAACTCAAAATCTTTTAAAATCCTCCCAAAAATAGGTAATCATAAAATCTTTTAAATTCCTATAGAAAAAATTGCTTGTAAAATCTTACCCAAACGGGTCAACGGGTTTAACTCGTAGTAAATCTTTTAAACTCTTATAACAAAAATTGGCTAGTCAAAACTGCTTAAAACTGAATACTCATGTAACCTTTTAAATTCCTATAGAAAAACTTGTTGCTCAAAACTCGTCAAAACTGGTCACCATTCAACCGTGGTTGAAATAAAATCCCTGTTCAATTCTTTTACAGTCTCGTGAAATCCTGCTGATCTAACCTATCGAAATCTGCTTAAAATTTATGCCTCATATAAACTAATAAAATATTGTACAGTCTCTGCGCGCTAAAAATTTTCTCCTCTTAAGATCTCTTGAATTCTTTTGAGTTTTCAACAGCCAGACTTATTATTTATAAGTCCTAATCAGATCTCGTCAGTTTTTATATGGCATATATTGTTGCCTGGTCAATGCTCGTCAAGTCAATTGAATCTCGTAAAATCATGAAATATTGAACATTTTATGAGATTTTTGGCAGTATTGTGCTTTGCTCGAGGGAATATCAGCTCATAACAGTACTTTACACATTTTACAATAGGACTTGTAACAGAACCAGACAGGATGCGACAGCACTTAACAGGAAACGATAGGTAAATAGTGAGTGTTTTGTGCATCAATTTCTTTTCGATGCAACGTAATAAAAAAATTTGGCCAATAGCCAAGCTTACGATTTTAAAAAAAATCATGGTGAGAATTGATTGCTCTTTAAAGATTATAATCGAAATTCGCCGTCAACTTAAAAAATAAGATGCCGGACAAAATCATACTTGACCCCCCAAAGAGGCACGTTTGTTCTTATTTTCTGAAAATATTTTAGTTTTTTTTTTAATTTATAGAAAAACACCACTTTTCTTCTGCATAAGGAGGTACAAATTAATAAAATCCGTGTAGTGGTTCTCCGAAAATCTGATTTTGTTTTAACCATTGTTTTACAAACTATACGATTGTATTGCCCATTTCTTTATAAATTTATTATTACTGAACCGATTTTAGTAAATTAAAAAACATTGTACTGACCTTTGCGCGATTTTATTACTTTATACTTTGTTAAGCGGGAGCAAAGGATTTTCTACAAATTAAAAAAAAAAATTAAAACATTTTCGGAAAATAAGAATAAACACGCCATTTTGAAAAATTAAGTATGATCTAATCCGACATTTTAAATTCTAAGACGGCGGAAAATTTTGATTTTAATCTTTAAAGAGCAATCAATTCTTACCACGATTTTATTTTATTTCAGTAAAATCGGTTCATATATATATATATATAAGGAAATGAATGCAGTATAATCTGTAAAATAATGGTTGAAACAAAAATAGATTTTTTAAGAACCACAACACCGATTTTACTAATTTGTACCTCGTTGTGTGAAGGAAAAGTAGTGTTTTTTTATAAATTAAAAAGAAACTAAAATATTTTTGCAAAATAAGAATTAACACGCCATTTTAAAGAATCAAATATCATTCTGTCCGCCATCTTAAATTTTAAGATGGCGATAAACTTTGATCATGATCTCTAAAATGCACAACACAATTCTAACCAGATTTTTTTTATTTCATTAAAATCGGTTTAGTAGTACTGAATATATAAGGAAATAAATGCAGACATGATTGGCAAGGCAATCGTATTATATGTAAAACAATGCTTGAAACAAAAATATTTTTTTTAGAACCACTGAACCGATTTTGCTGATTTATACCTTGGGCGTAGCAAGAATGTAGCTTTTTTACTAATTAAAAAAAAATATGTTCGCAACATAAGAATAAACGAGCATCTTTGAAGGGTAAATTTTAATTTCGTCCGCCATCTTGGATTTTGAGATGGCGGACAAAAAATATATTTATTCAAAACTACGATTAATTCTCTACCAAGTGCAGTTTGTCCCATTAAAATCGATTGTATTGTTCAAAAGTTAAAATACGACATTACGGAGTTTCAACCCCCCCCCCCAGACATAACCCTGGGTACGCCACTGCAACAGGACTTAAGCCCTCTTGGATGCTGCACAGATTTTGCAGTGCCGATGAGGCTCGGCGACCTGGTTCAATTATTGAAACGTCTTCCAACCTTGCGATAATTTTACCAAGGTTAGGGCAACACCGATTTCGACATCCCAAAGTAGGACAGGGAAGCTAATTTAAAAATTGCAAAACCGATGTCTCTTAACCTTCTAATATTAGGAGCATAAGAAAACCCAAAAATTCATAATACAAGATAATACAATTCAATACAATACAAGCTGGTCTTATAGTAAGAACTTTTAAACTTTACCATTCTCTTAAATGTACATAACTTTTTTAACAGAGAGAGCTACAGACAGAAACATCTAAAAAGAGAGCAGTTTTGTCAATTTATTTTCTGGCCGCAGAGAGTCACATATCGCATCGGCAGAACACTGCGATGCCTGTCGATGGAAAACTCGTAAACTCGAAATAAACTATATTTTTACAATGAGTTAAGAAGTATAAAAGGCAACTTCAAAGGGGTTAAGCCCGGTCTAGGACAACTGGGCGCCGCCAACTGGGCGCCGCCAACTCGGCGCCGTCAACTGGGCGCCGGGCCAACTCGGCGCCGCCAACTGGGCGCCGGGCGAACTCGGCGCCGGAGAAAAATTGATAAAATGTGTACATGAAAAACAAAATATATTATTTATATAAAAACATCTTTAAAAATCCTTTACGCAATTTTTTTGAAATTTGTTTTTGTTAAGTAAAGTTAAATCCATTAAGTCGACTGTTGAATCTTGGTAGTTGTAGTGTTTGGTAACCTGGTAACACTACATCTTACTTTTTTTATTACAACAATGGCGGATCCAAAATGGCAGATTTATTTATTTTTAAACCGATTTGTCTGAAAGTTTGCAGTGCCTGAGTTCACTAAATACAGTTTTATCCTCAAACTTAAAAAATTCAAAATGACGAATCCAAAATGGCGGATTTTCTTATTTACTAACCTATTTGTTTCAAACTTGAAATATTACATTGCTTGAGGTCATTTAACAAAATTTTTTACTCAAACTTAAAAAAATCACCAAACCGATTTGTCTCAAACTTGAAATATTACATCACAAACTAATACATAATTACATTGCTTGAGGTCATTTAACAAAAATTTTTACTCAAACCTAAAACAATCAAAATGGCGGATCTAAAATGGTGGATTTTTTATTTACTAACCGATTTTCTCAAACTTGAAATGTTAAATTGCTTGAGGTCATTTAACAAAATTTTTTACTCAAACTTAATTAAATCAAAATGTCGATCCAAAATGGCGGATTTTTTTATTTACTAACCGATTTGTCTCAAACTTGAAATATTAAAGTGCTTAAGGTCATTTAACAAAATTTTTTACTCAAACCTAAAACATCAAAATGGCGGATCCAAAATGTCGGATTTACTTATTTACTAACCGATTTGTCTTAAACTTGAAATATTAGATTGCTTGAGGTCATTTAACAAAAATTTTTATCCGCCACTTTGGAGCCGCCATTTTGATTTTTTTAAGTTAGAGTAAAAAATTTTGTTAAATGACCTCAAGCAATGTAATATATCAAGTTTGCGACAAATCGGTTAGTAAATAAGAAAATCCGCCATTTTGGATTCGCCATTTTGAATTTGTTAAAAGTTTACGTCAAAAAATATAATCAGCGACTTGAAACACGGCCAATTTCTATATTTGGTACATATCGGTTCATAAATAAGAAAATCGGCCATTTTGATTTTTTTAAGTTTGAGTTAAAAATTGTGTTAAATGACCTCATCCAATGTAATATTTCAAGTTTGAGACAAATCGGTTAGTAAATATGAAAATCCGCCATTTTGGATCCGCCATTTTGATTTTTTTAAGTTTGAGTAAAAAATTTTGTTAAATGACCTCAAGCAATGTAATATTTCAAGTTTGAGACAAATCAGTTAGTAAATAAGAAAATCCGCCATTTTAAAGTCGCCATTTTGATTTTTTTAAGTTTGAGGGTAAAACTGTATTTAGTGACCTCAGGCACTGCAAACTTTCAAGTTTCAGTTAAATCGGTTTAAAAATAAAGAAATCCGCCATTTTGGATCCGCCATTGTTGTAATAAAATCCGTAAATTGTAGTATTACCAGGTTAGTAAACACTACAACTACCAAGATTTAACTTTACTTAACAAAAACACATTTCTAAAAAATTGCGTAAATGATTTTTTAAAGATGTTTTTATATAAATAATATAATTTGTTTTTCATCTACACATTTGATCAAAAAAAACATTTTTAGTCCGGCGCTGAGTTGGCCCGGCGCCCAGTTGGCCCGTCGCCCAGTTGGCGGCGCCCAGTTGGCCCATTCCGTTCTCAGCGTGGCTTGCCTGTCTACAGTAATCAAACTTACTACAAGATATAGTTCTGGCATTTCAAAAAGCCTCACAAATAACTGGCGCGTGCCACTCTAATCATAATAATAATTTTGGGATTTTCAGGAGTCTGTGCAAAAATTCAAAATTTATTTGGATTTGCATTCATATCATTATTCTGCCCTCCTTATGAAGAATGCAGTAACTTCAAATTTGACGATTTTGAGATTTTTATATATTATGGTGTAGAATGAATATATTATGGTGTAGAATGAATGTTCCTCATCGATTGGCAAAAACAAAAATTAAACATTTTTTTAAATGAAAAAACGCATTACAAATATGCAGTAACTGCAAAACGTCACGGTCTTCTAGCCTAGGACGCAGCAACTACATAATGCGCTGTGTTTTTGTCTAACAAAAAGGGTAAAACTGGTCAAGAATGCAGTATTTGCGAGTCGGTCAACAAATACTGCGCTCTTGAGTAGAAAGCTAGCACAAGTTCTAGCAATAAATGCAGCAAATACTGCGTTTACCGTGTAAATGAGGCACGCTGCATTTCTGCCTAGAAATGTTGATTCGAAGCTTCATGAAATACTTGTCAAGAACGCAGTTTCTTCGATCAAATGTACATTTTTTTTCAAAATTTAATGAAACCTACACAAACCATACTTTTTTATGATTTCTCATCATCCTGCAAAAAATTAAAAAAAAAATGCATTTGGATAGAAATAGAGCAGAAAAACGTTTTTTGCGTTTTTCTCAAAATTAGGGTTTTGTAAGTTACTGCGTTCTTCATAAGGAGGAGTATTATTGTGACATTTTCATTATTATTGTGAATAATAACAATTATAAACCTGTATATTTTAGTTTGTTTTTATAAGTAAGAACCTAGTAAGTGATATTAATAACAGTGGCGCACCCAGGAATTTGTCTTGGGGGGGGGGGGCGAGGTCTCTTGGGGGGGGGGGGCCCGAAGCCTCCTGATGTCAAATTTTAAGCTATTTTTTGTGTTTTATCATGAAATATCAAAGGCTTGGGGGGGGGGCGGGTTAATAATGGCGTTTTGGCGGCCATTTGAAACACCACAAACAAATTTTTGGAGACCATTTGAGGACCAAGGAGGAGAAGAAGTGGTGGTACCATTAGAGTCTGCGGTTTTACAGGAACCAAACCTTAACCCTAAAGAATAAATGGATCCATGACGGAACTGACACCTTCCTGGCAAGCCTATGATCACACTTCATGTGAAGCCATGATAATATATTAGCCTTGAAAACAGTTTTTTGTAAATATCTCAGAAACTAAAGCTCCTACGAAGTTTTTGGTAATAACACGAATTATTGAAGAAAATATAGTCTACTACATTTCGAAAACAGTGTATTGAGACGATGCTCCGTTAAAAAGTTAGCATTCTTTTAATTTTGGAGACCGTTGAGTCTTAATATCTCTGAATAACCATTCTATTGGAACTCCCTCTTAATGTTGTAGATTTCTGTGGGTAAATCTTCATCATTACAGCAAATATTTGCGGCTCTTCAATACAAACATTTTATATCTTCTTGTTTTGTAGCAACAGAAAAATTAGACAGTGGTTTTTGAATGCTTGTATCCATTCGTTTAACAAGAACATCCAAAAAATGTAAAGCCGAGTCTTTTTCAATTTCCATTGTGCACTTGATTTTTGTTCGAATACCGTTCAGTTGGTTTAGTTCGTCATGATTTTCCGGCCATATAATAAATGTGTCATCAATGTAGAATAACTATAATTTTGGCTTGAGTCCTGGTAATCCATCATTTTGCGTGCAAAACTTATATTTCAGTTGAAAGTAAGGTGTTTCGGCTACAGACCTTCAACAGATCTCCTTCACCGATAGGGTTGTTCTCTATATAGTAAATTGTATCACCGGGTTGTAATTTGTTTTTAATGACACTGAGTGACTCATTTATTGGCATTTTGGTGTAAAGTCTTTCTACATCAAAACATACAAATCTATCGCCGGAATGTAATTCGATCCTTTTAAAAATCTTTATAGAAAAATGTTCCGAGTTTGTGACAAAAGATTCAGACATACCATGTAATGATTGAATTATATAAATACTACTAACAATGTACTGTTTGGTGAGGCCCTGGAGCTGGCTATTGGTTCAAGTTAGAGTAAAGGAATATAACAAAAGTACCCAATTAGGGGATATTGAAAATTCCGGTTCATGTAGTTTCAAGCAAAAGTTTTGCATAAGGAGTCGCATTGGCGAAAAAAAAGTTTCTTGAAGCTGAATTTATAATGCAGCACAAAGAAGTTATCAGTTAACCAAGCACGGACATACCAAATTTATGGCAATCACTCCTTATGGAAAATAAGCGTCTTAGAATTAAAAAAGCCACATCTGACTGGAATAAAGTGGTGTACGTAGTAGCCGGTAGACTGCATTGTTTAGTTTACACTTAAAAACGGTTAGAGATACTTACGAAACGTCGTGTTTAAAATAAATATGATGATGATTTTCTACTCAATCATTGTCTACAAGTTTCAAACTAACCTCATGTTCTTTGATGACCTCTTTTGCAAAATCCAGTAAATCGACTTACTGAGTTTTGGAATTAGGTGTATAACATGAGAGAAACAGAGGCAATACCAGCGATGGGGTTAGTGGAGAAAACGCCATATCGGACCTAATTGAAAATCGATCGTCTCCAAAGTAATATTTGCACAATTCAATTGCTCGGATGTCCTGACCGTAGACAATATATTTTATCTACCAGGTTTTATAGTAGTCATAACATCATTTTTAACCTGTTAGCCTTTTACGTTGAATATTAAACCCAATACTTAATAAGAATGACGCACACGACTCTTACATTTTTCTGGCAAAAATATTGGTAAATAAATACAAGATAACTGACTTAATGTTTTAAGATACCTAGGTAGGTATAACACTTTAAAATAAAATGGTTAAATAATCAATTTTAAAATGCACAATTTCCCCCTGCTATACTATTCTTAAACTTAAACATAAATCATTCAGTAACCTAGATCAAAAGTGCATAAAGACCAAAATTTTTGTTTTTAATTTTTTTCACTAAACTTAGATTACATTTTAAAAGAAAAGGGTTTAGTCGCTTGTTGCCTATTTGAGAGTATCATGGTGAATTTGTACTCTCCTGAGATTTTCTGCGAGTAGACTTCAATTCGAAGTTTGAGAGTTCCTCTCCGATATCAATAATAATTTGTCCACCAGCAAAAGGATGTTTGTTTGGTCCCTGTCTTTTTATTTGTCAAACACACTGTGTTTATTGTATTACAATCTAGTCAATAAGAATAATTAGCAGTTTTGTTTTAACTTAATTTACTAGAAAAGTTAGATTTAAACTTAGGGTTCACTCAACAGTTCTCCCGCTTTGTTTCGTCTGTAACACACAATTGTGCTGTGTTTATAGTATTATTTTGTTTTATGTAATTCACTGAGTTTACTAGCTCAAACAGGTTCATTCTTTTTAGTCTTCGAACTAGCATAGTATTGTCTAGAAGCTGAATAGCTCAGTGGCGGATCCAGGGGGGCACTAGGGGCACTTGCCCCCCCCGAGAATTTTTTGAATATTCAAAAAATGAGTAAAAAGTAATGTTTTTGCTAATAAAAACTCAAAATTTTTGCCTGCGGCGCATGAAAGTGTCTATTGTTGTTATCATCGAAATTACAACCACTGACTAATTCAATAAAATGCTGCTTAAAAAAATATATACCGTTTTTTACCAACAGAGAATTTCACGTAAAGTGCTCCCCCCCTGAGAAGCACCTCTGGATCCGCCCTTGGAATAGCTTCCACATTCACATGTCGAAGGAGCCTACCTTCACGGCTTTTTGCGTACTTTTTTATAGTCTCTGCTACAGTTTCGGTTTTTAGGTCCCGATGAAGGTTACTATTTCGCACGTACCAAGGTGCATTCATAATGTTTCTTAATACAGTCGAACCTCTATAACTCGAACTTAAAGGGACAACGAAAACAGTTCGAGTTATGGAGAGTTCGAGTTATAGAAATTCGAGTTAAAGAGGTTAAAATACATATTAAAAGTGGCACCACTTAAAAGGTTCAAGTTATGGAGGTTCGACTGTACTTTATTTTGAAATCTCTGTGAAACTAGAATTTTACTATCTTTAGTACAATCCCAGTTGTTACAATTTCTCCATACCGGTTTCAGTATTTGTCTATAACTTAGTATGAATTGTTAAATTGGACTTCCTTCCAATTAGCCAGTTCATTTTTCCATACCTTATCTCAAGTTCTTCTTTTTTTTTCTTAACATGTTCCTTGCCACGCAATTTGGCATTAAGTGTCATTCCGAGATATTTTGCCTCATTTAAATATAGTACGGGAATGTTGTTAATTGTTCTTTGTATGTGATTTATATTTTTGTTTGTAAAATCAACATGAATTGATTTGGTTTCATTTAATTTTATTCGCCACTTTGTGGTCCAACTGTGAACTTTGGTGACTGCATCCTGTAATTTTTCTATGCATTCTTCAATAGATTTTTCTACCATCAATAAACCAGTATCATCGGCAAATGTTGCTAAGTGACAATTTTCTGGCTTTGGGATATCGCAAGTAAATATTAAGTATAGATAAAGGCCTAGTACTCTACCCTGGGGCACTCCTGCCTGAACTTCTCTTAAATTTGAGTATATGTCTTTCCATTTTACTCTGAAATGTCTATCAGATACAACAAAACATCCAAATGTTGTTTTGGCGGAAACCGTGATGCCACAATTTGCCAAATCCTTGTGCTACATCTGGCCTGTAAGATGACACGTCATGGAGTGGTTTTCCCGGTTTTTGATTTCTATTAATATTTCTTTTGGTGATGTAAGCTATAAGCCTAACCTATAGTTAACCATAAAAAGTTTTGAATTGAAGAATGTAAGAAATTCAATTGTTGAAACCGAAACCATATAGTTGACGTTTTATGTTTAGCACGCGTACAAATTGATGGAGATATAGAACAAAGAACCATGAACCACTTATAAAAACAGAGTTTAGGGTCTTTGTTCGAAAACAACACATGAACTGACAGTACTAGCACAGATACAGAACTTAGTTCCATTGTAACTAGATGGCGTTAGGCGTAGTTTGACCTGATTAGCTGGCCATACACACAGAAGTTGATTCGCCTGTTTGGAACGGCTCGATCCAAACTGGCGGATTTGTCTTTCAATTAGTGGACAGTTATAGCCGGTATAGATTTATCTGTGAGTTCAGACCGGCCGGCGGGCGAAACTTGTGGGTTCCCCGCTCAATATTTTAACCGGCGCAGACTTGTCTGTCAGTTTACACTGTGCCAGGGATAACAGACCGTTCATATAGTCTCTCTTTAATTTATTGAATATTATGGCACATGTTTCGGGAATGATATAACCAAGTGCCTGTGCAGAAATTCCCACTGAAAATTTCAGATCTTCATATGATCTTCCCGTGGCAAGGAAACGAAGGGCAGCATTAAATCGCTGTTCTGGTCCAGTGGCTTCTCTCATTTGGGTATCTTGTTTCGTAAGATCCTCTCTTACCAAATTTAATAAAAGGTCATACGTGTTAATATCCATTCATAAATAATTTTTAAAATTGACTGGATCATTTTCTCTTAACTCTTTTAATAGAAGGTCATTGCTAAATAGTTTCCTCCTAAGCAAATAACTTTTAACCCACTTGGAACGTCTCTTTTTTACACCACTATGCATTATTTCCATATTAATAATCATTCCCATACCCAGAGCCTGCTTCTTTTTAGCACGAAACATTTTACATACACTGTGCTTAAAATACTGTGCCGCATAAAGTTTTCAACTTGACGAAATTCCACAGTTTTGAAGGAAGTTCACGAGGTAAAAAGTTTTTACCTCGTGAACTTCCTTCAAATTTAAAAAATCCAGGGCTCAGGCTGTTTTCTGGGAGCAGATTATATCTGTCTCCGTCGCGACGTCAAAATTAGCCTCAAAACTGAGGCAACCCTGACCGAAGCTGCAAATTGACAGTTGGTCTCTCCTCAGTAAACACCATATTTCATATTCCTTTTCAGATATCCACATCATCATTTCATCTCCTTCCATTTTATGGTTATGCTCGGGCTGAATGAAGCCTAATGAGGCAGAAACGCGTCCCCGAGCTACCTTTACCTCTGAGGTCTTGCCCGTGAAACTTTTTTGTAAAAACTTTTTACCTCGTGAACTTCCTTCAAATTTAAAAAATCCAGGGCTCAGGCTGTTTTCTGGGAGCAGATTATATCTGTCTCCGTCGCGACGTCAAAATTAGCCTCAAAACTGAGGCAACCCTGACCGAAGCTGCAAATTGACAGTTGGTCTCTCCTCAGTAAACACCATATTTCATATTCCTTTTCAGATATCCACATCATCATTTCATCTCCTTCCATTTTATGGTTATGCTCGGGCTGAATGAAGCCTAATGAGGCAGAAACGCGTCCCCGAGCTACCTTTACCTCTGAGGTCTTGCCCGTGAAACTTTTTTGTAAAAACTTTTTACCTCGTGAACTTCCTTCAAATTTAAAAAATCCAGGGCTCAGGCTGTTTTCTGGGAGCAGATTATATCTGTCTCCGTCGCGACGTCAAAATTAGCCTCAAAACTGAGGCAACCCTGACCGAAGCTGCAAATTGACAGTTGGTCTCTCCTCAGTAAACACCATATTTCATATTCCTTTTCAGATATCCACATCATCATTTCATCTCCTTCCATTTTATGGTTATGCTCGGGCTGAATGAAGCCTAATGAGGCAGAAACGCGTCCCCGAGCTACCTTTACCTCTGAGGTCTTGCCCGTGAAACTTTTTTGTAAAAACTTTTTACCTCGTGAACTTCCTTCAAATTTAAAAAATCCAGGGCTCAGGCTGTTTTCTGGGAGCAGATTATATCTGTCTCCGTCGCGACGTCAAAATTAGCCTCAAAACTGAGGCAACCCTGACCGAAGCTGCAAATTGACAGTTGGTCTCTCCTCAGTAAACACCATATTTCATATTCCTTTTCAGATATCCACATCATCATTTCATCTCCTTCCATTTTATGGTTATGCTCGGGCTGAATGAAGCCTAATGAGGCAGAAACGCGTCCCCGAGCTACCTTTACCTCTGAGGTCTTGCCCGTGAAACTTTTTTGTAAAAACTTTTTACCTCGTGAACTTCCTTCAAATTTAAAAAATCCAGGGCTCAGGCTGTTTTCTGGGAGCAGATTATATCTGTCTCCGTCGCGACGTCAAAATTAGCCTCAAAACTGAGGCAACCCTGACCGAAGCTGCAAATTGACAGTTGGTCTCTCCTCAGTAAACACCATATTTCATATTCCTTTTCAGATATCCACATCATCATTTCATCTCCTTCCATTTTATGGTTATGCTCGGGCTGAATGAAGCCTAATGAGGCAGAAACGCGTCCCCGAGCTACCTTTTCCACAGTTTTGGTTTAACCGGCAGATAAATCTTGAGTTTTCGTCCACTAACGCGCGGGTATGTCTGCCACAGACCGATATAAAGAATCGATTCGAAAGATTTTTTTTTGTGTTAGTGGACTCCAGTAGTTTTAAACCGTTGCGGACAAAACGGTCAGACTTATTTGTGCCGTTCCAAACCGACGGATCAACCTCTGTGTTTATGGCCAACTATTGACCTTCTAAAAAGATGCGTTCCTACATTAGGCATATTATTATGTTGTGTTCCTCTAATAGACTGCGAATTTTGAAATTTGGTGCTTGGTTCTTTGTTCTATATCTCCATTCTTCATCCAATTATCTACGGCTGTTATGGGAAATAATATGGAAGCTGAATTCGTGGGCGGTTGTAATTTATCAAATTTCCACTCGTTTTGTCGATTACATAAAGGCCTGACAGTTGGCGAAATGTGGTTAATTTTTTGTAAAATTGCCAAACCTCGAAACAAACTGAAATGAAAGTAATAATAACTTTATGGTATAAAAATACAAAAAACATTTTATTTGTTAGCAGACATTGCTAGTTGACCTGCCATATGAATTGAAAGGTCTTAGGGCCGGTTTATCAATGGAGGGGTATCTCGTCGTGTTAGCTAGCCCAGGGCCAACTCTAACCTTGGGGTAACCCTCGAGCTAAAGAGAAAAGTGTTTATCCACACCATTTTAACCCAGAACTCCGAAACTCGTAGGTTGGCATTGCTGATAACAATCGACCATCTAAGATTTCCCTTCTTATTTGATAGTCTATGGTATTTTTGACATTTTGTGGTTATAATCATATGTTTTTGTTTTTTTGGTTTTGGGTGTTTTGTTAAAAAAAATGATTTGAAAAAATTTTATTCACCCAGGGCTATCAAAACGGATATATTTTTGATTCACCTTCTTCAGTTATTGTACTCTAGACAGGAAGTACTTACTACGTATGATGAAAATAGTTTAGCTCCATAAAAATTAGCATGTAGCTCCAAATTTGTAAATTGTTTCTGTTGTACTTGTACCTACTTGTACTTAAAATAAAAAAAAATGCATCTATAGGTACCTATCGACCTACTAAAGCAAGATTTGTACATTACATCATTTAAGAGATAAAATGAGTTAAAAGCAAATGGATTAATGTCCATATTGGATCATAATGCTGCATTTTGTAACTTTATTTTTAAACTACTACACCTATTTTATTTTTGTTACAGATCATGTCTTTGCAAGGAAACAAATAAACTGCTCTAAACTTGGGCATTCTAATGAAGAAATATTAAAGGTACGTCAACAAGAAATAATGGTACTAGTTTCTGGCACATGAAACTGTTATCCTGTTATACTGATTTACAAACACCCTGTGCAGAGCAAGAGGTTTCCTGGCTGACCAGAAGTTGTTTCAAAACCTTCATTTTATATATTATTTATTCTGTAGCATATATTTTTTTTAATTATAAAAGTGCTCTTTCAGTATTTTATTTTGATCTTACTCTATATGTTAATTGATGATTATTTCTGATTCCTAAAACACTGTTGTATAACAAAAGAAATTAGTCATTTTTCAGGGGCACCCAAAGAAACATTTGAAAACTCAGTGTTTGAAGTACATTCACTTTTTATTTTGCATTTTTAAATAAATATAAAAAGTTTTAAAACTATATACATAAATTAGAATTATAATAAAACTGGTACACATATTGATGATGATTCATATGTGAATGGGCCTTGCAGCCCTCTCACTGTGACCACTAGAGGGTCTGTATTGTGGCTCGGTACAAATAGTACGTATAGCTCTGTTGGCGGGTGGGATATTTATTGGGTTATTCATGGAGTGCTTTTCTATTAAACATTATCTTGCTCATAGAAAAAATATTTGATGCTTGCTTGGTAGACTGCTTCCATTGCAAAAATCTCCATGACTGTGGGGAATTCCATCATCTAAGCCTCACACCATATGAAGTATCGCCACTGCTGTTGTAAAAATTTCGGAACATCGTCTTTAACACTTATAAAATTAAGTACACAATTTATATGTTATGCTTTTGGGAAAAATCAACCAAAATAAAAAAAACACTTTAAAATAATTCAAAATTTTATGGTTAACCCAGAGCTACCCTGCCGTCCGAGCGCGGGTCAAGTTAGCCTAGGGTTAACCCTCGAGTTTGCAGTTAACCTTGGATGGATAAACACTTTTGACAACTTTAGCCCCGGGCTATCTCTAACTCGAGGGGTATCCCTCCATTGATAAACCGGCCCTTAGTGTGGAGGACAGCAACTGCATAGCGAGCCTGAAGGTGCAGGAGAGGTCGAAAGCCGAAAAGGACGACCATAAAAAAATTTGCGACCAAAAAAAAAGGTCATAATGTCGTTAGTCTACTATCTTTTTTATTAGACCGCCGATTTACCGTCTCCGCGAGTTAACTTTGCCGCTCCCAAACTTTGCCGGCCCTGCTACTTAATAAAGATTAGGGCAACCATGGGGCGTCAGTACCTCGGGGCGCGGGAGGAGGGAGAGTCAACAAACCCCCTCGCGCCCCTCCCCCACGTTACGCCGCTGAAGTACAGGAAAAAGCCAGATTAAGTAAAAAAAAATTCAAAATAAATTAATATTTTGTTTGAATACTGTTACCTTTAATTTAGCACTATTTTCTAAAAAAATCACAAAAGATAAATGAATCAAACCTTATAGTAAGAAAAAATAAGAATCAAATTGTTAAAATTTTGCTCATTATATGTATTTATTTTTTATTTTTATAAAAATAACAACTTTCTTGCTTTATTTTTATCCGTACCTAATACGGTTTTATCTATTTGTCGATATAGAATATAGAATATAGAAATATCGAAAAAAAAATGTCAAACCTTAATTTTGGCGAAAATAAAAGAATCGAAACATAATTTATAGTTTAAACAAAACGTAGTTTGTTGGTCCGCAAAATTGCCGAAAACAATATTGTCGAGAATAATTTAGACCAAGCGTAATTTCGTCGATCCGTAAAAATGTCGAAACGTAAAAGCATCTACACGTAAACGCATCGAAACGGAGTTAAGTCGAATCGCAAAATGTTCGAACCGTAAAAAAATCGAATTGCAAAAAGGCCGAACCTTAAAAAACACGAAATTTAAAAAATCTAAAAATAAAGGAGAGCAATTTAAGCCAAACATATTGTTGTCGATCTGTAAAAATGTTGAAAATAATATAGTCGAAAATAAAACGCGCGATACGTAATGGAAAAGAAACGTTAAATCATCGAAACGTAAAAAGGCCAAACCGTAAAATAGTCGAATCGAAAACTCGTCGATTTTATAACGCAGCTTTACATTCAATTGTTTTATTTTCGACCAAATCACGGTTCAACAATTTTACGTTTCGAAAAATATTTTTTCGATGTTTTTGTGGGTCGCCTATTTATCTTGAAAAAAGTTAAGTAGATTTTGTCTACCACTTTATGGTTATCTCCTTTATTTAGTTTTATTTACTCTATTTTGTTTTATTTTATTTAAAACTTCTAGAAACTCAATAAGAACTCTAGTCGGAGATCCAGGGCGGTACCTGTATGATCTTTTTCTGGGTTAGATTGGGGAGTTTCATGTTTTTTACAGTGCGGAGCTATGGTTTTCTCATTTTAATGTTATTGATTAAGTATTTTTTTGGGTGGTGAGGGCAGGGGTGTTTTACCCCTCACTCCCCCCTGGGTACGCCACTGCGGTGATCTGACAAAAAAGTTTAGGTTAGATGTTTTCATCATGTTTTGTCATGATAAAAAATGTAGATACCTATCTAACTCTAAGCGACAAGTTTGTATGATCCGGTCGGATACCTTAGTTTCTTATATTAAAGTTTCTCTCAACATGGAAATGAGACGGCCGGCCAGCATGGCAGGTAGCGATGGAAAACACCGAAATGCATCCTGTCGGAAAAGAAACCGGACTGTTGTAGAATGCTCCTCAACTTTACCCACAGCGCCCTCAAATTAAAAACTCTCACTTCAAAGCTGGCATTTTTTGTTATTTTTTTGTCAGCCACTAATTTTTTGGCAAACAGAATGCTAAAATCACAAAATATTGTATCTTAATTCAGAATATGAATTTCGTCACGATGTCTTAAGCATTTGTGTAGTTTAATTTTAGGAGTATTGTGACAAGCGCGGATCTGGGTCAAAATCTTGAGGGAGGAATAGTCGACGAAAAAATTATTTGAAATATGTATAATTTTTTTTCTAGGGGGGGTTATTCCTGTTTTTCCTTTAATCATTATGAAAAGGTGCATATTTTTTTCTAGGGGGGGGGGTAAATACCCCGTCACCCCCTTCAAATCCGCGCTTGGGTGTGAACTATCATCTATCAATCATGTATTGATAGGCACCTCTGGAATCGGTTACCACGTGTAAACTAGAGACCCTGTATGTATGACATATTTTTACAATAGAGAGACGCGACATACCCATCAAAGTCACTGAAATTAACATTTTTTGGTTATGTTATATTCTTGCCAAGTTCATTGGCGTTTCACTTAAATAATTTAAATTGTCAGAGGTGAGTGACATCAATCAACATGCAACATATAAACTAACACGTTTGTTCGCACTCCCCGTATAGGTTTTACTAAAAATCATTTATTTTTATTTTCCCACGCTTATGAATTATTAAGGACAGAAGGTGCGTCTCTCTCTAAACATCGCTAGAGGCTAGAGTATAGAAGACCGATATTTTCATCCTTTGTTGACTTTGAAGAGTTTGTCGCGTCTCTTTTATTTAAAATATGTCATACTCTAGTGTAAACGTCGCAGCCAACGATAAAGACCGGCCATGGCGCGTTATAAGCAAGTCGGCGGTCACGTGATCTTAGGAGTCCCAGGATTCTTATTGTATTGCTTAATATATTATATGTTTTTACACAATTTAAATAAATTAACCAAAAATGTTTGTTCTTTTATACGCAAAAATTGAAAAAAATATTTTGCTGATATATGTGTTTATTATGGATAACAGAACTGATTCTATAAAATAAAAAATTATACAAAATTTGCACTCTAATATCTTCAGATACATATATTAGGTACATGTTAGCTCCCGCAAAATTTCGCGGTTGTTTATATATATTTTTAAAACCACACAATTGTATGAGGGACAAAGCGCATTTCGCGTATTTGGACATGCGCACCAACAACCAGCGAGATCCTTGTCGACCGCCTCGAGAAAATGGCGTGTTAATTTCGTTCTCCAACTATTTCAAATATCTACACCTGAAAGTGCTCGATTTTTGTGTACTGAAGCATAGAACTAGAAACTTCAGCCCTTCAGCTACGTGGTGACATCATTAGATCCAATCAGGGGCCCCTCAGAAGATGAGAAAGTGGATGCAAAGTGGTGAGTGCATTTGTCTCTGATTACCGTTGTGTGGCACAAATATTTTACCTATGGACGTTTGATTATTTCATCATCATATCAATATCAATATATTTATGTTTGCTCGTGCTTTCATTAATTAAAGTATACAGTCCATTGCATTTATCGTTTTTCTTACCGCGAGCTAACATAAGTGCTCCTTCGACTGAATTAATTATTTAAAATAATAAATCCATACGACGTATTAATAATTATTTTCAGGCCGAAAAACAAGGCGGCCTTGAATTTGCCAATCGTATTGAAACGGCGGTATCGGTAGCGGCACGTAGGCACGTGTCTACCGCGTGGTCGATTCAGTAAACAAAGCGAAGGAACCACAAAACAAAACAAACAAAAACATTTCTCATTTATGTGTTAGGGTGTTTCATATCATTTCGATATTTAAAACAATTTTCATCAATTGCGATAAATTAGTGCATATTTTCGACAATTCGTCATTTTTCTATTTCAGAAACATTAATTTAGCGTTAATTGTATATTTACCGACAATTTCGTAATTTCAAAGGTAAAATCATGTCTGTCAAAAAAGCCGCGCAAAAACGCAAGGGTTTTTTATCTGCGATCACCGAGTGTTATGTGTTGTCACAGACCGCGGAAAAGGATGAAAAAGCGAGAAACGAGTTTCAAGTGAGGTATTCCGATTTGGATGAAACCTTCGATAAATGCATGCTGGCACATAATGACGTCATTATGTTGATAGACGACTCGGACGACGAGGAGTTTAAAACACAGGATGCGATCCTTTCAGAAGCTCGTAAATATTTTTATGCGTGTAAGGGTGTTTACTCTAAAATATTTCCGGTTGAGGCCCCAACCCTTTCGGGATCATATGTTCGACAAAACGAATCTGAAACTCGAAAACTCAAAGAGTTAGGTATTCCCATATTTCAAGGTGATAAAAAATTATGGCCAAGCTTTTTCGATCTTTTTATTTATTTTATTTATTTATTTATTTATTTATTTATTTTATTTACACCACTTAACAGGAGTTAACCCAATTACAAAGTGGGGAAGAATACAGTGATTAACAATAACAGAAACTAAGGATAAAATGAAGTACAAAATAAAAGAAATTTACTACATCTACACTGAGCAGAAATAAAAATTATAAAAATCGTATATTTTTTAAAGTAGAGATACTGCAATTAAATATGTCACATCTGTCGCAAGTCTGATTGCACGTGTTACAAGCCCGAATTATTGGAGAATTTTTGCAAATATTGGTGCGCTGGTAAGGAAGATAAAACGGAACAGTAGTGCGTGCTGATGTTCTGGGTACTAAAAAATTAATCTTATGCAATAATTCCTGGGAGTCGATTTTATTATGTATTAATTTGAAAATGAATTGCAACTCTGCCAACTTGCGCCGGTCCTCCAACGAAGATATACTGAACCTTTCACAAAGGACCTGGTTCAGAATACCAATTTCGGGATACACACCATCAAGCTTAAAAACAAGGTACTTCAGAAACTTACGTTGAATTTTTTCAATAGTATTAATGTGAGTATCATAATACGGAGACCATAGTATGCATGAGTATTCCAATTTAGATCTGACATAAGCGAAATAGAGTAATTTTATACTAGAAATATTTTCTAGGTACTGAGAATTCCGTATTATGAACCCAAGCATTCGGTAGCTTTTCTTTACAATATCCTGGATGTGGGGAACAAATGATAGAGCACTATCGAATGTTACTCCGAGATCTTTAAATTCCAGACTCCTGGGTATTACGGTTGTATCAATGGAGTAATTGAATTGAATTACCTGTTTTCTAAGGGTGAAAGACACTACATTGCATTTAGATGGATTGAGAGAGAGAGAGTTATCAAGACACCAAGTATATACCTTATTTAGAGCAGCTTGAAGTTTTTCACAATCAGCAATGTTATTTATTCTACAGATAAGTTTTAAGTCATCAGCGTACAATAGGCAAATAACTTCTATGTCCTGAACTATGCTATTTATAAAAGCTATAAAGAAGAGAGGACCTAGTATAGAGCCTTGAGGAACTCCGGAAGTAGCCTTGATCGTAGAGGAGGTTTGTCCATAGCATTCTACATACTGAAGCCTTTCAGTTAAGTATGAATAAAGAAACTTAGATAAATCATCAGAGATGTCAAAGGTTACAAGTGTACGGAGAAGAATACTATGGTCTAGTCTGTCAAAGGCCTTAGAAAAATCGGTGTAAATAACATCAATCTGAGCACCCGCATCCAAGGATTCAGCTATTAGGTGTGTAACAGTAATTAAATTGGTTGTGGTAGATTTGCGTTTCATGAAGCCGTGTTGACAGGAATCTATTTGACTGCTCAGGGGAAAGTAAAGCGATGTATGGAGAACGCGTTCAAAACATTTGGAAAAATTGTTTATTATGGTAATTGGCCGATAATTTACAATTCGATCTTTTTCTTGTTTTTTATGGACAGGTATAATTTTAGAATTTTTCCAAGTATCAGGAAATGTGCAGAATTTTAAAGATAAGTTAAAAAGAACAGTTAAGGGGTAAGCAAAGACGTATGCACAATCTTTCAGTAAAAATGCAGGAATTTTGTCGGGACCGACAATGGCCTTGGGTTTCATGGTCTTTAGTGCTTGCAATACCTCAGATTCATTGAAGCTTTTAAGTGAAATGAAATTTGAGTTAAGGTTAGAAGAAATATTATTTTGTACTGAGGTACGCTGCTGAGATGGTGTATATGAACTCTGAAAGTAATCAGCAATTGCATCAGCTATGCGCTGGGGATCCGTCGTACTCTCTTCATTGTGATCTGTCATGCACTGCGGCAGACCATTATTCGACTGCAATGATTGTATTAGGCGCCAGAAATTTCCAGGTTGAGTTGTCAGGTTCGCTTCAAGTCTAGCGCAATACTCGTGGTATGATGTTTCTGTATCGCGTTTTATTTTATTACGAAGTTCTCGAAATTTAAGTAAAGCATTATCGCTGCGACTTTTTTTGTTTAATCGACCGTATGATGAGGGAAGTAAACCAGGGAGGATATTTTCTACGCCGCTTAGATGTTTTTGGCACGTGGGTGTCTAGACAGGAGTATAATTTGTAATAAAATAATTCGACAGCCTCATTGACGTTATCAACCGTTTCCAAAACACGCCAGTCAATCTCAGCTAAGCTCGCATATAGATTTCTCAGGTCAGATCTCTTGAAATTATAAAAGATGTCATTAATTTTGAGTTTGCTCAACTTTTTGTCACCGGCCATTTTATAGTCAATTAATAAAGAAGGATGGCACCTGTCCTCGTTTAGCAGGATGTCATAACATTTCTGCACGGAAGTGAGGTTTGAGGAAGATGTTAATACTAGATCAAGCAGTCGATTATCAGAATTTTTGACAGTGTTAATCTGATGCCAATCAAGAAAATTAATAAAATTCAGCAAGTGAGTTAACCTACTGTTGGGAGGAGGATCCCTCTCCATGTAGGTTACGTATTCAGGGTAATTAAAATCTCCGAAAAAGACTACTTTAGCACTATATAGGAAATTCAGGGATGACAGATATTCAAAAAGTTGTTCATATATGTATGAGATTTTGCCTGGCGGAATATATACAAGGAAAATATAAAGAGATAGTTTGTTCGAGAAAGATACTTTGATTCCAGCTATGTCTATTGTGTCACGGATTGATACAGGCAATTTAATTTCCAGGTTGGTTGTCTGTAGATTTTCCCTTACAGCCAACAAAACACCACCCCCCAAGTTTTGTTCTACTTCATCGTAGTTTCTGTCAGATCTAAAGATGCAATACCCCGAATGAAAAAGTTCTGTATCGTGAATACCCGGGTACAACCAAGTCTCAGTCAACGCTATGATATCAAATTCACAGGCGAGTGTGGAATTAAAAATAGTTTTTGTTTTTGTCCTTAGCCCGCGTACGTTTTGATAATAAATTGAAAGGATATCACAGCGCCTACCAGACTCAGTCGACTGTAGTGAAATATTGTGGGGATCAACAGTAAACTCAGCTAAGGAGGGGGCTAGCGTGGTTGGCTGCTACATGGTGGACCCAAAAATTTCCGACTTGTATTTTTGGTTTGCCTGTTTATAAGCGTAACAAGCATTATAATTCCAGCAAGCATGATTTATTTCGATGTTTAGGTCGAATTTGGTTTTAAGATGCTTACAATTGACGCAGCATTTATTGGCAGAGTTGTCACACGCGTTTACCAAGTGTGGCCCAGCGCAGAGGGGGCAGGTGGGGTCTTTTTGACAATATTTTTTTGAGTGGCCAAAGTTGTTGCAGTTGAAACAGCGTGATAAAGAAGTTGAATCACAAACGGTACAATAATCAAGACCAACTACAAGGCGTTTTTTATCAGTTAATTTTTTGTGTGTGACCATATCTACTTGCAGTACCATCTGGAAAATGCTCGCGTTATTTTTGGTTGGCCAGACTTTTAGAATATTTATATCTGCTGAGTTATTAAAGAAAAAATTTTGAGTTTTTAGGTGTCGTAATAGTACGTCTTTGTCGTACTCGGCTGAGAGACCAACAATCTTGACCATCGGCGATACGGATTTTGATTCCCGAACCTCGTAATCGTCTGCTAAGTTTTGGCTAAAAAGATCTTTCATGCGTTGGGCATCATTGTGGTTGGTGGACAGTACGATGCCTCCGTTGGAAATATGCTTTACACGATTGATTTCGATTTTTTCTTGGTCTGGCTTGATTTTATGGAGAATATCGCTCTTTGTTTGCGTATTGTTCTGATTTGTAACTTTCGGTTTGATGATAATATTAGAACGAAATTGATTCTTAAGAACGTCAGAATACCTGGGTTCGCTGAATGTTCGAGGACTGACATCCTGGAGCTTTTGATCGATTTTTGTAAATAATTCCTCTACAATTGATTGTTTCACCGAGTTGAGTTGTGCTTCAATACGTCCTTCTAAGTTAGCTGTAAAAGTTTCGGCAGGTAGGTTACGGCACGTGGGACATTTCCAAGTTAGCCCTGGTACACTCTGTATTACTGCTACTGAATCGTTTGGTATACGCAAACAATCTGCGTGATACTTTCTCTTGCAAACCCCTTCGCAAGAGAGAGATGGCTTGCGTGTTGACGTGTCGCAAACACCACAGCTGCGAGATGACATCGCGGAATTTTATGGCGGGAATTTCATCAAAGGGCCAATTTACAGTATTGTGGAACAGCTACAGTAATTTTTTCAACTCACCAATGTGCTATGGTTCTCAGAGAATCACAATTATCAAGCCAATAAATCACTAAAAATGCGATACTTTAGGATGAGTGAAGTGAAACACGTGTTTTAGGTCGACGTGCAGAAAATTATCAAGTCTTTTTAATAACATTATAGATCAAAATCAAAGTCTAAGTAACGTTCGAAAACTTCAATATTTATTTTCATATCTCGAGGATGAGCCTTTAAAATTGATATCAGGGATTAGCTTATCTGATCAAAATTATAAAATTGCTTACGATAAATTAGTCAATAGATATCAAAACAAGCGAGACCTCGCAAATGATGCTTTAAGCTCAATTATGAACTCCACCTTAAAAAACGAGTCAGCTAAAAAATTGCGTAATTTAATTGACACCTTTTCTGAATCCCTAGAAATTTTAAAATCACTTAGCTTTGACGTTGACAGTTGGGACTTTATTATTTTTTTCATTTTGTTAGAAAAATTGGATATTCCGATGCGTTCAAATTTCGAAATGAGTCACGCCAATACTAATACCGAAATTCCCACTTTTCAGTCACTTTTCAATTTCTAGAAAAAAGATGTAAAGTTTTGGAATCACTTCCTCAATCAACAGCACCCAAAAAGGTGCCTATCTATCAAAAATCAAATTCTATGCAAAATCAGTCTGGGCAAAAGCCTACCTATCAAAATTCAAATTCTATGCGAAATCAGTTTGGGCAAAAGCCTACCTATAAATCATCCAATTCGCCTTTTATAGGACTGGCTGGCACCTCAACTAATTCAAGTACGGGAATAAAATGTTTCCGGTGTAATCAAGGTCACGTGCTTTCGAAATGTCAAACATTTCTTGATCTCTCACCTATCGATCGCCTATCTTTCGTCAAGCAGAAAAAATTATGTCTAGCGTGTTTTCATCCCTTGCATGGTGTAGATACGTGCAAATCAAAATATTCATGCAGGACTTGCAATAGTAAAAGGCACCACACTTTAACTCATATCTTAGAAACTAATCAAGAGTCTGGAAGCCAAGATACTAGTCCTGTCATTCACACACCACCTGTCAATAATCTTCATATGTCATTAAATGCCTCAGGACCTTCAGGTACCTTTCTTTTATGCACCGCCATAATAGATGTTATGGACGGTTGCGGAAATTTTCAACCTGTAAGGGCACTGCTTGATTCTGGATCACAGACAGGATTCATCAGTGAAAAGTGTATTCAGCGTCTTAATCTTCCTAGGCGAAGTTACACCACTGAAATATTCGGATTAAATCAGATGTCTTCTTTTACTTCCAAAGGGCTCGTTCAATGTCACATTAAGCCACAAGGACAAGTCACTCCTTTACTTAATTTCGAAGCAATTGTTGTTCCACAACTATGTTCCAATATGCCTACATTCTCTTTGAACGATAATCAGTGGAAACACTTGGAAAACCTTAAACTTGCCGACCCATCTTATTTCAAATCTAGACCTGTGGACCTGGTTATTGGTTGCGAGCTATTCGCACAGATATTCAAGGAGGGCAGCCTTCAGCCCTTGAAACTATCTTTGGCTGGGTCGTCATGGGAAAGGTTGACGAAGTAGGTAGTCTTACGGAACGAACCAGTTGTTTTTTAACGAGTCATTCACCTCCTTTAGAGGTCATTCTCCCTAGGTTTTGGGAAATCGAACATTTGCCTAAAAAACAAATCTTATCAAAGGAAGAAAAAGAGGCAGAATCAATTTTTACTGCTAGTGTAGTACGGCAACCAAGCGGTAGATTCATGGTAGATCTTCCGTTTAAAGATAAAATAAACCCTGACCTAGGAAATACTTATCCGCAAGCTTATCGTAGATTTTTACTTCTAGAAAATAGATTAATCAAAAATCCTGATCTGTACACTGCCTATTCAAGTTTCATGCAAGACTATATCGATTCTAATCATATGAGTTTAGTTTTATCTAGTCAACCAAAGGTCGACGTATCGTGTTTTTTAGCACATCATTGCGTACTCAAGCCGGAAAGCTTAAGTACAAAATTAAGGGTAGTCTGGGATTGTTCGGCAGTCACCCCAAAAAATATTACTCTATGACACATTGTTATCTGGACCGAAACTTCAAAAGGGTATTGCCTCTTTACTCCTTACGTTTCGTCTTAATCCTATTGCCTACATTGCTGACATCAAACAGATGTTCCGTCAAGTCCTTATCAATCCTTATCACCGTCCTTATCAAAGGATATTGTGGAGGTTTTCTCTACATGACCCACTTTCAGTGTGGGAACTTTCTACTGTCACTTTTGGCATGACATGCTCACCTTTTCTAGCCATGCGTACCTTAAATGAGCTGGCAGAGAGAGAAAAGGAACGTTTTCCTATGGCTAGTACTGTTCTAAAAACGTCAATCTATATCGACGATATCTTGGGAACTAGCCCTTCGCTTTCTGAAGCTCTCTCCCTTCAAACAGAACTCAATGATTTGTTGAAGTCGGCAGGATTTGAACTTAAAAAATGGGCAAGCAATTTTCCGGAGTTATTGGCAACATTGCCAGAGTCCGATCGTCAAATGCCTCTCTCTTTCGACAAGGAGGAACCCCACTTTATCAAAGTTTTAAGACTTCAATGGCATCCAAAAAACGACATTTTTTCTTATCAATGCCGAATGAAGGACAAACCCCCAACCAAACGTTCTATTTTATCTATCATCTTCGATCCCTTAGGTTTTCTTTGTCCCTTGTTGCTACAAGCAAAATTTATTTTGCAACAGTTGTGGATATCGAAAATAGGCTGGGACGAAGAACCAGATTCTTCTATCATCGACTCTTGGAACAAACTTCGTTCTGAATTCCCGCTTCTTTCCAATTTTCAATTACCCCGACAAATCAAACTGTCAAAAACCAATACCTGTCAAATCATCGGCTTCTGTGACGCTTCAATTCGAGGCTACGCAGGCGTCGTATATTTTCGTGTAGAAGAGGAAAACAATATATCTGTTTCTCTCATATCTGCAAAATCTACGGTCGCGCCTATAAAGTCACAAACTTTGGCTAGGCTAGAACTCCTAGGCGCATTTCTTTTAAGCGAATTAATTGACTTCGTTTTATCTAGCTATGAAGGAAAAATAACTTTTACAAATATCGTTACTTTCTGCGATTCGTCGTATTGCACTGGCTTTCATCCCCTCCTAATCGCTGGCAAACCTTTGTTGGAAATCGAGTCAGTAGAATTCAAGAAATCATTCCCTCAAATTCGTGGCGCTACATTCCTTCTGCTTTGAATGCAGCCGATATTGCGTCGCGAGGGGCCACCCCTTCACAGCTCATGTCACATGACATGTGGTGGAACGCACCGTCGTTTTTGTGGTCTCCCGAAAACGAATGGCCCGATTTTCATAAATCAAAAATGCCGATTGATTTCGGAGATATTAATCTGGAGGAAAAGCCAAAAGTCTGTTGCAATGCGATAATTGATGTCAACTTCTTAGATCAGCTTCTTATCAAATATTCATCTATATCAAAAATTCAACGTATCATTTGTTATGTCCTTCGAATAGTTAACCTTTTTCAAAACCATTCCTATCAAAAACCCACTAAGCCGCCGGACCAAAAAGTTATTTTTGAGAATATTGTTTTTCCTACCACCGGTGAGATGCAAAGTGCGTTACACCTTCTTATCAAACGCGTTCAAGTTTCTTGTTTTTCTGAGCTTTTTTCCGCGTTATCTAAGGATAAACCAATACCGACCTTTGCGAAAACTTTCACCTTTTCTTGATGAGAATAATATCATTAGAGTCGGTGGCAGATTACAAAAATCTGACCTTTTGTCTTATTCTGCAAAACACCCCGTCTTACTTTCGAGTGACCATCGTTTGACTACTCTTCTTATCGAGTCCGCTCATCGACAATATCTTCATCCTGGGTTTAAAACATTACATAATCTGATTTTACAGCAATTTTGGATATTATCTGCCAGACGGGCAATTCAAAGAACCATATCCAAGTGCTTGCAATGTTTTAGAATCAACCCTAAACCCTATAGACCGCCCATAATGAGTTCACTTCCCGCTCATCGAATCAATCAACTTAAACCTTTTTCGAGTGTAGCTATCGACTTTTGTGGACCTTTCTTTGTGATTCCTCATCGTTACCGTGGTTGTAAAGCTTTCAAATCGTATGTCTGTGTATTTGTCTGTACGGCCACACATTGCGTGCATTTGGAATAAACCATGGAACTGTCCACCGAAGGGTTCGTAGGTGCATTCCATCGATTCATTTCCAGACGCGGAAGCGTGACGCAATGCTGGTCAGATCAAGGCAGTAATTTTATAGGGTTTCGTAACCAATTACTGGATTACGCAAGAAGTGCTGCCACCAGACTTTCTATTCGTTGGCATCTGGGACCTCCTCTCAGTCCACAGTTCAATGGCCTGGCAGAAGCTGGCGTCAAAAGTTTTAAAACTCACTTTGTACGAGTTGTCGGCGACCAGAAGTTGTCTATCATGGAGATGTCCACCCTTACCTGTCGCATAGAAGCCGTACTTAATAGTCGCCCTTTATCTCCTGCCTCTTCAGACCCCCACGATCTTCAACCTCTTACCCCTGGGCATTTTTTGACACTTGAACCCCTTAATTCAGAAATTCCGGAGTCAGATTTGTCCGAGGTTCCCCTAAATCGGCTCTCGAGATGGCAACTAATCCAAAAACTACATAATGATTTTTGGAAACGGTATTCCATAGAGTATTTGCATACGCTACAATAGCGACACAAGTGGGCTGATTCGTCCCCAAATATCAAATTAAATGATTTGGTTATCATAACAAGTGATCACATTCAATCGCCTTTGAAATGGCCGGTCGGTCGGGTCATCGAACTGCATCCCGGCGGGGACGGTCAGGTGCGTGTTGCGACGGTACAAACGGTTACCGGTGTTTATAAGCGGCCAGTTGTAAAACTGTGCCTCTTGCCAAATTAAAAGTAATTTTAATTTTCTACCTTTTACCCGGTATTACAATAGGTTTTTTTTTTTTTTTTTGATTTTTTTTAAATTTTTTGTTTGTTTTGCCTTTTTTCTGGATTTTGTTATCTCTAAATAAACTTACGATACTTATCTGTTTTCATTCATTTATATTTATCGGTCGATTCTTTTTCTTATATCTATATCTGTCCGGTTGAGATTCTAAAATTGTGTGTTTTGGAGGGCAGTTATGTTAGCTCTATTATATATATTTTTAAAACCACACATTTGTATGAGGGACAAAGCGCATTTCGCGTATTTGGACATGCGCACCAACAACCAGCGAGATCCTTGTCGACCGCCTCGAGAAAATGGCGTGTTAATTTCGTTCTCCAACTATTTGAAATATCTACACCTGAAAGTGCTCGATTTTTGTGTACTGAAGCATAGAACTAGAAACTTCAGCCCTTCAGCTACGTGGTGACATCATTAGATCCAATCAGGGGCTCCTCAGAAGCGGAGAAAGTGGATGCAAAGTGGTGAGTGCATTTGTCTCTGATTACCGTTGTGTGGCACAAATATTTTACCTATGGACGTTTGATTATTTCGTAATTCATATCAATATATTTATGTTTGCTCGTGCTTTCATTAATTAAAGTATACAGTCCATTGCATTTATCGTTTTTCTTACCGCGAGCTAACAGGTACATAATATCGTTAGTAACTTCAAATCTATACAAGTCTTTTAAAATTGGACATATCAAACCTAAGCTTTTAGTTTTTTAATTTTTCATTAAGTGTCATCATCTTTGTCTGAGTTCTTATTCAAAGATTTATTAGCAGACACTAAATCATTGTGCTTTTTAATAAAATTATTTTAAAAAACTTTACTTGCCCTTAAACTAATTTTTTCAAGCTTTGACAATAGTTTTTCTCCGCAAAAACACTCGCTAGATTTATCTGAAGAAAAATTTTCAATATAAAACATTTCACAATAATTTATTAAAAAGAAACAAGTGATTTTGTGAATAAGTGAGATGGTTTTTACATTCAATGAACTGAATGTAGTGGTCGTCAATAATATTTTGAAAAATTACCCAGCACAAAGTTTAATATATATTTTATTAAAGTGTAAGTTAACTACCAACTCATGTTCTTTTAAAAGCTGTATCTTACTTTTTAAAACACTACCAGAGAGATTACTATCTGTTAACAATATTTTACAAATCAGTTTTTTAATATTGCGAGGGTGCAGAAGACATATTACCTTAGAATTGTAAATTGACGTGTTTGCAATGGCTGACTGGATAAACAAAGATGAAGCCAACATTAAAGTGTATCCACCATATCTTCCATTCTCAGGTTACCTTTTCAAGAGACCTAATTGTTCAATAAGAAATGAAAACTGAACACATTTTTCACTATCACTATCGAAAATGTCACTAAGGATGTCTATTACTTGATCAATGTTATCCAAGATCTTATCTTTTACCACTTCTTTCCCGTTTGCAACATATTAGGTTTTAATTTTATAGTTGGACCGACAAGGAACAACACTAATTACACGTTCGCGGCCTTGTTTATCTTATAGGTATTATCTTTATAATTTACTCATTAGCCATTAATTATTTCAACGCAGCCCACTAGTCTTTTTCGTGGGCTGCGTTATTTTAATAACTTTGATAAAATTCACATAAAATTCGTGCCCGAATTAAAAAAAAATCGACGTAAACAAACATACCAAAACTGAAGACACACATGTTTTATAATGACAGCGGGCCGTGAGGCGTTTTTTTGTGAGCCTCCTACGGTCACGTGATATTTCCGCGCCCCGGCCGGTCTTTCTCGTGGGCTGCGTGTACAATGCAACCGTTCAAATTGCTTGTTACTTATTAGCCTTGATCAGGGCTATCAAAACGGACGGGCCATAATCCTCCACTTTGTTGACGTCATATCCAGGGCTGATTTTTTTTTTGATGGTCACGTCACGACACACAATGGGTTAAATGAGAGGACTAGCGCGACACTCAATTTTAACTCAGTTTTACTCGGTTTTAACCCACTTCTAGACATCGGATCAACTTCAAATTTGGTACAGTAGTCCCGATGACAATACAATATAATGATATTATGAAGTTCACAACTCCCCCCCCCCTTTGGGAATGCTGGAGGGGGGCTACTATCTAAGTATGTCCGATATCGTTCAAAATTGAATTTTTAAAATTGTGCAAGTGAATCCCCCCTCCCCCTTGGAAAATCTGGTAAGACAATTTTGTCCAACTTATATGATCAACATCAAATTTGTTGTGGACTTATGGTTATTATAAGTTACAGTGGCAATACAATATTTTAATGCTTTAAAGTTGACAACCACCCGCCCCTGTGAAGAGGGTGGAAGGGAACCATCTAAGTATGTCCAATTTCGTTCAAACTTGGTATGTAGGGACTTTTGGGGATAGGGATCATGAATTTTTAATTACATTTTTAAAATTATGAAATTGACGCTGCTCTTGTCCCTTTTGTAAGTCAATTTTTACCAACTTGTACATATCCGATCAATATCAAATTTGTTGTAGACTTATAGTTACAGCGACAATACAATATTATAAAGTTCTAAAGTTGGAAACTCCTCACCTTTAAAGATGGTGGGGTTTTCGGGGTTTAGGATTACGCACCATCTTTTTTATTTGTTTAATAAGCTTTCGAACAAGTTGCCAAAATTTAAGTCTACCAGTTGCAAAAGAGGTTGGATGTTACTAACTTTTTACTTAATTTTTTTAATTAAATTATACATTTTATCTAAAAGGATATTTTTTAATGTCTAAAAATGGCAAAAAAGTAAAGGATGGTTTTTTTTAAATATGTGACAGGTGTCAAAAAAAGTAGTACATCGTTTTTCTTTTTTGATAAGCAAAAGGTACCACAAGTGGGGTTATCTTATTTGAAAAAAACGTTTTATGCGAGTAGACCCCTTTGCGGGGGTCTATACAAAAAAATTTCGCTTGCTCGTTAAAAATCTCAGTCGACGTAATTTTACATTTTTCAGAATAATCTAAATTTAATCCGCTGTCGAATTTATTCAATTTGGCTGTTACACTGACTGTATAAAGACCACGTACCAGGCAGTGTTTAGGGCTACCCCCAAAAAAAGGGAGCAACTAGGGGCAGCAAATTTTTTATTTTTTGAGTAAAATAGACCCTTCTCTCTAATATTCTGGTGATTTTACTAAGCCTTGCTACACTTGTAGTCTATGGACAAATCGGCCTGAAAGGGGGTTTTGTGTGTAAGTCGTGCCAACTTTTTGCCGATAAGCCAGGTTTGTTAAGGGCACTCCATAGATCAGGTTTTGACATGTTGTCATTCTGGTAAATGCGTTTTTTTAAAGATATGGCACCTACCACTTTTTTTTGCACGATACTTTTTAAAACGATGTATCTTTCTTAAAAATAATCGTAGAGGGTTGCAAAAAATGGCAAATGAAATAGGAAACACCTGCAATAAAATAACTTTCTATTATATTTTTCAACATTTTGCTTCCTTTGTTAGAAAAAATAAAATAACTGAATTTTTACTTTTTCTTTTGTATAGCTAGTAAAGTTTAACCTACATTTTTATTAACACCAAAGCAAAATTAAAAAAAAAGTTTAAATAAAAGTTCTTATATGAAAGTATATTTTATATTTGTTTAAAAAAAAACAATTCGTTGTCACCAAAACGACTACCGAAAGTGTATTACCGTACGCGGACGCCTAGATGCGATGCTTTACGCAGCTAGTAAAACAGGTGTTATTGTTATCGTTGTTTGATGGACATTAATAGGTCACACACTAACGATTTGGATGTTGCCGGGCAAGTTTTTGGTCCAATTTTTTTTATCCCCCTCCTTATATAGTCGTGTTCGAATTTCTAAAAATGTATCTAAGTTAACGCCCTAAAGACACAATGACATAGAAATGGATAAAAAAAAATCTAATTTAAAAATTAAATTAAATTAGTTTTTTAAATTTTAGCTGCAAAATTTTTTTAAAATTTTCTTAAAAATTAGGCTAGGGAAAAATATGTACTAATCTTTATTGTAGACCATAAAATTTCCTTTTTAACAATGTATAAGTCAGTGAGGTACGACTAATGACAAACTCTTCAGCGGCGTCCGTTTATTGAGGTAGTGTAAATAAATTTCAAAAAGAAACATGTTTATTACAGGTTTTACCCGATTTTCTTAAAAACCGAGCTCTATATCAAAAAATATAATACTCACTTTGTTATAGACAATGAAATTGCCTTTTAAATGAGGTATAATAAGGCAATAGTAGTTTTATCTATAACAATTTAGGGGCGTCCGTAAATAAAATCAATTTTGAAAAATCACTAATTTTATCAATTTATCAATAAGTTTTATCCAATTTTCTCAAAAATTAAGCTTTTTGGAAAAAAAATATTTTGCCGTTTATTGTAGAAAATAAAATTTCCTTTTTAACAATGTATTAGTCAGTGAGGTCAGGCTAATGACAAACTCTCCAGCGGCGTCCGTTTATTAAGAAAATATAAAAAAATTAAAGAAATCAGATAGGTTTTACCCGATTATCTTAAAAACCAAGCTCTCTATCAAAAATTGTGACCTATAGTCGATTGTAGACAATAAAATTTCCTTTTAAACGTGTGTAATAATTTAAGATTTATCTTCAGATTAAAACTTCACAGACCTGTACAACTTAAATAAATTTTTACAAATCACCAAACAAATTAATTCTGTTACAAGTTTTTTCCAATTTCTTCTGAAACTAAGCTCAATTGGCAAAAATGTGTTTTATACTTTATTGTAGGAAATAAAATTTTATTTTTAACAGTGTGTAAGTCAGTGGGGTTTAAATATGACAAACCCTTCAGAAACGTCCGTATATGGGGGTCAATTAAAAATAAAATAAGTAAAATCATTTTTGTCACTTGTTTCTCCCAATTTTTTTTTCGAACATTAAAATTTTTTTTTTTTTTTAAAAAGTGTTTTTTTAATATATTTGAAATCAAGTAATTTAAGCTTTGTTGTATTAAAATCGGATAAAAAATAAAAAAGATACAATTTGTTTTTAAATATGCTTTTCCGCCATATTGAATCCGCCAAATTTAAAAAAAGCGCGATTATCACAATGACAATAAGTCAAAACCTGATCTGCTAGGTATGTTAAACAAATATAAGTTACTTTCAAAAAGTTCTTATGGTTTTCATTAAAGGTATAATTTTTAAATATACCCCACAGACCCCTATTCCTTTGCAGTTATTTGGAAATAACTTAAAAACTGTTTAACGCATTGGAACATTTGAACCAGATTTGAATAAAGAATGAAAATAGCTATGTTTTTTGTATAAACTTTTTTTTTCTAGCTGCAATAGTTTTATAAATAATATAAAAAAAATAAAAAAAATTTACTTTTTTAAAAATTTTTTCATTTTTTTGACAAATATAAAAAATACATATTTTCTGACCAATACATTTTTAAATACATTACAAAGCAAGTATTTTAAACTTTGTTCCATGAAAATCGGATGAGAAATAAAAAAGTTACAATTTTTTTAAAGATACGCCTTTCCGCCATTTTGAATCCGCCATATCTTTCAAAAAACGCATTTACCAGAATGACAACAAGTCAAAACCTGATATATGGGATGCCCTTAACAAAGTTAGCTTATCGGCAGAAAGTTGGCACGACTTGCACACGAAACTTGATTTGTCCATAGACTATTGTTTCTGCAGGCTTTACAAAGAAAACTAGAGATGAAAATAAACTTACTATATTTCAAAAATTTTAAACCATAAAAAGGGTCTTGGAATTAGGAAATTACTAGTAGTTTTTAAAACTGTAGTTACTGGTTATGCCCACTTTATACCCATATACCCAAAAAAATGCTGTTTGTATTGTAATTTTTTTTATTTAAAAATACTTTAAAAATACATAAATTTTTTTCCCAAAATATTTTTCAACTTTAGGGCTCTGTTACAGAGAATTACATTAAATAATGTCGTGCTAGCTCCGCCATATAACCCATTGTGCGACACAGCTGATTGTCTTTAAAATATTGAAGTTAGAATGACGGTTCATGAATGTTTGATTTGTTTTAAAATAAAGCCGGTTTTGAGTTTGTTTTTACTATATTCTTGTAGAACATTTTTTTTTAAATGTATAGTAATCCTTAGTTTTTCAGAGCCGCTTCATTACCTCACACAAAAATTAAATTTAAAGCAGAAGCGAACAGATGACAAAGTCAAATATACATGTCAAATATAACAGTTGACATGCAGTACATGGCGGGTAATTTGAATTCAAAATAAGGAATGCAAAATCTTGAAGATTTTAACCTTTTAATCATTTTGCATCCTTACAAAAGTTTGGCGGAATATCGGGATGGTGTCTGAGAATATTTATCTGAAATTTCGCGGAAATCTGTAGTGCCATTTTGACAATATCCTAAAATAACGTCTGACCTCCCATAAGACCCAATGTAAAAGTCAGCCCCCAGAGAACAGCTGATTTATTCAGGGTCATGGCCTTGCATTGATATACCATACCACTTTTCAACCTCCTTAAACTTAGCATTACCCATATACATAATATTCCAATGCCCACGATAATTGCCAATTCATGATGCAAACATGAGTCCTTGCGGTCCTTAAGCAAAAATGACCTGATTGGTGGCTTTCAAACACATATTCATATTATTTCCATATAGTACGTATTATGGCAATACCTACGGCACCTTACGATGCATAATGCAAACATATTTGAAATAGCAATGTTAATGGGTATAAGTCTATCCTTTTTCCGGTCCTTAAGAAAAAATGTCCTGATTGGTTATACTTTCAGTGTTAACAAAAACTCTATCTATGTAAATTTAGTGTCTGTACATTTTTCGTATCTTTATTTCTGAATGTTTGCATCAAATGCCAGCCATTGTGTAAATGGGAGTATTGGAATATTACGTATATGGCATTACCATCTAAAAATTGAATATTCGCAATATATGAAAAAATTGTCGCGCCACTCATTTTTCCGGTAACGGGTGGTCAGTGGAAACTGAAGATAAATACTAGAAATGTCAAATTACTTATAACCAGTTTCCAAGAGAATGGGGGACGCAGCAAATGATTTTTCTTCACGACAAATTCTCTCATATCTCTGCAAATTAACGACAATTAATGAAAAAAGAAGGGTTATTGTTTTGACCTAAACCAAAACCTAAGTTGAATCTTAACTTAGCATTACCAAGTGGTTTTCGGAAGAACAAGAGGCGCGACAATTTTTTTTCTTTCACGACAATTTTACGACAGGACATGCATATGATGCCTAGTTATATCCAATTCTTAAGTGTCACTTTTCATCCGATTTTCAAATTTTATCCCTCATCCATCACTTTAAATGGCGAAGATAAAAAGTGACACATTTACATAGGCTGTTTAAACATCAGGTTCAAAAATAGGAGAAACTATTTTCCGCACAGCTGCTCAAATCGTTAAAAAAAATTGCAGCAAAGTAACATTATTTAAAACACAACTGTTTATTGATGAAGTTATTATTGGAATTATCAACTTAATAAGTACCAAAAATAGCTGCTTTACTTCTTTAAAAAAAAATGAGAATCGCCCATAATATGCCTCTGTTTTGAACTAGCACGGATGGATTGTATTTTGAAGGGATTTTTGGAGATTGTAGGATTAAGTTTTTTCTTAATGTTTGGGCCAAAGCATGTTCTAGTATTCCCGACCTTCCTTGCATATAAGTGTTTCCAAGAAACAAACTAATATCGCGGTCGAAAACAAAAACAAATCGGTCAAAATACAATCCAATTCAAGTATAATTCACGAAAAGCCAATGTACGAGAAAGTTTAGGTTTCTTTTGGAATTGGAAAATAACAAACCGACACGTTAAAACTGCTTGGTAGGTTCAAATAGGAGTGCTGGATAAAATAAGAACTAAATAATACAAGATATGCGTAGACAGTCAAGTAAAGGGTTATTTAAAATTTGCCGATATAATTTTTATAAAGTTGTTCAATTTATGCATTATGCATTCCAGTGAAAATTCCACACCGGTTTTTTTTGTTTTTTTGACATATCACCATAGCAACGCACAAATTTTAGTGGAAATTTTTTCCTCGTGGGTACCCAACAGCGAAATTTTTTGACGTGTTAATGACAAGATAATGTTTTTGACAGTAGGTTTTAATTTATTTATTCAATTTTTATACATTTCCATTAAATATTTAAGATTTTTTCTGTATTCTTCGGACACCTCCTTTCTTCTTAAAGACGAAAAAGCTGAACTTTGAATAGAATTAATTAAATATCTATGTGGTAGGTATTGGACACGATTTTATTCACCATATTTGCGCTGCATATTTATGAATAATATACTAATAATATAAAGCCCGTTTAAGAAATTGATAAAATTTACGCAAAATTAAATAATGTACTGTGTGATCCGTGCTAAAAGGCTGAGCAGCCATTGCTGCTAAAACTGCACACTAAATTTATCTATGTACCTATGTAACAATTGATAAAAATATAATTTTCTACCACTTGTAATTGATATAATATAAGAGAATAAAATATTTTACATTCTGAACTGGTATTTTCATGAAACTACAAGTAAAAATTAATCCAATTGGTGCTGAAACTGCGAAGAATCTAAATTTGTTCATGTCCGTAAATATATGAAAGCGATTTAAAGAAAAAATTTTAAACTATTCTTGTTGTAGTGATAAAAATAATAAATCAGCTTTTATATAGTTTTTAATTAAGGTAGGTAGAATGACAAAACATTAGTTGCCATAGTAACTTAATAATTAAGTCGATAACTGTTCTGCTGGTGTCTTGAAAAATTGGCATTTTTGTGGGTCAAAAAAGAAAATTTAAATTTATCCAATTTGGTGTGGAATTTTCTTACCGAATACCACGCGAGGTTAAATTAAATCTATAAATTTTTTCTCGCCAATGAATATTTTCAGAAAATTATTCATTAGCTCGAAAAAATGTCCGGAAATAATTTAACCTCTAGTGGTATTATTCAACTCTCCAATTGTAAATGACTCCAAAAAAGGACTTATTTTCTTGAGTTTTAAAAAAGAAATCAAAATAAATTTGACTTAATGTTTACTAAATTAAATAAATAAATATTTAGATATCACTAAAAATAAATAAATAAATAAATATAGTTTTAAAATTAACAAATCGGTTTCTTAGTCTATAACAGGACAGCTATTGTAGGTCAAAAGCTTGTAATCGATCACGAACCCGTATTTGAAGTCCAAGTCGGCAGAATAAAAGTCCAAAGCTTTGAAGTAGATAACCAGAGGTCCAGGCGTCAAATCTACAAAAAACAAAAATATGGAGGTTATCTGAGTGCATTGCCTCGCCAAGTTCGCGCTGCCGTTTCATCTTTTCTTGACCTAAACTCCATATCATAATTTTTGAGATAACTTTTTGACAGTTATTAGCTGTTTACCAAAACAAATAGCATAGGCCAACGAAAAAAAATGGTAAAAAGTTGTCTCAACATTAATGATATGAACTGTATTTAAAACTCCACTTTGGAATGAGCTACGAATCTCAACATGTTGCACAGTCGTAGACCTTCATAGACTTTACAACTCCTCCAAGTTTCATGGACTTCCATAAAGTAGTAAAGTAGTTACGAAATTTCAAAAAAAAATCGAAATTGCCACTCACTGACTTACTCACTCATGTATAGATCATCAAAATTCTACTGTACATCCAGACATGCTACAAAGCTGAAATTTGGCACACTGATAGAAATTGTGACCAAACCCTTGGAAAAAATCCCAACATTCTAATTCACTCCCCTCTCCCATACATGTAAAGTTATGTAAAAGTAACATTGCCCACTTCCAGAGGCGCTAGAGAGCTGAACTTTGGCAGACTGATAGGAAATATAATAAAATTATAGGACAAAATTTAAAAACCCCAAGATTTTAATTTGCTTCCCTCCTCTATAAATGTAAAGTTATGTAAAAGTAACATTGCACACTTTCAGAAACGCTACAGAGCTGAAAACTGAAACCCAAAATTTTAATTAACTTCCCTCCCCTATAAATGTAAAGTTATGTAAAAGTAACATTATCACTTCCAGAAACGCTAGAGAGCTGAGCTTAGGAAGACTGACTATAATAAAATTATAGGAAAAAATTTAAAAACACTAAAATTTTAATTTACTTTCCTCCCCTATAAATGTTAAATTATGTAAAATTAATATTGCCTACTTCCAGGAATACTAGAGAGCTGAGCTTAAAAAGACTGATAGAAACTATGATAAAACCATAGGAAAATATGAAAATAACCTCAAAATTTTTAATAAGGCAACACAAAAGTTTGAACAATATTCCGGATATTTTACTACTTTAAAACTTAAATATTATCCAAATCCTTTAAAAAGGGCGTGAAATCATAACAAAAACATTTGATGTAAAAAAAAGCCAAGTGCGCCAAAGTTGTATTCCGTAAAAAAAATTGAGATAAAAGTAAAGCCAAGTTCTCCAATACAAATTTCAAAATGAAAGGCCCTTACTAGTTTGGAAATGTTTTTCTAAACTTGGCTATTACTACTGCAAATGATTCTTAGGCATAGTGCTAAATTGAACATAAAGAAGCTTGGCTGGAATAGTTTTAAAAAAACATTTCCAAACTAGTAAGAACCTTTCATTTCGAAATTTGTATTGGAGAACTTGGCTTTACTTTTATCTCAATTCTTTTTACGGAATACAACTTTCGCGCACTTTGCTTTTTTTTCCTCCCCCAATATCTTCCACTCTTCTCTGTCTGTCGCCGTGTTCAACCATCTAGTTCCCGCATGTTTCTTCAAATCGTCCGCGCATCTCATTTGGGGTCTTCCCCTACTTCTTTTATTATCCCAAGGTCTCCCGTTTACAATACATTTGTTCCATCGATCGTCTTTCTGTCTGATATTATGACTGGCAAATTTCCATTTTAATTTTGCTACTTCTCCTCTGGCATCCCTTATTTTTATTTTATTTCTTATCCATTCATTTCTTTTTCTATCTGTCAGCTTTGCATGTATCATTTGTCTTTCTATTGATCTTTGGGCTTTTGTTACCTTATCCATGTTTGATTTTGTAAGTGTCCAGGTCTGGGATCCATAGGTAAGTACAGGAAGGATAAATTGGTTATACACTTTCGTTTTGAGGTACTGAGTATATTTTTTATTTCTTAATGTGTAGCTTAATTTACCGAATGCTGCTCAGGCCAATCTTACTCGTCTCTTGATTTCAGCTGTTTGGTTTCCTTTTTTCAGTTTAATAATTTGTCCCAGGTATATATATTCCTCTACTTGTTCTATTTTATTTTGGTTTATTCGGACCGTAATATCTTCATCTGAGTTTATTATGATTTTAGTTTTAGTGTAGTTCATACTTAGGCCTATATTTTTAGCTGCTGTATGCAGTTCTTCCAGCACTTTTATCAGTTCTTCTTTCTTGTCTGTTATTAAGGCGATATCATCAGCATATCTTAGGTGGTTCAAGAATTGTCCGTTTACTTTGATGCCTATTTCTTCCCAATCTAAGCTTTTAAAAACATTTTCTATTGCCTGGTTAAATAATTTAGGTGATATTGTCTGTCTCACACCTCTTCTTATGCGGATTCGCTTGGTTCCTTCGTGGATTTTGATTGATGTTGTTGCGTCGCTATATAATATGTATATATATAACTATATATATATATATATATATATATATATATATATATATATATATATATATATATATATATTGATGCACGCGCCGTTGTCACCTCAGCGTTAAGGATATTACGACCTGACCTCACCTATTTCTAGTGGTGTTACCACATATATAGGTACATATATGAGATGAGGGGAACTTCCTTTACCAGAATTTCAAAAGAGGGGTAACGATTTTTTTAAAAATATTTGATAAATACGTGGAATATGTTCGGACCTCAGGCCAATATACAACCTTTGGATATGTGCTATGTCCTGCCACCTCAGGCACTGGTGCCGGTTTTATTGAGGTGATAACGTATGGCGTATTTCTACCCTAACCTATAAGCAACGTATCACCTTTATCTGACTAAATTTATATTAAATACAAAGTAACAACGTTTTACTTTTATTTAGGGACACTTTAGGAAATATTACAACTTTAAAACGTTGCAAAAGTTTGTAAGACAAGATTAATGGTAGCAACGTACTGTCTTTATATAAAAAACCGTACCTTTATACTTTCATTATAGAAAAACGGGCTGTTATTTTTTTTGAAATACTCATTTTGAGGCTTGTGATCTCAGAAATGTTGCATAGCTTGAAAGTCCTAAATACAATTTTTGTTGGGAAATGGTTTACTTACTGTCAAAAATTCTACACATAGATCCGATAAACAAATAAAAGGGAAGTGTAAAAATACAGTTTTTGGAATGCTAATTTAAAAGTTTATATTAATTTGTATATTTTTTGGTTTGCAATGATTATGACTTGATGGATATGACAGAATTTTGAATATTTTTTAATTTATCCATGAAAGTAAATTGAATAAAAAAGGAGTTATAATAGTTAGTTAGGCCGTTTAAAACAGAAGAAAACATATGCAAAATATTGTGTTTGCCCACGCCACAGCCCAACGCGCATATTATAAATCTAGTAATAACCACCAGCAACCAAAAGGCTCAAATGTCACGTGATGTCAGAATTTGTAAATTACATTCTTTATCATTTAATTTCCAAGAAAGTCATAATAAAATTATAATTTTTATTCGCTATATTGCAAACGCATCACCCTGTATATACAGCTTATTACTAATATTTTCCTGCACCTTGTGAGAGGTTAATGTAATGAAATATTTGCATAGTTTCCTATTATCCTGCTTTGCAAAATTGCCAAATCTTGACAGCAACTTTCTTCAGTTTATAGTATTTGTAGTTACATATTTTTTCAAAACAAATTTCTCTGAGTTCGTTTTAGGTTATTTAAATTTGTACCAAAGTATTAAATTCCTATTTAAGTATACTAATAATTTCCGAGTTGGACCAGGATTACTTATACGTAATCCTGGTTCAACTTGTATTATTAGTGCACTCCAACAGGAATTTAAAACCAATATAACTCAAAAACGACCTATAGTTCAAAAGATAATATGAAAAATATTATTCAACTTTACATTATCCCCTGAAAAATGCCACGGATACATAAAAATTGACTGTATTTAAATGCAATTTTCTGAAATAAAATAAACGGATCCATGACGGATCTGATACCTTTCTAGCTAACCTATTAGAACACTTCCCGTTTTCAGTTTTTTTGTACATATCTCAGAAACGAGGGCTTTTATGAAGTTTCAAGGTATTACACAAATTATTAAGATAAAAGTGCCCCATTATAATTCCAAAGCTGCATATTGTTAAGATGCTCCGTTAAAAATTTCGCATTTAAAAAAAATTAATTGTCAAAAAACTATAGTGGATTTGGACCAAAATCTATTCAGCTCGTTACAATGTCAAACACTATTTCACCTAAACATTTCATGAAAATGGGTGCAGCGGTTTAGGAGCTATCGTGTTACGGACAGAGATACACGCAGACAGACGTCACAACGATATTGTTCAGATAGCTTCAAACACACCCAAATAACGCAGTTTCGGCAAAAAAAATCTATTTTCAAAACAACTTGCTTTGCTGCGATTTTCACTATTGTTTTGTCGCTTAAAAAGCAAAGCTTAGTAGAAGTAAGTTTTTTTCTTCTCTTGAAATAGCTGAATTCCTCCAAAGACATTGAATATAAGTTACGGCCAGGGACGTAGCTGCTATGGTGATTCTTCTTATTGAAGGAAAAAGCTAAATAGCGCGTGACAAAACATGGCAAATTAAATCAAAGTGATTTTTTTGTTTATGCTAGCCTGACCAGGTTAAAAACACTAAAAACGCGCATTTTTGTCCGATTAATTTAACGTTAATTCTTTTTCCTGGCATTATCAATATTTTAAATTAGTCAAGTGTTTTAAGAATTGGCTATGTTGGCGCAAATTAAGTAAAAAAGTCGCATCCTTATTCTTTCAAATTCGAATAAAACCCTAGTAATATGACATTTGTTTTTTTTGCTAAATCCGTTTTGGTTCAAACTTACGGAGGTATTTTTAAGTAAAAAACTGGAAATAGTAAAGTATCTTTTTAACATGTTTGTTGACTCATTTTTTTAATTTAAAATTGGCTAAGTAAGTTAGTCAAAGATTTATCATTATTAAAAACCGGATTTTCTTAATAAAAATTTTTTAAAATCCGAAGCGTTTTTAAAAGTTTTTAAATTGACACACATATCTATAAAAAGTTCTTTGCCACCACAAAAAGAATTACTTATAAATTGCTGCCCTTCATACCTACACAACGGTAAATGTTGGCTTCAATTTTCTTTTATTTATAACACTTTTTTTGGACATCGTATTTTATAGTCGAAGCAAATTAGGCGTAAAAATGACGACTAGATGAACAAATTTATAAGGATTTGACATTTTGGTTGTGAACTCCTAGTAGGAAACCTAAGGTGCAAAACCGAGGAAAAATTGTCAAAAATAATAACCAAAAAATAGAAAATCAATGTCAGGCTTTGCTTCCTATAAAGCTTGCATTTACGATAGTTGCCCTTAAGGAAACCCCCTCTACCCTAGGATTAACCTCCTCACCAAACTGAACCTCACGACGATTTTCTGCGTTTATCTCACAAACCGTAACTTTTTATATTCTTCATCAAATTTCTTATATATGATTCAAGTTTCAAGATTTATTCCACACATTTTAAATGTAAATACAGAAATTCTAACATTTTTATAATAAATTTTTAAATTCTTTTATTAGTGCTGAAAGCGAAAAATTTAATCCTGTAGTGCTTTTACCTACAAACAAAAGATAGAATACAAGAAAAAATTAAGTAACTAAAAATAGCTTATTAAAATTTTAAAAACTTTAAGAACATTGACTAAGTAACTACTGTTTATTACTTAATTTTTAAACTAATAATTTTAATTATAATACTAAACTTTTCCTGTCAAAAACAAACTCTTTACATATACTATAAATAAAGAAATAAATCTTTATTATTTTTTACAGATACATACACACACACACACACACATGCATTCACATAAACCCATATGCTATAGGTATAGGTACAGGTCAAATTACTTTGATAACTAGTGGACAGTGGTTTGATTATATAATAGATTCTTATGTACAGTAGGTCCGTAAAGTCTGGAATCACCCATTATTGCTGATTTAGAGACCGTTGATTGGATGACATGTTTGTTATTAAATAAATGACGTACTTCATGATTACTTTTAACTCTATTTGACCAATCAGGGTGCTAAAAAAAACTTATTTCATACAAATGTCTTTTATTAAGTGTTTAGGTATGGAGATACCTTAACAAAAATGTACCACATTTGTAATGACCTATCAAAGCCAAATGTGAGAAAATCTACTGGGTGTCCTATTAAAGAAACATAAGTTTATGTCATAGCTTTTTCTGGAACATCCTGTATAATTAACCATAGCCTTTTCTAACTCGTATTTTAAATCTTTATTTGATATCCAAGCTTTTTTCTAAAAAGCTTGCAACTTTTTTAAAAAATTCGTAATTCTACACTTTACGGACACACTATATAAGTAGGCATAATAAAGGGTTTTGAAAAAATAGAAAGATTAAAATCGGAAAATACAAACTCTTTTGATTTTTTGACAAATGATTTAAAACATAGCATCTTTATTGCTTTAGGAAATTCATTATAAATCTTTGCCCCAAGCAAAATAAACATCCTTTGTGTATGGGATAGGTTTGAATAAAACATAAAATAATACGGATTTTTTTTTTGTGATCTTTAAAAATAGCCCCATAATTGGGACGTCAATGGAGTTTTGTACAATAAACTTTATTATGCATTTTCTCTAAAGTACTTGGTATTTAGAAAATTGGATAAAACCTAATTATTTCAGTTTATTTTGCTTATAATATAGAAAGAAATATATGGAGGGGATATCTTTAACACTTTGTGGTTTGTATCCTAGCAAGAATATTACACATGCAACTAATTGATACTTTTTGTAGAATATCTATCAATCTTTGTTTAATGTCATTACAATCATTCTCAAAAATAAGTCGTTTTTAATTTAAAGGCCACCAAAAAAAGGAAATTGTGCAAATTCAAAAATGACGACCAAATGGTTGATATCATACCTCGAAAACTATTACTCTAACAAAAACTTTTTAGCATTTTCGTATAAAATTTAGTTTCAAACTCTTTTACAAACACCAAGGGATTTTAGAAAAACAGTATTTGTGCGCCATTTTTTAAAAAAAACTTCTTTGAATATTATGGACAATCAACCCTATAATTGTACCAAGTTTCGGACCTTTTGCACCAAAACCGCATTTTATGTCTCTACTGATTAAACTACTTAACTAATTTTAAGTATAAAGCCCATAGCACAGGGTTGGATAGCTGTCGCAAATATTTAATGTATTACAAAAGCAATCAATCAACCGTCGAAAACTACCAGAATAATCAAAGAAATGTAAGAAGACTAACAAAATTAGTTCATTCATTTCAATAGATAAAAATTACAATAATAATCGTCTACAAAGCCCCTTCTAAAATATCAGACCCGAGACGTTTCCGAGAATTCGATTAAACATTCCAAGGGTAAAAAGCAGGTAATATCTGAAATTTCATACAACAAAGAAACCCGTCTCTAAAATCTAAACCACAAGGTTGCCAAATTTCTGAGGTCGCTGCGACGCGGTCTTAACACGCAAAATACCTTTTATACCACCGAGGTGACTTAGTAGACCGTTTAGTTTCAGTAAAAGCGCCGCTAGCGCCACCGGTAGATACGTGAACTACACCGCCAAAAAGTAGCTATATATACCATTTTGTGACCTCAGAACAAAATTTTCCACACAGCTTGCTGAATGTGTCAGGAGTCATCCCTGAAATTTTTATTGAAAAACGTTACCCTTTATCAATATATACCCTTTATCAATATATATATATATATATATATATATATATATATATATATATATATATATATATATATATTGGATTAAATTAAGTCTGGATATCTGTGAACTATTCGGCTATTATTTGAAGATGCTTTTACTGCCCAGTGCTTAATGCTATCGAAAGCTTTTTCGAAGTCTATAAACGCAATATATATTGGAATGTTATATTCGTTGGCTCGTTCTATTAGGATTTTCATGGTTAATTAGTACTTAACTGTACTGAAACCTTTTCTAAAGCCTGCTTGTTCCTTTGATTGATATAATTTTGTTGTTAGTTTATCTGTTAATATTTTCGTGAAAAGCTTATAAATTACATTAAGGAGGTTATGGTGAAGTAAAACCCAAAATTTCAAAGCGAAGATGACGTGCTAATAGTCATAAAATAATCTTATCTAGGGGCACGGCAGTGCCCCGGCAAGTTCACGCAAACTGCTGTACCATCTTTTCTTGAAACATTTCAGCCCATATTTGACCTTACTAAAACTCTACTTCGAAATGAGCTAAGAAGCTCAAACCTTACACAGTTGTAAATCTTAATAGAGTTAACAACCACTCCATGTTTCATGGACTTCCATAAAGTAGTAAAGTAGTTACAAAATTTCATAAAACGTAGAAATTGCCCCTCACTCACTTACTCATGTATATATCATCAAAATTCTACTGTACTTCCAGACATGCTACAAAGCTGACATTTGGCAGACTGATAGAAACTGTGACCAAACCATTGGAAAAAAATCAAAAAACCCCAAAATTCTAATTTACCTCCACGTGCAGAAAAGCTAGAAAGCTGAGCTTTGGCAGACTGATAGGAACTATGATAAAACTGATGGAAAAAATTAAAAAACCCAAAATAATAATTTACTTCCCTCCACTATAATTGTAAAGTTATGTAAAAGTAACATTGCCCACTTCCAGAAACGCTAGAGAGCTTAGGTTTAGAAGGCCGATAGTAGCTATGATAAAATTACAAAAAAAAATTATAAACTCCAAATTTTTAATTTACTTTCCTCCCGTATCAATGTAAAGTAAAATAAAAGGGACATTGCCCACTTCCAGAAAAGCTAGAGACCTGAGCTTTGGAAGCCTGATAGGAACTATGATTAAACTATAAAAGAAAATTTAAAACACTAAAATTTTAATTTACTTCCCTCACCTATAAATGTAAAATTATGTAAAAGTAACATTGTCACTTCCATAAACGCTAGAGACCTGAGCTTTGAAAGACCGATAGGAACTATGAAAAAACTATTAAAAAAAATTAAATTTTTAATGTACTTCCCTCACCGATAAATCTAAATTATGTAAAAGTAACATTGACCACTTCCAGAAACGCTAGAGAGCTTAGATTTGGAAGGTTGATAGGAACTATTATAAAACTATAAGAAAAAATTTTGTTTTGAACAATATTCCGCATATTCTACGACTTTAACAGATAAAAGTAAAGTCAAGTCCTTCACTAGAAATTTCAAAATGAAAGGTTCCTACTAGTTTGCAAATATTTTTCTCAACTTGGCTGCAAATGACTTAGGCACAATGCCAAATTGAACATAAAGAAGTTTGGCGGTAGTAGAAAAGTTGAAAAAAACATTTCCAAACTAGTAAGAACCTTTCATTTTGACATTTGTATTGGAGAACATGGCTTTACTTTTATCTCAGTTCTTTTTACGGAATACCATTTTCACGTATCGGCTTTTTTTTACTTAAAATGTTTTTGTTATGATAAGTTTTTTCTGAAACGTTTTTATGTCCGAATTTTCAAAAAAGCAAAAAAGTGGAATTCCATAAAAAAATATATTAAAATGACCTTTAATATCGCAGGCAAGGTCAAACCGAAGGTCACGTTACTTCGAGGGCTAACCGTTTGTACTGTGAAAAAATGGCAACCAATGTTCCCTCGCCCCTATTGGTGGTTGCGCAGTTGTCGTAGCGCTATCTAATTTATTTTGCTATATTTATGATTTCAGTTTGACTCTGGTCTACGTACGTGTGAAGCGGGGTCTATACATAACGTTTTACCTTAGGTCTTGCCTGTCAGTCAAAAGGGTCAAGTATGACTGTTGAAAGGCTAGCGTACACACTTGATAGTTTTAACGTACGTTTTTAGATCAGTTTTTGATACACCATGGAGGAGGAAGCACTGCTTTTCTCAATAATGTTTTTTGTTTTAAATGTCTATGACTTAACCGTTTCAGTAGCTAAACATAGTTTTTAACCAGTTTTTCAAAATGTTGTGCTGATTTAGTTTGGTAATGTCCCTTGAAGATGTAAATTTCTGCTTACGAAACATGTCGGGACTATTTGCTTCAAACAAATTAAAAATTAGTGGAGGAAGACAATAACCTGTTTGATTTCCTAAAAAATTATCTTATCTAATGTCGGACGGTTCATATACCAACTTCTAAGTTGCACTCGAAAGGAATTAAAATTGTATGAAACCAACAAAGCCTCTACCGATCAGTTCAACAGGTCCGACTTCCGTCCTGTTCAGTTCAGGCAAAACGTACGTTTTATTGTCTACACAAAAGGTTTTGCCTGATCTGTTTTACCTGATCAAGTAAAACGTCGTTTTTATGTGCAGACCCCGCTTTCATTATATATGTAGTGCTAAAGCGTATTAAAACCATTAATGGAATATGACTGCAACAAGCGTTTCGCCATATTGGATTCAATTGTAGCCAAACGTATGGCTTGGATTAAAAAAGCAAACGCTTTCAATAAAATTTAAAAGAGACTGCTTTCAAATGACAGACAAGTTTACAGCTTGTCAAATTGGTGATTTGAACTTGTCAAAATTGGGATTAATTTTAATTTTTGATTTAAATTTAAGATAGTGTTTTGGATTTTGGAACTTTTGGAAGACAAAGATATTATCTTGAGTTAATGTAGCTGCTACTTGACTTAAAAAAAAAATAAAAGGTATATATCCTACGGTAACTAATAAGGGGTGTTTTTAACTTTAGAAAAGAGATAGCGCTGATAGCGCGGCACTTATTAGACACTTATTGGAATAAAGCTTGACCTTATTTTAAAATCGACCGCATTGTGACAGATTTACATACAAAAAGCAGCTGCTTTTTTTCAAAATTCGGCCTTTGTTTATTAAAGAACCGGATTTGTTAGTGTCTGTATTTATTAAATGAAAGTTGGTGACCCTATTTTTAAATTTGACTTTGGTATGTCAATTTTGAGAGGTCAGCTGTCAGTCTTCTTTGTAAATCTGTCAGAATAAAGTCGATTCTAAAATAAAGTCAGGTTTTATACCAATAAAACCCTAATATCAGTACTCTGAATGTATCTAAGCCTTTTGGGTTCATTTGAAATCCAACATGCCGGCACCCTTAAAGCAGTTATTTTTAGACTTCCTTCCCCAGGACAGAAACAGAACCCTAACAAGGCGGAAACATATGTCTGAGGCTACCATGACCCCTTTCTGAGGACTAGCCTAAAAATTAATTTATTTAGTCTACACATTGAAAAATTCATTTTATATTTAATATTAAACCTGGGCCTACAACCTACTACAATTGACTTTAGCTGTCTCCGTAGTGATGTTAGAATTTTGTCTCAGACCTGAGACTACCCTAGATGATACTGCAAATTGGCAGTTGGTTTTCTAAAGTGGGTATCCACATTTCATTTTTTCTTTTCAGTTTTCATCATCTTCATTTTAGACCCTGTCCATCCATTTTGGTTGTACCGTACTAATGAACCCTAACAAGGCGGAAACATATATGTGTGGCTATCATGAGCCCCTTCTGAGGGCTAACCCGAAAATTAATTTATTTAGACTTTGACTATACTATACCTCGAAAAATTCCTTTTATAAATCAAACAAGTTTCATGGCTAATCGGGCAAAAAGGAGTTTTTTGTTTCCCTTATATTTTTCCGTGGGTAGCTTGAAAGCTTAACCTCACGGGGGTCCAAGATCTAATGGACACCTAATAAGTGTTGACAGTTAACCGTTTCGTCCTTATGGGACTCCTCAGAACACTGCTGGTCAAGTGACAAATCTTGCGAAGTTAATCAGACGGTTTTGTCTCTAATTAAATGTAATTAGTGAGCGAACTATAGCAAGAGGCGCCATCTACCGAGATACGAGAGAAACAAAAAACCAAAAGCAGGGAACACTGCTATACAATATCGATCAATGAAAAGATCGAATGCAAATAAAAGAAAACAACTATAGTCCGTGACCTACGACAGCTCTTTGTCTTTTCAGGCCGGATCAACGCATTTTGCATTTTTACCCGTCATCAAGACAGTGAGCGTCAATCAACGGAATTTTTAAGCCAAATAATACTAACAAACGTGAAATTTCATACCCGTGAATTTAAAAATCAAACAAGTTTCATGGCTAATCGGGCAAAAAGGAGTTTTTTGTTTCCCTTATATTTTTCCGTGGGTAGCTTGAAAGCTTAACCTCACGGGGGTCCAAGATCTAATGGACACCTAATAAGTGTTGACAGTTAACCGTTTCGTCCTTATGGGACTCCTCAGAACACTGCTGGTCAAGTGACAAATCTTGCGAAGTTAATCAGACGGTTTTGTCTCGAATTAAATGTAATTAGTTAGCGAACTATAGCAAGAGAAATATAAGGGAAACAAAAAACTCCTTTTTGCCCGATTAGCCATGAAACTTGTTTGATTTTTAAATTCACGGGTATGAAATTTCACGTTTGTTAATTCCTTTTATATTCATGAAATATTTAAAGGTGCATTTCTAATCGTGTTCGCTGGCAGAGTTGCAATCCGACACGCGTGCTGGGCATATGGGAATCAATGTAACCATTTCTAATGACGACCACCGTGTCCGTACGGTCGTTCGCGCTTGCAAGCTGCAAACTCTGCGCCCCGTGCTGGCGTCCGTGCGGCGTACCAGACATGCGCAGTTCCATCACCTAAATGATCGGTATCGGGAATACTCTCGATCGAGATTTTTGTGGCTATATTTGTCTCGTATATTAGTACGAGTAAAAGAAAGATGAACATATATTAAAGGTGCACTTGGGCGATCAAAAGAAATACTCATTCCCGAAAAATGTGGTTATGTCTGGAATGTTTATGATCTGGAATTTCCATAAATATTCTTGATGTTTCAATTACGATATATAAAGCGGCATGCAGAGCCCACTCTCAGCTAGTTGTAGAAATAGAAGTGAGCTATAAACACATCAACGAACCGAACCGCAACCCGATTAGAAATGGCCTAGTCCGTGACGACTCCCGTGCTGGCGTTCGTGTCGACCCGCAAACACGATTAGAAATGTAGCTTAAGACGTACGTGTCCTGGTCACTGATGATGATTGTGGCTTACCGTAGAAGGGTGTAATATCCTTTTCACAAACTTTAGAATCGTCCAAATTTCCTAATGCAGTTGTGTACGCGTCTGGAACAAACAAATAGTGCGTACAGGGCTTTCCGGATGTTTTATCTTTTGCGAGGTTCAGGAACTTTGTGTCGAACCTAAATTAAATAAAACTTATTTTATTAAATTATTATTAATCAAAAATATGTACAGGGTGATTCAAATTGGGAACTTTTATGCAAGAAAGGGTACTTTTGGGGGAGAGGAAAACTAACCCCCCTTTGCGAAACTTAAATTTTAAGACAAGGTTTTTAGTAAAAATCGCATTTTGATATATCAACCCGTTTTTGCGCTACGGGGGCGTTTTGAAGAGTCTGCATTTTGGATTGGGGCCTATAACTTTTTTATTTTACAAATTTCGTTCTGGTATTAATCACTTCTTTGTAGGATTCTTAAAGCTTAATGCAGTTATCAAACTAAATGTTATCTGACACTTTTGGTTTCTGAGATATAACATAAAGTTTTTTTTTCGTATTGATTGAGGATTAATTTTTTTATTTAAGTTTTACAATCAGCCCAAAATAATATAATTTAGAACCAAAACAGACACGAATATCTGATCTGATAACAATATAATTTTAAGAAAAAAAACGGTGGTAGTCAGTGGGTGAGGGGTGTAAAGGGGGTAATTTATAACTTTGGAACCAAAACAGATACGAATATGCGGTTGTCAGACTTATGATTTGATCTGGTGACAAAACAATTTAATGAAAAAACCAGAAGTAAGTAGTGGGTGAGGAGTGTAAAGGGGTAAATTTAGAACTTCGAAATCGAAACAGATACAAGCACACGGTTTTCAGATTTATGATTTGTTCTGGTGATAATACAATTTTTGTGAAAAACAACGGGAGTACACCTGGATGGATTTATGATTAAAGAATTGAATTGTACAAAATTGACAGGAAAGAAATCTTGTAGTAATGAGGTATCGCTAGAAGGGAAAGGTTGCGAAAGCCATATTTATACATGCTGCATATTTTTTTCTTCTTTATTAATTTTTTTTAAAAGTTAAACAATTTTATTAGAAAAATGTACTAAATATTTTAGCAGATTTCTGTTTACTACCCAGTAGCGGTTCCTCCATAAGTACACATGTGCACGTGCACTCCCAAATTTTACTTAAAAAAATATTAAAATTTCATCATTTTTTAATTAACAATTTTATACATACATTTAATGGGTATCTTTATTATTCGCGCCACGATTTTAAATCAAACTTAAAAATATATAATAAAAAAAATTGTTAATTTATTTTGTTAAAGTTTAAAATACGTACTGTATCCCACAAGTGTAACTTGGTCTTCTAAAGGCTATCGCATAATACTCTCCATGTGGATAGCTTTGTGGAACTGTGTCAGCTAAATTGTCGTCGTACCCAAACGACTTAATGACTCCAGTTTTTTCTGTGAAGTACTGGATTGTACCAAGGGGGGCTAAAATGAAAACAAAGACAAAATTTCGGACGCACATTGTGTCCTTCACACTCGGTTTCCACCTATACATACCTAAGGTCACTATAATACAAAATTCGTGATATAGTGACCTTATGCATGCGCACCCTGATTCAAAAAACGCGTCAGGTGACGCTGCATTTAAAACCGTTGCATATTCATGTCCTGTTACGTGATGCGTTTTTTGATTCGGGGTGGTCACGCATAGGTCTTTACATTATCTCGGGGGATTTATTTAAAACAATGACACAAATATATTTTTATTTCGTTTATAAGTTAGGAACAGCTATATTATTTTATATTAAGTATTTTTTAGAAATATAGTATCTGAATCTCTTCCAACGTATTTTTATGGACAAGCATGTTGCAAAATTTCAAACTGGACTAATAGGCAAAAAAATGCAAAAGTTTTTTTAGGTGTCCTTAAGGCAAAAGCTTTTTTGGTGTCCTTTAGTAGAAACTATGGTCTATATTTTCATAATTATGTGACAACCACATACGACCATATAAGGAACATATCTCAACTTGATTTTTTTTAAATTTTTTATTTGCGAACTAAACTGCTCAAAAATTGACATTTTTAAAGTAAATTTATTCCTAAACGAAACGGGCAATTTCCTCTTTTAATGTTTGGTTTCCTTGTTCTGCGCTTGACAGAAAGCTTCACAGGGTGGCTACAACGCAAGTGTAACAAAAGTGCGAACGTTTGCACGGCTCCCATTTCTCGTACGATTTTTTTCAAAAAAATTTTAATGACAGTTAGCTAAAGTCAAAAAAAGTTATTTCTCAGTTTTTAAAATTTCTCTTTAGTTTCCGAGATATGATTTTCTTTTCATAAAATTGTACTTTTTCTGATTTTTAGTTTGACGTTTCTACCCGGTTTGAACCATAGCCACCAAATTTGCTATGAGGCAACCCAAGTATTGGCCTTTTCGAACCTTGTACGCCATTGCACCCTAGTTGACCACTGAGCACAATCAGAGGCGTGCAAAAATAATTTTTTTATAAATTCTCCTTTTTATGATCAAACCAGATTCACCTTGTGTAGGTGATCTGATATCAAGTTTAGGTAAATGCAGAACACGTTTTATTGATGCATCGTTTACAGGAATCGGTCAAGAAATGAGAGATCTGGGAGCAAAATTGCTTTGTAAATAAGGTTAATAAAATTTCTTATCTGTAGTTACTTTTTTATTTATCAACCAATCTTTGCGTATGAAACATTAAAATGCTTAATACGCCAAGCGTAAACAAAGCATAACACTTCTGGCTCTGACGTAGTTCACATTTCACTTTTTTCCACTCTTAAAACTTTCGTTTGTGAGACAATTCAACCTAAATCCGATGGCACACGTGGCATAAGCTATGCTCTATGATTTTTACTAAGGCAGCATCAAAATCATCTGTGGTGGTGTGAGAAAATTCGCTTGAGTCCTTGGACTTTAGGAAATAACTGGTATTTATACAAAAAATCATCCTGACGCCAATGGTGATATTTTAACAAAAATGAGAAAACCATCCCGGCATAAATGTTCAAACTTCAATAAAACGTGTTTTGCATTTACCTAGACTGGATCAAATCACCTACAGAAGGTGAAACTCAGGTTTGATCATAAAAAAGAGAATTTATGAAAAATTATTTTTGCACGCCCCTGATTGTGCTCAGTGGTCATCCAGAGTACAATGGGATACAAGGTTCGAAAAGCCCAATATTTGGATTGCCTCACAGCAAATTTGGTGGATATGATTCAAACCGGGTAGAAACGTCAAACTAAAAATCAGAAAAAGTACAATTTTATGGAAAAATAATTATATCTCGGAAACTAAAGGGAAATTAAAATACTCGGCCAATATATGGGCCCCTAAGCCACACTAGGTACTATAGTTATAGCGTACGTGTGAGCTAATATAACTAAAAACTGAAATATAATTTATTCAACTCCACACTAAAAAACCTTTCGTTTGATACCACACAAGCCATGTTTTGACTTAAACTCAAATTTTTGAAATCCACCCCCACCCTTAAATAAAAACAAAAACTAAAATGTATTTTGTTAAACTCCGGACTCAATTACCTTTCGTTTGATATCACACACGCCATATTTTCACTTAAACTCTAATTTTTGAAATATACCCCAACCCTTTTTTTTAAACAAATTAAAATGTATTTTGTTTAACTCCAGACTCAATTACCTTTCGTTGGATATCACACACGCCATATTTTCACATAAACTCTAATTTTTGAAATCTATCCCCACCCTTTTATTTGGTTTGTGTTCGGTGGATTTTGTTCATTTTTCGACCCAAGACCCTGCCTAGGTACCAAATTGCATTGAAATCGGCCAAGCGGTTGTTGAGTTATGCGCGTTGGTCGTTACAGACAGACATACAGACATACAGACATACAGACAGACAGACAGACAGACAGACAGACAGACAGACAGACAGACAGACAGACAGACAGACAGACAGACAGACAGACAGACAGACAGACAGACAGACAGACAGACAGACAGACAGACAGACAGACAGACAGACAGACAGACAGACAGACAGACAGACAGACAGACAGACAGACAGACAGACAGACAGACAGACAGACAGACAGACAGACAGACAGACAGACAGACAGACAGACAGACAGACAGACAGACAGACAGACAGACAGACAGACAGACAGACAGACAGACAGACAGACAGACAGACAGACAGACAGACAGACAGACAGACAGACAGACAGACAGACAGACAGACAGACAGACAGACAGACAGACAGACAGACAGACAGACAGACAGACAGACAGACAGACAGACAGACAGACAGACAGACAGACAGACAGACAGACAGACAGACAGACAGACAGACAGACAGACAGACAGACAGACAGACAGACAGACAGACAGACAGACAGACAGACAGACAGACAGACAGACAGACAGACAGACAGACAGACAGACAGACAGACAGACAGACAGACAGACAGACAGACAGACAGACAGACAGACAGACAGACAGACAGACAGACAGACAGACAGACAGACAGACAGACAGACAGACAGACAGACAGACAGACAGACAGACAGACAGACAGACAGACAGACAGACAGACAGACAGACAGACAGACAGACAGACAGACAGACAGACAGACAGACAGACAGACAGACAGACAGACAGACAGACAGACAGACAGACAGACAGACAGACAGACAGACAGACAGACAGACAGACAGACAGACAGACAGACAGACAGACAGACAGACAGACAGACAGACAGACAGACAGACAGACAGACAGACAGACAGACAGACAGACAGACAGACAGACAGACAGACAGACAGACAGACAGACAGACAGACAGACAGACAGACAGACAGACAGACAGACAGACAGACAGACAGACAGACAGACAGACAGACAGACAGACAGACAGACAGACAGACAGACAGACAGACAGACAGACAGACAGACAGACAGACAGACAGACAGACAGACAGACAGACAGACAGACAGACAGACAGACAGACAGACAGACAGACAGACAGACAGACAGACAGACAGACAGACAGACAGACAGACAGACAGACAGACAGACAGACAGACAGACAGACAGACAGACAGACAGACAGACAGACAGACAGACAGACAGACAGACAGACAGACAGACAGACAGACAGACAGACAGACAGACAGACAGACAGACAGACAGACAGACAGACAGACAGACAGACAGACAGACAGACAGACAGACAGACAGACAGACAGACAGACAGACAGACAGACAGACAGACAGACAGACAGACAGACAGACAGACAGACAGACAGACAGACAGACAGACAGACAGACAGACAGACAGACAGACAGACAGACAGACAGACAGACAGACAGACAGACAGACAGACAGACAGACAGACAGACAGACAGACAGACAGACAGACAGACAGACAGACAGACAGACAGACAGACAGACAGACAGACAGACAGACAGACAGACAGACAGACAGACAGACAGACAGACAGACAGACAGACAGACAGACAGACAGACAGACAGACAGACAGACAGACAGACAGACAGACAGACAGACAGACAGACAGACAGACAGACAGACAGACAGACAGACAGACAGACAGACAGACAGACAGACAGACAGACAGACAGACAGACAGACAGACAGACAGACAGACAGACAGACAGACAGACAGACAGACAGACAGACAGACAGACAGACAGACAGACAGACAGACAGACAGACAGACAGACAGACAGACAGACAGACAGACAGACAGACAGACAGACAGACAGACAGACAGACAGACAGACAGACAGACAGACAGACAGACAGACAGACAGACAGACAGACAGACAGACAGACAGACAGACAGACAGACAGACAGACAGACAGACAGACAGACAGACAGACAGACAGACAGACAGACAGACAGACAGACAGACAGACAGACAGACAGACAGACAGACAGACAGACAGACAGACAGACAGACAGACAGACAGACAGACAGACAGACAGACAGACAGACAGACAGACAGACAGACAGACAGACAGACAGACAGACAGACAGACAGACAGACAGACAGACAGACAGACAGACAGACAGACAGACAGACAGACAGACAGACAGACAGACAGACAGACAGACAGACAGACAGACAGACAGACAGACAGACAGACAGACAGACAGACAGACAGACAGACAGACAGACAGACAGACAGACAGACAGACAGACAGACAGACAGACAGACAGACAGACAGACAGACAGACAGACAGACAGACAGACAGACAGACAGACAGACAGACAGACAGACAGACAGACAGACAGACAGACAGACAGACAGACAGACAGACAGACAGACAGACAGACAGACAGACAGACAGACAGACAGACAGACAGACAGACAGACAGACAGACAGACAGACAGACAGACAGACAGACAGACAGACAGACAGACAGACAGACAGACAGACAGACAGACAGACAGACAGACAGACAGACAGACAGACAGACAGACAGACGGCGCAACAAAAAAGTTTCAAAATCATCTGAAACGCAAAGATATATAAAATTTTTTTAAATCGGAGCAACTTTTTTTTTTCTCGAAAAAATTAGGATCACATAGCTCACACTACTATAGTATAGTATATGTGTGAGCTAAAAACTGAGAATTAACTTTTTTTGCCTTTGGCTCACTGTCATTTTGTATAATTTTTTTGAAAAAAATTGTACAGGAAATGGGAGCCATGCAAACTTGCACTTTTGTTACACTTGCGTTGTAGCCACCCTGTTAAGCTATCTGTCAAGCGCAGGACAACACGAAAACCAAACGTTAAAAGAGGACAATCGAAGCTATATAACATAGAAAATTGTGTGGGAATTGACCGTTTCGTTTAGGAATAAATTTACTTTAAAAATGTCCAAAAAAATGGGGTGGCTCACTTCAATTTTTGAGCAGTTTAGCTTGTTAAATTGCTCTATATAGAACACAAAGATGTACTATATAAAAAAGGTACTATGCATACGTTACCTTAATTATTATACTTTACCACTGCACCACGAACCGATTAAAAAGATTTATTAATGTAAAATGACAAAATAAAGAAAGCTATAATATAATATATACTATATCCGAATTTGCTTATCTTTTTTTTGGATCCGAATTTTTTTCTAAAGTTTTTTATGGCAAATTAGTATTTTTCAGGTGTTCCACCATTAAGGTGCAGTATTATTTTTTAAAATTTCTTTTAGAAAAATAATTAATTAAATTCCCACATAGCACAATCACGTGTTTAACACGTAAAAAAGGCGTGAGAAAAAATAACGTTGATTTTAAAAGCTGCTCAAAAAAAACGTTTATTTCATATATAAATTCAAGCTTTATAGGTCATTCATTAACGTTATAAAAAATAACGTTGCTAAAAACCGTGTTGTAATAACGCCATTATTAAATTCAAACGTTAAATTCACGCCTTTTCTACACAAATTTTATAAGGCGACTTGCATGGCTTTTGTACCGAATAATTTTAAGATTTTACTAGCAACAGCGCCACCTATTGTCGGCATTTTTCACTTTGACGAAATCTATCAGGCAGTGCTTTGGCCTCTAAACTCCAAAAACCTGTTAAGAAACTGATCCCTGATCCTTTACGTTCACGACGCATCAGTCATTTAGGGGATGGGACAATTCGCCGCCGGCCAATTCGCCGCGGGGACAATTCGCCGCGAGATTTTTTGTTTTATGATATTACCATTGGCAATTGTTTAAACAGTTTTATTTAGCTTGACTTCATATAATATATTTGTTTATTTGTTTGATCATAATTTTTTCAAACTTTTCCAACTAGTAATTAAAATAAATTTTCCTATTTATAAAACGATTTGCCTCAAACTTGAAACATCACGGCGCTTAGGGTAACTTAATACAATATTTGACTTAAATTTAAAAAAATGAAAATGGCGTATTTTCCCATTTATGAACCGATTTGCTTCAAACTCGGAACTTTGAGATCTTTCAGGTCGCTGATTATTATTTTTAACTAAAATTTAAAAAATCAAAATGGCAGTTTCTTGTTTATAAACCGATTTGCCTCAAAATTGGGGGGGGGGCTGATTTCTCTGGGTGGGGGGGAAGTCTCATGATGGCGAATTTTATACTCTTTAATCTTTTTATTCATGCAATATGTGAAAAATATCTAAAAAAATCTTAGGCTTGGGGGGCCTAGGCCCCGAGGAACCCGCCATTTTCAGGTTTTAAAATTTAAATCAAAAATTGTATTGAGTTACCTTAGGCGCCGCGATGCTTCAAGTTTGAGGCAAATCGGTTTATAAATAAGAAAGTGCGCCATTGTGGAACCGCCATTTTGATTTTTTAAAATTAAGTTAAAAATAATAATTAGCGACCTGAAAGATCTCCAAGTTCCGAGTTTGATGCAAATCTGTCCTTAAATGGGAAAATCCGCCATTTTGGATCCGCCATTTTATTTATTTCTCTAACAGAAAAAATTGTTGAATTGTATACTAACCCCAAATACCTAGTTGGAAAAGTTTCAAAAAAGTTATGATCAAACAAATAAACAAATATATTATATGAAGTCAAGCTAAATAAAACTGTTTAAACAATTGCCAATGGTAACATCATAAAATAAAAAATCTCGCGGCAAATTGTCCCCGCGGCGAATTGACCGGCGGCGAATTGTCCCGCGGCGAATAGGCCGCGGCGAATCGGCTGCGGCGAATCGGCCGCGGCGAATTGTTCCCTACCCATACACAGCACCAGAAACTTCAGCAAAAAGTGGATTTTTATAGCTTGATTTCTCCTTGTTTTTAAGTTATCTTTAAGCATGTAGATTTAACAAAATAAATATTACATGGTATGAGGTTGTTTAAAAAACATTGTTATTTTTATTCACGTTAATTTAATGTTGATGTGATTTTTGTGCTATGTGGTTTCTCTAACCGTTTTCAAGTAAAAACTTAACAATCTAGTCTACATGCTTCTACTTATGCTAATTGATGTGCAGTCAGGTGTGACGTCCCGCCTCAATAATCCGAAGATGCTTGTTTTTCATAAGGAGTGATTTCCATATGTATGGTATATATTCGTGCTGGGTTGACTGAAAAGTTCTTTGTTTTGCATTATAAATACAGCCTTCGTTTTCTTCAATGCGACTCCTCTTGCAAAACTCCAGATCATTGAAAGCTGTGATTTTTTGACCATGCATGATCCGCCAAATCGAACTTTTTTAATATCTCTTAAATGGATACTTTTTTCTTTTTCGTTACTCTCCCTCAGTACCTGCAGAGGGCGTTTATTTATATGTCACATTCACACGGGATTTGGTAAATGCATTCCTTATTATATCACCTAATACACCTGACTGCACACCACTTAGTATAAGTATGTTGCCGATAATGTTTATTTTACACTTGAAAACGGTTACAAATACTTACTAAACTTACGTCATGTTTAAAAATTACCAAAGATAATGCAAGTTCGATTTTTTGTTTCTATAATCACTTATAGTCCGGAGCCTAGGCCACTTGTGTCTGCATTTCTCAGTACCCTAATGAAACTCGGCACGATTATAATACAACACTATGGTAATATTTTACGAAGTGGTGCTCATCCCGAACCAGAGCAGAGATACAGAGTGTTTTATTTTTAATTGCACCTATCTCATTAAAATTCTGAATAAAATTTAAATGTAAAGCTAGAACAATGAAACTTGGTAGCGAAAATAAGGACATATACGTTTATATTTTAAGCGATAAAAAATTATATTGTTTAATTTTCTTCCAACAAATAAAATTTTTTATTATTTTTTTGAAAAATTTATGGTGTGGGTGTTGAGTAGAAAAAAAATTCCAGGCGGTTAGTTATGCAAGATAACTTGCTAAAATTTACTGTGAGCATTAACAAATTATTTCTCTTTAAAACAAGTATTGCTGAACTGGTGTGACTTGTACAGGGTCGGAGTACAGGGGGGTTTTATTTAATAATTGTAAATTGAAAAAATCTAAAAATATAGAAAATTATGTGGATATCTTGGACGTAACGATATTTTCAAAAAATATATACCGAATAAGAGATACTTAGCGTGCATTTATATTTTAAGAAAAGAAAATGAAAATTTTGTTGAACTGTTAAAAATACAGGCTGTTGTTAAAAATAAGATACATTTTTATGATCAATTTAAGTAGTTTTTTTATGACGACGTTACAAATCACTATGGAAAACTCAAAGTCAGTACGTTACAAAAATTATAGTACAGCTTTCATTTTCTTATAAAAACTTTTGTACGGAGTGTTAAAAAGCAACTAGACAATAAAGTTTTTTCCTATTTTTTTATTTTAGTGCTGAAAATTTAAATAACTCTAGATATGTCAAATAAACATCTCATTGCAATCACTATATTCTTTTTATAAACCATTTATCGTACTTTATTTTTGTGTTTAGCGCTACATCAATACCTTTTTCTGAATGTATATACTGGGCGACAACAACTTTGCTGTCATTTTTATTGCTTTTTACAATATTTATTTTTGCTACTGCGTTAATAAGAATTTTGCAATGAAACTTGGCACAATTTGTCGGCTTATTACAGTCTATGACACAAATGTTAATGTTTGTGTAATTTTGTAATATGCTGAAAGGTACAAGGTGATATTAAAAAAACTATGGAAAAAGTAGTAGTCTCAAACTTTGGGTCATACCGATTATGCAGTTTAAGATACTTTCTGAATTTTACAACTTTTTGAAACTAGAAGAATGTCTGTCTCACATGGTGTACATGGTTTAATTTAGCTTTGTAATTGTAAGAAAATACAGAGTGTTTCTTTTGTCAATATATAATTTTTTTTAAATAAGTAAAACATAATTTCCAGCACTTATAAAATTAGAAAATATACAGTAGAGAGTTAAACTGTTAATCATCTATGTAGCTGTTAGTTAGATACTTTAAAACATACAGGGTATTCGAATTAAAGTCGGTAATATTGTTAACTTTGTTATTATCAAAAAGGTCGGTTAAGTTATTAGGCAAAATTTTAATATTTTTTCCGCACTAAATTGACGGAACAAGAATAAAATTTAGTTATGGTAGAAAAAATTATCTTTAATTTTTATATACATATAAATAAAAGCTGTCATAACTTTTTCTTTTTAAGTAAAAAGTTATTAATGAAAAATACAGTAACTTTAATTTTATTTAAAAAAAAATTCATAATGTGCATTATAATTATTTCTCAAATATCTATTTAATTATCACTTCTGACAACCAATCTCAAACAGCATGCAATTATGTGATTTTATTGAAAGTGTATGCTTTGGTGCCCAAGAAATGGCAGATTATGTTAAAAAGTCAAAATTCTAGATACTTGATTCCACTTTTACTTAAGTTATCAATTTTTATTAAGGCTTGGTCACGTATTTTTAATAATCCCTGGCGTAAAACCCGTGAACAGTTGGTGGTTCTTCTCGGGTAAAACCAGATTAAGGTGTCAGTTTTGACATATCATGTGAAAAGTTTGACGTATTGACCCAATTAATATTTATTTTGGTTTAGAATACTAAATTACCCCGAAATCAATACACACGACCACTTTAGACGAAATAAGATTTGAACAAATCCTTATTTCCAACGTTTTATTTTGATACATTTTTTTTTAATTTATAAGCTACAAGTGTACGCGAAACTAGTTTTATATTTAATTTATTAATTTTTCCTTTCCCATCCCAAGTACGCCCCTGTATCTCGGCCCGGCACCGGGTTCCATCGGAGCACCACTACTAGAATGGCATTCCTAGGTGTATGCTACCTCTGTGTCAAATTTCGTCACGGTACGCGAAAATGCAGACAACCCCCTAAATTTTCGGCTTAGGCCCCGAACTATTATTAAGTTGCTTTGTGACAACAAATAAAATACAAAGGTTAGTTTTAGCACCCTATGTATAAATTATAGAAGGAGAGTTATTTTAAATCGTTTTTTTTTAATTTTAAGTAAAGAAATTAATTATTTTTTAGATAATGTGTATTTTAATCATTTGTGGGGAAACATACTAGAAATCCGTAACCAAAATCTCTAAAAATTAGTTTTTAAGAAATATTTTGTTAGTTATTATAACAAAATTACTCTGTTTTTTGTTTTTTACTCAGTTTCTCACTAGCTATCTTATTTTAGGCACATTTTACATCATTTAATAGATTTTACGTAAGTAATATGGCAAAAACTACCGTGTTACAGAAGGGACAAAAAAATTACCATTCCAATAAAAACTCCTTATAAAAAACAGAACTCACATATATCTTAGTAGGTTTTGGTGACACAAAATAGATTAAAGTCTAACACGTATAGTTTTTGCAAAGTCAGTTGAACAAAGAAAAAGGCCGACCATCGGCATATCCTTTAAAGAAAGTGACATGGGTGGCGGTAGATATACTTATGAAAGTTATTTCATTTAATTATGACGTAAACTAAAGAAATAAAAATAGATAATAAAACTTTCTATTCCTACACCTACAGAAACGACACTGATTTATTTTCTAACTCTGCATACTGCCGACTAAAGGGGTCACGAAAAGAACACCTGAAAGCAATTAAAAGCGCATCTCAAAAAAATCTACCAATCAGGTGCCGTCCAGCCACCTGGGCTCGGTCGGTCAGAAAGCAAATACTTTGTGGTCGGACCGCAAAGAGCCGCTTCTTTTCTCTGGAGGCAGGGTTAAAATTATACCAGGAAGATTTTATATGAATTTGGAGAACTTTTGAAGGGCAGAATGAAGCAAAATTTTATCAAATCAATAGAACCCCGTATTAGGGGTTATTCAAGTGATTTTGCAAAAACTATACCATACCAAAAGTTTTAGTTGTGTTCCAAAAGAAAAGTGCCTTACCTAGCATGGAAAAATCATCAGCAATTCCATCATTATCTGTGTACTTGGACACATCAAACACCTCTTTCCTAGCGGGGCATTCCAGCTGAGTAATCTTGATTTTCCACGTTGGTGCCACCAAAGCATTGTTTTCTCGGCTGGCTAGATGAAAGTTCAAGTTGACTGCGGATACTGAACCCTCACTTTGGTTGACGTGGACGTATACTAAATACAAAAAAAATAGCATTTCAAAGGGAACAATTTAAGTAAAGTAGCCTTCGATATCATGTCTCTTTCAAGCCAATACCCTGGTTCAAAAAATCGAAAAGTAGCATTGCAAATTCGAAGACGCAAACTTTCACACACAGTTGCTGTGTGGATGGACGCCATATTTGTTGTTTACTTACATTTTGCGGTGTTTTGCGCTTGTCGGGTAAAATTGTGTTTTGTTTTATATGCATTTGGATAGAAATAGAGCAAAAAAACGTTTTTTGCGTTTTTCTCAAAACTAGGGTTTTGTAAGTTACTGCGTTCTTCATAAGGAGGGCAGCATAGGGAAGTAGAGGAGAGGTGCCTATTATCGCATAGGTTCCTAATATCGGATAGTCAAGTATTTTCTAAACTACTGGTCCGATCTACCTGCGTGTGCATGTACCGATGCTACACCAAGCTGTACAGATTCTACATAAATTACAGATTTCTGCGGCAAGTTTTTATTTGCTGTTCAGTTGTTTACGTGAAATCATAGTGCACGAGAATTTTGCCGCTGCTGTTTATAGGCAATCTATTCTTAGAAGGCAAGACAAATTATTAATTTGATATACATCATTTGATTAAGCATATTGTAAGGTTTTATTAGAGGTATAATTTATCAGGTTTAGTGCAGTTTTGTCTTTTCGAAAAGGTGGATAACCTCACATATAATGTATGCCCTAATATCGGACACTATGGGTTTCCCAACTTTGTTTTTAGTTTTAAGCGTTGACAAATTATTTTTGTATTGCAAAAATATTATGCTAGTGTATGGTTTTAACTGTTTAAAAAGTATAATAAAAAAGCTCTAACTTTAGTGTGAGTTCCAAATATCGGATATTTGCGATATTGGGACTACCTCCTATCCGATATTAGGACACCATTTTTAAAATGGTGATTTTTGTATTCCAAAATATATTTTTATTTGTCTCAGAAACAAATTAAGTTTGACATTTGGCATTTCAGAATATTAAAAAATATAGGTTACGTAATTGTTTGCCAACACGTACTTCTGATATATAGCTGATTTTTTTTTATAGGTCAGAAGAAAAAAGTATACTTGTATTTTTTTAAAATATAATAATTTGTTAATAAAATTAAGAGTTGTTTACAAATGCCATTAAACACTCTTCAAGGGGTCCGCGAAAAATCTGCAAACCAAATTTTAGAAAAACTTAAAATTTATTCCGCGATTTTTACCAAAAAAACTAATTTTTCTAAAAAAACTTTGTTTAGTATTCTTCGCGACTTTTTTCGAAATTCACTTATCTTAACTTCTTCTAGTCATTTGTTTATTTGCAAAGATTTTTTTGCCTCATTTATCCTGAAAAATACCAATTTTCAAAAATTTTGGTATGTACACAAACTTTTATCTGCAGTGCATTTTTAACAATTTTGTACCTAGGATGGTTGATTAGCCATTTTGCCTTAAATTACGAAAAGTGGATTGCTTTTGTAAGTAGTTGGTGTCGTCGTCCGTAGTGTAGTGGTAGCAGTATTTGCTTCACACACCGGCGGTCCGGGTTCGATTCCTGGCTTGTTACTTGGTTGTTTGTGATTGTTTAAAATGCTTTAACCTTGCATTTATTTAGCCTTCTTCGATCCATCTTTGGACATAGGCCTCCCCCAATATCTTCCACTCTTCCCTGTCTGTCGCCGTGTCATCCATCCAGTTCCAGTATGTTTCATTAAATCGTCTACTCATCTTATTTGGGGTCTCCCCTACTTCTTTTATTTTCCCAAGGCTCCAGTTTACAATAAATTTGTTCAATAGATCGTGTTTCTGTCTGATATTATGACCGGCGAATTCCCATTTTAATTTTGCTTCTTCTCTTCTGACATCCCTTACTTTTGTTTTATTTTTTATCCATTAATTCGTTTTTCTGTTAGCTTTACATGTAACATTCGTCTTTCCATTGATCTTTGGGCTTTCGTTAACTTGTTTGATTTTGTGAGTGTCCAGTTCTGGGATTCATAGGTAAGTAAAGGAAGGATATATTGGTTATACACTTTCGTTTTGAGGTACTGAGGATATTTTTTATTTTTTAATACTACTACTATGTCGGTTTTCTACGTTGTCTGACGCCTATTCTCCACCTCCTTCGATCCTGACAATCATCCTCTGTCAGATTCTTTTGACTCATTGATCTTTGGATTGACTGTTGCCATTCTAGGTTAGGACGCACTCTTTTTCTGCGCCCTATTGGTTGCCATTCTAGGACCTGCTTTGGTAATCTTTCGTCGTTCATCCGTTGTACATGGCCGTACATATCAGTTGCCTTTTAGTGATGTCATCCGTTATGCTTCCCATTCTTTCTTTTATGATCTCATTTCTTATGTGATCTATTCTAGATATTCTCATTGATCTTCTTATTGCATCCATTTCGACACTTTTCATTTTTGTTTTGTATTTTTCTGTTACGCGACAAGTCTCTATTCCATACAACAGCGTGCTTTTGACCATTGTTTCATATATGTTAAATTTTACATTCTTTTTTATCTCTCTGCTCCATAAAATACTGTTAAGACATCCAATAACTTTTTTTGCTTTAGTATTCTTTTTTCCAATTCTTTACAGTCTGTTCCTGTCTTATTAAATGTGACACCCAAGTATACATACTCATTGCATGGAGATATTGTTTGTCCATTTTCTAGTACGAACTCACTGGATTCGTTTCCAATTCATAAGTACTGTGACTTGTCCACGTTAATCCCCACTTTTGGTATTGGTATTTTGTTAACTTTCTCATCATATACTCCATGTCTTCTTTATCATTAGCCACAATTACTTGGTTGTCAGCAAACTGTAGTGTGTACATGGTAAATCGGTCGTTAAGTTGTATTCCCATGCCGTGCACTTTACGTTTCCAGTTTTTTAGAGCTACTGCGATATATATTTTAAAAAGAGTTGGAGAGATACAACATCCCGGTCTTAAGCCTTTTGTTACCAGGAATTCTTTTGAAAGTCGATTTCCAATTTTAATTTTAGATTTTGACCCTTTGTATAGTTCTTTTATCGCTTTTATGTATGTATGATTGATATTAGTTTGCCTTAAAACTGTCCACAATTTTTCTACTGGAACGGTATCATATGCTTTTTGTAGGTCCACAAAGGTAACATGAGTCTCTATATTTCTGGCGCTCCTTTTCTCAATTACTTGTTTAAGACAAAAAACATTATCACTACAAGATCTGCCTGCGCGAAACCCACTTTGCTCTTCTTCTTCTTGTTCATGAAAATCATTCTCTATTAGATCTCTAAGAATCCTACCGTACAATCTACTTAGAGTACTGGTTACTGAAATTCCTCTGTAATTGTTGCAATCCAGCTTGTTTCCTTTTTTTTGTATTGAGGATATGAATGCAATTTTCCAATCATTAGGTACTGGATGTCCGTTTATGCATTGATTAATAATATATGTGAGATTCTCGAGTAGTTTCTCTGATCCATATTTGAGCATTTCAGCATATATTCCCCCAGGTCCGCTAGCTTTTCCGGATTTAAGTTTTTTAATATTTTCGATGATTACTTCCTCTCCATGTACTTCTATGTCTCTTCTCGGAGAGGCAGTCTCGTCTCGTCTCCAGCAGCAGTCCCTTGTAGTGTTCTGTCCATTGTTCTGGTGTGATTATCTGGATGTTTATTTTTTCTTTTGTTGGGTTTTTTACTGTAGAAATGAATTTCCATACTTCAGAACTCTGCCTACCTCCTACGTGTGTGTTTATGTCGTGGCACTTGCGCTCAAACATTTAATTTTTTTCTGTGCGTATCAAATTTCTTAGCTGTCTTCTGGTTTCCCTGTAGATATCTAGGTCTCTTTCCTCCTTAGTACTGAGCCATTTCAAGTATGTGCGTTTTTTCTCTTTGACCATTTCCTGTATATTGTCCGTCCACCACATCTTCCTGTTATTTCTATTATCTTGGTACCCAACAGCTTCGTTGCTTGCTTCCTTCAAGCTTTTTATTATGTTTGTATATATCTCTTCAAATGGGTGATTTGTGTTTATTAATTTTTCATCTAATCGGTTCTGAGACAATCTTTGAGTACTTTCGATTTCTAGACTTCTAAAGTTGTATTTTTGATTGTCTTCGATGCATTCTAGGTTTTCATTTTCTCTAATACTTTCGTCCTTATTTGTTTTTCTAAAAGGGAATAATATTTTTGCTTTTACCAGATGGCGGTCAGATCCACAGGTAACACCACGAAGTGCTCGCACATCATACCACTTTAATTGCGAGTGTTGTCCACCTATAGCATAATCAATAATTGATTTAAGATTTCTTGTTGGCTGAATCCAGGTATATCGATGAATATGTTTAAAAAAACCATTATTTATTTTTAGGTTGTGGGTTTCACACAATTATTTTTTAATATGTAGCTATTCGTCTCTTGATTTTAGCTGTTTGGTTTCCTTTCTTTAGTTTAATAATTTGTTCCATGTTCTTCTTCTTATCTGTTATTAAAGCGATATCATCAGCATATCTTATCTTGTTTCAAGTATTGTCCATTTACTTTGATGCCCCTTTCTTCACAATCTAAGTTTTTAAAAACATATTCTAGGGCCTGGTTAAATAGTTTACGGGATATTGTGTCAACCTTGGTATAACTTTGTGAAAATTCGGCGATTGATCCTTATTGGATAGAAAGTCCCAGTATAAAAAATATATATTTGATGTAAGGCGGGGCTTCGACCAAGTTGTAGTAACTTACTTATAAACTTCTGCGCGTGATAGTTCTCTCCTTTGGTTACATGAATACCACCTGGAACGACCTATATTTCGAAAAACTCATCTACAAACATGGCGCTCAAAAATATCTGAAAACCTAAAGTGGTTATTATTTTAACCCTGGGTATAATAATAATAATAAAAGAGTTTCTTACCATGTTGTCCAGTATTTTTTCCACACAACATCGGCATTCCATAATGATTGGGAGTTATTCTCAATGAATCATTAACGCATTTTATGGTATAGGAACTCGTAGATTCGACGAGAGAAACCGGAGCTAGGACCAGTTTTTCAAAATCAATTCTAAAATATATTAGGAAAAAATATATTGATTCAAATGTTAAAAATGTGTTTTGTAATTAAAAAAGAGCTTATTTTACCTTTTTACCGGGTTCCGAAAATAAATTCTAGGATGCCAAAAAGCCCTGTGTTAGAGTATAGACAGAGATAAAATAAAACAAGGAAGAAACAGATGGGCATAGGCCGGGAGTGCCATTACATATTAAAACTGAGAAATGTTTTTTTATTGACTTTTCATTTTTTGTAAATAATAGTCCGATGCCATAGAGTCTGTCGTGGGCTTTTTGATGAAGACTTTACAACAACTCTTTTTATGGATCATTAATTATCTCAGCAACGCTGTCTGACTGGTTAACAGACTCAAAATTATCTCAGTCAAAATGAAAGGTTAGGGTGCCAAATAATTTTTTCAATTCTGAACGGTTTAAGCTACAGTAATGAAACTTGGCACGTACATCGGCCTTCGCCTGCTTATTTTTGGCTGTCAAAAAAAATTATATATTTTGCCCTTAGGGGGAGCAAGGGGGCAAAATGTGTTTTTATTATTGCACCTGCAAAACTATGTTTTATTTTCAAATTGCTACATACACATGCGTGCTATATACAAAAAAAATCAAAGCTGTTAACGAGGGCCTCTAGGTAGGGGCAAAAATTTTTGAAAGTTACAATGAAAAAAGCTATGTCAGCAAATTTGCACCAAACAGTTTCGGTTAACCACTTTTTAGTTTAATGTACTTTATACTTTGGCCTCAGCTCCTAGGGGCCAACACCTTATTTTGATCTCACCGCAAAAAAAATCTAAGTGATGAAGACGATTGTGCTTTTTTATTTTAAATGACAAAAATTTTTGCCCCTAGCTAGGAGGGCCCGTTAACAGCTTTGAAATTTTTATTTATATGGCAGACCTGTGGGTAATTGTATAAGCTACCAATTTAATATGACATAGGCAGGTAGTTACAATACTTTAGACGATAAAAGGCATAATCTAAAATACACATTATACCCTCTTGGGGCAAAATATATAATTTTTTTTAGACGAACAAGAAATAAGTACCCGAAGGCCGAGGTGCGTGCCAAGTTTCCTCACTATAGCTTAAACCGTTCAAAATTGAAAAAATATTTTGACTCCCTAACTTTATTTTTTGACTGAGACAATTTTAGGTCTGTTAATAGGTCAAGTAGTGTTGGTGCGATCATTACTAATCGATTTAAACAGGTGGTGTAAAATCTTCCTCAAGAAGCCCACGGAGGCCAAAATTTGACGCTATGGCCTCGGACTATAATAATGCCCAATGCTATTACCAGGGATCACCTAGGTGATCCGTGGCTATAATCACAGTGATCCGTGCTATAACTATCAAGATTCGAGTTGATTCGCTACAAATTTGCCGTTCGAAGGAGGAAAGCAAAAAAGTCAATTTCTCAAACTTTGGAATTGGTTGATACAGTGAAACCTCTCCTTGCGGACACCACACTCCCTTTAGTCGGACAAATTTATTAGAATTCACTCCTAAAACCGGACACTCTAATAACCGGACGCGGACAATTTTTTTTGGTTCAAAAATTCTGAAACCTTAACCGGACGGAAACCTCTGACAACGGGACGGAGCTTTGCACGACATAGGCATTATTATTATGTAGTATGTTGGCAACAACGCACTCTGGAGCTGCGGAATTAGATTTTTCCGTTTTAACGCGGAGACTTAATACTTCTGTCGTATTTACAAAATATTTTATTCGGCGGGACTGCTGTGTTTTATTTTTATTTTTATTGTTCAGTTGGGTAGTAATAGATCTCTTTGAAATTGTGCTCAGTAAAAAGTTTTTAGTTTACGTGAAAAAATGGAAGTTGTTAACATTTCGGAGAAGAAACATCTATCAGCACGAAAGATCGATGAAAAATTTAATATCGGAAAGACTCAAGCAGCGGAAATTGATAATAAATATATATTAAAATTTCGCAGTTCCCTTTCATAAGCGGACACCTCCAATAAGCGGACAAAATCGACCGAACCGTGAGTGTCCGTTTATAGGAGGTTTTACTGTATTTGCATGTAGAATTGTGCTCTGCATCTGCAGAAAAATCTTTTTTCTTAAAAAAAACTTTTTTACAGTGAGCGGAATTTAACTTTGCAGTTCGGTACACAATGGCTTGATCTTCCTTACAGGCTTCTTCGCGAAAGTTATGTTATCGCAAAGATGGCACTATGGCAGTATCAAAAGCGTTACTTCACTATTAGTGTAAGAATTGCTCATCCCACTTTAGCACCCTGTCATTGATAAAGCCCACGAAAGAGAATTTTAGAGTAAAAAAAATCCACAAAGCCAAAAAAATATTACCTATAATATAATTTTTTTTTGTAATATCGTTATTTTTCTGAACCAAAGCATATAGCCGTAAGTACCAGGGGCAGTTCCAGTGATGCTATCGCCCTCTTTCCCCCTGCTTTTCTAAGAACTCCATATACTTATCAAAAACCAAATTGCAAATAATGCAAGGACCTAAAACTATAAACAACAAGTGACATTAAAGAAAGAAAAATAAGAAAACTTTTTCTTATTTTTCTTTCTTTAATTTCACTTATTGTTTATAACTTCATATACATTGTCTCAGGTGCTTCCCCCTTTTTGAATGTCTGGAACTGCCTCTGATAATTACAGTATTTTTTTATTGGGATGCAGTTATCGTATTATTAGAGCCCTCAGAATAAAACAGTTTTTATACGCACTTAACTGATGAGTGGCTTGAAGCTCCTATAAGAGAAGGTGGGGCCAGGACCAATTTTTCAAAATCTATTCTAAAAAAATTAGTTCAAAAAGGTTTTTTAGCATAGCATATTATTGAACTCAAAATTTGCACTACGAAAAAATGTGTCAGACCTTAGTTTAAAAAGGGTTACTTACCGAACTTGGCAAATATTTTTGTTTCTCAGATTGATTGTATATTTGCAATGAGAAACGGCAGGATTGAGCTCTCCAGATTCAAATACTTTTGTTTTTTGGTCTGTTGTTTGGACACAGCTTTTCTCATCTAGATAAATGAAAAAAAATGTTAAATAAATAGCAAATCATATTACTTTTTGGCAACAGACCATTTCCCGCCGAATATAATTATCTCTGATGTCAACTCGAAATCTCGACAGGGATGGAGAAAACCCCCTCATACACCCAAAGACCTGTTTTTTTTTCAGTTTTATTCAATTTTCTCGAAAACTAACCTTTTTATCGAGAATTGCAAACTACAGTTTTTTTTGTGGAGAACACAGTTCACTTTCCAACGATGTATTGGTCGATAAGGTTAGGAAAAGCAGGTAGCTCTTCAGTGGCGTCCGTAAGTTGGGCATATTTTCAAATATGTTTATTATAGGTTTTATAAAACTTTCTCCAAAACCAACCTTCTTGAAAACAAATGTGTAGTAAATTTTATTGTAGAAAATATAAATTCTTTTTTAAAAGCTGTAATATAATGTGTAAGCCTCCAGGGGCGTACTTATAAATATTAATTATCAAAAATAACCAAAATAATTAATTTTTATTACATATTTTATCTATTTAAAGAAATAAGCTTCTTTGGAAAAAAAATTACTTTTTACCATATTCTATCCTACAAGCCTTCGTTTTGAGGAAAATTTTACAAAAATGTTTTTTTGGTAAATTTTCAAGTGACCCTAATATCTGGAGAGTTAGCCCTATTTTCTACTACATTTTATGACACACTATTAAAAGGAAATTTCATTATCCACGGAAAAGTTTGGAACACATTTTATCGTAAAAATTAAAAAAAAAAAATTGATTAGTTTGTGATCTTAAATAATTACTTTAAATTAATGAACACCACTGGACCGGTAAATATAGAATAACTTTGTTATGCATTCTTTAAAAAGAAATTTTATTGTCTATGACGAAATATATAACACATTTTTTAATAAAAAACCTAGTTTTTAAGAAAATTGGATAAAACTTTTTTTTTACGATTTTTTTAAAATCACCTTCATTTACGGACGTCGCTAGAGAGTTTGTTATAGGTCAAACTCCACCGAGTTTCACATTGTTTAAAAGGGAATTTTACTGTCTGCAATAACCAATAGTATTTATTTTTCATATTGAGCTGAGTTTCTGAGAAAATTAGATAAAACAAGTAACAAAAATGGTTAATTTTCTGTTTTTTTAAAAATGATTGTTGTTTTCCTGTACACATTAGTTTTAAAAAAAATCGAATAAATCTTGGAAAAAACATGGGTATTTTTTCAACTTAATTAAATTACTTCAATAACGGACGCCGCTGGAGAGTTTGTTATCAGTCTCACTCCCTCGTTAAGAAGGAAATTTTGTTGTCTAAAATAAAGTATATTATAAATTTTTCTCCTAGAATTTTAGTTTTTAGGAAAATTTGAAAAAATATTTCTTAGTTTGTATATTTTATTAATATCGAATTATGTTTAAAACAGCAATTCTTTGATCTTGCTTTTAAATATGTTCAGCGAACTTGAGTTTTTAGTTTCAATTGACAAATTATTATACTCTTGTAGGCCTTTCACGAATAATGAATTAGCACATTTGCTGGTATTTACTCTAGGAATGTTAAAATTAAATCTATTTCTTGTAGGGTAATTGTGTATCTCTAAATTAAACGTTATAAATTTGCTGAAATATGGAGGGTGTAAATTATTAACTATTTTATAAATAAAAATAAGCATAAAGTATTTCAGTCTGTTATGAACACTTAGCCAGTTTAAAGTGTTAAGCATTAGATCTATAGGAGTTCTTCGATTAGACCTAAGAATTATTCTCATTCCCCTATTTTGTAGTTTTTGTAACGATCCTTTACAATTATTATCTAAAAATATAAAACACTTGCACAATAATCAAAATGTGGTTATACTATAGTTTTATACACGGTTATTGTAGATTGAATAGATAAACTTTTGGATACACTGGACAAAAAGTACAATTTTTTAATTTGTTGTATATATAATTAAAATGAATTTCTTAGGCTAAGTGTTCTCTCCAGCAAAAAACCCAAATATTTTATGTCGTCAACAATATCAATTTTTTCACCATCTATAATTATGTCTATTTTAGACAAGTCAATCTTTTCATAGAGGTGTTGTTTGCACAGTATCATTGCCTTGGTTTTAGATGTGTTCAGTTTTAGTTTATTTGTTTTTAAATATTTAGACATAGCCGCAAGTTCAGTATTTATTCGTACAACTGCAGTATCCAAATTTTCAAAATTTACACCACAGTAGGTATCATCAGCAAAGACATTTAAATAATCAAAATTGACATTCATTTCTATATCGTTAATATAAGCTATAAATAATAAGGGTCCCAAGACACTCCCTTGAGGAACTCCTAACTTATTTTCTTGAACTGATGATACCATGTTATTTATCACGGTCGTCTGGACTCTATTTTCGAGAAACTCCTTTGCTAAACCAAGCACGGCCCCACCTATCCCATAGTATTCTAAATCCGGTTTTTAAATACACAAAGGCCGAATTGGAAAATGAAGCAGCTGGTTTTTATATGTAAATCTGTCACCATAGGGTCAATTTTAAAATAAGGTCAGGTTTTATTCCAATAAGTTTCTAATTTTAATTCCTTTCGAGTGCAACTTAGAAGTTGGTATACGAACCGTCCGACATTAGATAAGATAATTTATTAGGAAATCAAACAGGTTATTGTCTTCCTCCACTAATTTTTAATTTGTTTTAAACAAATAGTACCGACATGTTTAAGCAGAAATTTACATCTTCAGGGGACATTACCAAACTAAATCAGCACAACATTTTAAAAAACTGTTTTAAAAACTATGTTTAGCTACTGAAACGGTTAAGTCATAGACATTTAAAACAAAAAACATTATTGACAAAAGCAGTGCTTCCTCCATGGTGTATCAAAAACTAATCTAAAAACGTACGTTAAAATTATCAAGTGTATACGCTAGTCTTTCAACCGTCATACTTGACCCTTTTGACTGACAGGCAAGACGTAAGGTAAAACGTTATGTATAGACCCCGCTTAATATACGTGGTGCAGACATTTAAAGCGGCCTACATTAAGGTCACTCATCGTCAAGCAAGCTTGCTTGACGATGAGTGACCTTAACCTACATACCAGCCAACTTACCGGGGCAATTTAGCGTCCTTGTAAGTAACAGCTATCGGCAAATGCTGATATTTACCACATGCAGGGCTGCTAAAAATACCCCTGTAAATTGGCAGGTATTTAGACAGCTTAAAACTTACAGATGCAACAGTGGGTGAAGAATCGGCAAGTACCGGTCGGAGTGCCACCGGTCAGAAGACATCGGGCTTTGGTCATGCAGACGCCTTTCGAAGAGTCAACCTGGCATTGAGTTACTTTGTTGTAGTCTGATTGTTTTGCACCTACAAGAACAAATGGTTCCATAAAATATTCCTGCTTATTTCGATCCAGTTTTACCTTCCTAGCCCGCGTAGCAATGGCAAGAGAAAGCATTGGTTTTGATTTTTTTTTTAAATGAGAAAACAACGAAAATATCTGCCTTTGGTCATGAAGATGCCTTTCGAAGAGTCAAATTGGCATTGAGTTATTTTGATGAAGTCTAATTGTTTTGCACATACAAAAAAATTAATCCATAAAATATCGCACCCCAGATTTCGATCTATATTTTCCTTTCTAGTCAGCACAGCAATAGTTAGAGAAAGTATTGTTTTTGTGAAACCAACAGAAACAACTACTCCGAGGGAAAATACCCCTACCGGCATTGAATTATACTGATGGCTTGATGCTTTCGTTGGGAAATTGTTAAAACTGTTTGGTTTTTACTATTTCCAACGTCGATCACAAAGATACGAATGATCCCCGCCTGGGACACGTCCTGACAATCAGGAACAAGTGATCCATGCCAATCCACGACCGGTTTCGACCTTTTGGGCCATCATCAGGTGAATGTAGGCGATAGCTCCGTGTAGAGCATGTCTTGTGAAACCAACAGAAACAACTACTCCGAGGGAAAATACCCCTACCGGCATTGAATTATACTGATGGCTTGATTTTTAGAAGTTCCCAATGAAAGCATCAAGCCATCAGTATAATTCAATGCCGGTACGCGTATTTTCCCTCGGAGTAGTTGTTTCTGTTGGTTTCACAAGACTTATGCTCTACACGGAGCTATCGCCTACATTCACCTGGTGATGGCCCAAAAGGTCGAAACCGGTCGTGGATTGGCATGGATCACTTGTTCCTGATTGTCAGGACGTGTTCCAGACGGGTATCATTCGTAATAAACCAAACAGTTTAAACAAGTTCCCAACGAAAGCATCAAGCCATCAGTATAATTCAATGCCGGTAGGGGTATTTATCCTCGGAGGAGTTGTTTCTGTTGGTTGCACAAGACTCAATTGCTTGTTTAAGATAAAAAACATTATCACTAAGATCTGCCTGCACGAAACCCACTTTGCTCTTCTTCTTCTTGTTTATGAAAATCATTCTCTATTAGATCTCTAAGAATCCTATCGTACAATCTACTTAGAGTACTCGTTACTGAAATTTTTTATGTATTGAGGATATGAATGCAATTTTCCAAAAATCAGGTACTGGATGTCTGTTTATGCATTGATTGATAATATATGTGAGATTTTCAAGTAGTCTGATCCAAATTTGAGCATTTCAGCAGATATTCCTCCAGGTCCGCTAGCTTTTCCGGATTTAAGCTTTTTAATATTATTCTTTATCATTTCTTTTTCGATGATTACTTTTTTTCCATGTACTTCTATGTCTCTCCTCGGAGAGGCTGCCATACATTCGGATTTCGTCTCCTGCAGCAGTCCCTTGTAGTGTTCTGTCCATTGTTCTGGTTTGATGATCTGGATGTTTATTTATTCTTTTGTTGGGCTTTTTACTGTACAAATGAATTTCCATACTTCAGTATTTATATCGACGCATTTGCGCTCGAACATTTAATTTTTTTCTGTGCGTATCAAATTTCTTAGCTGTCTTCTGGTTTTCCTGTAGATTTCTTCCTGTTATTTCTATTATCTTGGTATCCAACAGCTTCGTTGCTTGCTTCCTTCAAGATTTTTATTATGTTTGATTTCTAGACTTCTAAAGTTGTATTTTTGATTGTCTTCGATTAATAGGTTTTCATTTTCTCCAGTGCTTTTTGCTTTTACCAGGTGGTCAGATCCACAGGTAACACCACGAAGTGCTCGCACATCATACCACTTTAGTTGCGAGTATTGTCCACCTATAGCATAATCAATGATTGATTTAATGACAATTTTAATCCTCAAATCAACAAATTTTTACCGAATCAACTAGTTAAACTATAAATACAAATACTTTCATCGACCGATGATATAGCAGTTTTACTCGCCTGCTGCTGTTTTAGTTTCTCTCGTATTTCGGTAGATGGCGCTTCTTGTTGGGTACATGACTTTGTTTTCTCACTAACAATGTAAGGTGAGAGATAAAGCCGTATACTTAATTTATGAAGGGTGTCACATCGACCAGCAGTGTTCTGAGGAGTCCCATAAGGACGAAACAGTTAACTTTCAACACTTATTAGGTGTCCATTAAATCTTGGACCCCCGTGAGGTTTGGCTTTCGAGCTACCCACGGAAAAGTACTAGAGAAACAAAAAACCCTTAATTTTTCTATTTACCCGATTAGCCACGAAAACTTGTTTGAATTGTCAAAGATCTTTAAGTAAATATAACATTCCAATTTTAAAAACGGAATTTTTAATAACCGGACGTTATCAAAAATGGCATTCATCAAAACAAAACATGATAATAATCGTTGGCAGTAAAAAAAGAATTGGTAATAAATGAACTAAAACAGAATAGAAATTTGAAATAACGTCTCAAAACCAGACAACAATACAATACAATACAAATCGTTTATTTCCTTAAGACAATCATACAATCGTATAGAAATAGTCGTACTTATACTAGCCTAAAAAGAGAAGGGAAAAATAATATATTTTTATACGATAAAAACACTTTTCTAATAAAAAGCTTTTTAATTTACATTTAAATTGATTTAGTGATTTACAGGTCTTAATATTATATGGTAAATTATTAAAAAGGAGAGGACCTATATTATGAGGGGCACGGTATGCCAACTAAGACTTACAAATATGTGTATGTAAGTCATTGCTATGTCTAGTTTGCAAATTATGTATATCACAGTTTCTTTCAAATTTATCATAATTAATAAAAAATCTTTAAAATATTCTTTACAACTCTGCGTCGTTGGTATTCCTGCAAGTGAACGGATACACCGTTTTTGTGCCATGAAAACATCCTCAGAGTGAGTTGACCAACCCCAGAAACAGAAACCATTTCTTAGCCTTGAGTCAACATTTGCGAAATAAACCTGAATTAGTTGCTGTTTTGTTAAAATAGTTTTTAACTGTCTTAACACATAACTTTGAGAGTTTACTTATGGTATTAGATATTCACAATGTGTTTTCCCGTTTAGGTTTTTATCGATGTATAGGTCAAGCAATTTATTAGTGTCACCAAAAGAGATTATTTCATCGTCCAACTTAATTTCCAACTCAGTTGTATTTTTTTGTGCATGATGAAATCGCATAAGCGTTGTTTTGAAGGGATTTAAGTAGAGATAATGATCAGAGAACCAACTGTTAATATTTTGAACCAGATTACTGCATTTGCCTTCAAGAACTGTATCAGACTTATCTGAAGTAGCCGATGAAAGGTTATCAGCGAAAGCCGCAAACGGAGCTTCGGGATCTATGTTGTCAAACTGATTAATAAATAATATAAGAAATATGGGGCCCAGAATTGAACCTTGTGGTACTCCTGTTGAAATATTTAACTTATTTGATTTTCTAATTCAACAGCATAACAATATCATAAAAAAGGATTGGCGTCTATGTTGTTCAAAAGGCGTTTTAAGAATCAAAATTATTTTGGGGTAAGTATATGAGAATTAGAATAATTTTTTTTTCAAACTAAAGTCCATATCATTATTTTTGGGATAACTTTTGACGATTTTTTTTCGCTGGCCTATGCTATTTGTTATGGTAACAGCTGATTACTATCAAAAAGTTATCTCAAAAATTATGAAATGAACTATACTATCTTTAAACTGCTATTTGAAACTATACCTTATAAAAATAAAAAAATATGCTAGATTTGTCATTGTTTTTTAAATATGAAAATTACTCATACACTTGATTAAATTCAAATAAAGTATAAAAAAACTCACCACTTTGCTGTTTACTATTCCACAACAAAGCAAGAGGGTCATCAACATCGGTCAAGTCAAAAAACCCGCATAATCCGAAACTCGCGAAACTGAAAATTATCAGGGAAACTCCGCAAACTTTAATTGTAGAAACTTCAGGCATGATGTTGCCGTTTGAGTCTCACACGGCCGTTTAGTTTAACACACTGGCCCGCGGACCGTTAGTAAATATGCTTTTATGTCTCCTTTTGATCAAGTGCTCTTCAAACCAAAGACGTAGGCGAAAAGATTTTTTTGTTTAATTTTTTAAAAATATATACAATAACAATCATAACGAAAACATTTCATCTAAAAAGAAGTCAAGTACGCGAAAGTGGTTTTTCGTAAAAAGAATTGAGATAAAAGTAAACCCAAGTTCTTCAATAGAAATTTCAAAATGAAAGGTTCTTACTAGTTTCGAAATGTATTTTTAAACTTTGCTATTCCAGCCAAACTTCTTTATGTTTAATTTAGCACTGTGCCTGAGAGTAATTTGCAGCGGTAATAGCCAAGTTTAGAAAAACAAGTAGAAACCTTTCATTTTGAAATTTGTAGGAGAAAATGGCTTTACTTTTTTCTCAATTATTTTTACGGAATACCACTTTCGCGTACGTGGCTTTTTTTACATGAAATGTTTTTGTTATGATTTCACTCCTTTTTTAAAAGATTTGGATAATATTTAAGTTTTAAAGTAATAAAATATGCGGAATATTATTCAAAACTTTTGCAATGCTTTATTAAATTACTCTGCCAATATATGGGCCCCTAAGCTCACACTAGGTACTATAGTTATAGTTTACGTGTGAGCTAATATAACTAAAAACTGAAATATATTTTATTCAACTCTAGACTAAATTACCTTTTGTTTGATACCACACAAGCCATGTTTTGATTTAAACTCAAATTTTTAAAATCTACCCCCACCCTTAAAAAAAGCAAAAACTAAAATGTTATTTGTTAAACTCCTTTACTCCTCCAATTACCTCTCGTTTGATATCACACACGCCATATTTTCACTTAAACTCTAATTTTTGAAATATACCCCCACCCTTTTTTTAAAATAAATTAAAATGTATTTTGTTTAACTCCAAACTCAATTACCTTTCGTTTGATATCACACACGCCATATTTTCACATAAACTCTAATTTTTTAAATCTACCCCCACCCTTTTATTTGGTTTGTGTTCGGTGGATTTTGTTCATTTTTAAATGGGACCATCTCGACCCAAGACACAGCCTAGGTACCAAATTTCATTAAAATCGGCCAAGCGGTTTTTGAGTTATGCGCGTTGGTCGTTACAGACATACAGACAGACAGACATACAGACAGACAGACAGACAGACAGACAGACGGCGCAACAAAAACGTTTCAAAATCATCTGAAACGCAAAGATATATAAAAAATTTTGAAATCGGAGCAACTTTTTTTTTCTCGAAAAAATTAGGATCACCATAGCTCACACTACTATAGTATAGTATATGTGTGAGCTAAAATGGTGAGGTTTTAGCTCACACATATACTATACTATAGTAGTGTGAGCTATGGTGATCCTAATTTTTTCGAGAAAAAAAAAGTTGCATCGGAGCAACTTTTTTTTTCTCGAAAAAATTAGGATCACCATAGCTCACACTACTATAGTATAGTATATGTGTGAGCTAAAATGGTGAGGTTTTAGCTCACACATATACTATACTATAGTAGTGTGAGCTATGGTGATCCTAATTTTTTCGAGAAAAAAAAAGTTGCTCCGATTTCAAAAATTTTTATATATCTTTGCGTTTCAGATGATTTTGAAACTTTTTTGTTGCGCCGTCTGTCTGTCTGTCTGTCTGTCTGTCTGTCTGTCTGTCTGTCTGTCTGTATGTCTGTCTGTCTGTCTGTCTGTGTGTCTGTATGTCTGTCTGTAACGACCAACGCGCATAACTCAAAAACCGGTTGGCCGATTTTAATGAAATTTGGTACCTAGGCTGGGTCTTGGGTCGAGATGGTCCCATTTAAAAATGAACAAAATCCACCGAACACAAACCAAATAAAAGGGTGGGGGTAGATTTCAAAAATTAGAGTTTATGTGAAAATATGGCGTGTGTGATATTAAACGAAAGGTAATTGAGTCTGCAGTTAAACAAAATACATTTTAATTTATTTAAAAAAAAGGGTGGGGGTATATTTTAAAAATTAGAGTTTAAGTGAAAATATGGCGTGTGTGATATCAAACGAAAGGTAATTGAGTCCGGACTTTAACAAAATACATTTTAGTTTTTGTTTTTAGCTCACACATATACTATACTATAGTAGTTCTAGAACACAAACCAACTAAAAGGGTGGGGGTAGATTTCAAAAATTAGAGTTTATGTGAAAATATGGCGTGTGTGATATCAAACGAAAGGTAATTGAGTCTGGAGTTAAACAAAATACATTTTAATTTATTTTAAAAAAAGGGTGGGGGTACATTTCAAAAATTAGAGTTTAAGTGAAAATATAGCGTGTGTGATATTAAACGAAAGGTAATTGAGTCCGGAGTTTAACAAAATACATTTTAGTTTTTGTTTTTTTTAAGGGTGGGGGTGGATTTCAAAACTTTGAGTTTAAGTCAAAACATGGCTTGTGTGGTATCAAACAAAAGGTAATTTACTGTGGAGTTGAATAAAATATATTTCAGTTTTTAGTTATATTAGCTCACACGTACACTATAACTATAGTAACTAGTGTGAGCTTAGGGGCCCATATATTGGCAGAGTATTTTCCTATGGTTTTATCATAGTTCCTGTCAGCCTTCTAAAGCTCAGCTCTCTAGCGTTCCTGGAAGTGGGCAATGTTACTTTTACATAAACTTTACATTTAGAGGGAGGGAAGTTAATTAAAATTTGGGGTTTTTTAATTTTCTGTTATAGTTTTATCATAGTTCCTATCGGCCTTCCAAAGCTCAGCTCTCTAGCGTTTCTGGAAGTGGGCAATGTTACTTTTACATAACTTTGCGTTTATAGGGGAGGGAAGCAAGTTAAAAATGTTTCCTCTAGTTTTATCATACTTCCTATCAGTCTGCCAAAGCTCAGCTCTCTAGCGCCTCTGGAATTGGGCAATGTTACCTTTACATAATTTTATATTTATAGGGAAGTGAAGTAAATTAGAATTTTGAGGTTTTTTATATTTTTTTCAAGGGTTTGGTCACAATTTCTACCAGAGTGCCAAATTTTAGCTTTGTAGAAATCCTGCAAGTACAGTAGAATTTTGATGATCTATACATGAGTGAATAGGTGAGTGAGTGAGTAAGTGAGTGGCAATTTCGACGTTTTTTAAAATTTGGAAACTACTGTACTACTTTATCGAAGTCCATGAAACTTGGAGGGATTGTGAACTCCATAAAGATCTACGACTGTGCAAAGTTTGAGTTTCGTAGCTTATTCCGAAGTAGAGTTTTAGACAGGTCAAATATGGGCTGAAAAGTTTCAAGAAAAGATGGTACAGCAGTTTCCGCGCGAACTTGGCGGGGCACTGCCGTGCCCCCAGATATTAAAATACTCTGCCAATATATGGGCCCCTAAGCTCACACTAGGTACTATAGTTATAGTGTACGTGTAAGCTAATATAACTAAAAACTGAAATATATTTTATTTAACTCCAGACTAAATTACCTTTTGTTTGATACCACACAAGCCATGTTTTGACTTAAACTCAAATTTTTGAAATCTACCCCCACCCTTAAAAAAAACAAAAAACTAAAATGTATTTTTTTAAACTCCGGACTCAATTACCTTTCGTTTGATATCACACACGCCATATTTTCACTTAAACTCTAATTTTTAAAATATACCCCCACCCTTTTTTTTTAAATAAGTTAAAATGTATTTTGTTTAACTGCAGACTCAATTACCTTTCGTTTGATATCACACACGCCATATTTTCACATAAACTCTAATTTTTGAAATCTACCCCCACCCTTTTATTTGGTTTCTGTTCGGTGGATTTTGTTCATTTTTAAATGGGACCATCTCGACCCAAGACCCAGCCTAGGTACCAAATTTCATTAAAATCGGCCAAGCGGTTTTTGAGTTATGCGCGTTGGTCGTTACAGACATACAGACAGACAGACAGACAGACAGACATACAGACAGACCGACAGACAGACAGACAGACGGCGCAACAAAAAAGTTTCAAAATCATCTGAAACGCAAAGATATATAAAAAATTTTGAAATCGGAGCAACTTTTTTTTTCTCGAAAAAATTAGGATCACCATAGCTCACACTACTATAGTATAGTATATGTGTGAGCTAAAAATTAAACAATATTTAAAAAAAATGAACCGAACAAAAAAGTTTCAAAATTATCTGAAACGCAAAGATATATAAAAATTTTTGAAATCGGAGCAACTTTTTTTTTCTCGAAAAAGTTAGGATCACCATAGCTCACACTACTATAGTATAGTATATGTGTGAGCTAAAATATAGGCAAGAAAAATACAACGCAACGCACACCTGTGCACAATAGAGGCCTTCTTGAATTTTGCGATCATTTACACAACAGCGCTACTATTTTACCTGGAGAACAACCAAACTAAATTTAGGTTAACTGTACCTACTGTTGATATTTTTAAGATTTTTTCCTGTTTGAGGTGGTTTTGTGTCAATTTTTTCACCAAAACCTGAAATATCACTTAAAATAGGTACCATCGTTTTGTGCAATGTTTAATTTAAAACTGTGGATTTATATTTTTCGAGCTCTGATTTCTGGATATAAAATTTTAATCAATCAAATCCAGAGAGAAAAAGTCCGCGCGGATAATGGACAGCTGGCTTTGTAGATAATTTTCAAACAGCTGATCGTTGACAGACCGTGGAAGACAATCGATGTTTGAATATGATCAGATGAGTTGTATCCATGTACGATTTTGACGATCGGTTAAAAAGTTCTCGAGTAATACTAAAAAAACTACAAAACTGAACTGGGAACCCCCACCAGGCCTCAAAATTTTATTATTTGTGAAAGTTAGTAAGAAAAAGCTAGGTACGAAAATTAAAAACCAATTCAATTTTTACTAATGCTTGTTTTTATTTTTTTTTAAATTGATATTCTATCAAATATTTGTGTTTTGTACCTATTAATATGTCCCGAGTATTCAGTGTTATAGGACTACCATAGAGAGTCTGGAAGTCACACCGCTGCTGGCGTAATTGTTTTATGCTCTACAAAGAACCAATCTCTTATTTTTCTCACAAATTTTACAGTTGTAACAAAACGGGATTTTAATAGAAATGGTATTTTCTGCCATAAGAATAAGTAAATTTATTGCAACACTAGCGACTTGTTTTTAGGCATGATTTTCAGATCGCTGTAATATAATAAAAGTTGTATTCGGCTAATCTGTTCTTTGAGCCACGAACATCATAATAATTTATATTTTGTAACGGAAAACAAATTTAACAAAATCTATTAAATTTAAAAAAAAACACACTGTGTAATTTTGATTTGTAATGGTATTTGTCGATGCATTATGCTTACGCTGGTAATTTGTCTTTTTGTCTGAAGCTTTAAAAGCACAGTATATTTTTTTCTCTGCAAAGCGCTGTAGCTACTTTAGCATTAGAGTTCAAACCAATCAGCGGTAAGTTGGGAGTACAGGCAGGCTCATTTACACCCAGACAAAAAAAGCCGTTAAAAAGCATTCTTCAGTGGGTTTCTGTACAGCGTGTCCCATTTTCGATGGGATTAAATGGGAAACTCGGTTATTATTAAAGATATCGATTTTCTGATTGCACCTTACCGTGCTCTTTTTTGGAGCCCTTAAAAATGGTGTAATCAGATTTTTGCTATACCCCATGGTTTCGCTAATACAGTTTTTGAAAAAATTGCATTTTAATTAATTCCTTGTATCTCGTTTATTTTGCAAGATATTTTTATTTTGTAAAAACCTTTCTATGGCAACTTTTTTAGAGGAAAATAATGACGTTGTCAATTTTTTAAAATATTGTTTAGTTTTTGAGATATGGTATTTATCATAAAAAAATTAAATACGGACCTGGATTTTTTTTATTACTATTTTGATTGGTTCCATCCTATTATTACCTTAAAATGATAAAACTTTAATATTTTTTTGATTTAAGGTTAAAAAAAACTGTTTAATATTTGAAAAAAAAAATATAGTCCAAACCTGGAAATTTCCAACGTAATTATAAATTAAAAATTGCAAGACACACTAGTTGAACGATTTTTAGTTTATCTGTTTTGAAATGATAATTAAAAGATTTATAAATAAAGTAAAAAACGTTAAAAAGTTACAAAAATAATATCATACTAATTATTTGATGGTAGCACAGCAGGCCGTGAAATTTACAATTTAAATTTTACTTGTCATTTTTGTGAATGGCTTACAATTATTTTAAACTGGCTAGCAATCGACCATATCCAGATTTTGAAAAATGTGATATGTTTGACTGCTTCATTCAAGCAACAAACTCCCAATATTTAAATGGCAAAAATATTAATTTTTATGCAAAATGCGTCAAGAAAAATTACTCAAAAATGCCAACAATGTCTTACACATAATGGTAATCAGAAAAATTAGTTATTTTTTGTAATTTGTTTTTTTTTGTATTATTCGTAGACTTTGTTTCAAATAAATCTGTAAATGAACGTAAAACCATTTTAATATGCTAAGTATCAAAACAGTTTAACAAAAAATTGTTTAATTAGCAATTTTTAATTTATATTTATGCTGGAAATATCCAGATTCGGACAATTTTTTTTTTAATATTAATTTTTTTTTTACCTTAAAACAAAAATTTTTTAAATTTTTATTATTTTATGATAATACTAGCATAAAACCAATCAAAATAGTAATAAAAAAATCCAGGTCCGTATTTAATTTTTTTATGATAAATACCATATCTCAAAAACTAAACAATATTTTAAAACGTTGACAACGTCATTATTTTCTTCTAAAAAAGTTGCAATGAAAAGGTTTTTACAGAATAAAAATATCTCGCAAAATAAGCGAGATACAAGGGATTATTAAAAATAGAATTTTTTCAAAAACTCCCTGTATTAGCAAAACTACGGGGTATAGCAAAAATCTGATTACGCCATTTTTAAGGGCTCAAAAAAAGAGCACGGTAAGGTGCAATCAGAAAATCAATATCTGTAATAATAACCAAGTTTCCCATTTAATCCTATCGAAAATGGGACACGCTATACACTTCACTTCGTTTCATTTAGAAGGGTTTTTTTCAACCGGGAAAATGTTAAATTTTGTCAATTAGTTTAGCTCAATGTAAAATTATCCTTTTTGTTATTCCCAACTCTTTTGGTCTTTACTTTTATAGTTTATTTTAATTTTAAACCTTTTTATTATTGCTGTTTCCAGTGGTTTAAAATATTGTTTCTATTTTTTTATGGTTTTCTTAACATCAAATGAAAACCTTTCGTTGCCCTACAATCGACATTTTAAATCAATATAATATACCAAACCTAAACAGTTATTTTAAGTAAATTACCCACAGGGCACAATCACGTCTTTAATACGTAAAAAAGGCGTGAGAAAAAAAACCTTGATTTTAAAAGCTGCTAGGAAAAAACGCTTATTTCATATATGAAAACAGGTTTAATATGTCATTCATTAACGTTATAGAAAATAACGTTACTAAAAATGGCGTTATAATAACGCCATTATCAAATCAAAACAGCAATGTTTTCACGTTATTTTTAAGTGAAGTAGATTTTTATCAACGTCAAAATCACATAAGTTCGCGCATTTTCTACACGAATTTTAATACGTCATGGCTTTTCTACCAAATATTTTTGAGATTTTACTAGAAGCAGCGGCACCTATTGGCGCCATTTTTACGCATCAGTTAATAACCTGATAAAGACACATTAATACTGTGTGAAAGTGTTAGTGCCTCAAATGGATATGCGGCTTTAAGCCGCGTATTCATTTGAGGCAGACCAAACGAATGCCTCGTTTGCATTCATACTCAAGTCAATACGTGCCTTGAGACGAACAATATTCAACTATATACTCGTTTGAAGTTCCCACTTTGATCGGATGTTATTGCTGTTGGCACGCCTTCAAGGAACGTACACATACATATGCGAGTTCGGCCTCGAAGCGAGGCATTCGAATTCTGCCTCAAATGGATATGCGGTTTAGGAATAAAACCATCCACTTTCAATTTGAAGCTTTTTTCGCGGTTTTTTTTTTGTATGATGAAAGACATGAAATTATTGAAGCAAGACAAAAATTTTATTAATAGTACTAGAGACGCTTATGCCTGCTTTTTTGTATCGTTCGCCAAACAAAATTTTTAAACAAAATATTGGTTTAACTGCACTTCGAACCTTTGCTTTTGTACACCAATCAATCTATTCTTATTCTTCCAAGTCATCATCAATTCTTCTACAACGTAAATCATTATTCAGCTATCTTCTCTAGTGTCAGAGTGATGAAGATTTTACTATGTGTATAAAAAAGATTTTTTTTAATGAACGTTATGGTAATAAAAGAAGATGAAGTTCTGTTATTTTATCTATTGTTACAAGACCTACTTATAGTCTGGAGGAATTTGGTATAAAATAGAAAAATTTCATTTTAAAAAGCTCCACCTAAAAAATTAATTAAAACATATCAACTAAATGAATATTTTACGGACTCTACAATAGAGGAAAGGTGCCTATTATCGCATAGGTTCTTAATATCGAATAGTCAAGTATTTCATAAACTACTGGTCCGATCTACCTGCGTGTGAATGTACCGATGCTACACCAAGCTGTACAGATTCTACATAACTTACAGATTTCTGCGGCCAGTTTTTATTTGCTATTCAGTTGTTTACGTGAAATCATAGTGCACGAAAATTTTACCGCTGTTGATTATAGGCAATCTATTCTTAGAAGGTAAGACAAATTATTAATTTGATATACATCATTTGATTAAGCATATTGTAAAGTTTTATTTGATGTATAATTAATTAGGTTTAGTGCAGTTTTGTCTTTTCGAAAAGGTTGATAACCTCACATATAATGTATGCCCTAATATCGGAGACTATGGGTTTCCCAATTTTGTTTTTAGTTTTAAGCGTTGACAAATTGTTTTTGTATTGCAAAAATATTATGCTAGTGTATGGTTTTAACTGATTAAAAAGTATAATAAAAAAGCTCTAACTTTACTATCAGTTCCAAATATCGGACATTTGCGATATTGGGACTACCTCCTATCCGATATTCGGATACCATTTTTAAAATGGTGATTTTTGTATTCCAAAATATAATTTTATCTGTCTCAGAAAAGAATTAAGTTTGACATTTGGCATTTCAAAATATTGAATAATATAGGTTACGCAATTCTTTGCCAACACGTACTTCTGATAAATAGCTGAAAAAAAAATTGATAGGCCAGAAGAAAAAAGTATCCGATAATAGGCGCCTTTGTTCTACCATTATATTAGGTGATAGTTTTGAAAGTTTGAAAGATTTAAACCGAAGCACTGAGACAGCAATAAGCTAAAAGAAAAATACAAAATGGCGGCCATTTCAAAGTGTAAAAATAAAAATATCAAATATTTAAAACTTTAGGTCAAGTAAAGCGTAAACTTCATCGGGAACGACTATGGCTTATTTGCCTTTTGTGTAGGTAATTGTGTTTACATAACTGTGACAATTTGGCTTTTAGTCAAATCAGACATCACAAAACTTGATCTCTATGTTAAACGTTAACGTTAATGTCAACAATATAAACGGTCAATATTGTTCTTCCTTCTCGAGTAACAATATTTGCAAATTGGTACTTTTCAACGCCGCGGCAAGGCATACCTAGAGTCCCTGTATGTAACAGATATTGGCGGCTAGAGTCGCTGTATGTTGACATATTTGGATATCCCTGTATGTTGACCTATTTGGATATAGTAGAGTCGCGACAAGCCCATCAATGTCTTTTAAAATAAAAAGACAAAATATCGGATGTCTATACTCTAACAATTGTTAGAAAGAGAACGTATTCGCGCTCTTTATCTTACAACGAACAGCGGTAATTTAATTAATAGGAAAAATCTCAAGTCACTTAAAATCTTTCCGCTGATTAAGCGACCTTAAATGAACTGACAAAGCATGTCATGTTTGTTTTTATTTGTCAAAAAGTTTCAAATAAAAGTCAGGGACACAACAGAAAACCAAATTTTTATTTCGAAACCATACATTTTTCATAAAATATATATGTACCTATTCCTGTTTCATAATTATCCAGAATCTCAAACAATATTGGCAATAAAGTTAATGCTGATCAGTAAAAGTTGGATCCAATACCAAAATTTGAGAGGTGCTTTGAGAGTGTATCTTTTAAAAATGAACAATAGGATTAAAAATGAAAGGAGCCCTTTGGCCGGTTCGAAATTTATAAAGTTTAGTACATACGCATAATGTAAAGCATACTATACTATACTGCCTATATAATTTATGGTAACTTCAAATAAGTATAAATATCTCAAAAATGTATCAATAATTTCGGAAAATTTCCCCTAGCAAACAAAATTGACGCTTCCAAGCGTTTTTTATTTCATTTGCCACAAATCTCTATATTTCGTTCTAAAAGAAATACTATGTATCTACAAGTCATTTTTCTAATGTTATTTGAAAACATAATTTTTTTTTAGGACCACCTTGCACCAGAATAGTTTACGTGTCACTGAAGCAGCAAGTTGTTATCTATTTTAAAACTGTTTCCATCAGAAAATATTGACAAATTGATGAGACTGACAAGTTCTCGCCGAATAAGAACCAAAATATAAGGATAATTTGCACTGGAGAGAACTAAAATTTTCCTAGAAAAAAAAACATTTATGATCATCATATTTATTATAATAGCAATGAACAAAATCATCATTAAACAATTTCTTTTTATTAAAAAAAAGTCAATATAAAAAAATAGTCACAGAATACCGGTCTATATTTTAAGTAATGGTTAACAGGCTGATTTTTTTGGATAGCTTCATGTTGCTGAGACCTCCAACTTTTCCCTCTGCAAAAATTCTTGAAAGTGATTCCTAACAGAACGCAATGTTGCCATTTACTTTTAATCACATTTTTTAAGCCAAAGAAAAAAAATCAGCCAGTTACTAATTATTTACTATAACTTTTTGCATCTCGGCCTTCAAAGCATCTAATTTGATGGACTAACGTTTTTTCATGTTTGATATCATAGAATTTTTGAATACAGCTACTCTTAAAAATCACCCAAATAATTTTCACACTAGGAAAAGTTGAACGTTTTAGTAAAAGAATGCTATTTACTCATCACTTAAAAAAATAGACCTGTGGACTAAAATCTTCCAAAGCAGTTGCTATATAATAATAAAAAAATCATAAAATCATTGTTTAGAAAATAGTTTAAAAATTATTGACAATGTGATATGCACTTTGTATGTTACCTAATGGTCTTTTATAATTAAATATATACATAATAAAAAAAATTCTGACTTTCTTCTTAAGGAAAAAAACCTAAAATAATGAAATGATAAACACACAGATAAAATCAAAATGTTGATTTTAAGGGGACAAACTTCGACCGAAAACTTACCATTTGCACGGAACTGTTGACAACACTGATATCGCATTTTTTGGCCAAATCTTTGTTCTAATAGAAATAGAAAACGAGAAAGCGGAACGCGTCAAAATTTTGAGGGGTAGTCTTTTAAAGCATTTTTAACAACCGTATCTTAGCAGTTTTTTGCAAAATCATTTTATTCAAAAAATAAAAAAAATTTATGGCTAAAACACAACAAATATTTCAAAACAATGTTTGGCATTTCAGTAGCCTAGTTGTGTTATAGAAAACTGTAGTGAAATTGTTTCGATTCTTGTATTTTTTGAAAATGTACAAAAGAAAATCAAAAATCTACCAAGATACGTTTGAAGATTTTTAAAAAATCTTGCACATGAACAGAAATAATGTTTTAACTAGTTTTTTATAAAAGAGATCTATTAGGATTTACACAGGCGTGCTCAATTTTATATTTGCACCAGGACACCAAATCAGACAAGAGCCATCAACCTTCTGACTGAAGCGCCACCCCCATATACCGGGGGCAAGTCAATTCGATTGAGAAAATTTAACACTAAGATCACGTGACCCGGATTTTCACATTATTTTCAGATATTTTGAATAAATAAAATGTCGTTTAATATAAGTTAAATGATTATAAGAAGGTATTTAAAGACATACAATTTTTTCTATTTACAAAACGTTTTTTAAGGGCTGGCCATAGCGTAACAAACAAAATCACGGGATTACGAACCAATTTATAAGATAGTTTTTGATAATTAGTATATTGCTCAGTTAACAGAAGCTTGTGCTTAACTTCGCTGAAAATAAAGCCCTTTTCATTTATTTATTTATTTATTACATAGCAAGAGAAGAAAGTGACAAATTTCACACGATCGTGAGAAAGTTACTTTCTGTCCAGTTATGGAGCTATTTTTCACACGGACACTGTTAAACTAACTATACTTTAATTTTTGTAAAAATTGGTGTTTAATTTTGCGTAAATCAAATGAAACTGCTTTTCCGCACATGTATGGGAAAGTAGTTTGTAACACATGTGCGAAAAAGTATTGTGACAGTTAAACACTTTCCATACATGTGCCGAAGTACTGAAAGTACTTGTCATACATGTGCGAAAAAATTTATGCACACGGATGAAATTTAATGTTTTCTGAGGATGCAAATCGTGTAAAATCCAACATTTTTATATGTGGTCGCAGGAAATAGTAATTTACCTAACCAGTGCGGAAGACGCACTAAACACATTCGTTAGGTATGTAGGTACAATATTTTTTCTACGAGGTTGTGGAAACAAAAGTAAAGTACTACAATAAAAACAACTCATTTATTATATTTAATTTACAATGATTGCCGAAAACTTTACTTCTTATCCTGTGCAGCATCTGTGGATCAGGAGATTTTCGTTTTCATCTTCTGGATCAATGATATCGGAAGGTCTTTAAATATATTTTGCTAGATGTATTTGGCGGCAGGCTCATAGGAACATTATGTGTTCCATCCTATTGTGGCTAAGTCTTCTTCGGGATTATCAGTATCAATAAACACTTTTTCTATTTTTATTTATAAGATGAAATGTCATCCCCTGGTTTTTGACAAAAAAATAGGCTTTGTTATTTACTCTATTCTTTTATTTTTTCTGTTGCTATTGGAAAACTAGCCGCCCACTTGTGTTTTTGGGCAAAAATTAACGTCAGTGTCAACTCAAAATGTCTTGTTTTTTGTCATCCCTAAAATTTTAGTAAGGCCCACAATTTAGAAACCGAATAGGTGTCCCTAGGACTCTAATATATTTTGCCTTGTTGTCATTTGCGTAAAAAATTAGCTGAATCCATTGAGTTGTATAACGCCCTAAAAGGGCGTTAGAGACGGAAAGACAAGGCATTTTTTATTGACCCTATCCAATTTGGTTCCTATGGTCGGGTATTTCTTTTACAATAAAAACAGAGATAGACATTATTGAACATGTGAAACGGACAAAGATAGGGTGATTTTGCATGCTAATAATACCCTAGATAATATAGGGGTACTTTTATCTCTTTCACACTGACGGCATAAGTGCGACAGAAAAGCAGCTGGCTACCTTTAATCCACCTGCCGTATTTTGAGTGATTCTACCTGTTAGTCCGTGTATACAGGGAAAACTGATAGACAATGTTGTCTAAGTACGGAAATGATTTTTTTTGCATTTTGTGCGGGAATATTACAAAAAGAAATCTTAAAACGTTTAAAAACAAGTTTAGAAGTAACTATTTGAGTTTAAACATGGTCCAAAATTGTTTTTTGTGCAAAAGAAGAAAAAAAATCCATAAAAAAACAACATTTCATGGGTAAGTCGTCTTGACAGATAGTTTTTCCTAAAACACGAGAAAGTTCAGTAGCGTCACGATAGATAGTTTTTTCTGCGACCGTGCGATTTTACCCTCACACATTTTGATTCAGAAAGTGTCACTTCCCCGCACTTTTTTTGCATTGCATGAAAATTAACAAAAAGTATTTGATTTTCTTAAAAATGATTTCTTTTTAAATTCTTACATACCGATTTTTATCCAGTTGTTTTTGTTTTTTCGAACCAAACTTTTGACATGTCACGGTCGAGTTTCATACATCTTGATGAATTGTTACACACACTGATCTATGTTTTTATAAATTTCGATAAATTTAATGTTTTTTGCGGACTTTACAGTAATTTTAAGTTAAATTTTGGTCTTTCATCGCGAAAGTATATATTTATTATTATATGACCACCGCGACCGGTCTACAGGCCGGTATCATATGTTTATGTCCTTCTAATGTCATTTGACTATCATGCTGTCTTAATAAGGTCAGTAGTTTAATTAATAATTTTGTCCTACATAATATAAAAGAAGAACAGAAACCAACAAAAAATTTGTGACACTTCGATTACCCATTTTCTTTGATTGCGATGGATTAGGGTGACCAGATTACGGTTTATTAGGGTGCCCAGAGTGCGCAAAAAAAGATTTTGAAAAATTTCCCTAAAAAAATTGAAGACCAAACACTCACTCGCCACTCAATGTTTATGGTCGCATACACTAATCCTAACTCGATTTCCGACGATTATGGACAATGGTTACCCCCTGGACATAAACCTAACAACTTTTACTATATTTATTAAGAATAGGTAGGTTAGGTTTGGTTAGGTTGGGTTAGGTTGGGTTAGGTTGGGTTAGGTTGGGTTAGGTTGGGTTAGGTTGGGCTGGGTTGGGTTAGGTTGGGTTAGGTTGGGTTAGGTTGGGTTAGGTTGGGTTAGGTTGGGTTAGGTTGGGTTAGGCCCAACTAACATTTATAGTAGCGGCTACATGTTCTAAAGGCTTTGCTACTTTCTTATAGTAGAAATGTGGTGATCCCAACCAAAATTTGTTACTTTTTAGTTCTAACTACTATTTAGTATCAGGAAATAGTAGATGTTTCGTAAAAACGACCCTCTAAACTACTTCATAGGATTGTTTCTTGATAGTCGATTCTAATAGTCTTCTCTACCACAATAGGACGTTGCTAAAGTTTTACTTTCTTTTTAGTCGTTATTTCGTAGTCGCCCTGACTTTTATATCCTACTTAATTACCACTAGAAAGTTAAGCTTCATTGGAGTCCCAAACAAGTGTATCCGACAACTACATTATAACTTTAATTTTTACCACAAAAGTTTGTGTCATCATAGTAACATCTGATGTAACAATGTAGACAAAATAACTTTTTGGATCAACTTTAAAGCCGCAACTACTTTCAAGTAACCTTTTCGACTATCAGGGAATATAGTTTGAGACGCCATGTTTTTATGTAAGAAAGAAAATTTAATATTTTTGTTGTCGTTTTCTGAGCTCATATTAAAGAGCCATACTATTTTATAAACAAATTAGTTGAAGCTTACCAAAAATGCTCTTCTTAAGCACCATTTGTTGGAGTTAACTGTCGATTATGAAAACATAACCTCCAAAATCACAACACAAAAATTCCATCAGCTACCAGAAAACGGCTCAATTTTACGGGCGCACCGGTTTTTTGCAATATATATAATGCATGTTATACAAAAAACTTTGCGTCGCACTCGAATTTTGATCCTCTGCTCGTAAATTCTCACACTTTTGGATAACATAGTTCATATTATAACCATAACCAAACAAAAAAACTAAGCGAGTCTGTTTACTGTTGTGTCCACCATATTGTGTAACAATTCTACCAAAAAGAAACGATTATATTATTTGCAACTACATCGCAACTTTTATGCCATTACGGAAAAAAAACAGCCTCTACGACGTAGTAGATACCTGGCAACGACGTAGTAGTGTAGTTGTTACTACAGTGACTTTAAACACTTGGCCAAGTAGTTATAACCAGAAATTGGTTCCCCACTTAGGGAATTATAACGTCGCTGTATGGTATACTGAGACGTAGCGGGAGTACGTTGCGGTTACTTTTAAGAAATTCTTTCTAGTTGGGGTTTCGTCGTTACAACTTTAATTGTTTGTTGGGGGTTGGGTTAGGTTGGGTTAGGTTGGGTTAGGTTGGGTTAGGTTGGGTTAGGTTGGGTTAGGTTGGGTTAAGTTGGGTTAGGTTGGGTTAGGTTGGGTTAGGTTGGGTTAGGTTGGGTTAGGTTGGGTTAGGTTGGGTTAGGTTGGGTTAGGTTGGGTTAGGTTGGGTTAGGTTGGGTTAGGTTGGGTTAGGTTATGTTAGGTTGGGTTAGGTTGGGTTAGGTTGGGTTAGGTTGGGTTAGGTTGGGTTAGGTTGGGTTAGGTTGGGTTAGGTTGGGTTAGGTTGGGTTAGGTTGGGTTAGGTTGGGTTAGGTTGGGTTAGGTTGGGTTAGGTTGGGTTAGGTTGGGTTAGGTTGGGTTAGGTTGGGTTAGGTTGGGTTAGGTTGGGTTAGGTTGGGTTAGGTTGGGTTAGGTTGGGTTAGGTTGGGTTAGGTTGGGTTAGGTTGGGTTAGGTTGGGTTAGGTTGGGTTAGGTTGGGTTAGGTTGGGTTAGGTTGGGTTAGGTTGGGTTAGGTTGGGTTAGGTTGGGTTAGGTTGGGTTAGGTTGGGTTAGGTTGGGTTAGGTTGGGTTAGGTTGGGTTAGGTTGGGTTAGGTTGGGTTAGGTTGGGTTAGGTTGGGTTAGGTTGGGTTAGGTTGGGTTAGGTTGGGTTAGGTTGGGTTAGGTTGGGTTAGGTTGGGTTAGGTTGGGTTAGGTTGGGTTAGGTTGGGTTAGGTTGGGTTAGGTTGGGTTAGGTTGGGTTAGGTTGGGTTAGGTTGGGTTAGGTTGGGTTAGGTTGGGTTAGGTTGGGTTAGGTTGGGTTAGGTTGGGTTAGGTTGGGTTAGGTTGGGTTAGGTTGGGTTAGGTTGGGTTAGGTTGGGTTAGGTTGGGTTAGGTTGGGTTAGGTTGGGTTAGGTTGGGTTAGGTTGGGTTAGGTTGGGTTAGGTTGGGTTAGGTTGGGTTAGGTTGGGTTAGGTTGGGTTAGGTTGGGTTAGGTTGGGTTAGGTTGGGTTAGGTTGGGTTAGGTTGGTTCAGTTTGAGTATGTTCGGTTAGGTTCCGCTAGGATTGTTTAGGTTAGGTTTAGTTATATTCGGTTAGGTTCGGTTCAGTTTAAGCAAATCGAACCGAACCAAACCGAACCGTTAGATTCGGTTTGATTTGGTTCATTTCGATACGGATGGGTTCAGTTTGCTTTTGTTCAGTTAGACCTTCGATAAATTTTAAAAAAGTAAATAATTATTAATTTTTAGTGTTTTAAGGAATAAAAATTGATATAATGTTCAATTAAACTAATTTTTATTTGTAAAAATGTAGGAATCATAATTTTCTTGATTTTGTTTTGAATTTCATGCTTTTTTAAAAATTGTGCATTTTCATAAAAGGACCAAAAAAACTGACCCGATTTGGATCAGTGACCTTAGTTATTTCAAGTTTTTGTTGACAGCTGATAGACGTCAGGGACCGTTTTGTTTCAGTTTGAAATGAGAAAATGCTTCTTTTGTAGCAATTTGTATGGGTTTTAATGGGGTTTTAAGAATGTTTCAATTTCAATTTTTTTAACAAAATCAACGATAGTCCGCAATTTTTTTTTTAGAAATCACTATTAAATGGTCTAAAATTATCATTTTTCAAAAAACTTCGTAGTTTTAAGAAAGGTGGTAAAAAGTACCAGACCCCTGAAATGTGTTGCAGTCTAAGACAACTGGGCGCCGCCAACTCGGCGCCACCAACTGGGCGGCAGGCCAACTGGGCGCCGGGCCAACTTGACGCCGAGCCAACTGGGCGCCGGACTAAAATATTTTTTCTTGATAAAATGTGCAGATGAAAAACAACCTTAAAAAAATTAAAGTGGCGGATCCAAAATGGCGGACTTTCTTATTTATGCATCGATATGTATCAAATATGGAACTTGGCGGTGTTTCAAGTCGCAGAACACTACACCTACCAAATTTCAACACTCGACTTAATAGATGTTGAAAGTTTTGTATAAATAACATATTTATTTTGTTTTTATCTGCACATTTTATCGAAAAAAAAATAGACCGGCGCTGAGTTGGCCCGGCGCCCATTAGGCCCGGCGTGGCGCCCTGTTGGCGGCGCCGAGTTGGCCCGGCGCCCGGTTGTCCCATTTCGAATTGAAATTTTTAGTTCCGAAATTTCATCTGACTCGAGCATAACTTGTAGTCCACCCAAGAAAAGAAGAGTTGAAGAAGACCCTTGTTCAAAGAAAGAAAATATTTTACCTGGAAGGTACAACATTTGTAAAGTTTTAAGATGAAAACAATAATTTTAATACATCCACTGCACTTAGCATGCTTAGAAATTCTTTTTACTCTTTTTTTTTTACTGAAGAGAATTTTGTAAACACACACAAGTAAGTATTCATGATTATTTATTATTCAAACAGAAAATTGTTGATAAAAAAATTCTAGTGGAATTTAAAATTTTTATTTTGCGCTGCCACTGCCCTTTTTTATCCAAGACAAGCAAATAGAATATTTTTGCGATGTTGCATGTTTCCGGACTCACCAAACCGAAATTCTATTTTCATCCCTATTTTGCTCATTAAATTCTTACTTGTATTTGGTCAATTGCGATAAAAGCTTGATATAATGGCAATTTTGGCCCATGCCGGGTCTACCCGTAGGGTATAGAAGTCAATGGCTGAATCGAATTTGTCGCCTTAATAGGAAAAATCTCAATTCACTTAAAATCGTTCCGCTGATTAAGCGACCTTAAATGAACTGACAAAGCATGTCATGTATGTTTTTATTTGTCAAAAAGTTTCAAATAAAAGTCACGGACACAACAGAAAACCAAATTTTTATTTCGAAACCATACATTTTTCATAAAATATATATGTACCTATTCCTGTTTCATAATTATCCAGAATCTCAAACAATATTGGCAATAAAGTTAATGCTAATCAGTAAAAGTTGGATCCAATACCAAAATTTGAGAGGTGCTTTGAGAGTGTAGGTTTTAAAAATTAACAATAGGATTAAAAATGAAAGGAGCCGTTTTAAAAATTAACAATAGGATTAAAAATGAAAGGAGCCCTTTGGCCGGTTCGAAATTTATAAAGTTTAGTACATACGCATAATGTAAAGCATACTATACTATACTGCCTATATAATTTATGGTAACTTCAAAAAAGTATAAATATCTCAAAAATGTATCAATAATTTCGGAAAATTTCCCCTAGCAAACAAAATTGACGCTTCCAAGCGTTTTTTATTTCATTTGCCACAAATCTCTATATTTCGTTCTAAAAGAAATACTCTGTATCTACAAGTCATTTTTCTAATGTTATTTGAAAACATAATTTTTTTTTTAGGCCCACCTTGCACCAGAATAGTTTACGTGTCACTGAAGCAGCAAGTTGTTATCTATTTTAAAACTATTTCCATCAGAAAATATTGACAAATTGATGTGACTGACAAGTTCTCGCCGAATAAGAACCAAAATATAAGGATAATTTGCACTGGAGAGAACTAATATTTTCCTAGAAAAAAAACATTTATGATCATCACATTTATTATAATAGCAATGAACAAAATCATCATTAAACAATTTCTTTTTATTAAAAAAAAGTCAATATAAAAGAATAGTCACAGAATACCGGTCTATATTTGAAGTAATGGTTAACAGGCTGATTTTTTTGGATAGCTTCATGTTGCTGAGACCTCCAACTTTTCCCTCTGCAAAAATTCTTGAAAGTGATTCCTAACAGAACGCAATGTTGCCATTTACTTTTAAACACATTTTTTAAGCCAAAGAAAAAAAATCAGCCAGTTACTAATTATTTACTATAACTTTTTGCATCTCGGCCTTCAAAGCATCTAATTTGATGGACTAACGTTTTTTCATGTTTGATATCATAGAATTTTTGAATACAGCTACTGTTAAAAATCACCCAAATAATTTTCACACATGGAAAAGTTGAACGTTTTAGTAAAAGAATGCTATTTACTCATCACTTAAAAAAAATAGACCTGTTGACTAAAATCTTCCAAAGCAGTTGCTATATAATAATAATAATAATAAAAAAATCATAAAATCATTGTTTAGAAAATAGTTTAAAAATTATTGACAATGTGATATGCACTTTGTAATGGTCTTTTATCATTAAATATATACATAATAAAAAAAATTCTGACTTTCTTCTTAAGGAAAAAAACCTAAAATAATGAAATGATAAACACACAGATAAAATCAAAATATTGATTTTAATACTGGATTTCTTTTACTGGCCCGCACCCCCGGTATACATAAATATCTAATACCCAGGTGGTTTTGATTGGACGCTTTGTAGTGGGAGGCCTTATTAATTTTCTGTGGCTCATTTTCAATAAAGAAACTCATACCACGCCAATGAAAATAATATAACCTAGACGCAAATTCAAGAATGACATTGATGGGCTTATCGCGACTCTAATATATCCAAATATGTCAACATACAGGGACTCTATTGGCGGCCGCCAATATATGTCATATACAGGGACCCTAGGCATACCAACTAAAGATTAGGGACCTTTTGCAAGACTCCACGAGCTAACTTTATCCTTTAACCTACTAAACACGAAATTGTAAAAAATGTTAAATAAATGTTGAAAAAAAAGCACAAATTTGTCTTAAAATTAAGTCAACTTTTGTCATTAAAATAACATGTAGAAAATCCTAACGAAAATATCATGTAAAAGCATTACCAAAAATATATTTCTTAATAACGTTAAGAAACCAATATTTAAAAAACCATAATTTTATTAACATTAAAAATAATACCATCAATGGATGGTTATTTTTATAATGTTTTTTCCTAGATCTCATTTCTAACGTTGAATTTAAGATATATGAAGCTAATAAATGTTTTTTAAACATTAACAAAAATGATACTATAGAGGGCGCTGACTACAACACTTCAAGACAATTTTAAAGATGGCGCTCAAGGCAAGACAAAATGTCTATATATATCTATCTATATACATTATGTATTTTTTTAAAGCTATACAAGATTTTTTAACAGTAAACACTTTCACTGAATATTAATGTGTCTTTATCAGGTTAATAACAGATGCGTCGTGATCGTGAAGGATCAGGGATCAGTTCCTTAAAAGGTTTTTGGAGTTTAGAGGCCAAAGCACTGCCTGATAGATTTCAAAACGTTAATGAATGACTATTAAGCTTAAAAATATACAGCAGAAAAGCCATACAAGTCGCGTTTTAAAATTCGTATAGAAAAGGCGTGAATCTAATGTGATTTTAACGTAGAAATCACTCGAAACTAACGTAAAAACATTGCTGTTTTAAATTTATAATGGCGTTATTTTAGCAACGTTATTTTTTATAACGTTAATGAATGACCTATTAAGCTTGTTTTCATATATGAAAAAAACGTTTTTTCTAGCAGCTTTTAAAATCAACGTTTTTTTTTCTCACGCCTTTTTTACGTGTTAAACACGTGATTGTGCTATGTGGGCAGTGTCGCACCACTGAACAAAATTAACTATAAAGTATTTTTTAGCTTCATGCACAGGTACCTTTAATATAGTACCACACAAGTAATATTTTTACCAGAACTCTATAATTTTTGAAATCTACCTCCACCCTTTTTTTGCGGCTTATGTCAGTGGATTTGACTCATTTTAAAATGGGACCATCTCGAGCCAAAACCCAACCTAGGTACCAAATTTCATTAAAATCAGGCAAGTAGTTTGTGAGTTATGCGCCTTGGTCGTTACAGACAGACATACAGACGGCGCGACAAAAAGTTTCAACGCCATCTGAAATGCAAAGATATATAAAAAAACTTGAAATCGGAACAACTTCTTTTGTCTTCTTTTTTACACGATCACCAAAGCTCACACTACTATGTTATAGTATACGTGTGAGCTAATACACAAATTGTTATTTCCCAAAAACCGATTTTGGATTTCCTTGGAATAAGTGTACCTAGAATTAAAAGTTCAGCAGAAAAGAAATGACACTCTCGGTCCCTAAAAATGCATTGCTTTGTTTTATTGCTTAAAAGAATAAAACCCATCATAGAAAGACAAGAAATTATTCCATCTCATCAATTTGGTTTTCGAGACAAGCATTCCACGATAGATCAAGTACATAGAATTACTAATATAATAGAAAAAGCACTAGAAAAGGGAAAAGTTTGTTCTGCAGTTTTTCCAGATGTAGCACAAGCATTTGACAAAGTGTGGCATGAAGACCTTACTTTTAAACTAAAACGGTTTCTGCCAAAACAATATTCGGATATTTTGGAATCATACATATCTGATAGACATTTTAGAGTAAAACAGGAAGACTCATACTCAAATTTAAGAAAAATTCAAGCAGGCGGGCTCTTGGGTAGCCCTTATCTATACTTATTATTCACTTGCGATATCCCAAAGTCAGAAAATTGTCACTTAGCAACATTTGCAGATGATACTGGTTTATTGACGGTAGCAAAATCTATTGAAAAATGCATAGAAAAACTTCAGGATGCAGTCACCGAAGTTCACAGTTGGACCACAAAGTGGCGAATAAAATTAAATGAAACCAAATCAATTCATGTTGATTTTACAAACACAAATATAAATCACATACAAATAACAATTAACAACATTCCCGTACCATGTTCAAATCAGGCAAAATATCTCGGTATAACACTTGATGCCAAATTGCGCTGGAAAGCACATGTTCAGAAAAAAAAGAAGAACTTGAGATAAGGTATAGAAAAATGAACTGGCTAATTGGAAGGAAGTCCAATTTAAGAATTCATAATAAGTTACTGCTTTATAGACAAATACTGAAACCAGTATGGACATATGGTATTCAACTATGGGGTTGTGCTAAAGAGAGTAACATTCTAGTTTTACAGAGATTTCAAAATAAAGTATTAAGAAACATTGTGAATGCACCTTGGTACGTTCGAAATAGTGACCTATATCGAGATCTAAAAATCGAAACTGTAGCAGAGACTATAAAAAAGTACGCAAAAAGCCATGAAGATAGACTCCATCGGCATGTGAATGTAGAAGCAATTCAGCTTCTAGACAATACTATGCTAGTTCAAAGACTAAAAAGAGTGAAGCCGTTTGAGCTAGTAAACTAAGTGAATTATATAAAACAAAATAATGCTATAAACACAACACAATTGTGAGTTACAGACTAAACAAAGCGGGGAGAACTGTTGAGTGAACCCTAAGTTTAAATCTGACTTTTCTAGTAAATTAAGTTAAAACAAAATTGCTAATTAGTCTTACTGACTAGATTGTAATACAATAAACACAGTGTGTTTGACAAATAAAAAAAAATAAAAAAAAAGCTTTGTTTTATACCAACCATTACTAGTGTTGAGATCTATTTGTCATTATTATCCATGCACTAGTGTTGACAAATATTTACCAGTTTTCCTCTTAGAGTATAAAAAGATTAATTCGATAATCCAAAAGATCCATTATAGCCGCTGTTTGCTTGCCAAACATTGATTTGACCAAAATCAATAGTCAATTATGTTTTTATACGTGAATAGGAGCCTTTTATTTGCACAGGTTTGATTTTTTTAGGCTTTTAGGAACGGTAAAAAATTCTTTATTAGGTCCCCCTTCGGCCCCCTGCCCTTGTTCCTCGTTAGATTGATTGTAAAGTATTCTTGGCTGTAGTATTTTTTTCATGTCATGTACAGGGTGTCCCAAATTCGATTCAAATTCAAATCTTTATTTTTCCACTGATACAAGGTATATATGTATATGCACATCGTCAAAAAAAAACTATAAAATATGGGTTTAAATTGCAGACATAAAGCTAAAATATAAAATATATAAACAAAGTATGTTATAATGCGTATAAATGATAAAAACATTTTTCCACGAAAAAAGATGTTAGTTTCCTTTTAAATATATTAACTTCAAACTGTTTTGTATTTAAAGCCTTTGGTCCTAAATTTAAAGCAAAACGTTTTAACTTAGAGGAAAGGTGCCTTTTATCAGATACTTTTTTGTTTTCGTGGACTATAAAAAAAAATTCAGCTATATATCAGAAGTAGGTGTTGGCAAACAATTACGTAAATATTTTTCAATATTCTGAAATGCCAAATGTCAAACTTAATTCTTTTCTGAGACAGATAAAAATATATTTTGTAATACAAAAATCACCATTCTAAAAATGGTGTCCTAATATCGGATGGAGGTAGGTAGTAAGTAACCATACACTAGCATAATATTTTTGCAATAGAAAAATATTTTGTCAACGGTTAAAAATAAAAACAATATTGGGAAACCCATAGTGTCCGATATTAGGGCATACATTATATGTGAGTTTATCAACCTTTTCAAAAAGACAAAACTGCACTAAGCCTAATGAATTATACATCAAATAAAACCTTACCATATGCTTAATCAAATGATGTAAATCAAATGAATAATTTGTCTTACCTTCTAAAAATAGATTGCCTATAATCAGCAGCGGTAAAATTTTCGTGCACTATGATTTTACGTAAACAACTGAACAGCAAATAAAAACTTGCCGCAGAAATCTGTAATTTATGTAGAATCTGTACAGCTTGGTGTAGCATCAGTACATGCACACGCAGGTAGATCGGACCAGTAATTTAGGAAATACTTGACTATCCGATATTAGGAACCTATGCGATAATAGGCACATTTCCTCTACTAAGACGGTTCTTTGGAATTAACAACTCGTCTTTATTTCTGGTGTTATAATTATGGTAGGTATTATTTTTTAAAAAGGAATCCTTATTATTAAACACAAACCTCAAAAGTTAAAATAGACTGGACACTTAAAATTTGAAATTTTTTAAAATAGGGTATATTTTGAGATTTAAAAACACTATCTGTAAACCAACCAAAACTGAATCCCATACAGAAGACGGGAGTGTACCATAAAATAATACCATTGAGTAAATAACCCATATAGAGGAGCCACCGGCGAGCTTTACCATATTAAGGGACAGATGGCGCTGAAATAAATTCGTCTGTTACGCAATATTCAGAGACAACTACTATGATCTAATGGCATTTGTATGATGGGCATGAGCCTCAGAACTCGCACATGTAACTAAATCGCACTAGCAGTCCCTTAATATTGCGTACCAGACGAATTTATTTCAGCGCCATCTGCCCCTCAATATGGTAAAGCTCGCCGGTGGCTCCTCTATATGGCTTATTTACTCAATCATAATACAGAGAAATTAATTTTTTGGGGGGCTATTAGGGAATATCAAATACATAGAACATAAATATGGGGCACGCGATGCTTGAAGCCAGGACCCCTATTGAATTCTTAATGTTCCTTTTTTTTCGGGTAGACAGGATAGCGGTTACTGCGCATACGTCAGTTTAGTTAGTTATTAAGAATTTAGGGTTATGCCTATTATTATTATTATTTATTTTATTAAGTAGCTGGTTCGGTGAAAATGTATCAAATTTGGGAATAAAATTATAGCTTTTCTAAAATTAATTGTGCAGATTTATTGTGGACACCAAAAAGAGTGTCTGGTGTCTATAAACCACTTTCAACTTTAATTACAAACTATAAAGAAAAAAACAAGTATTTACCTATGGTATGGCACTCCCTAGCTTCTCCCGGACATTTTTCCACAAACCGCAAATGTTTTACATGAATTATTTTCCATTTTGTTCAGAAAAAACATTATTTAACACGACAAAACGCAAAACACCACAGAATGAAAATAAACAAAAAATATGGCGTCTATTCACACTGCAGCTATGTGTCTATGTGACAAAACATACGCATGCTCACTTGAAAATTCGTGTCTGCGAATTTAAATTTGCCATTGTTTCCAAAGCAAGCTATGAGTGCTTCAATTTTCGATTTATTTATGGTCTAACGTATTTGGGGAATATCAGAGAGCAAATTACTCCCAGTTGCGATTCTCCTTTTTGAGGAGAACCTAGTGGCGAAAACTTTATCTTCTCTATTTTTTTGGTACACGGGTGTTTAGAAATCTCCATTTTAGGAGGAAGTCTATAACTTTTTATTTAAAAAAGTTTCGTTTTGTGGAATGTGTCAACTGTTAATTATTATAAAGGTTTGTTGGAAGTTATTTTTTTGAGGAATGAAATCTATGTATATATTTTATGTATTAATATTGGCTCTGGAACGAAATAGCGATGTACAAAATAGCGACGTTCAAAATAGCGATGTAATGAAAGAGCGACTATCAAAATAGCGATGTATCAAAATAGCGTTTGTAACAAAACAGCGACATATCAAAATAGCGATGTATCAAAATAGCGACAATCAAAATAGTGATATATCAAAATAGCGACAACCAAAAAAGCGACAATCAAAATAACGATGTATCAAAATAGCGATGTATCAAAATAGCGATGTATCAAAATAGCGATGTATGAAAATGGCGATGTATCAAAATACCGAATCAAACCAAACCGAATCGAATCAAATCAATCCAAACCGAAAAGAACCGAAATGCGCTATTATATCCTATTTTGACTATACCAGCTTATTTTAAAAAAAACTTTCCTGATTCTTTTCCGGGATCCTAGAGGGTGTGAATCCGAACCGAACCGAACCGATCTGAACCGAATTCGGTTCGGTTCGGATTCATACTCTCTAGGATTCCGAAAAAGAAGTCAGGAGAGTTTTTTTGAAAAAATATGCTGGTTCGGTTCGGTTCGGTTCGGTTCGGTTCGGATTCACACCCTTTAGGATCCCGGGAAAGAAGTCAGGAAAGTTTTTTTTTTGAAAACATTTCTTAGAAAGAAACCCTTTAGTCGAGCTATATGCCAAAACGGAACCGAAATATCGCTATTTTGATAGTCGCTATTTTGTTACATCGCTGTTTTGATAGTCGCTATTTTGTTATATCGGCATTTTGATAGTCGCTATTTTGTTACATCGCTATTTTGATAGTCGCTATTTTGTTACATCGCTTTTTTGTTACATCGCTATTTCGTTACAATCGCTATTTTGTTACATCGCTATTTTGTTACATCGCTATTTTGATAGTCGCCTTTTCATTACATCGCTATTTTGATTGTCGCTATTTCGATACCGCTATTTTAATAGTCGCTATTTTGTGCATCGCTATTTCGTTCCAGAGCCATTAATATTCTGTGTATTTTCTATACAGTGAAACCTCTCCTTGCGGACACCTCTATTAGGCGGACACTCCCTTTAAGCGGACAAATTTTTTGGAACCAAGCTTTTTACTATTTCTTTACATGTAAAATTCCCTCCTACACACTCTAATAACCGGACGCGGACAATTTTTTTTGGTTAAAAAATTTTGAAACCTCTCTTAACCGGACGCGAACCTCTAATAACGGGACGGATTGCTGCACGACATGGGCATCAACATTATGTAGTATGTTGGCAACAACGCACTTTGCAGCCGGGGAATTACCTCTTCCCGTTTAATGGGGACACTAAATACTTCTGTCGTATTTACAAAATATTTTATTCGGCGGGGGCGGGACTGCTGTGTTTTATTTTTATTGTTCAATTGGGTACCTAGTAATAGATCTCTTTGAAATAGTGCCTAGTAAAAAACTTCTTAGTTTACGTGAAAAAATGGAAGTTGTTAACGTTTCGGAGAAGGATCAACTATCAGCACGAGAGATCGCTGAAAAATTTAATATTGAAAAAACTCAAGCAGCGGAAATTGTTAATAAATATATATATATATAACAATTTCGCAGTTCCCTCTCATAAGCGGACACCTCCAATAAGCGGACAAAATCGACGGAACCGTGAGTGTCCGCTTATGGGAGGTTTCACTGTATATATATTTTTTTTTTATTTTTTTTTTTACTTACCATGTTCCTAATATTGCTAAATGATTTATAAAAATACTATAACAATGTCAACATTAAATTTTCATAAATAAAAAGTTATAGGCCTCCTCCCAAAATTCACACTTTTAAGTACCTTAAAAACGGCTAGTTGTATTAAGAATGGTTTTCACATTTAACAATCTCCTGAAACAAGGCTCGCAGGTGGGAGTCATGTTTTTCTCCTCTAGAAATATTTTGGAAATAAATTTTCGGAAAAACGATTTTTTTTTTGGAAAACACTGATTCGTATTTTAAAACAGCTCCCGTGCTTAATTCTGTAATGGTTCCCCGGCAGTAATGTTCACATCAATACACGGTTACCATTGGTCAGTTTATAGTATCTGACTTTAAACTGTGCTTTAAACTGACGCGAAAGACATCATTTTTGTGTATTAGGAGAACTTTCTATTGAAAACTCTTACAAAAACATGTCATTACTATCAAATTAATTGTCTGAGTTTGACCAATGGTAAACGTCGATTGTTGTGAAAATTCACTCCCGGTAGATACTTTACAAAATACAGGGCTATCCAAGGCCAACACAAAAATAGAGGCCACGACCCTGAAAAAATCAGCTGTTCTCCCGGGGCTGAATTTTACATTGGGTCTTATGGGAGGTCAGACGTTTTTTTATGATATTTTCAAAATGGCACTACAGATTTCCGCGAAAATTCAGTGAAATATTCTCAGACACCATCCCGATATTCCACCAAAGGTTTGTAAGGAAGCAACATGATTAAAAGGTTTAAATCTTCAAGATTTAGCATTCCTTATTTTGAATTCAAATTACCTGCCATGTACCACATGCCAACTGTTATATTTGACATGTATTTGACTTTGTCATATGTGATTGTCACATTCGCTTCTACTTTAAACTTAATTTTTGTGTGAGCTGATGAAGCGGCTATGAAAAATTAGGGCTTACTATACATTAAAAAAAAATTGTTCTGCGAGAATATAATAAAAACAATCTCAAAAACGGCTTTATTTAAAAAAAAATCAAATATCCATGAACCGTCATTCCAACTTCAATATGTTAAAGACAATCAGCTGTGTCGTAACGTGACCATCAAAAAAAAATCAGCCCCGGATGTGACGTCAACAAAGTCGAGGATCGTGGCCCGTCCATTTTGATAGCCCTGGGCTATCAAAACGGACGGGGCACGATCCTCCACTTTGTTGACGTCACATCCGGGGCTGATTTTTTTTTGGTGGTCACGTTACGACACAGCTGACGGTTCATAAATATTTGAGTTTTTTTTTTAAAAAGCCGGTTTTGAGATTTTTGAGATCCAATGTAAAATTCAGCCCCCGGAGAACAGCTGATTTTTTTAGGGTCGTGGCCTCTACTTTTGTGTTGGCCTTGCAAAATAAAACACCTGGCCTCTTTTTGGGAGGCCGGAATTAAAGTAACTGATAATGAGCACTCACCATCAGTTACCTTAGTCGGAATAAGTGTTATTCTAAACTTAGCAAATTAATCGCAAAGTAAGAATACGTTTGTGATCAATTATTCAGGGTTATGTTAACATTAATTTTGACCACCCTGATGAAGAATGTGTAACGAGAAAAACGAAACAAAGCTGTTTTCGGATTATGTTAACATTAATTTTGAACACCCTGATGAAGAATGTGTAACGAGAAAAACGAAACAAAGCCGTTTTCGGATATAAAAATGAGGTTTTGGAAAAATACTAAGTCACATCACAATTTTAATGCACTAGAAAAATCTTTTGGAACAATTAAAAAAAAATAAAAACTAGATTTTAATTAAAAATTGACATATCAGATTTTCTTCAAAATTTCAAGTTTGATACGCGAAAACGGCTAATTTTTGTTTGGGCTGTTACACCCTGTATCTCATAAATTGATTTAGATAACACCTTATTTTTACAATTTTTTTATTAAAATTGATCCTAACTAATGACATTCTAGAATTTTAAGTTAAATAAAATGACCCTATTTATACCAAAATAAGCTTAATTACTACTCACTCTTCCCTTTCACCACTTACTACCTAATTTATGATAACGGGTTTCAAATTCTCTGGTAAATCCTTCATTCCTCCATACGAAAACTTTTTCGCCTGCAGCTCAGAGTTTGCACCAACAGCAAACATTTGGTTTATTAAAACCTTTTATTTGTTCTCCATCTTTTGATAGATTTCGTTTCTAAATTGATGTTTAGGTTTTTCTTTGACAGTTTTTTAATTTCGTCATTTTGATCATTAGGGCTCTGATAATCTGTTATATTTTTGTTTAGAATAATACTATCCGTACCTAAGTGTATTTCCAGATTTTTTGTATTTTGGCAGCCTTATTTTTTACCAATTTCTTAAGTTTTCATCTGCTGATAAGATGAGTTAATTTTTTTATTATTATTTTTTTTATTTAAATCAAATCCTCCACTTCATTTAAATAAAATGCCCTTACTTTCATAAATCTAAAAATAATAATATAATATACAAACTTATTATATCTTACTTGTAATGCATTCTTTATAACAAATTTGAAACCCTTTGTTAATTTATTTGTAGCTTCCTTACAAACCTTTTTCACGTGTATTTTAAATTCCGCATTACCAGAGAATATTTTATTCCTCACAATCTTTAATTTTTGTTCCATTGTTAAATAGATTTCATTTGTAGACTTTTTCAATTCCTTCATTTTTGAGGATTAGTGTTTTGATATTTTGGTCATTCTGATTTTTGTTTGGATTAATACTATCTGTGAGTATATTTGCAGATTGTTTTATTTTGGTAGCTTTTTTCTACCAATATCTTAAGGCAGCTTATAAAATTAATTAGTTTATTTGGTTTTTTGTATTTTTTAAAATAGAATCCCTCATTTTAAGTAAAATATTTGGCTTATAATAATTATAATTCAAAAAAATAATCTACTGTACAAATCTATTATATTTTACTTGTACTCAATTCTTTACAACAGATTTCAAATCCTTGGTTAATTTATTTGAGGCTTCCTCACAAATCTTTGCCACCTGCATTTCAGCTTTTGCACAGCCAGAGAACATTTGGTTCATCACAATCTTTAATTTTTCTTCCATGTTTTGATATATCTCATTTGTAAATTCATTTTTAAGTTTTCCTATAGTATTTTTAACAAGTTTTTCAATCTCGTCATTTTGAGGATTCGTTTTCTGATCATCTGTTTGATTTTTGTTTGATTTAATATTATTTGTGGGTGTATTTGTAGATTTTTTGATTTTAATAGGCTTCTTTTTTACCAGTTTCTTAGGCTTTTGTTGCACTGGTGCAGTTTTTTCATTAGATTTGGTTTTATTAACGTTTCCTAAGGAACCTTTTGGTCCTAAAATATTCATCTGTTGGGATGGTCGCAAAACTCGAGAATTTTTTTTATATTCAGGATCTGTGACAGTTTTTGCTTTGCTGTTTGAAACCTTTTTGTGGACAATAGTCTTCTTTTTACTTTCCAGTGAACAATTGTTTTCTTTATTGGCGTTAGGAACTGTGTTTTCTAGTGTTTTTTCTAAAACTTCTGCTTCTACTTGAGCAGCTTCTTAAAAAGAAAGAAAAAAACCATTAGAATTTATTAAACAAAAACGGTTACAATTTATTATCAAAATTTTTTGTGATGTGGAAGGGTAATTGACTCGTCCTAAAATGATGGTAGGTTCATGGCGAATTGAAGAAAATATTTTTCTTTATTGTATTGACTCCTCCCCCACCCAATTTATGTTTACCTGTTTTTAATGCCTCGGGAGTTCCACCATAATATAGTTTCATGAACTGTTTGTAGACTTCAGAAAATTCATAATTGCCCAAATTTAAGGTCATTTCCAAATCATCTTCTTCAACTAGGCTTTGGTAGTCATCGTATATAAATTCTGTGAAAGAAAATTTGTTTAAATAATTTAAGATAATATACCGGGTTTAATATTATATATTTAGAATTAAAGTAAAGCCGTTCCTTGAATTCTATCAAAAATCATGAGATCATGAGAGGTCATGAGATCAATGAGTCAAAAAAACCTGAGAGAAGATTATTGTCAGGATCCAAGGAGGTGAAGAATAGGCATCGGACAACGTAGAAAAACGTTCTAAACCGACATAGTAGTAGTATAAAAGTTCATACAGACATAGATCCGTAAAACCTTAGTTATTGACCTAAAGAGTGTTGAGATATTAGAAAACGGCAGTAAGAAAGAGACACGGGTACCTAAAGGTTGTAGTAGAGCATGGCCGAATGCAGGGTAAGTTAAGATCGACGAGATTGGTTTCGCACAGGAAATTGGAAAGAAAAAAAATTGAAGGAAGCGACAAACCGCACCCTTAAATAAATAAATATTAGAACGAAAATGATACATAACTTGAAATTGAGAAACTTACTTTTAGTAAAAAATTAAACGCCCTCTAATAATTATTCTACCTAGTTATAATAAAGTTTGAATCAAGAAATTTAAATAATAAGACCTTAAAATAAGTATCAGTTATACCGAAATTGTTTGAGTTTTCTTTTGATTACCTAAAATTAAATTTTTTGAGGTGTGTCAGTTTCGTTCTGAGCGTACGAAACGTGGCTTTTGTCCAAGGCACAAGAATTTCTAGGCCCTGAGAGAGGGCTTGGTCTAGATTTATTTACTTAAAGTGTATACACAGAGGTGGAAAATTAATATTGCCCTCTCTTTTTGGCCTAATCTAGTTTATTAGATAATCTTTTGTTGTAAAACAACTGCCAAAATTTATCGAAGGCTTTTAGGTTGTAATACCTGTTAGGCTTTACTATCTAACTCTCAGGTGCACCGTAACAAGGCTTTGCTAATCCATTCTCCCTCTTTGTTGTTTTGTATGTGAGTAACAAAAACTTAATCGGGATTAAACCTATGATCGCGCTTAAGTGCTAACGGTGCATCTGAGGGTAGGCACAAGAAAGAACATTATTTAAGAAACTTACCTTCTGAGACATCAAAAGTCGACGAACTGTTCTTGAAATCTGCGGAATCCTTAAAAATATTCTCTGAATCCAAAATATCATGAAAGTCGTCTTGAGAATTCACGTTGCTAGTGCTTACTTCATGATCTGTTTCAATGCACTCAGAAGAACTAGTATATTTCTGATATTGATTATTGATTTTTGAAGAAAAGACATCTCTATGGTCATCTTTTGTTTCTATGGAATCAATGTCACTTATCTCTGAACTAACTCTTGGATAGCTATCCAGTTGTTTATTAAAATAACCATTTTTAATTCCAATAGAATCGATGCTGCTAATCTCCGGACAATATGATTTTTTATTGCTTAATTGTCCAATGTAGTCAAAGTCTGTTTCAATGCACTCAGAAGAACTGGTATTTTTTTGATATTGATTATTGACTTTTGAAGAAAGGACATCTCTATGGTCATCTTTGTTTTCTATGGAATCATTGTCACTTATCTCTGAACTAACTCTTGCATAACAGTCTAGTTGTTTGGTAAAATAACCATTTTTAATTCCAATTGAGTCGATGCTGCTAATCTCTGAAAAATACGCTTTTTTATTGTTTAATTTTCCAATGTGATCAAGGCCGTTTATATCTGAATAATATCCTTCAAGGCTAGCGAAATTTTTGTTTTTGGACAATTTATCAGAGAGTTCCTTTGTCGGTCTTAAGTCGGATAAACTGCTTAATTCGTTTCCCAAATCTGTTGCTGTAAAACTTAAGTTTATTTTTAAGCTATGATTATTTATTGGTTGTTTAAGATCTACCATGCTTTTAAAATCTTTTTTTAGGTTTCTGGGTTGGTTCGTGGAACTAGCGTGACTAGATGTTGATGGTTCACTAAAATCTGAATCAGAAGTAGCATGGGCTTTTCGAGGTCTGGTTATTTTGTTTCTAACGACAGATTTGTCTGGTTTGTCTTCAATCGTATATGTTTCAGCAGAACTAAAATCTGTTGAACTCTCGTATTGCCGCCTTAAATTTGAATTGTCAATGCTGAGTTCTTTTTTATTTACTTGTTGTTCAAGAACATTCTGACAATTCTCGAGTTGTTTTCGTATATCTCTAATCAGCTGTTGCATTTGCGTAGTTTGCGCTTCTTTGATTTTTGCAGGAATATTGGAAGCCTTTGGTCCAGTGGACTCTCGGTTTGAGATTTTCTTTGATTGTGGCGACTTAGCGTCAGCACAGCTGTGACGTGGTGGCTTTCTGGTAAAAATCGTGCCCTAAAATTAAAACCAATTTGTGTTAACTTATTATTATGTACAGGGTGATCCTAACTGGGCACTTTTAATATTTTTTGGTTTAAGGTGTTACCGTTTATAGTGACTACAAATGGGATCTTTTTTGGTATAAGTTTTTTTTTAATAACGTTATTAGCTTTTAAGCTACAAAACTAAAATTAACTTATTATTATGTACAGGGTGATCCTAACTGGGCACTTTTAATGGGATATTTTTTGGTTTAAGGTGTTATCGTTTATAGTGACTACAAATGGGATCTTTTTTGGTATAAGTTTTTTTTTTAATAACGTTATTAGCTTTTAAGCTACAAAACTAAAATTAAAAGATGCCTTAGTTAAATGCCCTTCACTTGTTTTAGGAACAAAAATAAGAAACGCATAAAGAAAAAAAATTAGGTTTCTTTCTACCACATAAAATTTCAATACGTAATTTTGAATTTAAAATATTTTCGTTTTTAACTTTAGAAAAAAAAATCAAAAGTAAATTTTTCTTTCTTATTCAAGGACCTATCAGAAAATAGTATAAAATACAGGGTGTTTTACATTAAAATTTGCTTTATGTTTTTGAAAAAATTCGAAAACACGATGTTTAATTTTTTTTTTATTTAGGGTTCTTCAAGAGCGTCAAAAATTCGACTAGTTTGCCAATCTAAACTTTTTCCTATCTTTAATAATAACAAAATTAGTAATGGTGGACACTTAAGTTGGAACACCCTGTATAGACTGTCCTATAAAAATACACAACTTTAAAATAGTCAAATTTTTGTGCAGAAAAGTCATCAGATTTAAAAAGAAATAAATTTTTTTAAAAAAGTTTTATTAAATTTAAAACATATTATCTGAGGGCACGGCAGTGCCTCGCCAAGTTCGCGCGCCGTAACCATCTTTTCTGGAAACATTTTAGCCGATATTTGACCTACCTAAAACTCTACTTCGGAATGAGCCACGAATCTCAAACTTTGCGTTTCATGGAATTCCATGAAGTAGTAAAGTAGTTACGAAATTTCAAAAAACGTCGAAATTGCCACTCACTCACTGACTCACTCATGTATAGTCGTCGGACAACGTAGGCTTTTTTTTACATGAAATGTCTTTGTTATGATATAAGTATCTTAAAGAGCATCTCACTAATTTGGAAATGGTTATTGAAACTTTGCTATTAGAGCCAAAGTTGTTTACACTTGTATCACTGTGCCTGAGTCAATTATGAAGCCGTAATAGCCAAGTTTAATTAGTGAGAACCTTTCATTTTGAAATGTGTATTTAAAAACTTTTTCTTTTTTACAGGAAATGCTTTTATTATGATTTGACAATTTTTTTAAAGGATTAGGAAAATATTGAGTTCTAAAGTAGTAAAATCTTCTGGAAATCTGGAATGTCCAAAACTGACTTTGACGAGGCCTATTACCGATCACTCTTAAGCTTTTAACTATTTTAGGGATAATAGAGGGATTAATAATATTAATAATTTTGTGTGCCATTGCAACTCTGTTCGAGGTGGGTTTGTGAATTTTTTTTATGTTTAATCTGTTACAGGTTAGTTAGCGCTAGTTTTTTTTGTATGATTACCAACATCAATTTTTATATTAAATTTTATATATAAATTATTAAAATATTCACGATGCCTAGACCCGATCGCTTGTATCTTTTTAAATTTTCCTTTTGAAATTAATAAATTTCTATTTTTACAAGCTTTTATTTAGCTTCAGATGTTCTGTCTAACTATCTAACTATCTAACTAACTATCTATCAAATCTTGTAAAGCGTTTTTGACACACTTTTCGTTATCCGATTTGGATAAAATTTGGTATACACATAGTGGTGCAACGATAATACAACAATAAGAAAAAATATCCTCCCACCCCTACCCCCACCCCCTTTTATAGAAAAATGAGTTTTTGACACACTTCCCATTATCCGATTTGGATGAAATTTGGTATACATATAGTGGTTCGATGACAATACAACAATAATAAAAAAATGTCCTCCCACCCCTACCCCCCACCCCTTCCATAAAAAATGCGTTTTTAACACACTTCACTTCAAATGACTTTTATAAAATTTGGTATATGCATAAAGGTCCGATGGCAATACAGCCTAAACAAAAAATATATTTCTACCTCTACCCCCGAACCGAACCGAACCGAACCCTCTCCTTCTCCCAATAGAAAAATGAGTTTCCAAACAACTCACGATCAGCGATTTCATTATAATCTAGAATAAACACTTCTGTTCTGTTATTGAACAAATATTTTCATTTAATAGAGTAGATAGCTGAGACTAAAAAGTAGAAAATAAATTGGTAAAAAAAATTTTTAAGTCACAAGCTTTTATAAAATGCACTAAAAATTAAAAAATAATTTTCTAAAATTCTAATATTATCATAATAATAAAAGCGATGCCCGCAAATCAAAGCATAAGTTAATCTAAATTTGTGATCTAGACACTTAAAGAATATTCAACATAGCAGGTCATCAAAGATATGTTTACCTACCATACCTATGTCAGAGAAATGCTGGGGTATCTTGGGTCGGGTTGGGTGGGTTTGGTACCTCTGCATTTTTCTGCTAGATTAATTCTTGCAAATAGTGATATTTAATTGAGACGGATATCTTATCGTGCTAACATCGTCAAAATTTCCATCAGTCGGCCATCGCTTTTATTATTATGATAATATTAGAATTTTAGAAAATTATTTTTTAATTTTTAGTGCATTTTATAAAAACTTGTGACTTAAAAATTTTTTTTTATTAATTTATTATTTCTTAATTTGTGCATTAGTAATAGACGTATTGGTAATTTTGTGTGCCATTGCAATTTTATCCCTGGTGGGTTTGCAAATTTTATTAATGCTTAATTTGTTACAGGACAGGAAGTGTTTGTATGATCACTTACATCCATTTTTCTTTTAACGAATTGGATAAAATTTTGCATATCTAATTATTTTTCTGCTTATATCTATTGTGTACAAGTTAAATCTTATAATGGAAAGTGGAAGGAAGAGGGCTACTTTTAATTTTTTTATTTTCGGATAGTTTCAAAGAGACAGATTGTAATACTATTGTTTATTTATTTGATATACCTATATATCTATGTATTGTAGGTATATATTCGCGTTAAAACCTGATTTGATGCTTTTTCGAGAAACAGAGTAGGGGGTGGGTTATTTTTAGGAATCTCCAATCCATAATTCCTGTCAGTCTGCCAAAGCCCAGCTCTTTAGCATCTTTCGAAGTAGGCAATATTAGTTTTACCATTGCTACGTTTGAAATAACTTTACATGAATAGGGAAGAGAAGTAAATTAAAAATTTGAGGTTTTTTGATTTTTTTAATAGTTTTATTATAATTTCTATCAGTCTGCCAAATCTCAGCACTCTACCTGTTAGAGAAACTTTTGCGTCTATATTCTTTTAAAAATTCAAATTCAATAAATCCCGCCATACAGGATTAAAATGTGCACGAGAAGATTCGGCAACGCACGATTCTGCGTCTACATGCGCGACAGAGTGCGCAAACACACAAAAATTCAATCCAAAACCTTATTATTCGATTTTAATTATAATCTAATTAGTGTTAAGCAACTCCAACGACATTCTACAGTGAAGGGAGCTCCCGGGATGGTGTATCTGCGACAAAACTGGTAAGTGCATATTTTTGGTTTTGTATGGCATGTTAATTATTTTTTGGAAATTTCAGAACCATAACGTTTTACAGTCCGCGTTATATTTTTTCGAAGGAAAGATTCAATTCTAATTCAAATCTCTAACATTTTTGTTCCATCGACCCAGATAAATTAAGGAAATTTTTAAAAACTAAAATTTTTGCAAGTCACGAAAAATATTCGTATTAAAAATCGCCATTATACCCCACCGGGAACCTGCAATCGGTCGTCCAGCGAACAGCGTTCGAAGCAAGGCTCTCCCCTCCATATGCTATAAGGACGGAGCTCAGTTTCACAGCGGTGATACTTCACGGTTTGTTTACATTTCAAAATAAAAGAATTCAATTCAAAAATTCAAAAAAGAAAAATTCTTATTTTATTCGAAATTCGATTATTGTTTATGTGTGGTTTAGCAGTGGACAAAACAATTCTACGAACGGCGTTTTACTAGGTGCGAATAAATCCTTTTAATTACCTAAATTATTTGTGAAAAATAAGTGGTAAAAATACCTCTTTATAAAAGTGCATTTTACGATAAAATAAGGATCTCGGTAGCATATACTGACCCACTCAACAAGTAAGAAATTCTATTTTTAGCATAAAATAAAAATCGATATTTACCAAAACAAAACAAAAAACTATTTTATTCTTTTAAAATACTTTGTGCTATAAAAATAAACTTAATTCAATATGCCTTCAAAAAATAGTTTGATAAACCAAAGAAAGATATCTATTTCACGCATTACTGAGGTATATAACTTGGCAACTAAATGCAAGCAGGATGCGTCTCTAAGCGTACTTTTTAAAGTATCTTACGAATCTTTCGACGATCATTACGAGGAATTTAAACGGTTACATAACGACATCATAGGCCTCATTGAGGACGAGGAATTCACGGAACAGGACGTATTTAGGAAGGATACCGACAAATTCTATTACGCTACCAAGCAAATATATGCAGAACTCCTTCCAGATTTGGGCCCTAGGTTTTCGGGAAACAGCCCTGCTATAATTCAAGCCCCAATAAGGGACGAACTAGGACCTCTAAAAATACCCTGCTTTGATGGATCACCTCGAAAATGGCCCACCTTTTTTGATATTTTTTCGTCCCTCGTAAATGATAATCAAAATTACTCAAACATTAAAAAATTTCAGCATTTATTAATGTACTTAGAGGGTGAACCTGCAAATCTTTTAAATTCAATTAAATTAACGGGAGATAATTACGAAATAGCGTGGAATATCCTAGTCAATCGCTATCAAAATAAACGGTTGTTAGCATCCACCTATTGGAATGCTATTTACACAGCGATTCCTTTAAAAAATAACTCGGCAAAAGAGCTTAGAAAATTAATCGATATTTTTTCGGAAAATGTGCTAGCCCTAGGTAACCTTAATTTTCCAGTAAATCAGTGGTGTTTTTGTCTGTTTTCAATTTTACTTTCAAAAATTGATAATTCGACCAGAACTGCGTTTGAGCTAAAATACAGCACTACTGAAATACCAACATACAAAAATTTAATCGAATTTTTGTCAGATCAATGCAAAGCTCTTGAGTCATTGCAAATTATCCCTTCCCAAGTGACTCAAACCAACTTAACAAATAATAAACCGTATAATTCAAAACCCAACAATTTTAAATCGAATTCATATTCTCAATATCAAAACAAATCAAACGCCCAATCTAATTTTTTTGTAAACGCCCCACCAACCACAATTAACAAACAAAAAACTTCACCTAATAACTCAACTCATCAAAATTATTCTCAAGCTAAGTGCAGGTTATGCAATAATTCGATACATTTAATAACCCAATGTCCGGTTTTTATTTCAAAGTCTCCTAATGATAGGTACGCTTTCATAACTCAACAAAACGCATGCGTAAATTGTCTTCGTTTTAATCACGTACAAAAGGATTGCGTAAGCACGTACAATTGCAAAATTTGTCGTTTTAGACATCATACAATGATTTGTAGACAAAACTCTAATCAAAACTCCGGAGTTAGGCAATTTAACTCAAATAATAACTCTAACCAATCCAATTTTATTCAGTCAACTCAATCAACTTCAAACTTACTTCCTAACCCCACAATTAACCCAAACTATGTCAATTCTATGCCAATAACTCAAAATCACTCAACTCAAAATATCACTCAAAATCCAACAACTCAAAATCCAACAACTCAAAATTATTCGATTATTCAACCTCAAAGTCAAAATTTTGTTGCCCCAACAAACTTGTGGACTTCTTTGGCTACCACAGCAACAAAAACTTGTTTATTATCTACTTGTCAGGTGGAGGTTCTAGATGCTAGGGGCAATTATCAAAAGGTTCGAGCCATCCTTGATAATGGTAGTCAACTTAGCTTGATAAGCGAAAACTGTTTAAATCGTTTAGGACTTTCTAGAAACAAAGAATCGATCCCAGTCCTAGGATTAAACCGTTCTTCATCCTCGACCAAGGGAATCTCAACGTGTACAATTCGTCCAGTAGGACAACCATACCCAACCTTCAATTTTCAAGTTCATATTTTGCCTAACCTATGTGCAAACATGCCTTCTATGAGAGTCAATCCTATAAATTGGAGCCATATTCAAAATCTTAAACTAGCAGATGAAAAATTCTATACACCTGGACCAATAGACATGCTAATCGGAGCAGAGCTCTACAAAGATATCCTTTTGTCAGGACGCATTGATGGCCTACCAGGGCAACCAACCGCCTTTGAAACCGTCTTTGGATGGGTCTTACTGGGGGATACACGCGACGTCAATTTTCAAACCACGCTCGATAATTCTTGTTTTTTTCTATCCGAACAGTCTCTCGATTCTAGTCTCAAAAAATTCTGGGAATTAGAAACTATAAAACCTAGAGTTTTTCTTTCTCCAGAGGAGAAGAAATGCGAGGAGATCTACCAAAAAACTACGACAAGAGAACCATCAGGACGCTTTATTGTCAACTTACCGTTTCGAAGCGCAGAGCCGCAGCTTGGCGATACCTTTTCTATTGCGTACCGTTCCTTTATGTCGCTCGAATCTAGGCTTTTAAAAAATCCAGATCTTTATCATCTATACTCCGAATTCATGAGAGACTATTTAATCAATGGTCACATGTCTCCTATACCAAGTCATGAACCCAAACCAGCTTTATCCTGTTATTTGCCTCACCATGGTGTTCTTAGACCTGATAAAAGTACTTCAAAACTCCGGGTTGTTTTTAACCCTTCGATAAAACCCTCATCCACAGGCCTAAGCCTAAATGAAACCCTTTTAATAGGTCCAAAACTTCAAAATGATATTTCCGAAATCTTACTCAAATTCCGATTCTATCCCTATGTATTTTTAACAGACATAAAACAGCACTTCCTTCAAATCAAAATAAATCCTGAACACAGAGATTTTCAAAGACTTCTCTGGCGTTTTCATCCTAGCGAACCCTTACAAGAATTTCGACTAAATACAGTTACTTTTGGTATGTGTTCTAGCCCTTATTTAGCTATTCGTACATTAAGGGAGTTAGCGAAAATCGAGAGTGAAAACTACCCCGAAGCTTCCAAGGTTCTTCTTAATAATATTTTTATGGATGATATTTGCGCAGGCGCAAAGTCCCTTGACGACGCCTTAGCCCTTCAAAATGACCTTATTGCTTTGTTAAACTTAGGTGGCTTTCAACTCCGTAAATGGGCTTCCAATGAACCGAAACTTATATCACATTTTTCACCCTCGGATTGTCAAATTCCTGTCACTTTTGACAAGGACGATTCAAGTTCAATCAAGGTCTTAGGACTGCAGTGGCAGCCTTCTTCCGATCAATTTACATATTCTTACACCCAATCTGAAAAATCCTGTACCAAACGGAATATCCTTTCAGCAATAGCAAAAATATGGGATCCGCTTGGTTTTTTATCACCTCTATCATTCTTAGCAAAAACCATTATGCAGAAACTCTGGTTGTCTAATTGTTCATGGGACGAAAAGCCTCCAGACTCTATTGTAAATCTTTGGAACCAATTCAGTAATGAACTAAACTGCATTTCAAATATTTCCTTACCTCGCTATATTTTTTCTACTCAAGTAAAAAGCTGTAAACTTTTAGCCTTCTGTGATGCGTCTGAGCTTGGTTACGCCAGTTGTGTATATGCTCGTACTGAGTTGCAAAATGGTGAAATCAGGTCAGCCTTGGCTTTAGGCAAATCTAGAGTAGCCCCTATCAATACAAAATCAATACCACGTTTAGAACTTCTGGGAGCCACGCTCTTAGCTGATATCTTAGAAATCGTTATCCGAAACTATTCTTCACTTATTTCTATAGACGAAATACTTGCATTTTCAGACTCACAAGTAGCTTTACACTGGATTACTGGTTCTCCTCACAAATGGCAAACTTTTGTAGCCAACCGAGTTTGCAAGATTCAAGAAACCATTCCAGATGTATCCTGGTACCACATACCCTCGGCTGAAAATCCCGCAGATTGTGCAAGTAGAGGTCTATTGGCTAGTAATCTCGTCAACCATCCACTTTGGTTTCAAGGTCCCTCTTGGCTCACCTTACCAAGGTCCGAATGGAAAATTCAAAATTTTCTAGACCAGATGTCAAACAATGTCCCAGAAGAAGTTTTCCAAGAGCAAAAATCTTCTGTACTCGTTACGTTTCAAACTTCACCTAATTATTTCGAAAAACTTATTCAAAATTATTCTAACCTTGACCTTATTCAAAAGATTATATGTCATATTTTAAGAGTTATTCATAATCTAAAAAACCCGCAGGAGTCCCTTCCTCAAGTTTTTTCTTCCAATCAGTTACATGAAGCTTTATTAGTTTTAGTCAAGCACGTCCAAGAAAACTGCTTCTTAGAACTTATTCAAAAACTCAAAAATCAACAATTGCTTCCTAAACAATACCGAAAACTTGCGCCGTTCCTTGACGACAAGGGCTTTGTCAGAGTGGGCGGACGCTTGCGTCATTCATCTGGAATTCCATACGACTCAAAACATCCAATTCTACTGCCTCGATCTCACCGACTAACTGATTTAATTATTATCCAAATTCATAAAAATAATTTTCATCCAGGACCCAATACTGTCTTGTATTTAATACGCCAAAAATTTTGGATTTTATCAGCTCGTAGAGCTATAAATCATGTTTTATCTCAATGTATTCAGTGTTTTCGTATGAAACCAAAACCCTACACTCAATTCATGGCTGATTTACCTTCATTCAGAACTTCACAGTTGAAGGTATTTTCGCATGTCTGCTTGAATTATGCTGGTCCCATAAACATTATCTCTTCACGCATGCGCAAAGCGAAAATTCTTAAGGCATATATCGCTGTTTTTGTAGACAATTGCGTAAAAGCTATCCACATCGAATTGGTCAGTGACCTTACGACAGAAGCCTTTATCGCAGCTTTGCGGCGATTTATTGCGAGAAGAGGTGCTTGCACTCAAATCACAAGCGACTGCGGATCTAACTTTGTAGGAGCTATCAAGCAACTTCAGGAGTTATCTAAATCAGCGGCGGAAAGCCTACAAATCCGTTGGTGCTTGAATAGTCCCGGAGCGCCTCATTTAAACGGCCTCGCTGAGGCAGGCGTAAAATCTATCAAAACTCATCTCTACAAGTCAGTCGGTAGTCAAATATTTACTTTTGAGGAGTTATACACGCTCTTAACTCAAATTGAAGCTTTGCTAAATTCACGTCCAATTTGCGAACAAAGTACAGACCCTAATGATCTCTCCCCCCTTACTCCAGGGCATTTCATAAATCTCGAACCCTTGAACTCTTGCCCAGATCCCGATTTAACCCACCTAAAACTAAACGCACTTAGCCGTTGGCAATTAATTCAACGTTTAAATGCAGACTTCTGGAAACGCTGGAAGTGTGAATATTTAAATACTTTGCAGCAGCGCGCTAAATGGTGCGATCCATCGGTCGAGATTAAAATCAATACACTTGTTTTAATCAAAGACGAAGCAAAACCTCCCTTGCATTGGTTGTTGGGTAGGATAGTGTCGGTACACCCCGGTCCTGATAACAATGTAAGAGTGGCCACGGTTAAGACAAAGCAAGGCCTTTTCAAACGTCCGGTCGTAAAATTGTGTCCATTACCGTTGGATCCACGCTAAATCTCATATTCAATGTTTTTTTTGTGTAATGTCTTATCTAATTCTTAGAATTCTTATTTTTTTTGTTTTTGGGAAAATTCCATAAAAATTGGAAAATGTTTGGGTAAATTCTCCTTTTATTATTTTCCAATTTTTCTTAATTCTTGATTTTATTTTTTTCTAAATTTCTTAATTTTAATTTAAAACTTCGTTTTAAGTGGGCGGAAATGTTAGAGAAACTTTTGCGTCTATATTCTTTTAAAAATTCAAATTCAATAAATCCCGCCATACAGGATTAAAATGTGCACGAGAAGATTCGGCAACGCACGATTCTGCGTCTACATGCGCGACAGAGTGCGCAAAACACAGTTCGTTATCACGCCAAGTAACGAACGGCATGTCAAAAACTCAAGTGATCGAAAAATCCATCAAAAATTCAATCCAAAACCTTATTATTCGATTTTAATTATAATCTAATTAGTGTTAAGCAACTCCAACGACATTCTACAGTGAAGGGAGCTCCCGGGATGGTGTATCTGCGACAAAACTGGTAAGTGCATATTTTTGGTTTTGTATGGCATGTTAATTATTTTTTGGAAATTTCAGAACCATAACGTTTTACAGTCCGCGTTATATTTTTTCGAAGGAAAGATTCAATTCTAATTCAAATCTCTAACACTACCGTCTCTAAAAGTTGGCAATTTTGGTTTTACTTTTAAGCAATGAGTTTACATAATTGTACATGTATAATAGTATAAATTAAAATTTTGGGGTTTTCGAATTCGAATTCGATGTTTCCGTAACTACTTTACTGCTTTAGGGAAGTCGGCGAAAGTTTAGCCGTATTAGCATCTGTGCAAAGTTTGAGTTTCGCAGCTCATTCCGAAGTAGAGGTATAGATAGGTCAAATATGGGCTAAAATGTTTCAAGAAAAAGCGGTACAGCAGTGTGCGCGAACTTGGCGCGGCACCCGGATAGCCTATGAAGGGTCAAGTTTGATTCTGTAAGCCATTTTTGATTCAAAGACGGCGGACAAAAAATATTTTTGTTAAAAACCTGATCTATTTCTTGCAAGTTTTTTAAATAAAATCGGTGCTATAGTTTGAAAGTTATAACAAAACTCCTGGTTGCGCATTGCGGAGATATATAGCGGATGGGCAAAAAGACGGACCTTGGCAGAGAATTAATCAGAGTTTTGACTAAATAATTTTTTGTTCGTTTATTCTTGTGTTGCGAACGTTTTAATTATTTTTTTAAATGAGTAAAAAAGCTTTGTGCTTTCTACGCATATCAAGGTACTAGTCAGCAAAATCGGTTTGGTGATTCTAAAAAAAATATTTGTTCAACCATTGTTTTGAATATTATACGATTGCCTTGCCAATCATGTCTGCATTTATTTACTTATAAATTCATCACTACTAAACCGATTTTGATGAAATAAAAAATATCCTGGTTTGAATTATTGGCTTTTTAGAGATCATGATCAAAATTTATCGCCTTCTTAAAATTTAAGATGGCGGACAGAATAATACTTGTTTCTTCAAAATTAGGTGTTTATTCTTATTTTCTGAAAATATTTTTAGTTTTTTTTTAATTTATAAAAAAGACTGCTTTTGCCCCGCACAACGAGGTACAAATTAGTAAAATTAATGTTTTTTATCTCATTAAAATGGGTTAAGTAGTAATGAATTTATAAAGAAATAAATGCAGACATTAATTCTCTGCCAAGAGCCTGCAGTTTGTACCATTAAAATCGATTATTGTACAAAAGTTATATAGAAAAAAATTCCGGTTTTTTTGGCAACTCGGTATTTTTTATAGAAATAATAAAAAATAAAATATTAAATAAAATCGGTGTTATAGTTCGAAAGTTATAATGCCCATGCGGTACATTCTCAAAAGTAGGTACCTGTCCTCCCCCCTTAATCGAAGCGATCGATGTGCTTTTTTTAGGTGTTTTACTACGAAAAGCAATTTTGACTTACAGACATATTAAATCTACTTCCACTGACCATTTTGGATGTAGGGGCCTCTTGAATAGTGGTACAGGTCTGAGTATCTTCGAATCTCTTCGAATGAGGAAAGGTGAAGCTGGCGTTTAACAAGGGCTGCTGAACGTCGTAGGCTGTAGGAGGCGGTGCAACTGAAATACAATTTTTTTTATTTAGAAATACATTTTAAAAACAAGCTTTATAGACGCAATATAAATATAGTACAGTGCTCATAATTTGTGACTTTTTTGGGGGTTAAAAGTTCAAGTATCTACTGGGCTACCTATTCTCGTAATCGAATGATGTTATCATTCCCATCATAACTTTGGCCAATAGCAAGCTTTGAATAATCCCCGTGTCGTCACGTCCTATGTAAAAATACCTTTATTGCGCAAGTTTCTCATACGAACCAGCCGAAAAAGGTTCAGCCGGTAGGGGATAGAGATGAGATTTCGCTTCAAATGCGTAAAATTTACTAACTGCGGAAAGCGTGCGACTATGCCATTGGTCGAGAGAAGTCATTTCGCACAACATGCGACCACTCAGAGATTATTTATCATGAATTCAAAATGTGAAAACCTTAAATTAATAACTACTTACGGTGCTCCTCAAGTTTATCAAAAATGTACTCAAAAACTGTTTATGGTGTATCTTTAGGGAACGTTTGGTGTCCTCAAAACCAACTTCATTAAAATCCCACCTGACCGGAAATGCAAAATATTTGGATTTTCAAAAATTTTTAATTCTCGTGGTGATTTTTAAGAGACCCTAGCAGGTTACTGTTTCGTTTTCCAATTAATACCTACTTTTTATATTTAAAACATATAATAATTAGAAACTACACGGTAAAAAAATTTGTCTACAATGAAAACACGTTCTTTTCTGGAATAAATTGTTTTACTTTAAAACAATTTGTTTTTAATTAAAATATTCTTTTTAGTTCAACGCAGCGTTTAATATTGAAATGAGACTTTATTTTTCTTCTTTAATTGGTTTGTTTCAGTATACTCCGTTTTGTAACAAAGCAAATTGTCTTCATATAAGTCATATGTTGCTTCCAGAGAAAACGGTGCCTTAGATTAATTCAGTTTCAATTTATATTAAAACAATAACTTCTGTTTCACATTAAAATAAAGAGGCAAGACCCAAGACATTTTTTGTGCTATATCAAAAAAATATTCTCTTGGTGAATAGGAAAGCACAAATTATTTTACTTCAAAGCAATTTGCTTTAATCCAAGACAATTTTTTTTAACGTGTATCAGCTCTAAAAATGTATTTAAAACATATAATAATTAGAAACTATGACCTCTAAAAATAAAATAAATACTAGAAAAAACTAGATAAAGGATCTTCAAAATATTTTAACCAGAGTTAGGTTAGGTCCCAAGTAAAAAAAGCTAATTTTGTTTTAATCACCCCGTTCGTGGAATTTGGATAGAGGGTCGAATTAATTTTCGATGAATCGAATTTTTATCCGTCACTTTAAAAACGTATCTTTTCCCCTAATATTATCAACTTCAAATAAATTTTGATGTTTAGGGATTCCCTTTTGAGGTAAATATAAATTTATTAATTCTTCTTGTGAAAAGGGCCCTAATTATTATATTTCTGAAACTTTGGTTTTATAAAATTCACAAATTTTAAAGAATTATATTACTTACAGAAAATAAAGCCACCTTATAGTGACTAATATTTTATGTCAGTTGAGTTTTAGACATTATTATTCGAAAATAAAAATTTTAAAAACTAAGTGAATTGCTTGTTGATTTTCAAAAATAGCTATTATTGTTATTTTCAAGGGCAAATTGCCTGATCTACCCTCATAAATTTTAAGTCAGATGTGTCTAAATTTATCGGTATATCTTAGGATGTTCGAATCATAGAAAAAAATTGAAGTATTCCATTGTAACATCATAAAAATAAGGAATGTTGCCAATAAAGTTGATTTGAATATTAAGGGAAAAATATATGAGTTTCTAAAGATAGGGATAAAAATCTGATTTATCCACTCCCAAAAATCCACGAAAGGGGTGATTTAAAAAACCGGTTTTTGTTTTTTTTTTTAATTTTTTCAGGATTTTTTGAATTTTTAGAATCATAGGTTTTCATAAATATATATATTTGAAATATACAAAACAGATATTTCTTGCTTAATTTGAAAGCGTAAAAGTAACCCGTTAAAGATCTCCTAAAAATGACTACGAAAAATTTTAAAAAACGAAATATTTTGAGTTTCTGTTCAGGTGGGATTTCAGTGAAGGTGATTCTAAGGAGACCAAACGTTCCCTCAAGATATGCCACAGTTTTTTAGTACATTTTTGACAAACTACCCTTGAGGAGCACCGTGTAATCTCCATATCATAATTTTTGAGATAACTTTTTGCCAGTTATCAGCTGTTTACCATAACAAATAGCATAGGCCAACGAAAAAAGGTGTAAAAAGTTGTCTCAAAAATAATGATATAGCCTATACTATAAGCCGTTTTCGAGTTTCAAGGGGGTTTCTAAAAACTCTGCAACTCCAGAACTTTTTTATTTATTTAAAACAATTCAATTTTTATGTTAATTACTTATGTATAGATTTTTTTTAAATAATTTAGTTGTCAAATTGCATTTCACCTGTCACCTTAAGTTATAGATATTATATAGAGTTAGGTATTTTTTTATTTAATCAGCGTAAGTTTTATTCAATCAGCGTAAGTTTTAAAAGTATTTTGACTAACTAAAAAAATAAATATCCATATCTCTACATAGAGGTTCAAGCGAGGGGTGGCTCGGTATTTCCTTTTTGTGTACAAGGGGAAAAACAGGACATACGTGGAAGTACTTGGGAAATACTAGGAAATACATTGAAAATATGGGGAAATACTGGGAAATATACCGGGAATTATCGTAGGTATTTCCTTTTGGTGTACAAAAATTGACGATCGAGCCCCCCCTCTGGTTCAAGTCAAGTCAAGAGTCGTCTTCCACTAAATTTATTCACATCATATTAGTTTCGGCTTATACGGTCATCATCAGTGATCTATTGGTATACCTATTTATATCACAGGACAAAACATCAATGTTCGCAGTTTAACAAAATACAGAAACATTTAGTCTAAAATGGAAAATTTGTTAAAAATTATTTTTATTTGTTAAAAATTATTTTTATATTATTTATTTTTAGAGTCATGTAGTTCTTCGCCTCCCCCCTTTAACTTTTTTCGGAGCGCTACTAGTAAATTCTAAAATAGATACAAAATGCATTCTTTTTATTTTGTAGTTTTTCTGTATCTGCACCCTGTAAATAAAAACTATTTACTAGATGATAACTAATTTTCAAAATTTTGCAAACGCAAATAAAGTTTAAGTCGGGAAAACAACTGGTACCTATGTCGGTAACAAAGCGATTACGTACCTATGTGTATAAAAACTTTTAATCTCAAAATACGCCAACAGTTCACCCCTCTTCATTTGTATATCGAATTTAAGAACACTCTGTATATTACCTAACAAACTCTTTGGCGGTCGAAATAACCACATATCACTAAAAACACTACAAATCCACGAAAAATAATTATATTTAGTTCTAAGATAATCATTTATAAAAATCATGTTTAATCCACTGCAACACAGACATCTAAACTGGAGTTTAAGGCACTAAAACACAAACTAAAACTTGTACCTTCCAACTTATCCCAAGAAAGATTTAGCACTAGGTAGGTGATTATAATTTTCAAAAATGTGTGATTCTCGGTGATTCCAAAAATTCTAAGTTATAAGTATGTAATTAAATTTTGCAGGTCATAAACTCATCAGAAGCAATTTTGTTTCGGGCCCGTTTTGTGCGTCTCAGTTCGTGCGTGACAAAAATTACTCTCTACCAGAGAAAATACAATCATAACAAAAACATTTCATGTAAAAAAAAGCTAAGTACGCGAAAGTAGTATTCCGTAAAAAGAATTGAGTTAAAAGTAAAACCAAGTTCTCTGATACAAATTATAAAATGAAAGGTTCTTACTAGTTTGGAAATGTTTTTTTAAACTTTGCTATTACAGCCAAACTTCTTTATGTTCAACTTAGCACTGTGCACCGGCGGTTCTACGGGGGGGGGGGTTACTGGGGGTAATTACCCCCCCAAAGCTCAAAAAAAATATATTAGGTATAAAGGCTGGTAGCTGCTACACATAAGTTAAAGACTAAAAAAATATTTTTGTTGGCTTTTTTACATTCCCGATTATTTAAAAAATACTCTGCCAATATATGGGCCCCTAAGCTCACACTAGGTACTATAGTTATAGTGTACGTGTGAGCTAATATAACTACAAACTGAAATATATTTTATTCAACTCCAGACTAAATTACCTTTTGTTTGATACCACACAAGCCATGTTTTGACTTAAACTCAAATTTTTGAAATCTACCCCCACCCTTTTATTAGGTTTGTGTTCGGTGGATTTTGTTCATTTTTAAATGGGACCATCTCGACCCAAGACCCAGCCTAGGTACCAAATTTCATTAAAATCGGCCAAGCGGTTTTTGAGTTATGCGCGTTGGTCGTTACAGACAGACATACAGACAGACAGACAGACAGACAGACATACAGACAGACAGACGGCGCAACAAAAAAGTTTCAAAATCATCTGAAACGCAAAGATATATAAAAATTTTTGAAATCGGAGCAACTTTTTTTTTCTCGAAAAAATTAGGATCACCATAGCTCACACTACTATAGTATAGTATATGTGTGAGCTAAAATCAGAGACTATTTCACCGCTGCGCATTACGACTTTATAAATCAACGTTTACCTCATTTATACTTTTTTTAAATACATTTTCATAACTGCAATTTTTTGCATTTTTTTAGAATTTTGCGCAACTTATTTTGTTTGCGCGAAAAATTGCAACGTTTTTTTATTTAATTTTCTCGAAGTTTTATGGTGTACGGTCAAAATGAACCCCGCATTCGGATTCAGCGCACCGAAGAACTTATATAAGTAGGTAGACTTGATCAAAGGTACAGACTACTTTTTATTTCGGGTGCCGGTATAAGCTTTCATAGATTTCCAAAGTTTTAAGTTTTTTAAAACACATACTTATGTAATTTTTTATTCAAATATCAAGAACTTATGAAAGTTTTAATATAAATAGTCTCGCCTTTTTGTGGAGAAATGATCTAATAACTTAACCTGTCACTTTTTTCATGGCACATTCGAATCAGAAGCCAAACTTTATTTTATTGTGCACTGTTTTACTATGTGCGCTATTTTCCGTGTGCGCTTTTATCCACGTGCGCTTTTTGACGTGTGCGCTCTTTTCCTATGAGGATCTTTCCTGTGTGCTTTTACCATATGAGCTTTTGTCCTGTGCCCTAATTTACAGTCACTGCTTGCCATTACCCCCCCCCCCCAGAATTTGGCTCTAGAATCGCCCTTGGCACTGTGCTCAAGAGTCATTTGCAGCCGTAATAGCCAAGTTTATAAAATCATTTCAAAACTAGTACGAAACTTTCATTTTGAAATTTGTATTGGAGAATTTGGCTTTACTTTTATCTCAATTCTTTTGAAAAAATCAAAAAACCCAAAATTCTAATTTACTCCCCTCCCCTATACATGTAAAAGTATGATATAAAATAGGAAAAAATTTAGGAACCGAAAAATTTGCTTCTCTCCCCTATAAATGTAAAGTTATGTGAAAATAGCATTGCCCACTTCCAGAAACGCTAGGAGCTGGGCTTTGGAAGGGCGATACGAATTAAGAAAAAAATCAAAAAGCCCGAAATTTGTACTAACTTCCCTCCCCGATAAATGTAAAGTTATGTAAAAGAAACATTGTCCACTTCCAACGCTAGAGAGCTAAGCTTTTAAAGAAATAAATTAAAAAACCTCAAAATGTATCCGGTACAAGGTATTGCAAAAGTTTTGAACAATATTCCGCATATTTTACTACTTTAAAATTTAAATATTATCCATATCCTGTAAAAAACGAGTGAAATGAAGACAAGAACATTTCATGTAAAAAAAGCCAAGTACTCGAAAATGGTATTCCGTAAAAAGAATTAAGATAAAAGTAAAGCCAAGTTCTCTAATACAAATTTCAAAATAAAGGTTCTTACTAGTTTGGAAATGTTTTTCTAAACTATAAGTAAATGAAAATTTATATAAAATCAACATTGCCCACTTCCAGAAACGCTAAAGAGCTGAGCTTTGGAAGGCTGATAGGAACTACGATAAGACCATGGGAAAAAATTAAAAAACCACAAAATGTTAATTTACTTTTCTCTCCTATAAATGTAAAGTTATGTAAAAGTAACACTGCCCACTTCCAGAAACGTCAGAGAGCCGAGATTTTGAGACTGAAAGGCACTATGATAAAACTATAGGAAAAAATTTTAAAAGTAAAATTCCCACTTCCAGAAACGCTAAAGAGCTAAGCTTTAGAAGACTGATAGGAACTATAATAAAACTATAGGAAAAAATTTATAAACACCAACATTTTAATTTACTTTCCTCCTCTATACATGCAAAGTTATGTAAAAGTAACATTGTCCACTTCCAGAAACGCTAGAGAGCTGAGCTTTGGAAGGCCGATAGGAAGTATGATAAAACCATGGGAAAAAATAAAAACCTCAACATTTTAAATAAGTCTTTGCAAATGTTTTGAACACATTTCCGTCTATTTTACTACTTTAAAAATTAAATTTTATCCAATTCCAAAAAAGTAAAATCATAACAAAAACATTTTATGTAAAAAAAAGGTACCAAGTACGCGAAAATGGTATTCCGTAAAAATAATTGAGATAAAAGTAAAGCTCAGTTCTCCAATATAAATTTCAAAATTAAATTATCTTACTAGTATGGAAATGTTTTTGTAAACTTGACTATAAATTGAACATAAAGAAGAAACCTTTTATTTTGAAATTTGAATTGGAGAACTTGGCTTTACTTTTGTCTCAATTCTTTTTACGGAATACCATTTATGCGTACTGCCTAAATGTAACTGGTATGATTTTAGTAATTTGAGCGTCCCTTGGAGAGGGCGCCTGGGTGCCATGCACGCCCCCTTTCCGCGCCTCTGCGACTTAGAAAATACAAAAAACATACCAGAAAACCATCTCACACCGGAAATAAGATAACGCAGGAAAAAATCTAACAAATGGTATGTCAGTAACAAAGCGTCTGCGGAGCTATGCTTATGAAAACTTCTAATCTCAAAATAAGCCAAGGGTGTGAATCCTCTTCGTTTGTATATCGAATTTAAAAACACCCTGTAAATTACCTAACAAACTCTTTGGCGGTCGAAATAACCACATAACACAGAAAACACTTAAAAAAACTTGTTTCATCCACTGCAAAAGAAAAACTAAAACACAAAATAAAATTTGCACCTTCCAACTTATCCCAAGAAACCATTAGCACTAGGTAGGTAATTATAATTTTCGAAAATGTGAGATTCCAAAAATTGCAAGTTATAAGTATACAATTAAATTTTGCAGGTCATAAACTCATTAGAAGCAATTTTGTTTCAGTTCCGTTTTGTGCGTCTCAGTTCGTGCATAACAAAAATTCTACGTGAAAAGGTTATAGTTAAGGCAATATTTCGGAAAATCCACTTTTTAGAAGCATTTTATATTACTTTTTGGCAAATGGTCAATTCAAGGCTGAGCTATTCAAGATGGCGTCCAACGTGGAGGCGAAATTGCTGCTGTAAAGCCCAGGTTGACTTACATTCAAAATATATATTTATATCACAAAAAAATTATATCATATTGGTTTTTTTTTTCAAATAGCTGCAAAAAAACTGAGCTTCTAAGAGAACAATTTATACAACAATTTATTTGGGACAATAAAATTCCCTTTTTAACAAGGTATAATTCAATTGACTGATAACAAAGTCTCCAGCGGCGTCCGTTAATTAAAGTAATTTAAAAAAGTTGAAAAAATACCCATGTTTTTCCCAAGATTTATTCGATTTTTTTTACACCTGATGTCACGAACAACATGTGAAATATTTTATTATAGTCAATGAAATTTCCTTTAAAATGATGCATAAAACTTTACGGACTGCCGTAAATTAAATCAATTAAAAAAAAACAGAAAATAAAACATTTTTGTTACAGGTTTTAACTACTTTTTTCAGAGACTAAGCGTAGTATAACAAAATGTATTCTTTAATGTAAACAGTAAAATTCCCTCTTTTAAAATGTAAAACTAGGTGGGGTTTGACTTAGGTGGGGTTTGACTTATAACAAACTCTCCAGCGACGTCCGTAAATGGGGGTAATTCAAAAAAATCATTTAAAAAAACATGTTTTTTACACGTTTTATTCAATTTTCTCTTTAGTCCACTTTATCATAGAAAATAAAATTTTCTTTCAAATGATGTATAACAAAGTAAAAGTTATTGCATATTTACCGCTCCAGTGGTGTTCTTAGTCAAAAGTAATTATTTAAAACCAAACTAATCAATTTTTTACAGTTTTTATCCAATTTTCGTAAAAATTGGGCTTTCTACGACAAAATGTCTTCTTAACTTTTCGGTGGTTTATGAAATTTTCTTTCAAAAGATGTACCACAAAATGTAATAGAAGTCATTGCTGACTCTCCAGGGACGTCCGTATATTAGGGTCACTTTTAAAAACTACAAAAAAAAAACATTTTTGTAAAATTTTCTTAAAAACAAAGGTCTGTAGGACAGAATAAGGTAAAAAGTAATTTTATTTCCTAACAAGCTTATATTTTTTAGCTCACACATATACTATACTATAGTAGTGTGAGCTTTGGTGATCCTAATTTTTTCGAGAAAAAAAAAGTTGCTCCGATTTCAATTTTTTTTATATATCTTTGCGTTTCAGATGATTTTGAAACTTTTTTGTTGCGCCGTCTGTCTGTCTGTCTGTCTGTCTGTCTGTATGTCTGTCTGTCTGTCTGTCTGTCTGTATGTCTGTCTGTAACGACCAACGCGCATAACTCAAAAAGCGCTTGGCCGATTTTAATGAAATTTGGTACCTAGGCTGGGTCTTGGGTCGAGATGGTCCCATTTAAAAATGAACAAAATCCACCAAACACAAGCCAAATAAAAGGGTGGGGGAAGATTTCAAAAATGAGAGTTTATGTGAAAATATGGCGTGTGTGATATCAAACGAAAGGTAATTGAGTCCTGAGTTTAACAAAATACATTTTAGTTTTTTGTTTTTTTTTTAAGGGTGGGGGTAGATTTCGAAAATTTGAGTTTAAGTCAAAACATGGCTTGTGTGGTATCAAACAAAAGGTGATTTAGTCTGGAGTTGAATAAAATATATTTCAGTTTTTAGTTATATTAGCTCACACGTACACTATAACTATAGTACCTAGTGTGAGCTTAGGGGCCCATATATTGGCAGAGTATTTAAAATAGATAAAATAAGTAATAAAAATTGATTATTTTGGTTATTTTTGCAAATTTATTTTTATATGTACGCCCCTGGAGGCTTACCTGTGATATAAACTTCACATCATATTACAGCTTTTAAATGGAAATTATATTTGCTACAATAAAATATACTACACATTTATATAACCTATAATAAACATGTTTTTTCAAAATAATCCCAATTTACGGTGGCCACTGAAGATCTACTTGCTTTTCATAACCTTATTACCCAATACATCGTGGAAAAGGAAATTTTGTTCTTCACAAAAAACTGTTTTTTGCAATTTTCGATAAAAAGTTTAGTTTTTGAGAAAATTTTATAAAACTGAAAAAAAACAGGTTTTTGGTGATTTGGGGCAGATTTTCTCCGTCCCTGTCGATATTACGAGTTGACAACAGGGATATTTGGATTCAGCGAAGTCGAGTTAAAGGGAAATTATCTGTTGCCAAAAAGTAATATGATTTGCTTTTAGACCGAAAACGAAAAGCCGTTTCATATTTTTTGCTCTTTTAGTTTCGCCTCTACCAGAGAAAATATAATTATTTTTTGATGCCCGTACCCAATTCGCTGCCGACCCAACTCGCCACAGGGCCAATTCGCTGTCGACCCAACTCGCCACAGGCCCAACTCACCGCCGCGCCGCCATCTTTTCAGTTTGCAATTTTTTATTTATTTAGGGGTCCTAACCGTAATCTATTTTTTGATAAATTTGCTGCTTGTCTTTGTCCAATTGATCGCAAACAAATCCTATCCTGACCAGACATCACGATTTTCCACAAAAAGAAAATGTCTCCAGAAAAAAAAATTATGTACCGAAAGAAAATTCTTTTAAAGGGTAGTTTTAAAAAAAATCAAAAATTGTTTTTCTAAAATATTATTATTTTAATGGAATTCAAAAAAATGTTGACTTTATGTACAAAATAAACAAAATTAGAAACAAAAACCACGGTGGCGGCAAGTTATCCCAGGGGCGAGATGTACCGACTGCTAGTTGGCCCGTCGGCGAGTTGGTCAGGCGGTGAGTTGTTCCGGCGGCGCGATGGGTCGGTGGCAAATCGGCGACGGCGAATTTTTTGTCGAGGTTAAAATAGCAGCCATTCAGCGTCACATACAGTATCATCAACTATCCCCCCTAACCTTTTTGCATTATATGTTTGTATCCTTGGAGGAGACATTTTTTGTAGATTTTTTTTGCATTGTTTGTTTTGCGATTGTTGTTTTATCCAGAAAAATACTCTGCCAATATATGGGCCCCTAAGCTCACACTAGGTACAATAGTTATAGTGTAGGTGTACGCTAATATACCTAAAAACTGAAATATATTTTATTCAACTCTAGACTAAAATACCTTTTGTTTGATACCACACAAGCCATGTTTTGGCTTAAACTAAAATTTTTGAAATCTACCCCCACCCTTAATAAACAAAAACTAAAATATATTTTGTTTAACTCCGGACCCAATAACCTTTCGTTTGATATCACACACGCCATATTTTCATTTAAACTCTAATTTTTGAAATATACCCCCACCCTTCTTTTAAAATAATCTAAAATGTATTTTGTTTAACTCCAGACTCAATTACCTTTCGTTTGATATCACACACGCCATATTTTCGCATAAACTCTAGTTTTTGAAATCTACCCCCACCCTTTTATTTGACTTGTGTTCGGTGGATTTTGTTCATTTTTAAATGGGACCATCTCGACTCAAGACCCAGCCTAGGTACCAAATTTCATTAAAATCGGCTAAGCGGTTTTTGAGTTATACGCGTTGGTCGTTACAGATAGACATACAGACAGACAGACAGACATAGAGACAGACAGACAGACAGACAGACAGACGGCGCAACAAAAAAGTTTCAAAATCATCTGAAACGCAAAGATATATAAAAATTTTTGAAATCGGAGCAACTTTTTTTTTTCGAAAAAATTAGGATCACCATAGCTCACACTACTATAGTATAGTATATGTGTGAGCTAAAACAGGTGATAAAACCTGTCGGCTGCGGTTTCATTAGAAGTTTATTATATCTATATAAAGGGCGTTCCGTTTAAAAATGGCTCCGAAACGAAATAGCAATCAATGTACAAAATAGCGAGTATTAAAATAGCGGTGTCGAAATAGCGACAACAAAATAGCGATGTAATTAAAGAGCGACTATCAAAATAGCGATTGTAACAAAATAGCGATGTAACGAAATAGATTGTAACAAAATAGCGATGTAACAAAATAGCGATTCATATTTTTACAAAAAAAAACTTCCTTGGCATTTATTTCGGGATCCTAGAAGGTGTGAATCCGAACCGACCCGTACCATACCGAATTGAACCGAACCGAATCGATCCGAACCGAATCGAACCGAACCGAACTGAACCGTTCGATTTTTATTAGATTTATGTCTTTTGACAAACCAAACTATCAAATTTTAGTAAAAAATTCGACTGCATTAAAAAAAAACAATACAAAACTAGCTTAAAAATACCGGTTACATTAAAGGACGGCCACCGTAAGTACCGGGCGCAGTTACCGTACATAACAAAAAAGGAGCGAGAAGCTGCTAATGCGCAAACTCAGTAACAACAATAACGATCACAAAGTGTAAAATACGTGACCCAAAAAGTCCCTAATATCCCTATATTGATACATTTGCTATCTTGCTACATCGCTATTTTCATATGTCGCTGTTTTGTTACAAACGCTATTTCATTACTCGCCATTTCGTACGTCGCTATTTTGTACATCGCTATTTCGTTCTGGAGCCTTTAAAAATATGATATTTCTTTAAAAACTTTTTTCATTCTGCGGGTATTACCATGGAAGTTAGGTACGAAAATGGTTCTCTTTGCTGACAGGCACGAAAAAGGAAAAGGTGAAGCGCAAAAGAACAATACCGTAATTTTTCTGAATTTCCAAGAGTATTAAGGATTTATCGCTTAAAGATGTTAAGACGTAATTAAGTAGGTATACATTCTTAACTGTCTTCCTATTATGTGGAATGGAAATTAAGAAATTTAAAATAAAAGGTAAGTAAGTGACAATGAGCACTGACCAAACAAAAGGTGGCAAATTTGACAAATAAGTATTGAAGTAGGTATACATTCTTAACTATCTTCCTATTATGTGAAATGAGAATTAAAAAGTAAATGACAATAGGCACTGACCAAACAAAAGGTGGCAAATTTGACAAATCTTGAGTAGGGGATTGTGGGGTTAGATGGTGCACTTGAAAAGATGACGCAGCTTAATTTCTCTTAACCTGTATGTATCTAGTTGTTCGTTTGCACCCTCTGTGATGCATAAGGTCGTTACAAAAGCACCAAAGCAAATACAATAGGGATCAATTGGAATAAAACGTGACTTTATTTTATAGTCGGCTCTATTCTGACAGATTTATAAAGAAAACTGACAGCCGACCTTTCTAAATTGACATACCAATGTTAAGTTTAAAAATAAAGGCGCTAATTTTTATTTAAAAAAAAAACAGGCACTAATAAATCCGGTTCTTATTTATACAAAGGCCGAATTTTTAAAGAAAGCAGCTGCTTTTTATATGTAAATCTGTCACAATTCTGCCGATTTTAAAATAAGATCAGGTTTTATTCCAATAAGTCCCTGTTATCTCTGGGTACAACATCAGTTTTGTTGGAGCTCGAAAACCAATAAAACGCTTGTTGCTTGCAAAAAGGTTGTAAATTAGTTATCAAGGTAAGTACCGTATTTTGACGTTTAAATTTGAAGAGTTTTTCATTTCTGTTTGTTCTTATTTACTTAGAAATTGCATCTTAATATATTTTTTAAAATTGTAGTTTTCTTAAGTGTCATTTCGGGAAAGATAACGCACAACCTCATGGCAAAAATGACGGTTCGGAATTATATCTAAAATAAAAGTTTTGATTTATATTTTTACCTTTTTAGCCCGCGCAGCAATGCGACTGCCCGACATTAAAACAAAGTAACTGCAGATTTATCAAAACCGAGAAAAATCAATATAAAGTTTTTAAAAAGTATAGGAGTAAATGGAGTAACGTGGTCTAAATCATATAATAACTTCGGTATTTCTTAACCGATTTAGAAAATTCTTATACTTAAATGTGCGTAAGATTACGATTATGTAAATTCACAAAAAACTCGATTTTTCCAAAAATGTCAGTTACTTTGTTTTAATTTCGGGCAGCCGAATGGCTAGGGAAGGTTTTGTTTTCGATGAAAAAATTTCGTTTGAGTAACGCTGAAAATGCGTTAATGTCTGTGTGTGCATGTCTGTCCGTAACACTATAACTCCTAAACCGCTGAACCGATTTTCATCAAATATCTATGAAAAACATATACCCCTATACATGTAAATTTATTTAAAAGTAACATTGCCCACTTCCAGAAACGCTAGAGAGCTCAGCTTTGCAGACTGATAGCAGAAACGAGTATAATTATTAGTTTATGCTGAAAGGAACTATTATAAAACTAAAGGAAACTATTTAAAAACCCAAATATTTTACTTTACTTTGCTCCTCTATAAATTTAAAGTTATCTAAAAGTAACATTGCCCACTTCTAGAAACGCTAGAGGGCTTAGCTTTGGAAGGCCGACAGCGGCGTAGCGTGCCCGAAAGGGCGGGGGGGGGGGCGACAGCTAAAAAGGGCGCCTCTGACAAATCTTGCGACCAAAAAAAAAAAAAAAGGTCATCATATGTGAGGGGGCGGCCGATAAGTCACAAGGGCGCCTCTCACGAATCTTGCGACCAAAAAACAAAAAAAAAAGGTCTTCATGTCGTTAGTTTCCTTTGGCACCCACTCAATTGGCCGCTACCGACTTACTAAAGCTGAGGGCGCTTCGGCCACCTATGGGGCGCCACCACCCTCGGGGCGGGGGGGGGGGCGACGAACCCCCCCCCCCACCCTACGCCGCTGAAGGCCGATAGGAAGTATGATAAAACCATAGGAAAAAATTTAAAAACACCAAAATTTTAATTTATTTCTCTCCCCTATAAATGTCAATTTATGTAAAAGTAACATTGTTCACTTCCAGAAACGCTAGTGGTTTTTAATAAGGCATTGCAAAAATTTTGAACAATATTCCGCATATTTTACTACTTCAAAACTTAAATATTATCCAATGTAAAAAAAGCCAAGTACGCGGCGAAAGTGGTATTTCGTAAAAAGAATTGAGATAAAAGTATTCGTTGTTGTATTGTTCTCCAATACAAATTTAAACTGAAAGGTTCTTACTAGTTTGGAAATATATTTCTAAACTAGAAACAATACAGTCTTTAAAAGTTATCTACTGTTATATTCCAGCTGTATATCGCATCCCCGCTAAAAAGTATCACAACTAAAAAATGCCATTAGTGAGTTAAGCGTGCAGTAAAAGATTTAAAATGATTAGTTTCCTTTTCTACAAAACCGTCACTTTTCAAATTAAGCTATTCACCGCTAGATGGCGGAAGTGACACTTTTATTTTGGGACAGGTAATTTGTCTTGGATCATAAAACAGTGTCACATTTGGCTTTTTTCTCAAAACTGTATTTTTTGAGTTGTGACAGTTTTTTAGAGGGGGTGCGATATGCCAAACTTAAAAGACAACCCTCGTATATTAATAAACGTACATTTTACGTTTCTTGTTAAAAAAAAATTTGTTTTTTTTTATCCTTGCCCTCTATGCGACTACTATTTTTTGTAATAAAAAATTTACCGAGTGTAATTCCGAAAAATAACAGGATTAAAAAATGCGTTACAGAATTATTGGAATCGCTCTAAAATCAACAATGTTGATTGATTAAAACAATAAAAAAATGTTTTAAAACTCATCGACAAGGTTTAACAAAAGCAAAAAACACTTCCAAGAGAATTTGCAAATTGATGTATCCTATTATACAGGGTGCGTCAAAATTTATTTACAGGTCAATTTCGAAAGATGAAAGTCAGAAAATAAAAATCGATGTATTCTAAATAATCAAATTTTATTTAGTTGGCACAGTTTCCTTCTAACAAATTTTGTGTGCTTCCACGCTGGATATGTTAATTTCTGAATTACGGACTTTTTTTTTAAGCAAGATAACCTTCTTTTGTCATGGTCACAAGTTTAAGTTATATATTGATGTAAATAAATAAATAAAATGGTTTTATGTTTAAAAATTATTTAGAAATTAAAAAAGAACTAGAAATAATCAAAATTTGATATGTATTTTTGCAAACTGAATGAAGAATGTAATATATTTTTTTTTGTGTGGAAAATAGTTACTTGTAAGTTATTTTTAACTTTTTTCGTAATCTGAAGGGTTTTTTAACTACTCATTATTCAACGTAAAAAATAGTGTGTGACTGTGTGTGACCGGTGTTCCCCTTTGGTAGCCAAATTACAATATTTTTAAAGATATAACAGAATATGTTTAAAAAAGCGACAAACAGATAATAATAGGGACTTATTGGAATCGAACCAGACTTTATTTTTAAGTCGGCTTTATTCTGACAGATTTACAAAGAAAACTGACAGCTGACTTCTCAAAATTGACATACCGAAGTCAAATTTAAAAATAAAGTCGCTAAGTTTCATTTAATAATAATTCCGGTTCTTATATACACAAAGGCCGAATTTTGAAAGAAAGCAGCTGCTTTTTGCTTTTTATATGTAAATCTGTCACGACACTGCCGATTTTAAAATAAAGTCAGGCTTTATTTTATAATCGACAGTATTGTGACAGATTTACATATAAAAAGCAGCTGCTTTCTTTTAAAGTTCGGCCTTTGTTCTACCTGTTTTTATTAGATGAAAGTAAGCGACTTTATTTGTAAATTTGACTTTGGTATGTCAATTTTGAGAGGTCAGCTGTCAGTTTTCTTTGTAAATCTGTCAGACTGAAGTCGACTCTAACATAAAGTCAGGTTTCATTCCAATAAATCCCTAATAATAAGTGTCTAATAACTATTGTTTAAATGACTTTATTTTAATTATGTGGAATTGTGTTCCCAAATAACACATTTTCGGCGTTATCTCAAAAAAAATTTTCATCGAAAACAATACCTTCTCTAGCCATTGCTGTGCGGGCTAGGAAGGTAAAAATGCAATATGCATTGACCCGACGGGGGTTTATTCTTTAAATGCTCCCTGGGAAGTAAATGTTCTCTTAAATTCACGGTTACCATTGGTCAATATCAGTTATATGACATTAATTTGATAGTATTGACATTTTTGGTGAATATTTTCAATAATAAATCTCACTTCAAAGTTCTCCTATTGCAAAGCAGGAGAGCAGGTTATGTCAAATGTTCTCTTGAAAATGATCCCTTCCACGTCAGTTTAAAGCCATACACTATAAACTGACCAATGGTAACGGTGAATTGAAGAGAAAATTTACTCCCAGTGGAGCATTTACAGAATAAACCCCCTGAGGGGGTTCATTTTTTAAATGCTCCCTAGAAAGTAAATATTCTCTTAAATTGACGGTTACCATTGGTCAATATCAGATATATGACATTAATTTGATAGTATTGACATTTTTGGTGAATATTTTCAATAATAAATCTCACTTCAAAGTTCTTCTATAGCAAAGCTGGACGACACGTTATGTCAAATGTTCTCTTGAAAATGATCCCTTCCGCGTCAGTTTAAAGTCATAGATTATAAACTGACCAATGGTAACGGTGAATTGAAGAGAATATTTACTCTCAGTGGAGCATTTACAGAATAAACCCCCTGAGTTAACTTTGCATTAACACGAAAAGTACATGAAGGCCTTCGAATAGACTTTAAAATGACTGGGTTACAGGTACAAAACAAGTTTTATACAGGGTGTCCCATAACTTAGGGACTATAGGGCAGCAGTTGATAGAGGAGGTTATTTCTGATAACAAAGTTTTTATAACATGGGTGTCAACATTCATCTGTTTTTAAGGTATAACATTTTTAAGGTTAGGTGGGGGAAAGAAGGGTATAAAAAAAACAAAAGTCTGTCACAGCTAAATTAATACTTAGCTAATTGGGATTCAAAAATGTCGTACTCCTTTTTTTGATAGAATTAGATGTTGAGGAGATACAGGCTGTCAAAATAATCTCCAAACAATTACATAAATAATAATAAAAAAATATGAATTTTGCCTATTTATTTATTTTAAAAATATCAACGATATTTTAATATTATGTCTCCCTAGAGACTTATTTTTATTAACAAAGAATTTCTTAATAACACTGCGTTTAATATGACCTTCTTAAAAGTTTATAACAAAAAAATATTTTTTCTTGAAAATACACACATCATTTTTTTTAAATTTTATTTATTTCAGATTATTGCTCTTGTTCTAATACATAGCTTAACCAAATTTCATATTTATACTGCGCTTTTAAAAAAGGTTATTATCAAAAAAGTTTAAAAAATCGCCAACTTTGATGCTCTGTATCTCGATAAACCAATAGTTTTGACCCATGCATTATATAAACTTTTTTATCAGGAATGATCTCCTCTATAACCTGTTGACCTATGGCTCCAAGTTATAGGACACCCTGTGTATAACAGGTATTCAAAATTTTCATATTTGCACCGGGCGCCGGGTAACTCTAGCTACGCCGCTACCTTGTATCTTATACAAGCTTCACTTCACTTTGCGCACTTGTTGGGAAACTAACTACGTCCTTACTTGAATATTTGTAGTCAAATCTTTTAGCCTTCGGAAAAGCCATGGTCAAAAAAAATTGGACACAACAAAAAACAAACGAAACTACACAATACAACACATGAATACGTACTAAATATATTTTAAAATTTTATTTAAATATTGCATTTTTATACGTCTTATCTGCTATTTTATTAAGATCAATTTATAAAAAAAAAACAAATAAAAAATTGAAAAGGAAGTTGGTATTTTTATTTTCTTGTATAGTCCTGCATTTGGGTTTATTATGAGTGCGTTCGAGTAGGCAACCCGGGCGCCCCGAGGTCCATTTTTCCGTTCGAGTTGACGCTCGGAGCACGCCCTTTTGCGTTCGAGATGACACCCAGCGAAACCTCGGGGCACGCTCGATATGACCCGAGCTTGAGGATGGAGAAAAGCGGGCGTATTACATAACCCAACTTTTTTATACTTTTAAACTTTTGTTTACATTTTTTACGACTGTTTTCTTACTGTTTTTTTGTCAAATAAAATACATGGACGCATTTCAGTTTTGTTGTAGAATTATGTTTCCAAGATTCTGAGGAGAAAGAAGAAGAAAGACTACCAGGGTGCTCCAAATTTGACGCGAAGCGGAGCGCTAAGAATTATCCGCGATTGCCCAGTGAGGCTTTAACCATCGGCCAGCCAGCGGCTCTCTAACCAAATTCTGGTGGGTAATGGCAAAGCGGCGACTATAAATAAGGGTACAGGAAAAAATCGCGTAGGAAAAAAGCGCACAGAAAATATCCACACAGGAAAAGAGTACACACATAAAAAACCACACACACTAAAAGAGCGCACAGAAAAATTATACAGTCGAACCTCTATAACTCGAACTCAAAGGGACCACCAAAATAGTTCGAGTTATGGAGAGTTCGAGTTATAGAAATTCGAATTAAAGAGGTTAAAATACATATAAAAATGTGCAGGGACCACTAAAAAGGTTCGAGTTATAGAGAGGTTCGAGTTATGGAGGTTCAAGTTAGAGAGGTTCGACTGTACTTAAAGTGAGAAGCTTTGTCTAATAAAAAAATCATGAATTAAAATAAAATAAAATAAATAAATTGTCTCAACTTTGCCCATAAAAAGAGGGGACTATATTGACTATTTCCTTCAAAAAAATATTGACCAATAAAATCAATGTGACTGGCAGATTTGGACGAAAAGGGAACGAATTACAGCGATAATTTGCCCTAGAGCAAATTATCGGTAATTTGCACTAAAACAAATTATCGGTAATTTGCACTAAAGAAAATTATCGCTGTATTCTTCCATAAAAAGCCCATTTTATTTAAACTCATTTTTCAAACTTTTATCGCTTTTTTTCATTTATGTACAGAGTGATCCAAATTGGACAACGCCCATTTCCAGAGGAGCTAGAAAAAAACTAACATATGTTACGAGCCAGAATTTTGTAAAAAATTAATGCCGAAAACCGCACATCGATATCTTGAACTACTTACAAGATATAGGGTAAAAATAAAAGATAATAAAGAAATAATCTTAAAATTATGTTATTTTTATCTGTCTAATCCCAGCATAAAACCGCCATCAAAAAAGAAAAACTTGGAAGAGTCCAAATGTGCGAAAAATAACCTATAAATAAACCGCGTGATCAAAGTGTCTTTTTATTCTTCAACAAATTGTAGCCTTGCTACAATCATGTATAGACTTACAGGCGATTTTAATCTAGGGTTTTTTATTTACAAACAATTTTAAATTGCAAAAATAAACAAAAATTTTCTGCCGAAAATTTAGGGTTAGAAGTTTGTAACCGGTGAATGCCTTTTCCGTTCGAGTTGAACCACGAAAACCAGGGCGTTCTGTCCGTGACGTCACTACGCCCCGCTCGCTCGACGGGTTTTCTACTCGAACGCACTCTATATTAGTGATAGAGCAAAACATTTATTTCTCAATTGTCGGAAAAATAAATGGATCCATGAAGGATCTGATATCTTCCTAGCTGATATATCAAGGCTCTACAAGACATGTGCTAATAGGAAAACATTTTTTTGTAATAATCTCAGAAAGTAAAGCTCTTACGAAGTTTTTGGTTGTAATACAAATTATTAAGCAAAATCTAGTCTACTATATTCCGAAAACCACCTATTGATATGATGCTCCGTTAAAAGTTGGCATTTTTAAAAAATTTTAATTGTCAAAAAGCTGTCATTAGTGTTAATTGATTTTGACCAAAATCTAATCAGCTCGTTGGAGTGTCGAACACTATTTTTCCTGGAAATTTTATGAATATCGGTTCATGTTACGGACATAAATAATAAACACACACACACAGACAGACATCGCGACAATATTGGTAAGATAGGTCAAAATACACTCAAATAACACATTTTCGGCATTATCTAAAAAAAAATTTTTCGTCGGAACTAAGACCTTCTCTGGTTATTGCTACGCGGGCTTGGAAGGTATAAATGAAGATTTTAAATTTTTATACAATACGTGCCAAAAAGGTTATGAAGAAAAAAACATTTTGCAAAAAGAAATAAACTTAATTTTATAATGCAAATAATTATTTTGCGTTCATTGGCGTCAATAAATTTTGCATTTTTGATAAATTGATATACATTTTTTATTATCTTCCTAGCCCGCGCAGCAATGGCTAGAGAAGGTATTGTTTTCGACGATATGTTATTTGGGTGTATTTTGACCTATTTTAGCAATATCCTCGTGAAATCTGTGTGTGTGTGTGTATGTATGTGTATGTCTGTCCGTGAGATAAAAGCTCCCAAACCACTGAAACCGATCTTCATGAAATGTTTTGGTGAAAATACTATAACCAGCTCTTTGGATTTTAGTCAAAATCTATTATTGCTAATGACAGTTTTTTGACAGTTCAAACTTGAAAATATGCTAAATTTTTAACGGAGCATGGCATAGATATGAGGTTTTCGGAATATTTTTTCAATTCAAGATAACAGAATGATTATTCCGAGAACAAACAAAATGTAGCAAATTCTCACAATAATAATAATCCATTGGGTGTTATTAACATTCTATATGTTCAAAGGATTTGAGACAACATAAGACGAATAGCCAAACACTATAATATAAAAACAGTATTTTCATCGGGAAATACGATGAGTTTTTTAACTAAAACAAAACCAGAAAATCCCTCAAATAATAAGGAGTGTATTTACCTATTCCCGTGTGAGTGTGGTAAATCATATGTAGGTGAAACGAAACGCCATCTTCAGGTTAGAGTAAATGAACATCTAAATAGTATTTAATTAGAGGATATTGAAAACTCCGGTTTAACGGATCATGCATAGTCAAATGATTACAGGAATCAATGGTCTGAAGCTAAAGTTTTGCATAAGGAGTTACATTGGCAAAAACAAAAGTTTATTGAAGTTGCGATTATAATGCAGAATAAAGAAGTTTTTAGCCAACTAAGCACGGACATACCAAACATATTGAAGCCACTCCTTAACGAAAACAAGCGTCTTAGGATTAAAAAGGGAGGGGAGGCCGTCAGATCTGACTTCACACCAAGTAGTATAAGTAGTAGCCTTTAGACTGGATTGTTTAATTGACACTTGAAAACGGTTAGAGATACATACTAACCGAAACGTCGTGTAAATATAAATAAAGAATCCGAATTTTTTTTTCTACACAGTCATTGTCTACGAGTTTCAAACAAAGAGTACATTAAACATATAACTGAACCTTAAACCATTCAGATTACGAATTATACATAAATTATATATAGTCACACAAGCACACTCTATATTTTTCGAACCACACAGTTTTTACATAGATTTTGGTTATCTGAGGGCACGGCAGTGCCTCGCCAAGTTCGCGCGCCGTACCATCTTTTCTTGAAACATTTCAGCCGATATTTGACCTATCTGAAACTCTACTTCGGAATGAGCTACGAAACTCAAACTTTGCACAGTCGTAGATCTTCATGGATTTAACAACCCCTCATGGAATTCTATGAAGTAGTAAAGTAGTTACGAAATTTCAAAAAACGTCGAAATTGCCACTCACTCATGTATATATCATCAAAATTCTACTGTATTTCCAGACATGCTACAAAGCGGAAATTTGGCAAACTTATAGAAATTATGACCAAACCCCAAAATTTTAATTTTTTCCCCTCCCCTATACATGTAAAATTAGCTAAAAGAAATGCTAGAGAGCTGAGCTTTGGCAGACTGATAGAAACTATGATAAAACTATAGGAAAAAATTAAAAAACCCCAAAATTCTATTTTACTTCCCTCCCCTATAAATGTAAAGTTATCTAAAATTAACACTGCCCACTTTCAGAAACGCTAGAGAGCTGAGCTTTTTAATACTGAAAGATACTATGATAAAACTATGGGAAAAAATTTAAAAACACCAACTTTTTAATTTACTCCCTTCTCCTATAAATGGAAATTCATATAAAAGTAACATTGCCCACTTCCAGAAACACTAGAGAGCTGAGTTTTGGAAGGCTGATAGAAACTAGGAGAAAACCATGAAAAAATTTAAAACCCAAAATTATCATTTAGTCTCCTCCCCTATAAATGTAAATTTATGTAAAAGTAACATTACCCACTTCCAGAAACGCTAGAGAGCTGAGCTTTGGAAGGCTGATAGAAACTATAATAAAACCATGGGAAAAAATTTAAAAACCCCAAAATTATCATTTAGTCTCCTCCCCTATAATTGTAAATTTATGTAAAAGTAACATTGTCCACTTTCAGAAACGCTAGAGAGCTAAGTTTGGAAGGCTGATAAAAACTATGATAAAACCATGGGAAAAAATAAAAAACCTCAAAATTTTAAGTAAGGCATATATTTCTTCGATGCTTAGGTACAGTGCTAAATTGAACATAAAGAAGTTTGGCTGTAAGAGCAAAGTTAAAAAAAAACATTTCCAAACTGGTAAGAACCTTTCATTTGGAATTTGTATTGGAGAACTTGGCTTTAGTTTTATTTCAATTCTTTTTACGGAATAACACTTTCGCGTACTTGGTTTTTATTACATGAAATTTTTTTGTTTTGATATACTATTTCATTCAGTACTTAAAAGCGGCTTTTCATAAAGGCAATTTGCAAAAAACAACCCATCCCTAATATGAAAGAAGCTTTTGTTCTGATCCCATGCAATTTACAGTAATTTGATATAAAAAAATTGTTTGTGTTGTCCTGCAAATTTTAAAGCGCCTGCTGGCGCCAGTTTCCTTAAATAGCTCACGACACGCTATTTTCATTCAAAACTAGGTCCATATAATGCCCGGAGGAAATCTCAGACTGTCAAAAGAAAAAAAACTCCTTACGCGGACAAGGGAAACAAAGATGGGAAAATTTTTCAATATCCTTAACTGTCATCTTGGAGACACGCTTTGTTATTTAGGTTTCTCTGTGTGGAGAAGTGGGGATAAGGGAGGGCTTGTATATAATAGTCAGTTATTACCTTCCTAGCCCGCTCGGTATTGAGTCCGTTCCATCATCACATAAAACAGTACGAAAAATCCAAATGCGCGCGCAACATAATACGAAAACTGTTTTAAAACTGTTTTGGTTAGATCGAACGACCAAATAACGAGCACAAAGAACCGAATGCTGTTGGCGTATTGATCGATTAACTTCGGCCATGTGATGATATGCAAGAAAGTTAAATTAAAAGACACGTGACTAAAAAAAGGGTAGGTTTCGTCGTCCCGCGTAAAATAAATCGAGAGATCTAAATTATAGTTGTACACAGAAAAAAGAGATTTGTGAATTACTTTGCGAAATTGTTTATTGTATGTGAATTTTATAAAAAAAATTACGGCCACACTGGTTTTATTTCATACACATTTTTTTGTAAAATTACATGGGATTATTAGAAAATATTTTTAATATTTGTTCTTTGACATAAAGCTTATAGTCTTTAGTCCCGGTAAAAAATACCCAATACATTTACCGCAATTTTTTACCAAATTTAAGTTTAAAAAAAATCTTTGTAGGCGTTCAATTGTGTTCAAGTGTGCTAATGTGCTTGGAAGGTATCCGTCAAGGCGCAAAGAAAAATAAGTAGGTTAGGCGGTTCTTACAACTTAGTGTGTAAACCCAATACCTTTTTTTCCTTCCTGCATCACTGCTTTTTTAATTTGAGGTTTTAAGAAAAACAGTATAGATTCTTTGAAACCTCTTTTATTTTCTTGTATACGTAAGTCTTTTTTTTGTTGAATTTTTGTATTACCCTATTTAAAATTAAAAAATAGTCAAAACCACGAAATTTATGTGATTTATTTAACGAAACTTTAGAGGTGGCTTTATCAACGACATCTAAAATTTTTTAGAGATTTCTTCCACCTCTTCGAACATTTTCAATGCTGTTTGCTTAAGAAGCTATAGCGTCGTTTACTGTCTTGTCATAGCAACAGAGGATGATTTTTAGTTAGTAGTAGTGGAACTAATATTAGGACAAAAATTCAGCATTGCCCTTGTATTTTTCGAGAAAAAGTAATCCTAAAGGACTGTCAAAAATCATTTTATTTTGTACACATCAACAAAGAGACATTCTATTTTTTAAAGCTGTTCCAAATTCCTTTGCTTTGCTTTGTCCTACTCATGTAATCTAAATTCCACACAAACCCAGTTTTTTGCCCGTATTTATTCCTCAAATATGTTTTCCGGAGTTTCAACTCCATGCCAAAATGCTTCTCCAAACGAACCATATAAGTATGGGCAAGTTCTTAAATGAAATCCTGATATACATATGATAAAAACTTAGATTGGGAAGAAATAGGTATCGAAGTAAGCGAAGAATACTTGAACCACCTAAGATATGCTAATGATATTGCCTTAATAACAGATAAGAAAGAAGAACTGATAAAAATGCTTGAAGAACTAGATACAGCAGCTAAAAATATAGGTTTGAGTAGGAACTACACTAAACCTAAAATTATAACAAACAGATGAAGATGAACCAAGAAAAACCAAATTATTAAACTAAAAAAAGAAAACCAAACGGCTGAAATCAAGAGAAGAGTAAGATTGACCTGGGCAGAATTCGGTATGTTAAGCTACATACTAAAAAATAAATAAATTGATCCATAGTGGATCTGATACCTTTCGAGCTAGCTTATTAGCACACTCCATGATACATCAATCTTGAAAACAGTTTCTTGTAAATATCTCAGAAACGAAAGCTCCAACGAAGTTTTTGGTTATAACACAAATTAATGAGAAAAGCGTGATCTACTATATTCCAAAAACCGCTCATTGATGTGATCCTCCGGGAAAAAGTTACCATTTTTACATACACACACAGATAGGGCGAGTTTGTAAAGTAATCTAATTTTGCTCACCGATGACATCGGTTTTTTGACATATGACGTATGACGTTCATCTGACATTTTTGATTGGTGAGTCCGATGAACATCGAAAAATAAAAAAGAACGCGATGAAATCAGATTTCTTAACCATGCTTTTTTAGATTTTTATTTTTTTCTAAAAAAGTCGGCACAAGCACATGGAAACAATATTTTCAACGCAACCTTCAATTCTTTAATGCCGCGGTCTGGTGATACCAATTCCAGATCTTCATCATCCTAGTTTTGAGTCACTATCTATATCTTCCAAGATGTCCATCGCAACTTTGCTTACTCACACTGGGGGGCATTTAACAAAAAAAACACAATAAAAAATTTAAAAAATCAATCAGCCGAATAAAAAAAAAGAAAAAGCAGCTGATTTTGACGTAACTGACATTCATCGAAGATTGCTCACCGACCCCTAGAGTCGGTGAGCATTGATGCCATCGATTGGTGACTTGGTGGAATTCATCAGATAATTTACAAACCCGATGGATTTCAACGAATTGCACTGATTAATTTAAGAACTTGAGTGTTGTCATCGATGAGCTCATCATAGGTAGGTCGAAATACACCCAAATAACACATTTTCGGCGTTATCTCAAAAAAAAAAAAATCGTCGAATACTAATACCTTCCTAGGTAAAAATGTATAACCAAGGTATCCTTCCTGTACTCACATATGGATCCCAGACCTGGACACTTACAAAATCAAACATGGATAAGGTAACAAAAGCCTAAATGTTACATGTAAAGCTAACAGATAGAAAAAGGAATGAATGGATAAGAAATAAAACGAAAGTAAGGGATGTCGTAATATCAGACAGAAAGACGATCGATGAAACAAATCTATTTTAAACTGGAGACCTTGGGAAAACAAAAGAAGTAGGGGAAGACCCCAAATGAGATGGGCGGACGATTTAAAGGAACATGCGGAAACTAGATGTATGAACACGGCGACAGACAGAGGAGAGTGGAAGATATTGGGGGAGGCCTATGTCCAAAGATGGATTGAAGAAGGCTAAATAGATGGATTGGATTGCCACAGAAAAGTTTTTACCAGTAGCGCACTCAGAAAATATGTTTGAGGGAGGGGGGCTCAACAAACGGTGGCCGAAGTTTTCGATTAAAATGTTTTCGATAAACTTAATTCGATAAAAGTGTTTTAATAAATAAACCACGACTCAAATGTATCCAAGGCTTCTACTCCTAAGTATATGCAAGAAGTCTGTGTCCTCTTTTGGTTTTCTGTTAACCTCACAGTAACGGTTGGCAACGGCTTAAAAAGTCATTTTGCGGAATTAAAACCGTTAAAAAAGAGGAGGCAAAAAAGGGACAATATGATGGCAAAGTACGCTCTCGTTATACCAGGCTTAATCTAGATGCGACAGTCTTAATAGCATGTGATGAATGCTGACTTTTTGAAAATAAAATCCACTCCACCAGGTCAGGTTAGGATACTTAACTACCAGGTCATCCTCAGCCCCTGATCCACCTCAGCTGGACAGGAAAACTCGACTTGGTTGTGTTTTCGATATTTTTTAATTTCAATATTAATTCGATAAAAATGTTATTCGATAAGAGTGTTTTCGATAAAATGGTTTTCAATCAAAAGTTCATTCAACAAAAATTTTGTTCGATAAAAATGTCATTCGATGAAAAAGTTATCAATAAAAATGTAATTCAATAAACCGGTTTTCGATGAAAACTTTGTTCGTTAAAAAGGTAATTCAAAACCGGCTTTCGATTCAAATTCATTCGATAAATTTGATTTGATAAAAGTGTTTTCGATAAATAAACCGCGACTTAAATGTATCCAAGGCTCGTAAGTATATGCAGAAGTCTGTGTACTCTTTTGGTTTTCTGTTAACCTCACAGTAACGGTTGGTAACGGCTTAAAAAGTCATTTTGCGGAATTAAAACCGTTAAAAAAGAGAAGGCAAAAAAGGGACAATATGATGGCAAAGTACGATCTCGTTATACCAGGCTTAATCTGGATGCGATAGTCTTAATAGCATGTAATAAAATTCATTGAATGCCGACGTTTTGAAAGAAAAATCCACTCGTAAAAAAATGCCGAAAATTTTAAATCGGTGGATTTAGAGAACGCCCCCAAAACCAGTAGTCAGATTAGGATACTAACCTACCAGGTCATCTATCAACCAGTAGCGCAGCCAAGAATATGTCTTGGGGGGGCGAGCGAGACATAATTGTGTCGTATTTTATGCTATTTTTTGTTTTTATTCATGAAAAATGTCGAAAATACCTAATAAAATCTTAGGCTTGGTAATGGCTTGGTGACCTTGTATCAACTATCCTCGGTTGGACAGGCACAGTGGCCCTTGCTGGTTTTTCTAAATTTTCAAGTTTTAATATTAACTAAATAAAAATGTAAGAACAGACATTCGATCAAATGTAATTCTATAAAAGAAGTAAATCAATAAAATTTTCATTCGACGAAAATGTTTTAGATAAAACTGTAGTTTCGTGCAACGGTATTCATTTGACAAAAAAGATTTTAAAAAAAGTCATTCAATGAAAAAGCCATTCATTAAAATTTTTTCAATAAGCTTTATTCAATGAAAGTGTTTTCGATAAATATATCGCGACTCAAATGGATCCAAGGCTTCTACTCGTAAGTATATGAAGAAGTCTGTGTACTCTTTTGGTTTTCTGTTAACCTCACAGTAACGGTTGGTAACGGCTTAAAAAGTCATTTTACGGAATTAAAACCGTTAAAAAAGAGGAGCCTAAAAAGGGACAATATAAATGGCAAAGTACGCTCTCGTTATACCGGGCTTAATCTGGATGCAATAGTCTTAATAGCATGTAATGAAATTCATTGAATGCTGACGTTTTGAAAGAAAAATCCACTCGTAAAATACTCTGCCAATCTATGGGCACCTAAGCTCACACTAGGTACTATAGTTATAGTGTCAGCTAATATAATCAAAAACTGAAATATATTTTATTCAACTCCAGACTCAATTACCTTTCGTTTGATACCACACAAGCCATGTTTTGACTTAAACTCAAATTTTTTTAATCTACCCCCCACCCTTTTGAAAAAAACTAAAATGTATTTTGTTTAACTCCAGACTCAATTACCTTTCGTTTGATATCACACACTCCATATTTTCACTTAAACTCTAATTTTTGACATCTACCCCCACCCTTTTTTTAAAAATAAACTAAAATCAATTTTTTTTAACTCCAGACTTAATTACCTTTCATTTGATATCACACACGCCATATTTTCACATAAACTCTAATTTTTGGAATCTACCCCCACCCTTTTATTTGGCTTGCGTTCGCTGGATTTTGTTCATTTTTAAATGGGACCATCACGGCCCAAGACCCAACTTAGGTACCAAATTTCATTAAAATCGGACAAGCGGTTTTTGAGTTATGCGGGTTGGTCGTTACAGACAGACATACAGACAGACATACAGACAGACAGACAGACAGACAGACAGACAGACAGCAAAACAAAAAAGTTTCAAAATCATCTGAAACGCAAAGATATATAAAAATTTTTGAAATCGGAGCAACTTTTTTTTTCTCGAAAAAATTAGGATCACCATAGCTCACACTACTTATAGTAGTAGTGTGAGCTAAAAATGCCGAAAATTTTAAATCGATGGATTTAGAGAACGCCCCCAAAAGCAGTGGTCAGGTTAGGATACTAACCTACCAGGTCATCTATCAACCAGCAGCGCAGCCAAGAATATCTCGCGGGGCGAACGAGACCCAGTAAGGCTTGGTAATGGCTTAAAGGGAGTGCCCTTGTATCAACTATCCTCGGCTGGACAGGCAAAGTCGACTTGTGTTTCTTTTAAATTTTCAAGTTTCAATATTAACTAGATGAAAATGTAATAAAAGGCATTCGATAAAATGTAATTCGATAAAAGAAGTAAATCAATAAAATTTTCATTCGACGAAAAATTTTTCGATAAATTTGTCGTTTGGTGAAAAGGTTTTAGATAAAAATGTTATTCACTAAAAATTTCATTCGACAAAAAAGATTTAAAAAAAAGTAATTCAATGAAAAAGTCATTCATTAAAATTTTTTCAATAAGCTTTATTCAATGAAAGTGTTTTCGATAAATATATCGCGACTCAAATGAATCCAAGGCTTCTACTCGTAAGTATATGCAGAAGTCTGTGTACTCTTTTGGTTTTCTGTTAACCTCACAGTAACGGTTGGTAACGGCTTAAAAAGTCATTTTGCGGAATTAAAACGGTTAAAAAAGAGGAGGCAAAAAAGGGACAATATGATGGCAAAGTACGCTCTCGTTATACCGGGCTTAATCTGGATGCGATAGTCTTAATAGCATGTAATGAACCTCATTGAATACTGACTTTTTGGAAGGGATGAAAATCTACTTGAAAACAATGCCGAAAATTTAAAATCGATGGATTCAGAGCACGTCCCCAAAGTGCTGGCGCACATTTTTTTTTACATCAATTCTTGAAAACGTATTTTCTGGATAATATTATTTTCTCTAAAAGCAAGTTGACTTAACTTAACGGCGACCGACGCGACGCACAAAAACACTAATTTGTCCTAAAAAACTTTAGAAAAAAATTTGAGCTTAAGAAAAAGGTAATCGTCCGATAAACATTTTTATAGCCATTTTTGTTTTTTATCAGACGTACTTCTACTGTTTTGCCAGTTCACATAAATAAATCTTTTTAAACAATTTGTGGTGCAGTAGTGAAGTCTAATAATCAAGGTAACGTATGCATAGTAAATTTTTTATATGGTTTTTGTGTTCTATTTAGCACAATTTGTTTTCTTATATGGTCGTATATGGTTGTCAAATAATTATGAAAATAATGACCATGGTTTCTACTAATGACCACTTAACTTAAAGAAACTACCGTACTCCACCTGAGTTCCGTCACTTTTTAGAAATGTTTTGAATTATAAAGCCAATCCTACAAATTCCAAAAAAATACTTTTATCATTTCACCTATATATCTGGCAACACTGTGCGCAAACTTCAGCTGTATTATTTAACAGGAAGCTGCGCGCGAAAAATTCTTTTAGTCGTGCGTTAAGTATCGAAGCGGAACGTCGCATTTTATTATATGGTAAGCCACTTGCACGTACTCATTTTTTCTAAGATTTTAGGTACTTTATTATATTATTACCAAATATATTTGTACTTTTTACTAAACCAATGTCCGTAGATAAGTATTTAACCAAAATTTTCTTCCTTTTTTTCGATTATTTTCAATAAAACGGGGGTGGCGGGGTTTGGGTTACAAAAAAGCATTGAGCCAGAAATCCGACAGGAGCGACGGAATTCCCAACAAAATCAATGTCTATTCAAATAGTTTTTTTTGTACCTACATTTATCAAAAAGCGAAAAATATATCTAAATCGGAATCACATTTGATCATATTTTCTAAATCCCAAATTCCGTCACAGGCTTTTTTGAGCAATTTTCTTTGAAAATGTGTTTTAAATTCAAGGCTGTGAGGCTAGGAGGACTTTCCGATTATTTTATTTTTCTAAAAAATAAGGGTGACGGAGTTCTGCTGGGCAACAATTTTTATAAAGTTCAGTTTTGTCCATATCAACAACTATCTAAAGACAAAAAATCTAAGATCAAAAAACCTACAATAAATCAAATTTTTTAAATTTCAAATTCCGTTGGATTATGAAGGAGGCTGTCCTTTTTTCATATCTTAAGAAAAATACCGACCTATCCAGAATTTTTGCTCTAAATATTCTGTTTACTGTAAGAAATAATTACCTTACAAGGCTCCATCCCACTAAAAACTATTAATTATCATTTCGAAAAACACAGTTGTAGGTTAAGCGAATTTTTAGTTATGTTACAGTCAGACAGATAGACCGACAGATAATCCTAGAACAGTTATACTGATACACAGACATATACTACCACAAAATTTGGTAGCTCTATTTTGGGTTTTTAAACAATTCATTTGAAGTGGTAATCAAAATATTTGGTTTACGAACCCAATCACGTCTAATGGTATGAACAACTAAAAATTCTATATTTTTTCGTGTGTGTACTCCTAAAAATATTTGTTGAATTTATGTAATCAAAGTTAATTAGTACAATAAAAGTTAGTTGTATTTGTTATAGAAAGTTTTTAGCATCCATTTTATCATATGACGGAATTCAGGTCAAAACCATGTCGGACTTCAGGTAAGCACTATGTCGGAAATATATAGTTACATTTAAATTCTCAAAGTAGAATACAATGTTTAATCAAATGTCCAAAGTTTCAGCACAAGTAAAAATAATTCAATATATCAACACATAGAACAATGTATATCATCTCAAAAGTTAGTCCATGATTACTAAGGGGCTTAAGGTGACGAAATTAAGGTCGACTACGGTATTGCCTTTTTTTGCCTATTAGTCCGTGGACTTAGTTACAAATATTTTGCTTTCATTTACCAGTTTGAAATTTTGCACTAAAAAAACGGAAACGTAAAGTACACGGCATGGGAATACAACTTAACGCCGATTTACCACATACACACTACAGTTTGCTGACGACCAAGTAATTGTAGCTAATGATAAAGAGGATATGGAGTATATGATAAGAAAGTTAATGGAAGAATACCAAAAGTGGGGATTAACAGTGAACGTGGACAAGACACAGTACTTTTATTGGAAACGAATCCAGTGAGTTAGAACTAGGCAATGGACAAGTAATATCTCCATGCAATGAGTATGTATACTTGGGTGTCACATTTGATAAGACAGGAACAGACTGTAAAGAACTGGAAAAAAGAATAGTAAAAGCAAAAAAGGTTATTGGATGTCTTAACAGTATTTTATGGAGCAGAGAGATAAAAAAGAATGTAAAATTTAACATATATGAAACAATGGTGAAAAGCACGCTGCTGTATGGAATAGAGATTTGTCGTGTAACGGAAAAATACAAAGCAAAAATGGAAAGTGTCGAAATGGATGCAATAAGAAGATCAATGAGAATATCTAGAAGAGATCATATAAGAAATGAGATCATAAAAGAAAGAATGGGAATCGAGGGAAGCATAACGGATGACATCACTAAAAGACAACTGATATGGTACGGCCATGTACACGGGTGAACAACAAAAGATTACCAAAGCAGGTCCTAGAATGGCAACCAATAGGGCGCAGAAAAAGAGGGCGTCCTAAACTGGAATGGCAACAGTCAATCCAAAGATCAATGAGTCAAAAAAACCTGACGGAAGATGATTGTCAGGATAGAAGGAGGTGGATAATAGGCGTCGGACAACGTAGAAAAACGTTCTAAACCGACATAGTAGTAATTTTGCAGCATGCTTGTCCATAAAAATTGTTGGGAGACACTCGATCAGAGTTACTTCCCCCCTCATCCTAACTTCATTACAGACAGACAGATAAACAAATAGAAAAACAAACTTTACAACGAAATCGTTGCTTTAGGTCAAGAAATAAATAACTGCCACATTTTTGTTTGTTTTTCTATTTTAGTCGTCTTAATCAGCGAGAAGACTACTACTAGTTTACTATATTAACCAATCTAGTAAATCCAATAACAAAAAAGCTAGCAATGGTGCAGACTTAATGAAACACCCGGTACAAAGGAAATATATTTATTTTTACCTAATAACAAAAAGAAATGGGTTTAGGTAATAAAGTTTAATTTTTTAAATTAATATGTTTCCTTTATTAAAATCATAAGTTAGCAGTGGTGCAAACTTAAAGAAACACACTGTATAAAGCAATAATTTTTATTTTCTCTAATAGTAAAACATAATAGAAACAAAGCTTATTTTTTAAGAATAACCAATATGTTTCCTTCAATTAAATGTTAAGTTAGCCATGGTGCAGACTTAATGAAACACCCTCTATATAAAGACTGCTATACTATATTTCTTAAAAATATTTAATATAAAATAATAAAGCGGTTTCTAAACTATAAATAAAATAAAAATATATTTGTGTCATTGTTATAATTAAATTCCCCTAGATCATAAAAAGGACGGCAACGCGATTTTTGCTTTCCAATATAATATTTTCTTGATCTTTATTTGAAGAGGGACTCAATATTTATTTCAAAACAAAAAACTGTTTTGCAAATCAAGTATTTGAGTTTCACCATTCCTAAAATTTAACAAAGAATTGCTCAAACTAAACAAAACTCTCTAGTAGGTACTTACAAGCGCGGATTTGAGGGGGGGGGGGGGTTACGGGATAATTACCCCTTCTAGAAAAAATATGCACCTTTTCCAAATCATTAAAGGGAAAACAGAAGAATTACCCCCCCCCCCTTAGAAAAAAAATTATATCGCAAAAAAAAATCGTTGACTATTACCCCTCCCTAGATTTTGACCCAGATCGGCGCTTGGGTACTTATCCTTCTATTTTTGGTTAAGTGGCCTTACACCATGATGGACTCCTTATACTATTTACGAGTAAATTAGAGTTTTTCAAAGTTTTTAAAACCCACGTTCGGGGTGTACGCGCACGGACCAAAAGTAAATAATGAAAATTAACCGACTTAAACAACGTACCTACCGCTTTGCTCCATTTCCTTAATGGTTTTTCAGTTTCCCTTAGTTTTCCCTGCGTACAGTGCTCTCATGTCCCATTGGATTCTGTGGAGAATTAATGGAAGTTCTCCAATGCAGGAAATGTTTTCTTGCTCTTTTTTTGGTTCATGTTTTGTTTGAAGGTTGGCCATCATCAAAGCAATCTGATTGTCAAATGCTGTTTTTAAATGTGTCCTTGTACTAGCACCTCTTATTATCTTCTGAAATTCTATTGTCTCAAAATGATTTGCGAAATTATATTTAGGCACATAAAAACGGTTTTTTGATGCACTGTTCGTGGTCCTTAGTATTTTAGTAACTTTGGTACATTGAGCAACATTGGCGTCCAAAAATAGCGATTATTTGAACTCTTAAAAATTAGTGCTGGCGGACCCCTCTGGTGTGTTAACGTTATCTCATAGAAACGTTAGTAAGATATACATCGTTCAAAAGGAATTTGCGAATATGTTTGTAGAGCTAAATTATTAATGAAATTGACAAAATCTTGTGACAATGTTTCCTTCTGTATTTAATAAAAAAAACCCTGGCATAACGACGTCTTTTACATTAGTTATTTTGAATAAAATTTTATCGCCTACACTAGTCTATCCTGCAGTTTTTTGTACAAAGCTTTGTTTATAATAAACTTAAGGAAAATGCCACCTTAGCGATTTAATAAAATACGCCAGGTCCTTAACCTACACATACATTCGATGTCCAGGAGCTAATTGGGCCTTCCTGTTCTCTTTGCTTTCAAAGTCCGGTATATCAGCCTATTTAAGCAATGCAGCTCTTCCCCGCTCAGGGTTGGGACCCTGAGTGCCTGTACTTTCATACATTCGGTCACGAGGTGCCTTGATGTCTCTTCTTCCTGTCCAAAAACTGGGCAGGTAGGGTCGTCCTAGCCTCTTATGTGCTCCCTTAACCAGTTATGTTCAGCTATCTATCACCAGTCGAACGTCTTTTTGTGTCCGTCCCAGCTACCATCTACGTCTAGTTGCTTTTGACCGATCTACGAATTTTCCGAATCCGTTCTTGTTTTCCAGGAGTTGCTCTGCTCTGCACTTGTCGTTTGGTCAGGCCATTCCTGCTCTGATCCGGGCGAACTCAGCCTTCTTCTCGTTGCCTGAGACCCCTGTATGCCCCGGAAACCAAACGAGAGTCAGTCTGCAGAGCCTCTGCGCATTCTTCTATGAAGTCGAAGCACGAGCAAAATCGACGTTTAGAATAACGTCTTTAATCCAAAACTGACAACATCATAAAAAGAGGCCGGGGTTAGCATGCCCAACTCTCTTTTTTCTTTTAATTTATACTGGTTCCGTCTCTCTTCCTCTCACGCAATTCGATATCATGGAAATTTGGAGGCAAATTTAAATCGGGAATAAATAATATTGTTGTTTTTGAACCGAAAATACATAAAAATATAAAAATATCTGTGGATTTTTCATTTGTTCTTAATAGTAAATTATGGGGGCGCTCCTGATATCTTCTAAGGTTTCTGCCATTATTACAGTATACACTTTAGCATGAGGCATGAGACAAAGTAGCCTGCTCTCCAAGCGGTTAGCTCTTTGAACTTCAATAGTTTTTTCACGTATATCCCGGTTCCTATGGTTTGTGTTTCAGATTTATTCAGGGTAAAGTTGAGCTTAATTTTTTAGAACTAATGTATGAAACATAAACATGATAACAATTTTTTTTTGTGTTTTAGTCCACTGTGCGTGTAGTTAAGACCACCTTGTAAATTAGTTAAAAAGGAACCGCAGGTGTTCCAGCATTCCGGAATGATACCTTAATATCGCGCCGGGCAGGCAACTTATTATTTTAAAGTTGCGTAAAAAGTTTAAGAATCGGCGCTTTTAAAAAGTCATAGAGAAGCTTGAGCTTTTAAAGTGAAAAATTTATGATGGGAAAGATTTTTCTTGTTTAAATTGAAAATGCAGGTTTTTCCTGCATAGCAAGCTTATTATAATACGCCTAGGCGTTTTTATACGACCAGGCGTTTTGTAATACTACTTAGATACTGCGAATTTTACTTGTTTTGTGGTAGATATTAACGCAATTATATTATAAATATTCGGTAGACAATAGACAATAGACAATAAATTTATATCCATTTCTAAAAATACAGTAGAAAAAGGTTCGTCAGTCAATTAAAGCATACATACTCCACGCGCAAGAACAAGTGGCTGACCAAAGAAGGGCAGCACAGATAAAGAGGCAGGCAGGCTGTTGGCGAGCCCGGCATATATTCGTTGATTCCTTTCATTAAAAGAATGTAAAAATTGCCCAACTTTGTCGCTCATTTAGGCCACTGGTAACTCATGTACCCTCTGCGTTTCAACGGCAGCCAGCGCGCCCGGCCAGACATTCGTCCCGCGTTATCGATTCGTAGTGTGATCCTCTGCATTGCCAAGGGTTTACAATATTTTATATAAAAAAGAAACACATAAAATAACAAACATATAAAGATGTTTTAAAAATACAAAAACATGTTTTTGTGGAAAACTAAGGTAGTGCCATGGGCACATGGTACCATCCCACGAGCCGCCACGGTATGTACCGTCATTCGATTGTTCGACGCAAGTACCCGTGACATGCGACGCCATCTTATCGGAGGCGATACTTCAAACGAACATTCAGTTGTATATGGTTCGTCTCATTGCGCGTATTTACTTGAGCACTAATGTGAACGTGGCATACGTCTTGGGGGTAGGGGGGGGGGGGCGAGGCCTTATTGTGTCGTATTTTATGCTTTTGTATCTGTTTAATTATGAAATATTTGGAAAATATATCTAAAAAATCTTAGGTTTGGTAAGCAAGGGACATTTTGGTGTAGATCAACCTACTCGATTATACACAGGGGCGTGCGGTGAAATTTAAAACAAGGGGAGCAATTTTTTTTTATATTTGCCTATTTATATTTTTCTATCCTTTTTAGTTTTCGTTAAACTTTAATTTCTTGCTTTAGCCTATCTTTATTTAAGGGAAGAAAACTTTTTGGTAACGGCCGTTGGAATTTCCTTTACCGAAAGTGGAGCCTCTTGCTGGCAGGCCTTTACGCGTATGTAAGTAATCAAATAGACTGCTTATTTCAAAGCTAAAGGCCTCGAACAGAATTCTCGCAATGGGCTTGCATGCATTGATTTCCCACTATATTTTACGTAACGAGAGAAGCTATTGTATCTACCCCGTAGGTAGGAGCCAGCAGTTGTCGCGGGCTCTGGAACGAAATAGCGATGTACAAAATAGCGACGTTCAAAATAGCGAGTAATGAAATAGCGACTATCAAAATAGCGATGTAATGAAAGAGCGACTATCAAAATAGCGATGTATCAAAATATCGTTTGTAACAAAACAGCGACATATCAAAATAGCGATGTATCAAAATAGCGACAATCAAAATAGCGATATATCAAAATAGCGACAATCAAAATAGCGATGTATCAAAATAGCGATGTATCAAAATAGCGATGTATGAAAATGGCGATGTATCAAAATACCGAATCAAACCAAACCGAACCGAATCAAATCAATCCAAACCGAAATGCGCTATTATATCCTATTTTGACTATACCAGCTGATTTAAAAAAAAAAACTTTCCTGATTCTTTTCCGGGATCCTAGAGGGTGTGAATCCGAATCGATCTGAACCGAATTCGGTTCGGTTCGGATTAATACTCTCTAGGATTCCGGAAAAGAAGTCTGGAGAGTTTTTTTTGAAAAAATATGCTGGTTCGGTTCGGTTCGGTTCAGTTTGGGTCGGTTCGGTTCGGATTCACACCCTTTAGGATCCCGGGAAAGAAGTCAGGAAAGTTTTTTTTTTAAAACATTTCTTAGAAAGAAACCCTTTAGTCGAGCTATATGCCAAAACAAAACCGAAATATCGCTATTTTGATAGTCGTTATTTTGTTACATCGCTGTTTTGATAGTCGCTATTTTGTTACATCGCTATTTTGATAGTCGCTATTTTGTTACATCGCTATTTTGATAGTCGCTATTTTGTTACATCGCTTTTTTGTTACATCGCTATTTCGTTACAATCGCTATTTTGTTACATCGCTATTTTGATAGTCGCCTTTTCATTACATCGCTATTTTGATTGTCGCTATTTCGATGCCGCTATTTTAATAGTCGCTATTTTGTACATCGCTATTTCGTTCCAGAGCCGTTGTCGCGCAAGCGACGCTGCTCTCGGATAAAATTAAGACCGACAGTCAATGAATTCTTATCGGTTTTCTAGGCGTATGACAAAGACAACTGCTCTCATGATTATCTTTTCTTATACGCCCTTCTATTATATACAAATAGGTATTTAACATAAGATGCCGCTTTTCTAGTACATAGGTACGCGCAAAATATATTGCTTCTAATACAGTTTTACCATTCCTACGGGACTGGCACTAATTACGTCAAGTTTTAATAGTAAACTATTTAGTAACAATTTATTTTTGAAGTGTAAACTTCTTTAGGCGCGTTTAGCAGTTTTTGTGGGTAGTGAATTGAACTGAGCCGTCAGGCTCGGCTATATAACGCTCATTCGGGTGAAGTCGGCTCGAGTCGACTAACTGTGAGAGGAACATTCAGCTATATGATGATGCAGATGAAGGCCAGTATTATTAATTTCGCCTTGTTGAAGTTTACACTTCTGTCGTGTGGCCTTAAGCACACACAATTTTTTTTATTATGTCTGATTTCTTAAGCGAAGCACGCCTCTGATTATATGATTTTCGAAAATCCTACACCACTTATAATGCAAATACCTACTGTATTAAAATTTTATTGATTGATCTCGTAAGGATGATAAATTTAGGCAAATAGGAGAGGCGTTTGCTGATGCTGTTTTCGGGATAAAGCGAATTGAGCGAGCGGCGCCACTTTAAAAAGGATTTTGATTTATTGTTTTTGCCTAACTAAAAAGTTCGGGGACGAGCATAGTAGACAATCGAAAAAAAATATTTTGAATGGAGTTGACTAATTAATTCGAATCATTCAGTAATTTAACCAGTTGACAAATCATATGAGGGCACGGCAGTTCGCGCTGCCGTACCATCTTGTCTTGAAACATTTCAGCCCATATTTGACCTATCTAAAACTCTACTTCGGAATGAGCTACGCATCTCAAACTTTGCGCAGTCGTAGATCTTTATAAAGTTAACAACCCGTCCAAGTTTCATGTACTTCCATAAAGTAGTAAAGTAGTTACGAAATTTTGAAAAAACGTCGAAATTCTACTATACTTCCAGCTACAAAGCTGAAATTTGGCAGGCTGATAGAAATTATGACCAAACCCCTGGACAAAATCAAAAAACCCCAAAATTCTAATTTACTCCCCTCCCGTATAAATGTAAAGTAATGTAAAAATAATATTGCCCACTTCCAGATACACTTAGAGAGCTGAGCTTTGGAAGGCCGATAGTAACTATTATAAAACTATAGAAAAAAATTAAAACACCCCAAAATTTTTATTTACGCTCCTCCCCTATAAATGTTAAGTTATGCAAAATTAACCCCACTTCGAGAAACGCTAGAGAGCTGGGCTTTGGAAGACTGAATGGAACTAAAATAAAACTATAGAAAAAAATTTAAAAACACCAAAATTTAAAATTTACTTTCCTCCCCTGTACATCTAAAATTATGTAAAAGTAGCGTTGCCCACTTCGAGAAACGGTAGAGAGCTGAGATTTGGAAGGCTGATAGGAACTATAATAAAGCCATGGAGAAAAATTAAAAAACCTCAAAATTTTAAATAAGGCATTGCAAAAGTTTTGGAAAATATTTCGCATATTTTACTACTTTAAAAATTAAATATTACCCAATTCCTTTAAAAAAGAAGCGAAATCATAACAAAAACATTTCATGTAAAAAAAGCCAAGTACGCGAAAATGGTATTCCGTAAAAAGAATTGAGATAAAAGTAAACCGAAGTTCTTCATTACAAATTTTACAATGAAAGGTTCTTACTAGTTTGGAAATATATTTTTTTAAACTTTACTATTACAGCCAAACTTCTTTATGTTCTATTAAGAGTCATTTGCAGCCGTAATAGCCAAGTTTAGAAAAACATTTTCAGACTAATAAGAACCTTTCATTTTGAAACTTGTATTGGAGAATTGCCTTCAAACTTTTATCAGAACTTTTCTTTTCGGATTTAATTTTTACTTTATCATTTCATGTAAAATTTGAAAAATTGAAAGCAAATTTCTCAAAAACTAGTCTATCGATTTTCGAAATTTTATCATTCCATCTAAAATTTGAAAATTTGAGAGCAAATATCTCAAAAATATTTTTGAAATTTATACATGGTGGTAAAGATATTCAAGAGAACTTCAAAACAAGGTATCACTAGACCCAATTTCCCTATTCAAAATACTGGGGTAAAGTATACCCCTCGAAGATGGTGCGTGCGACAAAAATTTCAAGATAGCCAAAACGTGTCCCTCTCGCAAACAAAATCGACGTGTTCGAGCGTTTCTCCAAATTCGCACGAAAAATACCCAAAATCACCTCTGTTACCTTTTAGTTGGGACACCCTGTATGTTTACCTACATACCTAGTTTTTTAAGTCTGCTCTATCGCCTTTCTTGTGTAGAATAATAGTTATGGATTCTTTCCAGTTGTTTGGGATTACTTTTTCTTTAAGTACTTGATCATTTCTGCCGTTACTCCGTCTTTTCCAGGTGATTTGTTATTGTTCTTATTCCTTTTTCAATAACCTAATAATTCTATTAAATCAAGCCGCCATGTTCTAAAAGTGGTCCCAAAGCAACTTAGATCGGCCATTCAATATCAGTTTATTTTTTTCATGTATTCGTACGACATTTACTATTACGGTCCCCCGTTCCATGTAATATCGCCGCCCTTTTAATAAGAAATGTCCATAAAACGATAATATACGTTATATAAAGTGCGGTCGTAAAAGTTGTTTTTATAGACGGAAAACGGATGAACAGTTCAACCTCGTAGGTTGTTAAGGGTTATTTTGTATATGGAGGAAAATTTATCGTAGTAAGGAATAATTAATTGATGATTTACTAACTTTTGCTGTTAACATTGGCGTACGCAGAAGGAAGGGGGCAAAATCCCCCCCCAGAGCTACTAAATATTTACCCCTAACACATGAATGTTCCTAAAAAATCAAGATTGAAATGTATCGATCTGTGCTCAAGCCCCCCCCCCCCGGGCCCATCGTTGTGTATCGATCTGCGCTCAAACCCCCCCAGGAATCATTTCTGCGTACGCCACTGCTGGTAATCATGGTTTAATTCCTTTACTGTGAAGCATGGCCTACTTAACAGACCTACAGTTTACTGCTGTTACTACTTCTAGTACTACACAAATAATTTTTAAAGTATGTGTTTGCATCTTCTCGGGTATCACCTTTAAAGTATAGAGCAAAATAATTAAAAACCAACCTTTATTAGTTTTAAAAAATGTCTCCCATTTTTTACAATTAAAAAGTCTAAACATCGGTGTAAACCAACAACGAGAGACTAGTATTTAGGTGCGACACACGCCCAGCAAAATACAGGCTAAGATCCCGAAAAGTTGGAGAGTAATGATACGCACCACGCAATGCAACTTCTTCGTAATAATAGGTAATGTAATGTAATGATTTATAGATAGATTTCAAACAGCTGATCGTTGACAGACCGTGGAGGACAACCAATCAGCTGTTTCAAAATGATCTATTGACAAGCCCAGTATATATTTTTCGGCACGCGATCTTTAAGCTCGTATTACACTGTTGTATTCGATTTAAACTGCACTAGGGGAACATCAGTGGCTCCATAACT